>OY757018.1:74411242-75143742 GCA_963580285.1 Lucinisca nassula | reverse complement strand
ACCTTTTATTTTCCCAAACACCGACCGTACGAATGTTTCGATTCAGTAGGAAACGACCCTAGAATTTATGGCGTTTGATTTGAAGAGGTACTCAATAAACCCTACTTAATGAACGATCTAGTTCTAACGTATGCGCAGTATAGAACGTATGCGCACTATACTGCGCATACCATGTGATGGAGAGATCTCGCGGTAAAACCATGCAAGACATCATCAAAGAATTCAACCAACGCCAGAAGAAGTTCAACGATCATCCGACTGTGTCTAAAATGAAACGAATGCTTAGAAGAAGACAAAGAGACTTTGCTTCCCTCTTTAATTGCACGCCGGTGAGTCAGGCCTCAGATTCTATGACGGCTCCAACGTAAAGGCTTATTGAGAATTAGAGATATCTAATTCTTGGTAATGTTGGTTGGTGCCTGATGCTCAGTCTCTGGTCGGGCCCATCGGAGTCTAACTGTTGGTTTTCTTTTGTTTGCTCCAGCATTTCAGTGGTTTCTTGCTGTCGAGTCCTCACCGTTGTCTCACCTCTGTGGTTCTTTGATTTTTTTGTGTTCACGGAGGATGTTGCACTGATGAGTTAGGAGGCCTTCATGCGGACTGAACAAATTATATGTCTAAATCGCGACGGAAGTAAGGGCGTGGATTGTGGCCACGTAAAATCGATTTAAGCCCCCCAGTGGAAATCTTTCCACTGACCGTTCCAAGGCGGTTCTTTTGTGGCGATTTATTTATGTTGCTGTTTGTTACTTACTGTGTGTATCACTTGTGTCTTTTAATTTTGGATGGCCATATGACCATTTTGTGGGAAAGTAACTGTCCTTGTGGCCTTCCTTTGTTTAGGTTTCCATTATGGTCTGGTCGCTTAATGTTTGTATTTCTTTCCCTTTGGTGTCTTTGGTGGGTGGAGTAAGTTAATTGTATCGATTCCTGATCTTTGTTTTACTTCTACTTTACATGAACATTTAAGCAAAATTAGCCACTAGGGCGCGGGACCATTTTCTGCCCCAGAGCTATAATTTTAACAAACTTCGTAGAGGTCCCCTAGATTAAGCTTCATACCAAACATCAAAGACCTGGGCCTTCTGGTTTCAGACGAGAAAATTTTTACAGGGTTTCACTATATAAGTCTATGCTAAACCGGTGGGGCCTGAGGCGGGGCCATATTTGGCCCTAAGGCTATGATTGAACAATTTTGGTAGGGACCCACTAGATTAAGCTTCATACCAAATACCAAAGGTCTTTTGGATTCAGAAAAGACAATTTTTAAAAGTTTCCCTTATGTTAGTCTATGCACAACATGTGGGAACCAGGGCCGAGCCATTTTTGGTCCCAAGGCTATAATTTGAACATTCTTGGTAGAGGTCCATAAGATAAAGTTTCATACCAAATATCAAAGACCTGGGCCTTCTGGTATTAGACAAGAAGATTTTTAAAGGTTTTGAACTTTTCCCTATATATGTCTGTGTAAAACCGGTTGGCACCGGGAAAAATTGTCCCAGGGTTATAATTTCAACAATCTTGGTAGAGGTCCACTAGATGAAGCTTCATACTAAACAGCAAATACCTTGGCATTCTAGTTTCAATCGAGAAGATTTTTAAATAGGGTTTCCCCATGCAAGTCTATGTTAAACCGGTGGGTCCCGGGGCGGGGCCATTTTCAACCCAGGTCTATAATTTGACTAATCTTGATATAGGTCCACTAGATGAAGCTTCATACCAAATATCAAACACTTGGGCATTCTGGTTTTAGACGAGAAGATTTTTAAAGAGTTTCCCTATAAAAGTCTATGTAAAACCGGGGGGCGGGGGGCCTCGGGGCAGGGGCATTTTAGCCCCAGGACGATATTTTGAACAATATTGGTAGACGTCCATTAGATACAACTATATACCAAATACCAAACCCCTGGGTCTTCTGGTTTCAGACGACAAGATTTTTAAAGGCTTGCCCTTTAAATGGCTATGTAAAACCGGTGGTGCTCGGCGCGGGGGCATATTTGTCCCCAGGGCTATAATTTGAACAATCTTGGTAGAGGTCCATTAGATACAACTTCATACCAAATATCAAACATCTGGGCTTTCTGGTTTCAGACGAGAAGATTTTTAAAGTTATCCTTGTATAAGTCTATGTAAAACTGGTGGGCCCCGGCGCGGGGGCGTTGTTGGCCCAAGGGTTTTAATTTGGACAATTCTTTTAGCAGTCCACTGTATGAAGCTTCAAACCAAATATCGAAATTTTCATTTAAAAATCAATTTTTAACCTACTGTGACCTAGATGTGCAATGGACCGGAACCATTTGAACAACTGTGAAAGGGGACCACCTAAGGATCAGTCCTGTGAAATTTGGTCAAAATCCGATCAGTGGTTTTGGAGGAGATGTCGTTTGAAGAAATTGTTTACGGACGGACTAACGCACGCACGCACGCACTAACGCACTGACGACGGACGACGGACAAAATGTGATCACAAAATCTCACCTTGTCACTATGTGATAGGTGAGCTAATAAAACCATCATTTGCGGCTATTCAAAAATGGTTTTTATGACCACTTTTGACCAGTACCTAAGGTGATGTCTTACGAAAGGACACCATGTGTAGAACGCATAAATAAAAAGCAGCTGAAATCATTTAAATATATTTTTGAAATCAATCATAAGTTCATAAACTGAGGTAATGGCCAAATGTGACCAACTCAGTATATGAAGATAGATTTAGCAGGGCTTAAGGGGAATGGTACACCTTCAGGGGAGGCAACTCCTGCAATAGTGTTTTTGTCTCAAATGTCAATAGGGGTCAACTCTGAAAGGAGGAAATTTTCTTTGCATTAAGAGAAGACTCCTTTTTGCGTAGAACAGAGTTTATAGAAAAGCGAACAGGAAGTCCCGAAAGTTATCTCCCTTTGAAAACTGGCGGAAAAATCTGCCAGGTGTATTCATTTCCCTTAATAGTGTGGTTTTACTGTATTTTGTTTCATATGAGCATCCACCAAAATCATATACCTACCTACCTTCACCTACCAACCTACCCTTCTACATCTATCTATCTATCTATCTATCTATCTATCTATCTATCTATCTATCTATCTATCTATCTATCTATCTATCTATCTATCTATCTATCTTTCTCTCTCTCTCTCTCTCTCTCTCTCTCTCTCTCTCTCTCTCTCTGCCTATCTATCTATATATTTATCTCTCTCTCTCTCTCTCTCTCTCTCTCTCTGCCTGCATATCTATCTATCTATCTATCTATCTATCTATCTATCTATCTATCTATCTATCTATCTATCTATCTATCTATCTATCTATCTATCTATCTATCTATATATATCTCTCTCCTCTCTCTCTCTCTCTCTCTCTCTCTGCCTATCTATCTATCTATCTATCTATCTATCTATCTATCTATCTATCTATCTATCTATCTATCTATCTATCTCTGCCTATCTATCTATATATCTATCTCTCTCTCTCTCTCTCTCTCTCTCTCTCTGCCTGCATATCTATGTATCTATCTCTCTCTCTCTCTCTCTCTCTCTCTCTCTCTCTCGATCGATCGATCGATCGATCGATCTATCTATCTATCTATCTATCTATCTATCTATCTATCTATCTATCTATCTATCTATCTATCTATCTATCTATCTATCTATCTCTGTCTCTCTCTCTCTCTCGGCCTGCCTATCTATCTATCTATCTATCTATCTATCTATCTATCTATCTATCTATCTATCTATCTATCTATCTATCTATCTATCTATCTGTCTGTCTGTCTGTCTGTCTGTCTGTCTGTCTGTCTGTCTGTCTGTCTATCTATCTATCTATCTATCTATCTATCTATCTATCTATCTATCTATCTATCTGTCTATCTCCCACACCTATAGAACAACTACGACAAATCAACACACTGACATTACTGGTGGTAAGCTGGGAAAATAGCCCTGGACTGAGACTTCAACTGTTTCGTTAAACGCTTAAATTCCATTTTTAAACAAAATCGGTAGACCCCTATGAGACGCTGCGCTTTGGGGCGTCTGACCCATAAATTCATGTACTGTAAGCAAACAGTGTTGACTTTGATCAGTCGCCGCTTCTGCGAAGTCTGATCGCGGTGTACACTGTTTGACAAACCCAATCCATGATTGCAGCCCAGATTTTATAGAAACCATATTACGTAACACACTGACCTCAATGCGATAAAACTTATTTTCTATAATTTTTATCAAGTGATAGTCACGTGGACTTTAACACTGAGCGGCTACAACGCTTTATTACTTTTGGTTGATTGATTTGATATGAACAACTAATCCACTATCCAGCAGGCACACGTCGCTAGGGCAACGTCAAATCAACGTCGGTGCAACGTCATGACGTTGCACCGACGTTGATATGACGTTGCATAAACGTCACGAAGTTACACTAACGTTGATGTGACGTCATAATTACGTCACGTGCCTGCTGGGAATTTTCCAGGTAGACAGCTATACTACTAATATCTAAATCAAATCGAACTCATCACTGACAAATATTATTATCTTTCTTATACGAGTTTATATGTGATTTACGTTTTGGAAACGCTCTTGCAGACTTGAGTTTAGAAATTAGGTTGGGGTAGGTCGCATTCATGGTCGATGCATGTAGTACACGAACTGGTCCACAGGCAACTACAAATAAGGGTCAAACGTCACTGAGAATACATGGTGCGTTTATTGATAGAGACCATGGTTATTTCATATTTAACTTTTTAGACTGGATATATAGTTACTATATCTATGTATTATTTTATGGGTATTTGGTAACTTTAAACCATTCTCGCTGATCCAAAAACTGGGACAAATATTTCATTGCCACGACCTAATAAGCAGGTCACTGGTTGCAGCTGTACAGGTTTGTCACAATGGCTGACAAGACCAGGATTATTTTGATCATTTCATTTGTGGTTGCTTTAGTCTGTTTAGGAGTTGGAATTATTATTGGTCATTTCGCTATTGAGAAGTCGCATAAGACAAACGATAATGAACATAGCAATTCTAAATCTGGATCTCTTTCAACAGGATGTGAAGATGAAGACCATTTCACAGAAAAATACAAAGAATATTTAAAGAAGTAAGTCGGTAAAGACCACGTCAAGGGGAATGGGTACAACTGGCTGTTTTTGTTTCGTCGTTTTCAAAGGGAGATAACTTTAAGGACTTCATGTTCGCTTTTCTTTGAAGATAGCCACGCTGAAAAAAGTCTCTTCTTAAAGAAAATAATTTTCTCTTCATGAGCCAATTCTTTTCATTAAGAGTTGATCCCTGTTGACATGGAATAGCTCAGTTGGTAGAGTGTCCGCTCCGGGGAACGGGAGGTCTCGGGTTCGATCCCGGGCCGCGACATACCAAAGTCGTTAAAAATGGTACTAGCTGCTCCTCGCTTGGCACTCAGATTTACGGGGTAGAGCTAGGACTGGTCGATCCAGTGTCAGGATAATGTGACTGGGTGTGGTATCATGTAATGTGTCTGGGACATGATACTTCAGTGAGGCAGCACTATAAACGTGAGCATTGAGCTCCCTGTCGCAACCAGACACCGTCGTGATATGACTGAAAAATTGTTGAAAGCGACGTTAAACCCGAATTCACACACACACACACTGTTGACATGGAAACAAAAAGTTCTTTTGCAGGATTTGCCTCCTATACGGCGCGGCGGCCATATTGAATGCCTGGATATTATTATTGTAAGGTCGAATACTTGACCTCGGATTAAAAGTTAATTCAGTGGTCACTATAGAAATACTTCTTAATCCGCTAAAAGGGATTTAATGTCACTCAAGTTTTGCGACCTCGGAGTCTAACTGTTGATTTTCTTTTGCTCCATCAATTCTGTTGTTGTATGCTGTCGAGTCCTCAACCTTGTTTCATCTCTGTAGTTTTTTTTATTTGTATGTTCTCGGAGATGTTACACTGATGAGTGATGAAGCCTTCATGCGGACTAAACAAAATTAGTGTATACCGCGACAGCGGTAAGGGCGAGGATTATGGCCATGTAAAATCGATATAAGCCCCCCAGTGGAATTCTTTCTACTGACCGTTCCAAGGCGGTTCTTCTGTGGCGGTTTATTTATGTTGTTGTTTGTTACTTACTGTGTGTATCACTTGTGTCTTTTTATTTTGGATGGCCATTTGGCCATTTTGTGGGAAAGTAACTGTCCTTATGGCCTTCCTTTGTTTAGGTTTCCATTATGGTCTGGTCGCTTCATGTTTGTGTTTCTTTCCCTTTGGTGTCTTTGATGGGTGGAGTAAGTTAATTGTATCGATTCCTTATCTTTGTTTTATTTCTACTTTTTATAGGAATGTTAGAGAAATATTAATGTCAGTTGAAGTCAGTGACCAGTAGTCCGAGACCAGTTGTAGGAAAATACTTTGAAAGCAAACCTTGTATAATCCTACGTTCTTGCGCCAATACCATTAAATTAATTAGCCCTTTAAGTATTAAGGGAGCGTCAATATTTTAAGTGCATTAAAGAGCTGGTCAATGTTTACATAGCTGCTTTTTAATAGCCATGGTAACGGATAAAATGTGTTAAAATGTATGAAACATACATGTTTAGCTGCGCTTAGCTATAAAGATGTATTTCTAGGATTCTTATTAATGAAGAAATCCCCATATGACAGTTTCCCGTCCCATACAATAACACTTGATTAGCCCTTTAAGTAACTTTTTAAGGGAACTTGAGATGCATAAAATAGTTGGAAAATGTTTACATAACTTCTTTTTAATAACCGTAGTAACGGATTAAATGTTTTTGAAATGTTTGAAACGAATAGCTATGTATATTTTGAGCTATGCAATGTATTTCTCGTGTTCTCATTAGAGAACCCCATTTGAAAGTATACAGTCGTTTCTTATGACATAGTTTAGTCAAAATAGTTTTCATCAAAATATCCAGTCATACCGTTTTAACGTTGTACCAGTTTTAAGCCGCCATCATGTCTTCTATGGGTTTATTTAATGCCGGATGCACTTTCAATAGCTTATTGTTATTATCCCCACACTTTTAAAGAAAGCGTTGGGGATATTGTTAACGCCTCCGTCCGTCTGTCCGTCCGTCCGTCACGGTAACTCCTCCTTAATCACTATTCAGAATGAAACCCAATTTGGTACATTGCTTCCTTACATGATGAGAGCGTGCGAGAGCAACCTTAAAATTGGCTCCGCCCACACGGGGAGAAAACGTGGGGATTAACGACGGCTTGCCATCGACTGCTCGCTCTAGTGTCAAATACTAATCCCTATAAAGTCACCATAACGCCTTGTGTATGTTTTATACCGCAATCAGTCATTCTAGTAACCTAATAAAGGGGGTCGAATAACTGCACGCTATAATCGTAGTGACCTATAATACCTTCTACTGACCTATAATACGTCTAGTAACCGATTATAGACCGGACCTACTTTTCAGGTCACTAATTTACAAGTGTAAACAATAGCATGCAACCTTTTATACATTGGAAAACAACGAAACTGCAAGTTAAAATCTTTTCAATATTTATTTGAACAGATTTTCAGAAATTTCAGCTAAATTCTTACCTTCTCGGCCTTTCATGATTTGAATGGCCCGTTGGAATAACTGCGCACTGCTACTGCAGTTGCGTCTCAACCTAGAAAATAATTTCTAAAGCTAGAATAAACTATTTATTTGTAGATTTTCATACAGAATGTAAAGCGCTGAGAAACTTTTATTCGAGCGTCCATGTTGTTTCCTTCGTCTTTGTGGCGCGGTGACGTCAGAACTTTGCACTCGTTGACGTCACGTTAGACTACGTGTGCGCGCCGTGGCACTGAATGTCGTTTAACATGCCACACTGTCTTCTGTCTTTAAGGGGAGACCGGGGCTAGTTGGTCCGAAAATTGCATTTTTCAAATACTGACATAAATATTCATTAGCTTGTAATATTTTTACATTATGCGAGTAGTATAATCCTTTCCCCACCTTATTTCATAGTTTCACGTCCGGAAATTGACAGATTCTGACAAATATTGCCGTTTTCAAAGACGAGGTAAAACGGACCAACTTACCCCACTGTCGGGGTAAGTTGGTCCGAGCCGCGGGGTAAGTTGGACCGACTGGGATTCAAGGAGAAAATCAGGAAGTAATGATGGGTCGATAAATGCCACTTTTTACAAAAGATCTGAGAAATTACGAGGCTTCAATAGTAATGCAGTAGACTGCCAGGCTATACTCTTAACAAAAATTCCCCAGATGATCAGCCAACTGTGCATTTTGTTAGTTATTTTTTCTTAAAATCCGCCTATTTGATTGGCAAAAGCCATTTAAAAGTCTTACAGTAGAGCAGACTGGGGCTAAGATTATGATTTGTCTTCAACAGCTGGGGCCAATATCTATTTCTCAGACCAATTTTGGTACTATATAACTTGTTGATTAACTTGCAGCAGTTTTTCATTCGGAAAATGCTAGGTTCTGATAAATAAAAATGCTTTTTCGACGGACCAACTTACCCCGTCGCTAATGGAACAACTTACCCCGACCCTAGCACCTGGTAGATCTTCACAAATGACAGGAACGTCATTGAATTTAGAAACACCAAATACGCTCATTTGTATACCTTAGAAAATGAGCATTCAGGAAAAGTATTACATTTGCATGTTATTTGTTACACAAAGAAAAGACAATCGAATGATTCCAAGAGTGATAAAGTAACTTTTGTGGTACAAAATCAGTTTTTGTTCTCTAAAATTTTCACACCTTTTTTGATCGCCATTTAATTTTCTTCAGAAAGTGTGTCACGATCAAGGATTCCATTGAACAAAATCATTTTGCTATGACCCTTCTCAGTTCAGAGAAATTGCGCTCGCCGGACCAACTTACCCCACGGACCAACTAGCCCCGGTCTCCCCTATGCTTAAATTTGCTAAATTATTGCAAAACCGCTCGATTATTTTGAATTGCGGTATAACTAAATACATGATTAGTGTCTTTAATAATAAAATGTAATCGGTTCGCCGCGACAATTTTATAGGGGCTCGCTAAAGCTCGCCCCTATAAATTTGTCTAAGGCTCACCGATTATATTTTATTATTAAAGACACTAACCATGTATTTACTATATTTACGTGTGTGTGTGTGGTTTAACGTCGCTTTCAACAATTTTTCAGTCATATCACGACGGTGTCTTGTTGCGACAGGGAGCTCAATGCTCACTTTTATAGTGCTGCCTCACTGAAGTATCATGTCCCAGGCACATTACATGATACCACACCCAGTCACATTATCCTGACACTGGGTCGACCAGTCCTAGCTCTACCCCATAAATCTGAGTGCCAAGCGAGGAGCAGCTAGTACCATTGTTAACGACTTTGGTATGTCGCGGCCCGGGATCGAACCCGTGACCTCCCGTTCCCCAGAGCGGAGACTCTACCAACTGAGCTATCGGGGCCGGTATGTTTATTTAAGACCGGAAACATTTTCAATACCTCATTGTAGTGTCAAATATTAATCCCCTTAACGTCGCTATAATGTCTTGTGTATGTTTATTTAAGGCCGGAAGCATTTTCAATACCTTATTGTTGTGTCAAACATTAATCCCTTTAAAGTCGCCACAATGTCTGGGATTGTTTACTTGTCGAAACATGATCAGTTCTAATTGCTATTTTTAGAAGCTCATCCTGACTAACTAGAACATACATCACATGGCACTATCACGTGGCAATCCGATCAATGATTAAACTGCTCTTTTTTATATGAAATCTTTGGAACTTCAACTCTTTTCGATAGAATTTGTCATTCGCTTTTTGAACTTCAAAAAGAAACAAACCTTTAAATTTTCTACGCATGCGGTAAAAACACTTGGATATATACAATAAATACGCTTCTGTCTTGTTAAAACCTGCCCCCAGAAATCAGATATTTAGAACAACTCCCTCAGGCGCTTGACAAATAGAATCGGACAGAAAGGGTTTTTGTAGAAAAGTATTGCAAGAAAGAATCACGAACTGCCAGAACTTACCAGTGAAGGGCTAAACGTACCTCACGTCGAAACATACATGCACACACGCAAAATTACACACATACATACGTGCATACAAACATACACCTATGGATGCTCGAACACACACACACACAATAATACTCACACGCACTCGAGAACACACACACGTACGTACGCACACACACATACACACACAGAAATGTACATGCACACTCGCGCATGAACACAAATGCACATCCCTACACACATATACCTACAAACGCACGCATGCACATATCCGCACACATACACACACTTACAATCGCAAACAAACTGCTTCAGATCCTAATAGAATGTAAAACAGTTTAACCCGACATACCCGATCTGACCTCTTCCCCGTCCTAACAGACAATAAATTCTTATGGATAAAGCCTATGTTTAATATGGCAACGACACATTCTGATTGGTTACTATTTATAACCGAACCCGACACTGTTGACTTTAGACACAAATGAATGTTTCATTCTAAGTCAACAATTGTTTCTCATTCAGGGTTCGTCCTGACACTTTAGCTCAGGGCCGATTAATAGACTTTTCTTTGCAATACTTTTCAACAAATTTAATCCTTTCTGTCCGATTCTGTTTGTCCAGTACCTGGGGTAGTTGCAAAGATGTAACTGGTTTCTTGAGGCATGTTTCAACAGGACGGAAGCGTATTCATTATACATATCTAACTGTTTTTCGTTTTTTGGGGGGTGGGGGTGGGGTTCTACCGCATGGGTAGAATGTTTAAAGGTATGTTTCATTTTGAAGTTCAAAGAGCGAATAACAAATTCTATAGAAAGGAGCTGAAGGTTCAAAGATTTCATCAAAAAAGGAGCATTATAATCATTGATCGGATTGTTACGTGATCGCGCCATGTGGTGGATGTTCTAGTTAGCCAGGATGGGCCTCTAAAAATAGCAATTCGAACTGGAAATGTTTCAACAAGTAAACATACATAAGACAATTCGGCCACAATGACCTTAGTCTCTGAGCATTCTCTAAGCATCCAGACAGATATTATACAACCAGGATATAGCAGGGATACAGCCAGGATACAACAGTGATACAATCAGGATACAGAGATGATTCAGTTGGGATAAAGTCAGGATACAGTGGAGATACAGTCAGGATAAAGTGCGGATATAGACAGGGTACAGTGTTGATACAGTCAGGATACCACCAGGATGGTTCTTGCAGACATATTTCAACACATTTGTACATTGCATCCCTAGCGTATTCGTTGTAAACATCTATGAGCTTTTCTACCGCGTGGGTAGAACGTTTAAAGGTTTGTTTTATTTTGAAGTTCGAAGAGCTAATGACAAAAATGAAGAAGAGGCAATGATCAGGAATCGATACAATTAACCCACAGCTCCCATCACCAAAGGGAAAGAAACACAAACATGAAGCAACAGACCCCAACGGAAACACCAACAGCGGAAAGCCAAAAGTACAGATACTTTCCCGCAAAATGGCCAAAAGGCTATCCAAAATAAAATAATATAAGCGACACAAACACCCAAAAACAAAACATAACAAAAATAAACCGCGACAGAAGAACCGCCTTGGAACGGTCAGCGGAAACTAATTCCACCGGGGGTGGGGGGGGGCAAATCGATTTTACGTGGCCACAATCCTCTCCCTTACTTCCGTCGCGATTAAGACAATTAATTTGTTCAGACCGCATGAAGGTCTCCTAACTCGAAAGAACTGAATGCTCAAAGATTTTATCAGCCAATCAAATAGCAGCGTTTTAATCATCCAGTTGTAATTTACTTTTGCAAACCTGTCTAAACGTGCCATTGCTTGACGATTATGATGTAAAACATGTGTTCTGTAGTCATCACGAAAACGTCCGTACAATGAACAACTTTTTTAACCCCTACTTTATATGAAAAATGAGGTTTGCGGGATTATACAATATTTTTTTTTCTTATTGCGGTTATATAAGGGCGAGTAATACAAATTTTCATCAACAAAATAACATGTTTATCATAATGGTGAAAGTTGTAGGCCATCATTGGCCTTGCTCACAGAGTGGAAAATAAGGAGGCCCAATTACAGTCGTATTTGACACGTGTTACGTGCATTTTGATCCAATTAATACAAATTATTTTAATGTCAAAGGGGCATTTTTAATGAGAATCTTAATACAATCTCAAGTCAAAAACAACATTTCAATAAAACTTTCTCCGTCACTATGGTTATAAAAAAGCAGTTAAGTAAACATTGGCCAACTCTCGTATGCACTTACAATATTGACGCTCCCTTAAAACTTAAAGGGCAATTTAATTTGTATGTGATGGGAGTAAGGACGTAGGATTATACAAGGTTTGTTTTCAAAGTATTTTTTCTACAACTGACTTTAACATTTCGCTAATATTCTTATAAAGTCGCAAACCTTAAGTGACATTTCATCCCTTTAAGCGGATTAAGAAGTAATTCTGTAGTGACCGTTGAATTCAACTTTTTATCCGAGGTCAAATCATCGACCTTACAATGACAATATCCGCGCATAAAATATGGCCGCCGCGCCGAGACGTCATCCCTGCGCATACGCCTCACCAACAGCTAAGGTCATACGGAGACGGAACCTCGGTTTAAAGACTCATCCGAAAGTCAGCAGAAGCTCGAGATCGATCCTGCGATCCATAGTTTACAAGGCAAAGAGCATACCCACTACGCCACGGAGGCTTCTACTAACACCTTGTACACGTAACATACAACTTTGTGGAGATAGGTCCATCACTTTATCGAAATAGAGCATACAATACGGATTGATAGTACATTTTTACCAAGGCAAGAATCTTGGCCAATGAAAATGCATATTGGGTCCGTGATAGCAGTCATTTAAACTTTTTCAAAAAGGATGTAGGGCACAAAGTAAAACACATTGGCCCTTGTTTACCCTTATCCTGTTGAACACACCAAAGCCTACCTTTGCAAACAGTGTTGATACAGATCAGATGCTTCTGAAGATGCCATATGATCACGCCTATTTGCCATTTACTTGTAGCTTTTTAATTGACTGAACACATTATATCAAACAAGTATAGATTTTACTAAAACCTAGGTCTACGCCTAGCACATATTAAATGCGATTGTCTAGTGTTATATCCCAGAAATTGGTTTTATACAATTAACTGGCTTTGGCAAAATTTTAATCGCACCCAATATCCTGCCGAGAGAAGTATAATGTTTGAAATGTCAAAGTTGCAAATGCTGTAATCATGTCCAAAAGTACTTTAACATCTTTAAAAAGGCACATGTGCAAATTCAGTATGCTTGTAATATCTTATCAAATGGAAGGCTTGAAAACTGTTGGAGAAGTTTAGAGGACAACTTTCGTACATTATATAAAAGACTAAATGAATATTAATTCAAACATTTTAGAATCGGAGAGGCATTTTTAGCTCACCAGTGGCGAACGCTCCTGGTGAGCTTATAGGATAGGCAGTTGTCCGTCGTGTTCGATAGTTTGTAGATGTACATTTTGTATGAGACTGTAGAATAATGACAGCAAACATTGGCATGTACAAATGTTATAGTAATTCTGTGTCAGAGCTCTGCCCGACGACCTTTTTTGTGTGAAAGCTTGTACTTGTTATGTGTCGATTTTTTCTCTTGTGAAAGCTTATACTTGTTGATGCATAAATATGTAACCCGAACATCTATAATGCCCATGGGCGTAGACGTGACACTCATTACGTGATGGTTATGGCGGCAAGCTGGCATGTCGAAATTAGCGGTGATACTTTTTAGCTTAAATTTGCTTCTTCTTGGAATTATGGCGTCAGGATTAGTGCGTGGTCGCGGTGTAAGGACTAGGGGAGGTCGTGGTCGCGGGTTTGGTGCTGCAACTGCCGTGAAACCTAGTCGTTTTGATAATAACATATTTAATGCTTTGTGTGACGCTGAGGACCCAAACCAAGATGGCGACATGTATTATGTGTCGGATAATGTGTTGGATAATACAGTCATGAACATTGACATTGACAATGACGTTGATAGTGATAATGATAGTACATGGAATTTAGTACGTGGGAAGACGTCAAAGCGACAGAGGGTGAGTAGCAGCGGTCAAAGTGGCCCTTCTGATCCCTTACAGAAAACAATAGAATGCGAGCCAGGAGATTATGCATGTATGTCAACTGATGAAAAGCTTTCTCTAATCCTGACAAAATTATCTGTAAATGAACAGTGCGTTAAACTTATTCAAGACAAACTCGACAGCATGGTGCAAATGAAAAAGCGAGTTTCTGAGGTAGAGAATGTTATACGGTCACATGCTGACAGACTTAAACTGTTAGAATATAGGTCAATTGATTTGGAGGCCCGTAGCAGGAGAAAAAACCTACTATTCAAAGGTATTGCTGAAAGCAGACACGAGAATTGTTTTGATGTAGTTAGGAAGTTTATATATGAGCGTCTTAAAGTTGACAAAGACATGTACTTAGAAAGAGCGCACAGACTTGGAGGGTTTAGTGCTAATAAAACCAGGCCAATAATTGTCGCTTTTAGGGACTTTTGCGATACGGAACACCTAATAAGCCAGGCCAATAATTTGAAGGGAACTGAATTTGGAGTAAGCAGAGATTACCCCAATGAAATTTCAACAGCCAGACAGTCGCTATGGAATCAATTTAAATTGATTAGGGATACCAACCCCAATAAAAAAGTGACCTTCGGGTACCCCGCGAATATTCGTATAAACGGTGACATTGTAATTGACCTATTTCCCGATTGGTATAACGTACTGAGTGGTAGCCGAATAAGCAATGCCCATAGCCAATCAAATCAACCAAAGGTTTTGGGTAATCAAGGCTTAAGTGGTAGTGAAACCGGTTCTACAGGTTTCTGTCGTCCGGTAGATTTCGCACCGAGACATAATACGTCACACCAACAAAACTCGAGTGCGCCAATGAATGGACCATCCACTACCAGTAAACAGAGCAACCTTAGCAACAACCGAGTCATGCAAGATAGGGACATTGATACTGGCGATTCCGAGCAATTATCGCAGTCGATTCTACCACAGCAACCAAGTAAAAGCACTGAAGTGAACATTGAACCTAATAAAGCCGGTGCAAACGAAAACCATCGAAATGTTAGCAGCGCAACAAAGGAACGGGGTAGAAGCCTAACACGACGGGCCCCTTCTGACAGACCTCGTGCGCAATCTTCGGCTTCAAGACCACGTGACCTGGAGTTAAGGAACGCACCGAGTGGTGGCTCCTCTTCCGACAGACCGATACTAAAAGCTAATCGCTCTAAATCTAGTGCTAGACACCAAAGTGTAAGAACGACAGGAACGCCGAAACCGAATACGTCTGAACATCAGCAACAAGCGCCACCCCCAACAAACGAGAATATGAACAGTTAGGACCTACAGGGAGAATATTACCGAAACTCATTACTACGGTTCGCTACTTTGAATGTGTGTGGCCTAAAAAGTCGAATTGACTACCCAGATTTTTCTGAATTTTTTAAAGATTATGACTTTTTATGTCTTACGGAAACCAAACTGGATGCTAGTGATATTGTCTCTCTTCCTGGCTTTGACATTTTATCTCAGCCCCGCAAACAGCTTAGTTTTCGCAGATCTGGCGGGATAGCTCTTTTCGTTAAACAAAATTTATCTGACTATTGTAAACCGCTTTGTTCTGATTCTGATTATGTTTTTTGGGTTCGCATAGATAAACTATTAACAAGCACAGACGAGGATGTTGTTCTGGGTGTCATATACGTACCCCCTTCCCAGTCGCGCTTCTATAATGAAGATGAAATGTCAATGCTGGAAGATGAGATAACATCAATGTGTAATTCGCACAAAAACGTCATTATTACGGGCGATATCAATGCAAGAACATCAAAACATAAAGATTTTGTAAAACTTGACACACATATTTCAGACTTGTTTGAATTTGATAATGATATCGCTGATTTTTTTGATAAAACAGAAATTCTAGAGAATTTAAATATCCCACTTGAACGAAAATCAATGGACACGAAAACAAATAATACCGGATATTGGTTACTTGACCTGTGTAGGAATAACAACTGGCAGGGTTGGCAAAGATAAATCTATTGGTTGCAAAACATTTAGAGACAAGTCTTTGATTGATTACACTCTCTGCACAGCGGACTGTTTTAACATTCTGAAACAGTTTGAAGTAGTTGAGTTAGACCCCTTATTTTCAGATGGCCATTGTTTGTTGAGCTGGTCGTTAGACGTAAATACAGTTGATAAGCATACTTTTCAAGATATTTCCAAAAATAGACCCGTTAACTGTAAATGGTCTGAAGATGCAAAAGAAGAATTTATTGCCAGCATTAATATGCGAGAAGTTAACGCATTGCATACACAGTTAAACGACGTCACGCCATCCAATGACAGCATTAATAAAATTACGGACAAACTAGCCAAAATATTTGTTAAAGCAGCTGCTTCTGCATTTAAGCCAACAAAGCCAAATTATTACAAGCGAAAATTTGATAAGCCATGGTTTGGCCTTGCTTGTAGAATAGCAAGGAAAAAATACCACAGAGCACGACGCCTATATAACATTAACAAAAATGAATATACAAAACGAAATCTAAATAGCTACTCTAAGCAGTATAAAGTAACAATGAACAAGTACCGTCATAAATATAAACAAGATAAAACCCAAAAATTAAGAAATATGCAGACTAAAAATCCTAAAGAATACTGGAAATATATAAAAAGTTTAGACAAAAAATATGAAAGAGAATTACCACCATTAAACTCGTTATATGAACACTTTAAGAAAATAAATGAAAGCACCGAACCGCATGAAATATTCCAAGCCCCGGATGGAAATGAAAATGAATTACTCAACAGCAAGATAAGTGCGGAAGAAATCAGCAGATGTATATCAAAATTAAAAAATGCTAAATGCCCCGGGAATGATAAGATACTTAATGAATTTATTAAATCAACCAAAGACATATTTATGCCTATATATGTAGGACTCTTTAATAAAATATTTGACTCGGGAATTATTCCGTCAGCTTGGCTAGAAGGTTCTATACGCCCTATTTTTAAAAATAAAGGAGATCCTAAAAATGTTGAAAATTACAGACCAATAACCATCTTAAGCTGTTTGGGCAAACTCTTTACGGCCATATTAAATAACAGACTCACAGCTTTTCTGGACAACAATGAAACGATATTGGAAAACCAAGCAGGATTCAGAAAGGGTTATGAAACAATAGACCACATGTTTGTCTTGAATTCTTTGATTGAGATAATGAAAGGTCGTAAGCAGAAATTATTTTGTGCCTTTATTGACTTCTCGCAAGCCTTTGATTCTATCTGGCGTGGTGGTCTTTGGCGAAAGCTTTTATTCAATTCCATAGACGGAAAGTTTTTTAGAATAATCTATAATATGTATCAAAACATTAAATCATGTGTTCAACTAAAAAACGAAACATCAACCTTCTTTCCAAGCGAATGCGGAGTGAGGCAGGGCGAAAACCTATCTCCTCTGCTATTCTCAATGTACCTGAACGACCTTGAAAACTTCATCCTGTCCGGGGGAGTTGAGACTCTAAATTTAGAATTTCTAGATCATGAAATAAGCATTTACCTAAAGTTACTGATTTTGTTATACGCTGACGATACCATTATCTTCAGCAACCGTAAAGAAAATTTCCAGAAAGCTCTAGATAACTTCCATGAATACTGCACCATCTGGAAGCTTAATGTAAATTACACCAAAAGTAACATAGTTATATTCAACTCTCGAACAAACAGAAATATGTCATTTTCGATAGGGGGGAACAATATTGCAATAACTGATAAGTATAAATACTTGGGATTAATATTCTCCAAATCAGGAAGTTTTCTACAATCCAAAAAGCATATTGTCGAGCAAGCAAAAAAGGCTACACATTTATTACTAATTAGAGCAAAAAATTTAGATCTTCCACTGGACTTGCAGATAAAACTTTTTGATAACACTGTTTTACCAATCCTGACATATGGATGTGAAATATTTGGCTATGAGAACATTGAAATTTTAGAGCGTGTGCACCTTGAATTCTTGAGGAAAATAGGTAAATTAAGAAAAAGCACACCCAAATATATGATTTATGCCGAAATGGGTAGATACCCTCTAAACATAATAGTTAAACAAAGAATGATAAACTATTGGGCCAGAATATTAACAGGAAAATCCTCCAAACTGTCATACCAAATATACATTTATATTCTTAAATCAAACGAAATTAACTCAAAATGGGTAAATTTTATTCAATCAGTACTTTGCGAGTGTGGTAGACAGGATTTATGGTTAAGGCAATTTCACTCTATCCCAGCATCAGTAGGCAAAATTGTTAAACACATTATGTTGGATCAGTTCCAACAAACTTGGAACGGAAATCTCCAAACTTCCTCCAAAGGAAGAAACTATAGTCTCTTCCAGGATAATATCCTAACTGAGAAGTATATAAACATTCTGCATGGATCTTTGGTTATATCAATGCTGAAATTTAGAACAGCTAACCACAAACTCCCGATAGAAGTGGGGCGCTGGAATGGCATTGACCTCCAAGACAGAAAATGCCAACTCTGCCATACTTCAAGAATTGGCGACGAATTTCATTATCTCCTGGAATGTTCTTTTTTCAAAAAGGAAAGGAAAACCTACGTCGACCAATATTTCTTTTCGAGGCCAAATATCATAAAATATAAACAACTACTTAGATCTACAAACGAAACAAAGTTAATTAATTTAGCGAAATTTATGAAAATCATAATGAACCAATTTGCATAGGCACATTATTTATACAATATAACGTTTACAAGTCCATGTAATGAGCATTCTCGTACCCCACTTTGTTGGTCTTTCCCACAATACATGGTATGTTGGTGCCCGTTAGACTCGCCTCGCTGAGGCGCTTCTAGCGGACAACAGCAATCTGTGCATGAAAAAAGAGATTAATACATCCCCACTTCCTGATTAGTGTTTATTATCGTAGCGTCAGTATCCACTTGTCTTTACCAAAAAACTTGGAATGTGGATACCTGTTAGAATCGCCTCATAGAGGCGTTCTACAGTACCATAACAACGTTATCAAGTCCATGTAATGACCACCTTCGCACCCCACTTTATTTATCTTTATCTTTCCCACAAATATGGTATGTTGGTGCCCGTTTGACTCGCCTCACTGAGGCGCTTCGAGCGGACAACAACAGTCTGTGCATGAACTGAAAATAGATATTAGAATCGCCTCATAGAGGCGTTATACAGTACCATAACAATGTTATCAAGTCCATGTAATGACCACCTTCGCACCCCACTTTATTTATCTTCCCCACAAACATGGCATGTTGGTGCCCGTTAGACTCGCCTCACTGAGGCGCTTCTTACGGGCAACGGTAATCTGTGTGTGGACCCGATTTGTGCTTGTTATTTTAGAGTAAGTCCCCATTTTGTCTTTACCAAAAACACGGAATGTGGGTTTTTGTTAGAATCGCCCGATCGCGGCCTTTCTAACAGACACCAACAATCTGCAAAGGAATCAGATATACACATATATATATATAAAGCCTCTTTCGCCACCCGATTCGTTCATATTAACTTAGAGCAAGTCGGGCAGTTAGCTGAACTAAAATTGTGTCTGGCCGTGCACTGTAGCGGCACACGTTAATAGGGGTCGGTAAGAGTCATACGTCGTAGACAAATACACTGTACATACCCTTGGCAGCTGCTAATCCTTTGGTGAACTATTTTTATCCATAGAATTGAAAATATTCCATTCACAACAACTACTACAATGAATGACACGAGTATACAAACTTGCCACCGGCGTGGCCTGTTGTCTGCCAGATCCACGTGCAAGTCATGCGGTTGTTGTTGTGAATGAAATGTCTCGCTTTTTTTTAAACCTGTAAACGGTGTCTGTCATTATTGGTTTACGACAGAGACGTGTAGTATAAGCTATAGACCCCAGGGTTTGATGCCGTATCTGTCTGTTTATTATCAATGCATTTTATTTCTAATACGTTCATGGCGCGTCCATGATATAAAGTTTGATATTGTAAATAGCAAATATCCTCAGTGATCCACTTTATTCTATCATAGCTAGGATGGTGATAATTCCTTGATGAATTGTGTTTTTTCCCTTTGTTTTCTTTTTTTTTCTTTGCTGAAATGGCATGTGAAAGTGTTCAAGAACCAATTTTGCCGATTGTTTCCCAGTGGGAGCGCGGCGCGTGTGCGGCGCCGTGTCGGTGTCGATGTAACGCCAAGCATCGACGTTGACTCGACGTTGGGTAGGTGTCGTGATCCCGCTGGGTTGTCACCTTTGTGATAGAATAACCTAAATGTAATGCATGTATGTCCTTGCACCCCACTGTATTTCCCTATCCGTGCTGGATCGGTTACCGGGGTTCACAATGGTTTTTGACTGCAACGAAATGTTATTATCATATAATGATAGAATATATATTCTCCCGTTCTCTCTCTCTCTCTCTCTCTCTCTCTCTCTCTCTCTCTCTCTCTCTCTCTCTCTCTCTCTCTCTCTCTCTCTCTCTCTCTCATAGAATTGAACATGTTCTAGTTCATAGAATGCCAAAATGTTTGCCGCCGTATAATGTTATTTAATGTATACTTCCTTATATGTCATGTCAATGTACTTAAGAGAATAAAGTGTTTGTCTGTCTGTCTGACAATAATTGGTTGATAATCAGAATTGGGACGGGTGTTGCAAAGCAAGACAAGTGTTTAGGAACATGTATTTCATCTGCATCAAAGGTCTGCGTTTCGAAGTTTAGCAGGATTGTGGGTGGGATTTATGTGAGGGTACTTAACCCTTATCTCGCTGAGCATGACAATCCCTACCTTTGCAAACAGGGTAGATCCATATCAGATGGCCATCTGATCGGGATCTGCCCTGTTTGTCATGCAATTTGTGAATCGAACAAATATATTATATCAAGTAATTTGATTGGTTGATAATCAGCAATAGGAGTGACTTTATTTATTTATTCAGCGGGATAAGGGTTAAGTTGTACATATTGAGCCCCGCCAAGCGAATTTGTGTCTTCGAGCATTCCGTCATAACAAATTTTAACTGCGCATGTCCAGCCATTCAGAGGGGCCAGGGATATGGCTTTCTGTCTGAAGGTTCCTCTTGATTCACTGTTTGTATGAGCGAGCAGCGAAGGTTCTGGCGAGACTGCGCGGATGCGCAGGCTCGCCTGAACCTTCGCTGCTCGCGTAGGCGATAAGTACCAAAATCGCTTGACGGGGCCCTATTAAGCTTTACGCCGCTTCCCTTAGAGGAATAAGAAACCAAATCTGTGAATATCTTGTTCTATCGTGTAGCCTGGGCTTTAGACGTATCTTCATCAATCAGTTTTTGATTGATTGATTGATTGTGTTTGGGTTTGATGACATATCAACATTTGTAGGTCATTTTATGTCGTCTCCCATAGACAGGGAGACAATAGATAGAAGACATAGCAGAATGTAAGAGAGCGGCAGGGGGATATCGGAAAAATTAAAGTCTAGCAACAAAAACATTCAACCCCCCCCCCCCCCCCCCCCTTGTCCTTACCTGCTACAAGGATATCAGGTCTTGCCAATTTGTAAGCAAATATCAATTGGGTGGCACAGTGACGTAAGATACACAACGCATTTGCCTCACCCAACCACCCTATCTTCTGTCAGGTACTTGGACCAGTCCGCTAACAACGCCTGTTATAAACCAGGAACTTGTAATTCATTCGGACTGCCTCGGACTTACCTGGCATACCATCTAAATGGCAAAACAATCAGCATGGACGGCCGCCTAGATGACGAAGCGTGGGAAGAGGTACCCTGGACAGAACTATTCATTGGTATGTTCATCACGTAAACAAGTCCTTGAAATGAACTTTGCCCCTTAAACCCCACTTTATATGAGCCCAGCAAAGCGAATTTGTGTCTTCGAGCATTCCGTCATGACAAATTTTAACTGCGCATGCCCAGCCATTCAGAGGGGCCAGGGATATGGTTTTCTGTCTGAAGGTTCCTCTTGATTCACTGCTTGTATGAGCGAGCAACGAAGGTTCTGAATAGACTGCGCGGATGCGCAGGCTCGCCTAAACCTTCGCTGCTCGCATAGGCGATAAGTACCAAAATCGCTTTACGGGGCCCATATAGAGAAAACTGGGGTTTACGGGGGTTAACATTATTTTTCTTATTTCTGCACAAAGACATAGGTTGTGGATACTCGTTAGAACCGCCTCAATGAGGCGGTTCTATCGATACCCACAAACTATGTTTGCAGTGTGAATAAGAAAAATATCAGGGATTTCATCAGAATAGTAGCCATTTTGGCGGTAAGAAAAAATGCACTATGTCACACGGGTGCGTTATCATATTGAATAGGAATATGGGCATTTTACATGGGTGCGATTGGTGAATAGACTGAAAATCCATCCCGAGGGTCTCTGTGTGGCAGCACGAGACTTGTCGAGGGACGGATTTTGTTTCGATCTTACCCTTACTAAACGTAATTTTTCGTGCACACCTTTCATTTCTGAGCGTGGGCTGTTTATTCAGTCACATTGATTGTTGACGTCTGCTATATTTTCTGATGATATCAAATATCCAGAAAATGTCCCGTTTACTTTGTACAGAAGTTACCGGTCAATATTTTTCCATATTGCCCGTAGCCAAGTTCACATTGCCCGTAGATCAGCAGTCACGTTCAAAATAGAACTACCTTCAAATTTGTCCCATTTCGATTCTAATAATCGGCAACCATTTTGTCGTGCGTATCGACTGAAATAACCTAAAACAAAGCGATTATAGGCTGTGACATTTATCATTTAAGACCCTAATCATGTATACTCAAAACAATCCAGGGGTTTTGCAAAAAAATAGCAAATTTAAGCAAATAAGACAGCAGACAGTGTGGCATGTTAAACGGCATTCAGTGCCATGGTGCGCACACGTAGTATAACCATACGGGACAATTGGGATCATTTATCATGTCACATCTAGGGAACGTACCTGTACTGGCAGTTTTTTCCAGCTCCGAAAATCCCGAGCAAAACGAAAACACTCAAAATGACCACTTTTTTTTTATTTCCTTAGATTTGACATTGGAGGAAAGGAAAATCATTTTCTACTTAAATTTTAAGTCACATTTTCATTGCATAATGCATGGTTTAATTACTACAATTTAAACTTAGATACCGTCGAGAATTTGTGCTAATTTACTATTGAAGTACATTAGACATACGATCCGATTTTAATTTGAAGAAATATATATAAAATTATATTCAAATTAACGGTAAAATATTGAATTTTTATAATCTTAAACCACATTTTCGCTATGTAGCGTAGTAATGCAAAAAATATGTCATAGAAACATTTTCCCTATTAACTTCTACATAGTTTGTCGTGCAGGTTATGGTCTCCTATTTACATTTCCATAAGCTAACATATTAATATTTAACCATGTACCTGATAAATCTGCATTTCAAATGGATTTTCTTACCCCAAAACATGGTAAACAAACTGCCAACTACAAAATTATACCAAAAAACAAGGGTGTCATGTGGCAATTTCAAGCATTCTAACTGTCTAAGGGAGGTAACCCTGCCTCAAAGTGAAAATTCAGTCTTGGAAATTCAAAGATACCACATGTACAATTATTATCACAACAGAAAATTCAGGAGACAGTTCACTTTGTTTCCTTTATGTGTTTAATGCACATATAATACCCTGCAAGAAAAAAAATAACAGCTAAGTATTTCTCATCAGTTTCATAATTATATCCAATCAAATGTGACTATTGTCTCATACATGGCTAAAAGCTGGGTCCACAACCTCCTTTTCCAGGATCATAAACTTAATTTAGGTTATGGTCTCCTATTTACATTTCCATAAGCTAACATATTAATATTTAACCATGTACCTGATAAATCTGCATTTCAAATGGATTTTCTTACCCCAAAACATGGTAAACAAACTGCCAACTACAAAATATACCAAAAAACAAGGGTGTCATGTGGCAATTTCAAGCATTCTAACTGTCTAAGGGAGGTAACCCTGCCTCAAAGTGAAAATTCAGTCTTGGAAATTCAAAGATACCACATGTACAATTATTATCACAACAGAAAATTCAGGAGACAGTTCACTTTGTTTCCTTTATGTGTTTAATGCACATATAATACCCTGCAAGAAAAAAAATAACAGCTAAGTATTTCTCATCAGTTTCATAATTATATCCAATCAAATGTGACTATTGTCTCATACATGGCTAAAAGCTGGGTCCACAACCTCCTTTTCCAGGATCATAACCTTAAATTAAATCGGACACAGGTAAATTGTCCCACATGGTGACGTCAAATAGTGCAAAGTTTCTGACGTCACCGCACCACAGAGACGTTGGAAACAACATGGATACGCGAATAAAAGTTTCTCAGCGCTTTACACTCTGTATGAAAATCAGCAAATAATTAATTAGTTGTAGCTTTAAAAAATATATTCGAGGTTGAGACGCAACCGCGGTAGCAGTGCATACTTATTCCAACGGATCATTCAAAGCCCGAGAAGGTTAGAATTTAGCTTAAATTTCTGAAAATCTGTTTAAATAAATATTGGAAAGATTATAACTTGCTGTTTCGTTGTTTTACCGTGTATAAAAGGTTGCATGTTGTTGTTTACACTTGAAAATTAGGGACCTGAAAAGTAGGCTCGGTCTATAAACGGTACCTAGACGCATTATAGGTGGGTAGAAGGTATTATAGGTCACTACCGATTATAGCCTGCAGTTATTCGACCCCCTTTATTAGGTTACTAGAATGCCTGATTGCGGTATAAATAAACATTGTGGCGTTTTTAACGTCACTGTATAAGCATTGACATCAAACTTTTTGACGGCGTACTTGACGTCCTTTTCAATCAGTTCACATCAAACACGTGATAAGTTCTCGTTTTAGCTCCCCTGAGCCAAAGGATCCGGGGGAGCTTATAGGATGGTAGACCTCCGTCGTCCACCATTTTCAAAAGACTTCATCTCTGAAACCACTGGGTCAGTTTCAATTTAATTTCATATGCAGTAGTTCTGGAAATGTTTTATATGGCAAGGGGTGTGTGTGTGTGTGGGGGGGGGGGCGAAAGTATGCAACTATGGTCCAGATCACATGATCAAGATGGCCGCTACGCCCAAATATGGTAAAAACCTTAACAATCTTCATCTCCATGTAGCATCAGGTGACTGAGTACTACCAAGTGTGACCGGCCCCGATAGCTCAGTTGGTAGAGTGTCCGCTCCGGGGAACGGGAGGTCACGGGTTCGATCCCGGGCCGCGACATACCAAAGTCGTTAAAAATGGTACTAGCTGCTCCTCGCTTGGCACTCAGATTTACGGGGTAGAGCTAGGACTGGTCGACCCAGTGTCAGGATAATGTGACTGGGTGTGGTATCATGTAATGTGTCTGGGACATGATACTTCAGTGAGGCAGCACTATAAAAGTGAGCATTGAGCTCTCTGACGCAACCAGACACCGTCGTGGTATGACTGAAAAATTGTTGAAAGCGACGTTAAACCCGAATTCACACACACACTACCAAGTGTGCAAAAATGATGACCGTAGGTTGACCTTGAACTATTTGACGCCGAGGTCAAACTTGGCTCGTTAGGCTTTACATTGGGAATTAGGTAAATTAATGCGAAATTTTTCGAAAAGTATTGTGGTCTATGATATGACAATAGGTTAAAAATGAATGGCTGTGAAGGTGAAGTTCATTCAGTGACCTTGACACAAGGTCACTTGTATTGCATTCCATTGGACGGGCCTCCGTGTCCAAGTGCATAAGAGCGCTGACTCTTAATCACCAGGTCTCTCACCGCTTTAGGTTTTGCCTGGCTCGGGTTATATTTGAGAAAAATTTGAGACTTTGTATGTAGTAGCGGGTGACTGAGTACTAGAGTAGTCGCAAATAAGATTGACTAGGCGGAGCTATCGTTTGCACCTGCCTACGGCGTGTCTATTAACAAAAAGGTAAAGCAAGTCATCCGTATGTGTGAATTCAACTGTAACACAAACAAATCTGTGGCGTAAATGGATATCTGGCCAGCTTGCAGAAAGCATGTGAAGGGTACTCTACCGAATCTTCTAGTGGACTCAGCGAATTTGACATATATTGACAACACCTGAATAACCCTGCCTAGTCAATCTTATATGCGACTACTATACCATGTTTGCAAAAATGATGACGCGAAATTGACTTTGACCTATTGTACGCCAAGGTCAAATTTGCCTCTTGGGCTTTTTAATGGTGAATAGGCAAATCAATGCATTTTCGACAACTATTATGGTCATTGATATGCGAATAGGTACAAAATGAATGTCTATGACGGTATTCGACTGGTAGGTTTCGTGAAATTTCCGTGAAATTCCACGTAGGAGTGTGGTGCCTTTCTTGTAATAGCTGGTCACATGGTCCAATCAAATATTTCATTTGTGTATAGCTCATAAGCGACCGTGATGCACGAAAGGTTCGACTTTTCCTTCGAATAGAATCGTGCTCCACGATCGCTTATGTATTTGAAAAATAACTCATATTTGATTGGACCATGTGTTCGGCTATTACAGGAAAGACAACGCACTCCTGCGTGGAATTTCACGGAAATTTCACGAAATTTCCCAGTAGAATATGGCCACTGAATGCTTAAGGTCAAGGTAATTCTGTCATAAGGGCATACCGAAAGGGGATCTCATCCAAAAGTCTGGGGAAGCCCTGAATTGAACTCGGAACCTCATGCTTGGGATACGGGTAATTTAAACCCTACACCACAGAGGCTTCAAGATTGGATTAGTGATAGCCCATTTCATCCATGACCATTTTATGGCTTAACAATGAAAGACCTGATCAACAAGCTGGATACTGAGTGTTTACGCAGTAAACTGTGTACATTTTCAAAGCAGTCAACAAAGCTGGTGCCTTTGGAAATAGGTAAACAGTATGCAGGAGTTTTAGAAAGACACTTAAAAAGCTGTATACTATATGATGCAAGACTGCTTACGCCCTAACGTATATTTGTTTGTTTGTATTGGAGTTTAACGGCCTAGTCGACACTAATTTAGGTCATTTTGAGCCGGTCAGTTTACCTATCCACACTTTTCCTGGGCAGACTTAGTACCGTGCACATTCTTTCGCCAGAAACTGACCACTGCCCTTCTTGAACCAGCGGAAGGGAGAGAATGGCCGTAGAAAAGATTTCATGATCAATCTCCACGACAGAATGTTGCCGACCCCGGCAGGTATCGAACGCGCGTCCTCCTGATCACAAGTCAGACGCGCATCCGACTGAGCTACCGCGGCCGGCCCCGACAGTATATACTTCAGCTATACATCATTTGTTTTCAAAGACCTCAAAACTTTTTCCTTGATCTCATATGAAATAGAAATACAATATCTGTACCATGATGAAGTGTGGAAAAACATTCTATCCCAACACCAGGTACAGTGTCCTAGAAATTAATTTACAAGTTTGAAAATATGTGTTGATATTCCCTTTGCAAATAATAGCTCCTGAAAACTCAAGCTTTTTAGCTCCACTGAGCCAAAAGGTTCTAGATACTGGGCGTCACTCGTCGTCCGTCAACCAATTTCAAATCTCGTCTGCTCTGAAACCACTGGGCCAATTTCATTTTGACATATGCAGTTGTTTGAGTATAGTCCAGGTCACATAACCAAGATGGTCGCCATAACCAAATATGGTAAAGACCATGATTGACTTGAAACTTGCTATGTAGCATCAAGTGACTGAGTACTACCTAGTTTACAAGAATGATGACCAAGGTTGGCCTTGTCCTATTTTACGCCAATGTTAAATTTGGTCCCTTAGACTTTTAAATGCGAAAAGGTAAAACTGTTGTTGTTGATTTTAATACTATGGGCTTTGACATGAGATTAGGTAAAATTGAATATCTATGAATGCTAGTGATCAAAGGTCATTTGATCACCTTTGCTCAAGGTCACTTGGATTGCAGGTCCGTGGACATTTCAAAACATTTTCTCTGAAACAACTTGGCCGATTTCATTTCAATTTTGTATGCAGCCTGTTGACAGTGGTAGCATGAGAATTTGTTTGAATGCTTGTGTCACATAACCAAGATAACTGCCATGCTTTTCAAATGACATAAACTGCAGAGCCCATTTCTGTTTAACATTAATTATATACAGCTTCCTGACAATCGCAGAATAAACGTTTATTTGAATCGTGAAAGTCTCATGACAAAGCTGGCCACCATGCCCAAGAATAGTAAAAACACTTATAGCTTGGCCAATTGCTTTGAAAATTAGTATATAGATTTAGGTGACTGAGTACAACCTAATTTGTTCCATTGATGACCCTAGGTTGATTTTGAACTATCTTTGGACGATGTCAAATTCGGTCCCTTAAAGCTTTGTATTGGAATGAGGTTAAAATGTATTTTTTCAAATGCTGTTCAGCAATCTTTGCCACAGGTTTCCATCAAATTTTCAACTTAAATTTTATATACAGCTGCCTTGGCAATTGATGAATGGAAGTTTGTTCAAAAGGTCCAGATCAAATGGAGCGCTGTGGTGCAGTGGTGGATAAGGATTTCTATCCCAAGGTTAAATCTAGGATTTTTTTCTATATGGTGTGCAAGAATTGGTACTAGTACATCTGACACAATATTTCCGCCATTTCAATATAAATGGGAGGCGCCCTCAGATAGGGCTATGCTCCCACAGAGTCTCTTCAAAAAAAGGTGTCATCATTTAAGGGGAATGGGAAAATCTGGCAGATTGTTCCTCCATTTTTCAAAGGGAGACATTTTTGGGGATTTCCTGTTCGCTTTTCTATAACTCTGTCCCACTAAGAAGGGGTCTCCTCTTAAAAGGAAAGAATTTGCTCCTTAGGAGCAAATTAATTCTTTCCTTTAGGAGCTGACCCGTTTTGATATGGAAGACAAAATACTTTTCAAGGAGTTGCTACCCCTGAAGGTGCACCCATTTCCCTTAAAGAAAGAATTTATACAGCAAGAGAAAAATCTTTCCTTTAAAAACATGTTTTGGGGTGAGGATGGGGTTAGGTCCTACCAGCATCTAAGATCATTCCCATGAGCCCTTGTTTATGATGCAAGTAGCCACTGAACCACGGAAGATTTAAATCCTTATGGATAAGTGAAAAAGTGTTTTAGTAGTCACTAGACCCTGTGAATAGATACCTTGTGAGCGCAACTCCTCTTACAGTTTTCATCAAACATTTTGAAATGAAGCAGCTGTTTTTGTCATGTAGTTTTGGGGTTTTCGTCGGTTGAGACTTTTTCAACTTTTTCAACTTTTTCCAGGACCATTTCCTATTAGAACTGAAACCTTGTGAGCGCGACTCCTCTAAAAATTTGTTACCAATCCTTCTGATTCTTTTTCTTTCGTGGAGATTGATCATGAAATCTTTTCTACAGCCATTCTCCCCCTTACGCTGATTCCATAAGGGCAGTTGTCAGTTTATGGCGAAAGAATGCGCACTGTACTGGTTAACCGCTTACGTATAAGCCTGTCCAGGAAAAGTGTGGATAGGTAAACTGACCGGCTCAAAAATGACCTGAAATAGTATTGACTGGGCCGTTAAACACCAATGCAAACAAGCAAACAAAACCAATCCTCCTGAAAATTTGCAGGTATTTTTTTCATGGTCTGTAGATGTACATGTGGTTTTGGAGTAGTCCTTGCTTTATTTTGTTTATCAACTTTTAAAACTTATTTATACGGAACCCGGGAAGGGACATGATTTTTTTTTTATTTTATAAGTTGTGCGCACAAGATAATATCTTGTGCGGACAAGATATTATCTTGTTCGGACAACATATTATCTTGTGCGCACAAGATATTATCTTGTGCGGACAACATAATATATTGTGCAGACAAGATATTATCTTGTCCGCACAAGATTTTAAGTTGTGCGAACAAGATATTATCTTGTCCGCACAAGATAATATCTTGTCTGCACAACATAGATCTTGTGCAGACAAGATATTATCTTGTTCGCAAAACTTATTATCTTGTGCGCACAAGATATTATCTTGTCCGCACAAGATAATATCTTGTGCGCACAAGATAATATGTTGTCCAAACAAGATAATATCTTGTCCGCACAAGATAATATCTTGTTCGCACAACTTCCCAAGACCTATGTTGTGCATCTTGTTCGCACAATATATTATCTTGTGCGAACAAGATAATATCTTGTCCGCACAAGATAATATCTTGTCCGCACAAGATAATATGTTGTCCGCACAAGATAATATCTTGTCCGCACAAGATAATATGTTGTCCGAACAAGATAATATCTTGTCCGCTCAAGATATTATCTTGTTCGCACAACATAATAAAAATAAAAAATCATGTCCCTTCCCGGGTTCCGTATATTTATTTTTTTTTTTTATTTTTTTTTTTTGTTTTTCGGGTCCAGTTATTTCTAGTATATGTACCTTGTGAGCGCAAATCCCCTTACAGTTTGCTAGGGATCTTTCTGAATTTTTGCAGACATTTTTGTCATCGTCTGCAGATGTGCATGTGCTTTTGGGGTTATCCTCTTTAAACCTTTTATTAATTTTTTCTCACTTTTTTTAACTTAGTTTTTTTTTTTCAGGTTCAATTACTTTTAGAATAGATACCTTGTGAGAGCAACTTGTGTTACTTTTTTTGCACCAATCGTTTTCAAAATTTGCATATGTTTTCTGTAAGGTACATGTACTAGGGTGTTCATTAAATTTGGATATATACTTTTAGGTCTTTTCTTGTCACTTTTTCCACATTAAGAAATTAGCCATTTTCTGACCTCATATATTTAGATTGTTGGCACTTCTTAATAAAAATTCCTTCATGTGTTTCTTCTACCTGAAATAAACATTAATGTTTTGGGTGGGAGAGGTGGAGGCATGTGCGACATCAACAGCTCCGAAGTTCGAGCTATATTTTGTTATTATTATTATTATCATTATTATTATTATTATTATTATTATTATTATTATTATTATTTTAGATATTCGGGGTCCCGAGTATCCAGTGCCACATTTTGAAAGCAAAGTGAAAGTGCGCTGGAACGACGAACGACTGTACATTGGAGCTTATCTACAAGAAACAGACTTCTGGGGAACAATAACAACAGATGAAGACCAAAGTCAGTAATTGTTTCTTTTATAGATTGTTTGCATATCGACCAAAGTTTCTAAGCACAGAAGCTTTCCGTAACTGATGTCCACGCGACTATATGTGTGTCGCTGATTTGTAACGAATCCGAGTAACGGTTATTCATAGAAAATCGCCGAGTTATTTTTATCTCTGTGAGATCAGTGTTGCGCACGAGGGTTAACTATAGAATCAGTGGAATCTATGGGCTTGGCAGTCAGTGTAGACCCAGATCAGACGCCACAACACGGAATTTAAGGGTTAAATGAAATAGTCCAATCCCCGTCCTGGACCGTTTTCCCAGCCTACACTCCGAAAAATCGATCCATCAGTGCTGGTAGTGCCTTGAATAGTGGTAGATATAGAGGTGTTTGTTGGATTTGGTCCATAACGAAAACCCGCCTATACAAATACATTGTAAACTTACATCCGAAAAAACGAAAATTTTAAGATGAAAAATTGTGATATTTTTCTTATTTCTGCTCAAAATATAGTTTATTAGTACTCGTTAGAACCGCCTCATCGAGGCGGTTCTAACGAGTACTAACAAACTATATTTTAGAGCAGAAATAAAAAAATAAGGTATCCCCCTGTAAACCCCAGTTTTACTGTATAAAAGTGGGGTTCAATGGGATCAAATTGTACAGGCGTGTTTTCGTGATGCGAACACAAATTTTCCTGTCATTATTGTTGTATTTTTCGGGGTTCCTTTCAAACTTTCACACCTACAGACCGGAACAGATACTTATGCAAACAGAGCACTAGATCTGAATAAGTTGTATTGCCATCCTGTGTATGTTTTTGACTAAACTCTCGATGACTTCTTACCGCGAGAGTGGGGGTTGGAGAGAGGAGTTGGGTGAGGCTAAGTTGTCGTTATCTTACTCTACTAGGGCACACAGCTGATGATGGCTTTAAGTTGGGCAAGGCCAGCTGTCCTTGTAGCAGGTAAGGGTTGAGGGGCCTGTTCTTATTTCTTCTGTTTCATTGCTTTCTTTCAGCTTCGGCTTTTATCCTATCCCTCCCTTCGTCTCTTCTAGTTTCTCTCCTATATATTTTCTCCCTTTCTTTGGGAGACGACGCAAAATGACCCACAAGAATTGCCGTGGCGTTCAACCACAACACAAAAAAAAAACGATTATCAAGAATTCCTACTATAGATTCTCAGGCTTATAAGGGTTTAAAAACGGCTAAAATGAGCTATTCGAAATCCCCTTTTTGTAATGATTAACCGCTTTTCCCCAACAATTTAGATCTGCCCATGGGTTAAGTCAGGCCTATCTTATGCCCATGCTGTGTTGAATCAAGGTACTGATAGGACTGTCACGATGATCGTCTCTAAGAGTAGGCTGGGAAAATGGTTCTGTACTGGCACGATGATCGTCTCTAAGAGTACGCTGGGAAAATGGTCCTGTACTGGCATGATGATCGTGTCTTAGTGTAGGCTCGGAAAATGGTCCTGTACTGGCACTATGATCGTCTCTAAGTGTTCACTGGGAATATGGTCCTGTACTGGCGTGATGATCGTCTCTAAGTGTACGTTGGGAAAATGGTCCTGTACTGGCGCGATGATCGGCCCTTATTGTACGCTGGGAAAATGGTTATTTACCAGCACGACGATCGTATCTAAGAGTAGGCTACGAAAATGGTCCTGTACTGGCACGACCATCTTCTGTAAGTGTACGCTGGGAAAATGACCCTGTACTGGAACGATGATCGTCTAAGTGTACGCTGGGAAAATGGTCCTGTACTGGCACGACGATCGTCTCTAAGAGTACGCTGGGAAAATTGTCATGTACTGGCGCTATGATCGTCTCTAAGTGTAGGCTGGGAAAATGATTCTGTACTGGCACGATGATCGTCTCTAAGTGCACGCGGGGAAAATGGCCCTGTAATGGCCAATGATCGTGTCTAAGAGTAAGCTATGAAAATGGACTTGTTCTGGCAAGATGATCGATTCTAAGGGTAGGCTGGCAAAATTGTTCTGTACAGGCACGATAATCGTCTCTAAGTGTACGCGGGGAAAATGGTCTTGTAATGGCACGATGATCGTTCTAAGAGTAGGCTGGGCAAATGGACCTGTACTGGAACGATGATCGTCTCTAAGTGTTCACTGGGAATATGGTCCGGTACTGGCGTGATGATCGTCTCTAAGTGTACGCTGGGAAAATGGTTCTGTACTGGCGCGATGATCGTCTCTTATTGTACGCTGGGAAAATGGTCATTTACCAGCACGACGATCGTATCTAAGAGTAGGCTCGGAAAATGGTCCTGTACTGGCACGATGATCGTCTCTAAGTGTAGCTTGGAAAATGGTCCTGTACTGGCACGATGATCGTCTCTAAGTGTAGGCCGGGAAAATGGTCCTGTACTGGTACGATGATCGTCTATATAAGTGTACGCTGGGAAAATCGTGCTGTACTGGAACGATGGTCGTCTCTAAGTGTAGGCAGGGAAAATCGACCTGTACTGGAACGATGGTCGTGTCTAAGCGTAGGCTGGGAAAATGGTCCTCTACTGGAACGATGGTCGTGTCTAAGTGTAGGCTGGGAATATGGTCCTGTACTGGCATGATGATCGTCTCTAAGTGTACGCTGGGAAAATGGTCCTGTACTGGCGCGATGATCGTCTCTAAGTGTACGCTGGGAAAATGGTCCTGTACTGGCGCTATGATCGTCTATATGTGTACACTGGGTGAAATGGTCCTGTACTGGCACTATGATCGTTTCTAAGTGTAGGCTGGGAAAATGGTCCTGTACTGGTACGATGGTCGTCTGTAAGTGTACGCTGGGAAAATGATCCTGTACTGGCACGATGATCGTCTCTTAGTGTACGCTGGGAAAATGGTCCTGTACTGGAACGATGATCGTCTCTAAGTGTAGTCTGGGAAAATGGTCCTGTACTGGAACGATGATCGTCTCTAAGTGTAGGCTGGGAAAATGGTCCTGTACTGGTACGATGATCGTCTATATAAGTGTACGCTGGGAAAATGATCCTGTACTGGAACGATGATCGTCTCCAAGAGTAGGCTGGGAAAATGGTCCTGTACTGGCACGATGGTCGTGTCTATGTGTATGCTTTGAAAATGATCCTGTACTGGAACGATGGTTGTCGCTAAGAGTAGGCTGGGAAAATGGTCCTGTACTAGTAGTCGCGTGCTACAAGAAGTTGAATTCCATATACAAAATATTTCTTACCATTGTGTGAGAGGAATATGACGATTTGTTCGCCCGAGCAGGTGATATTACCTGCTCGGGCGATAAGGTCAATCTCTTACACAAAGGCAAGAAATTAACACTGTCTACTCTTATGAGACAGAGCATGAAGAATCTATAGTAAGACTAGTACAGCCAGCAAAATTTTGAGTCAGCCAGCGCTCCCACTCATTATGGCGAGAATCATCTCATAACGAAAACACGCCTATACAATTCTGACCCCCTTCAACCCAACTTTTATATAGTTAAACTGGGATTCACAGGGGTAAACCTTATTTTTCTTATTTCTGCCCTAAAATATAGATTGTGGGTACTCGTTAGAAACGCCTCAATGAGGCGGTTCTAACGAGTTCCCACAATCTATATTTTGAGCAGAAATAAGAAAAAATATCACAAATTTTCATCATAAAATTTCGATTTTTCGGCGGTGAAATTTACAATGTATTTGTATAGGCGTGTTTTCGTAATGTGTTTTTGAACTAAACTGACAATACAGGTAGAACTTCAATAAGTTGGGTTGCATGGTGCTTCCACGCAATGCTGAAACCGACAGGACATGCGTACTGGTTAAGCGTTTAGAAGGTCTGAGGCTGAGGAAACGGTAGAGTTGGGGAGGGCATTCGAATCACTAACGGTGATTCTTTGTAAATGTCACTTCGAGCAGTAGGGGCCTGAATCGCCAACGAATGATGATTTCTACAGCGCCTAGCTGATGGAACAAAGTCATCAGTTGGTATGCTGGCAGTACCCGTTAGACCTTTGTATAATAACATGAACCTACTGTCTCGACTCCCATCTTAATTGTCCTAGTATACTCCCATTTTCAAAATATAGAAGCGAAGACAATGGTCAGGAATCGATACAGTTAACCCACACCTCCCATCAGAGACACCGAAGGAAAAGAAACACAAACAGGAAATAACAAAAATAAACCGCGACGGTCGAACCGCCTTGGAACGGTCGGTGAAAAATATTTCACTGTGGGACTAAAATGGATTTTACGCGGCCGCAATCCTGGCCCTTAGTTCCTTCGTTGTTTAAACAAATATTTTGTTCAGTCCGGATGAAGGCTTCGCAACTCATCAGTGCAACATCTCCGAGAAAACAAAGATCAAACAAACACAGAGATGAAACAACGTTGAGGACTGGACAGCAAGAAATAACTAAAATGCTGGAGCAAAAAGTTTAACGACCCAGTCGACACAGTTTAGGTCATAGCGAGCCGGTCAATTTACCTATCCACACTTTTCCAGGGCAAGCTCATACGTAAGCGGTTAACCAGTACAGTGCACATTCTTTCGCCAGAAACTGACAACTACCCTTCTTGAATCAGCGGAAGGGAGAGAATGACCAAAGAAAAGACTTCATCACTTACTTAGAATTAAAATTTAGTCTTTACGCTGGAACCGTTAAAGAATCTGAGGCCTGACCTACCGGCGTGCATTTGAAGAGGGATCGTGATTGGGTTAACTAGCATGCATGCAGTCAGTCGTTTAAAAAACATTTATGTTGAACCCAATGTTTTACTCAAAGCAGTAATTGCTTGTTACAAATCAAGCAGATCTATTCTGAACGTTTTCAATTTCTTCATTAAGGACCACTCCATTTGGGTCCCAGGCCCCGCCCATCAGGTCTTGAAGAAATAGATTGGGCTGCTCCCACGCAGAGCTGAAACCGACCGCACATGAGTACTGGTAAATCCCTTAGAGGGTCTAAGCCTGCCCAGACAAAGTGGTGCGAGTCGGACCGTACATGCATATAAACCCTATTACCTTCGTGTGTCAGGGCTTGAGATGTCATTTCATCTCAATGCCGGGTAAAAGTCCCACAAAATTGTAAGCAACGTCGCCAAAATGACCTATATTTTGTTGACGGCGACATTAAACCTTAACCCTTATCTTGCTGTTCACGACATCCCCTATCTTTGCAAACAGTGTAGATCCAGATCAGATGGCTTGAAGAAGCCATCTGATCAGGATCTACACTGTTTGGCATTCAGTTTATGAATTTGTAGGAAAAACTAACATCAAGTAATCTGATTGGTTCAAAGTCAGAAATGGGTGTGGCTAAAATGAATATTCAGCAAGAGAAGGGTTAAACAAACATTGGGGTCCTAGATACAACTTATTCCACAGCAACGATAAGGCACAGAGAGTTTATTTTGCGCACATGATAAAAGATATTTTTTCTTTGTTGTGGCTTAAAATGGATAGCACATTTCACCCAATGTATACTGGTGGACTCTTCCATTGTTTTGTGTTGTACAAGTCCATTTGTCATTTAAGGGACGTCCGGTCTATTTTGTTCGATTTTTATTCTAGTTTCGACGATAAATCCTGTAAACAAACAGCGAAGACCTGATCAAACGCCGCATTATGCGGCGTCTGATCTGGTTCTGCACTGTTTGCCTATACCCCATTAACATATTTTCAGGTATGAATGTTATAAATATCCCCAAAATATTATATGAGCCAGCGCAGGACAAAACCTTAAATACGACGTGCGCCCAACGAAGACTCAAATCAGCCTGTGCATCCGTGCAGTGTGATCAGAGTCTCCGTTGTACGCTCTAAGGATAGCTAAGGGTCCAGTGCTCCTTCATGCAGCAAGAGAAGTCTCTGGTTAGACTATAAGGATGCGCAGGCTGATCTGAGTCTTCGATGGGCGCACATGTCTTATTGTAGGTTTTGATGTGCGCTGGTTCATATAATACATTTTACTGAATGACTTTTTCTTCTCTTCTTCAGTTTGGTTATCGTAAGTTGATTTGGTATAAACATTATTTGTATGACCGTGGTTTTCTTTTCCATTATACCGAAAGCTCGATCGAACATTTTGGTCGATTGTTTTCAATCGACCAAAATGGTCGATTGTTTTCAATCGACCAAAAGTTACATAACATAGAAATCTTCAGTGTTAAAGTCCAAGTGACTATCTCTGACTTGTTGGAAATCCAGGTAAATTGTAACGGTTGTTAATAGAAAATATTCGCTGTGAGGTCAGAGGTTATCTAAAGAATCTGGACTGGAATCATGGGTTGTGTTTGGAAAACAGTGTTGACGCAGATCAGACGACCAAAAAGCGGCGTCTGATCAAGGTCCACATTGTATGCTTAAAAATTTAAGTTATGAACGAAACAGTTTAAATCTCAGTCCAGGACTATTTTCTTAACGTACACTCAGAATCATTCGACCCACCAGTACTCTCAGTTATTTCGGAAGGCGCGGATTTTGGCGTAATGTGAAACCAGAATACTTGGACGAAATCTCTGACCACGGACGGACGACCACTTCAGTGATGTTGCACCCGTAAGTTGGATTCGAGTCTCCTTTCGTAAAAAATGATGAACATGCCACATTTAGAATAAAACTTGTAGCATGCTTCAAACGTATATGTGTAAAGCCCAATGTTAACCTATATCATATCGAGTCACATGATTTTAGTGACGTCAAGTTACGTCAGTCTAAACCATGGTTCTCTACGATCTGATTGGGCGTTGGCGACGTCATTGTTGTTCCGCTCTTTGTAGTAAAACAGCGTGTAAATGTTTTTCAGCTTTAAAAGTTTGCGCTGTAAGCATTTTTTTTCGCCCAGTGATGAGCGACAAAGAATGTAAATATAAGAAATGAACTTATTTTTTCTGCTTTTCATGAAAGTATGATTGACAGCAGGTCTCTAGCAAAGTTTACATAAACCCGAAGGTACATGAATCCCGTTCTATTACTTTGCAAGCGACCCACTGCCTTCATACTTTCATGAACATCAGTAAAATAAAATTAATTTTTAAGGTGAATTGGAACACCTTCAGGTGAGGCAACTCTCGCAAAAATATTTTTGTCTCCCATGTAATAGGGGTCAACTCTTAAAGGAAAGAATTTGATCCTGACGAGCAGATTCTTTCTTGCAAGAGTGGATCCTTTTTCAGTGGGACAGAGCTTATAGAAAAGCGAACAGGAAGTCCCGTAAGTTGTCTCCATTTGAAAAAAAGGCAGAACAATCTGCCAGGTGTTCCCATTCCTCTTAAATGGCTCTAACATCTTAGGGAACATGATTGTGTCCGAGATACGACTCAGCCATGGTAAATGAGCAATCGCTGTTTGAGCAATCGAAGTTCGACATGTTTTTGTTTGATTTGAGGTTTAACGTTCCCGTAAGCACTGTATAGGTCATTTTTGGAGACGTTGCTCCTAATTTTGTGGCACTTTTACCCGATATTGAGATGAAGGGACATCTTAAGCCCTGCTGCCCAATGAAAACAATAGGGTTTATATGTGTGAATAGTCCGCCTCGCATCTCATTGCCTGGGTAGGCTTAGAACCTCTAAGTGTTTTACCAGTACTTATGTGTGGTCAGTTTCAGCTCTGCGTGGAAGCATCATGCAGCCCGATCTGTTTCGTTAAGCTCCGATGGGCGGGGGCCACCGAAGTTCGACATATGCACCAAAACAGATTTAGATTATTTTGCATTTACAGTCGAACTTCGATGGCTCCAACCTCTTTGAGACCATGAAAATTTGATCGACTGAGCGGTAGTTCGAGCCTCGTAGGTTACTATTAGTACAGTACCAGAATGCATAATGAAGATGATTGTGGAATATCTTTTCGTTGTTCTATAATGGAAATGTATGATGTGAACACTCATTCGAATCGCCACAGCATACATTTGCAAGATAAAAGTAAAAATTCTTCTCCATTGTCCCTTATCCCGGGTTTCTTCAGACTTTCGGATGAGTCTTTAAACCGAGGTCCAGTCTCCGTATGACCTTAGCTGTTGGTGGGACGTAAAACTCAAACACTCACTTCTCCATTGTCTCGCTCTACTTTTTATGTAGAGGAATCCCCTATGGACTCAAGAGTTGGTTCGGCTGAATCATGGTAAAAGAGCCATCGGTGTTTGAGCCATTGAAGTTCTAATATATTAATTTTCAAGTTTGGAATAATGAATTTTACAATTCTTTTACAGGCTTACTTCGTGCCTGACGGCAGTTTTCATAAGTAAGTATATTGTATATATGGATAATTTAAAAAAAAAAACATTCATATATTAAGACCACCTTTGGGACTATAAAAACGTTTAAAATCGGTGAAAGAACAGTGATTCACTATTTGCAAGGAAAAAAGTTAAACACCTAAGGATATCCATAATGATATAGCAGCAACACTAGGAAAAGATGCTCCTTCATATGCTACAGTGAAAAGGTGGGTGGCGGATTTTAAGCACGGCAGACAGAGCCTTGAGGATGATCCCCGTCCTGGAAGTCCTGCCAATGCTACAACCCAAGAAATGGTCAATAAAGTCCATGATATCGGTATAACTAACAGACGAGTCACAGAAAGATATATAGCCAGCAGAGTTGGCAATTCATAGGAAAGAGTATATTCTATTCTGTCAGAGGATTTTGCAATGAGATAGCTTTTGGCCCGTTGAGTACCAAGAATTGTGGCAGATGATCAGACATATTATCGCGTGCTAATCTTAACCGTTTTGTGGAAGATCCTGCCAACTTTCTTCAGCGATTTGTCAGTATGAACAAAACGTGGGTCCATCATTTTACCGCAAAGGCCAACCAACAACCGAAACAATGGAAGCACCCTGGCAAGAAGGCCAAGACTGTTCAATCAGCTGGGAAGGTTATGGCCTCGGTTTTCTGGGATGCAGATGGTATTCTGCTAATATATTATCTCCAAAAGGTACAAACAATCAATGGCACATATTATGCTTTACTTCTGACGCAGTTACGGGAAAATATTAAACTTAAGCGCCGCGGAAAGCTCACTAAAGGTGTGTTGTTCCATCATGACAATGCTCCTGTTCACAAGTCTGTCATTGCTATGGATGCCATTCACATTTGTGGCTTTAAATTGATTAAGCATCAACCTTATTTACCTGATCTCGCTCAATCAGACTTTCATTTATTTCCAAAACTGAACACGGCTATTTCGGATCCCAACTTTAAGTCCGATGATGACGTGAGCCCCGCCAAGCGAATTTGTGTCTTCGAGCATTCCGTCATGACAAATTTTAACTGCGCATGCCCAGCCATTCAGAGGGGCCAGGGATATGGCTTTCTGTCTGAAGGTTCCTCTTGATTCACTGCTTGTATGAGCGAGCAGCGGAGGTTCTGGCGAGACTGCGCGGATGCGCAGGCTCGCCTGAACCTTCGCTGCTCGCATAGGCGATAAGTACCAAAATCGCTTGACGTGGCCCACGTCATATATGCAGTGGATGACATTCTGGACAGCCAAGAAAATGAGGTCTATAAAAGTGACATTGAGGCCCTTAAACACCGCTGACAAATGTGTATAGATTTTGTTTGTTTTGTTTGAAGTAGGGTTTAACGTCCCCGTCAATACTATGTAGGTCATTTTGGTGATGCTGCATCCAATTTTGTGCGACTTTTACCCGACACTGAAGGAAATGACATCTCATTCCCTGCCGACCAATGAAACCAGAAGGCTTATATGCATTGGACGATCTGACTCACACCGCTTTGCCCGGGCAGGCTTAGCCTACCAGTACTCGTGTAAGGTCAGTTTCAGCTCTGCGTGGAAGCACCAAGCAACCCGATCTATTTCTCCATGCCCCTATGGGCGAGGACGAAACTGTGTTTAGATACTGAAGGGGATTATGTTGAACAATAATACAATATTTCCGACAATTTTCAAATCCTTCAATATGCGGCTCACAGCATATCAATCAACCCTTTTATAGAACATATTATTCTTAATTTTAGGTGGTCTTAATAGCGGAATATATGTTCTATAAAAGGGTTATCCTTTGGAAGCAAGGAATACACCACAGAAGTGAAAACTATGGAGTGTACATGTTTTCTGGGCCAGTAAGTCTGCTTTAAAAAGCTTATTTAGTAGGGTGCAGTGTATTTCGATGTATTTCGTACATCGAGGCGATTCTAACGAGTACCCACAATATATAATTTTGAGCAGAAATGAGAAAAATAAGGTTTACCCTTTGTTAACCCCTGCTTTCTATATAAAAAAGGGGTCAAGGGGGTCAAAATATATATAGGCGTGTTTTCGTGATGGTATGAGATATAAACTTAAAAGGAGCCTGAGGTTTCCTTATCGACTTCTCAGCCCTATCATTGAATATTTTTCTCACCCAGCTACTTTATAGAATGTGCTTTGAATGGTAATATGCTTCTAACGGTATTGCAATCAAACTGCAGAACACAGAGAATGGCCCTTTCATAAAAGGTGGTCTTAATTTAGGAATTTTACGTGATACAGTTCATTTGCTGACCGCAGTGAGCATGAATCGTTGCAATTAATCCGGATTAATCCGGATTTGAATAATAAGGATCAATAATAAGATGAACAAAATGCCCTGGGCTAGTTCACGTTAACAGTAGGACTGTAGTTTTCACAACACAGTTGGTACCCACTAAGCATTCTACATAAATCTACAGCGGGCCGTTAGCGGCCCGTCAGGGTAGCTGACGAGCCGCTAACGGCCCGCTGTAGATTTATGTAGAATGCTAGCAGGGTAAGCGACGTTCGAGCGGCGACGGTTAGACATCGTCGTGACGAATCAGCAGTGAATCGGCGTTTTCCGTTTTGTGCCGGTTTGTAAGTTTACTAAGTAAATTGAAGGCTTGAAGTTATTTTGGATGAAACAATTAACCACTCCAGTATGGCGGTCTGTTCCCCCCCCCCTCACACACACACAAACACACACACACACACTCCCCTTAATCATGTGTTGTTTCTCTTTAAGAAATCTACAAATCCGTAGCCACAATGAAATTTATTTTTCTGCAGTTCATGGAAGTATGAACGCAGTGGGTCGCGTGCAAAGTTAATGAACCCCGAAGGGGTTCATGTAAACTTTGCTAGCGACCCACTGTCGTTCATACTTTCATGAAAAGCAGAAAAATTAAGTTTATTTTTATATTTACATTATTTGCCCCTAATCACTGGGCGGAAAAAATGCTTGTATGGCAAACTTTTAAAGCTGAAAAACATTTACACGCTGTTTTTCTACAAAGAGCGGAGCAGCGATGACGTCATCAACGCCCGTAGAGAGCAATGGTTTAGAATGACGTCACTTAACGTCACTGAAAATCATGTGATTCGATGCGTTCATGGAAGTATGAACGCAATTGTTTTCTATAGGTTTACATTAGATTTTACACTGGAAATGTAAATATATCGAAATGACTGTCCAGTGGGCGCGTGGCATTCCGGCGGCGTCGGGCAGACGTCGATGCGATGTCACGATGTCTCGTCGATGTTGGTCCGGCGTTGTTTTGGGGCCGTATGCCTGCTGGTTATGTAGACATAAACTCTTGAACTCTGATATTTTAATTATATTCGATCTCCTCTTTTTCGCCGTGAATAGAATTGATAGATACATGTGTTTAATGTGATTTTAACAAATTGTCATTATATATATGGAGTCACTCAACCACCGGAATTATTGAAATCGTTATTTTCCTCACATATCATCATTGTGAATGATCTGAGAAGCTTAATAAAGTTTTGTTCTGTTCTGTTCTGTACTTGTTGCTGTACAGTTTCGCAAAAACTTAAATATTCTGCTTGTGAGTTATTCGTAACTTTGAAAACAAGAAGGCTTTCCTTGAAGTCAGATGACCCTACTATGAAAGGCAATGTAAAAACAAAACGGAACCTTATCAATTTCTGCCTTTTATCAGATTTTAAGATCATTGGTTAGATCTTGTCAATACACATGTGTAAAAATTATAAATATTTCTTGTGGTTCAAATGTTATATGTCTCTAGTCACTTTGTGAGAGAAATCTGGCCAAGTTCAGACAATATCATAGTTTAAGTCTTGTCAATGTAGGCCTCCATGCCAAAAATTCTCAAAATATTCCAACCGGCTTTTAAGTTATACGCTAGAACAGCTAACATTTTGACCAGTAGCAAGCACTTTAAGCTAACAAGGATCGTAACTTGGAGATTCCATAAACATCACATCACGAAAACACGCCTATATAATTTTAACCTTTTGGACGGGTTTTTAAAAAAAGTCCGTCCTTTAAAATAGCGATGTCCGGGCGGGCGTTGTCCGAGGTTTACCTTTTGGTTAACCTTTTTTCAAAGGGATACTTTACCCTTATTCTTCAGTGGATTGCTTTCATATTATGACTGTTGCTTCATTGGAGATATTCCTTTTAAATACAATCCATTACTGGTATCCAGGATCCAAGTTTTGGTGAAAATTGTCATTTTTCGAACTTTACCATTTGGTTAACCTTTTTACGGCGTAGCCGTTATGGTTTTGCTTTTGTCCTACATTTTTCGTTACTCCATTGGTCAATAAAACCACATGTCCAATGAGATGACCATTTCATTGGTCAATGATTTGCATAAATAAATCTACTCAAAAAATACGACAGTTTACCGAAGTTTTAACCTAGGAGATGTTTCATTTTTTATGTGAGACATGAATGAAAAATATATATAGTTTCGGCTTGCTCACCGTCTTGTCCTTTGATGACCATACGTCATATGTATAATTGGGATTCTAGTGAATTCTGTAACTGCTGCGGTGAATAGCTATTTTTACCTAATTTCACGTGGTTGGTCTATATAGCGAAAAGAACCATTACGCGAAAGGAAGGTTCCTTTCGCGAAAGGAAGAATTTTCTGCAAAAGTAATTGTTTGTTTGATTTGAGGTATAACGTCCCCATCAACACTGTGTAGGTCATTTTGGAGACGTTGCTTCCAAGTTTGTGGGACTTTTACCCGACATTGAGATGAAAGACACCTCAAGCCCTGTTGCCCAATGAAACCAATAAAGAGATATAGCATGACAAAAACATGTAATAATCGCATTACAAATTGACAGATGTTTAATTTAAAATATATGCTAAATAAAAGTTGCAGTGTATCATTTGTCTTCAGCATACTTTATCTCCTCCATTTTAACACAAAATGGACATTTTCGAATATCATTAATGTTATATAAATTCTGAAAAGGAACAAGTGTAATTTGAGTTTTAGTTAGGTGCACATAAGATCAAGTTTCCGTCCGTTTGTCTGCTCGTCCGTTTGTTCGTCCGTCTATGCGTTTACGTTCACCATAGCGACAACCCTAAATGTTAACCCTAGAATTTGTGTTCAAAAACAGTGAATGATAACGTTTTCTTATTTGTTGTGCATATACTTGAGATCATATGCACTTGAAATGAGGTCATGTTTTTAACCTTGGCCTTTTACATTGACCTTAGGTCAAACAGGCGGGACACCGCCCTCTGCAAAGCTATTTTTCCTCGCGTGACATCTGAATTGTTTGAATACAGTAAACCATTTCATAGCTAGACAATTGTTGCTGTCACTATTGTAGCTCATATTGCACGACCCGCAGAAAAAGCGACCGACTGAAGTCGGTTGATTTTCTAAGAGTGCCCTAAAATCACCGTGTCATTCTGTCAATCTGTCTGTCCGTCCTTAACCCGTTTGTGAAAACTGGTGATAGTGACTTAACCGCTTGGAATATTTAAACAATTTTTGGCATACTGATAGATATCAATGAGATCTAACCAATGAACTTGCGAAATATTACATTCCATTTAGTATAGCCTCGCCGAGGCGAAAAATGTGAAAATTTTCGAACTGCTTCTCCTCGGAAACCGTTGGGCCAATTGAAGTCAAATTTCATATGGAGGCTCTATGGGATGGGGGAAACCAAAATTTGCTCTTGGGGTCCAGGTCACATGACCAAAATGGCCACCAAGCCATATACGGTCTGTCTGTCTGTCCGTCCGTAACCCGTTTGTGAAAATTGGTGATAGTGACTTAACCGCTTGGAATATTCAAACATTTTTTGGCATACTGATAGATATCAATGAGATCTAACCAATGAACTTGCGAAATATGACATTCCATTTAGTATAGCCTCGCCGAGGCGAAAACTGTGAAAATTCTCGAACTGCTTCTCCTCGGAAACCGTTGGGCCGATTAAGGTCAAATTTCATATGAGCCTCTATGGGATGGGGGAAACCAAAATTTGCTCATGGGGTCCAGGTCACATGACCAAAATGGCCGCCAAGCCATATATAGTAAAAACCCTTCAAAATAGTCTTCTCCAGAACCACTGGGCAGATTTCCACGAAACTGGATAAAAATAGCATCTGTGACGTAGGCCCATCATAAATTGCTAAAATGGTGACCCTGGGTTGACCTTGACCTTCTTTGTGCCTAGGTCAAACTTTGACACATATGCTTTTGTATTGGAAAAGTGAGAATTCATTTTTTCCTGCAAACGATTCAGAAAACAGTACTAAAGTATAAGATATATTTTTGCTCCTTCCGATAAGGCGCATTTATTGGGGGAACCGTTTTAGGTCCAGGTCACATGACCAAAATGGCCACCATACCCATATATGGTAACACTCATAAAGCTAAAAGCATCCGGCGGGTCGTGCACTTCAGCTGAAGCACTGGTTTCTAAACAACCTTCCAATTAAATCTACGCCGCATATCTTTTTTAAAGATATTTCTTGTTTTCAAGTGCCAGTGTAGTGGATAGAATGCAGTACTATGGATCAAGGTGTTATGAGTTCGAATCCCGGTGGAGGATTTTTCTTTCTTTCTTCATGAATACATATACACAGTCATTATCCCCCTGCACAATGAAGTCTTGGGTCCAAGGTGACTATTTTAGAAAAAAAAAACTTTGCTATTGCTCTATCATCTACATTTATAGATGGATTTTTATATAACTTCACACAAATATTGCTTATGATGATATATTGAGCAAGATCGATTTTCAGGGTCAAGGTCACTGTGGCTATTTTTGGAAAAAAACCTTTGTCATTGCTCTAGTGCCTACATTTATTGCTGGATTTTAATATAGCTTCACACAAATGTTCAATATGATAATATCCCGAGCATGTTTGACATCCAGGGTCATGAGCTGAATGTCAAGGTCACTGTGGCTTTGTCATCGCTCGAGCGCCTACATTTATTGATGGATTTACACATAACTTCAACGGACCTAGTGGTTAAGAGCGCTGACTCTTGATCATTAGGTCTCTCACCGCTGTGATTCGAGCCTCGCTGGGGTCACATGTTAGACGCCAAGTTCTGCAACGGAAGGTCATGTGGTTTTTCTCCGGGTACTCCGGTTTTCGCCCACCTCTGATTAACGATCGGCTCGATATGAGTGAAATAATCTTGAAAAGGGCCGTAAAACCAAAACCAAAAAAAAAGAAAAAAAAAAACACATAACTTCATACAAATATTGTATATGTATATATCTTGAGTAAGTTTGACTTTCATGATTCTGGGCTCAAGGTCAAGGTCTGTGCTGGACTACAGATCAACGGGTTGTGAGTTCAAATCACGTTCTTCTTTTTCTTTTTTATGCAAAGGCCTGAACACAGGATTTAATTCTTGTTCGTTTGTAATTAGGGATACGTTTTGATACTTTTTCAACTGCTGCAGTCTGTTTAGCTCTTTCACATAAGGAAATGGCTTTTTGGGGCAAAACCATTGAAATTGGAGTTGTATTTTTGTTTTAAATAAAACCACTTGAAACAGATTTCTTGTTCAGTGTTGCTTGGGGATGCTGTTTGATTCTTTTTAATTGTTGTGGTCTGTTTGGCTCATTAACAAAAGAAAATGAAACCACCCGTCCCTTAATGCCGTTAGGCATTTTTCTTGTTATATAGTAAAACTGGGACATACAGGGGTTAACGGCTTATTTTTCTTGTTTGTGCTCTAAATTATAGACTGTGGGAACTCGTGAGAACCGCCTTGATGAGCGGTTCTAATCGGGGCGGTTCTAACGAGTACCCACAGTCAATATGTTGAGCAGAAATAAGAAAAATATCACAAATTTTCGTCTTAAAATGTTCATGTTTTCGGCGGTACAGTTTACAACGTATTTGTATAGGCGTGTTTTCGTAATGACAGCTGTACTTTTCAGCTACAAGGAACTGCAGATCAATGTTCTGAATACGACCTGGGATCTGCTGATAAAGAAGCCTTACATCGATAATGACGGCCAGTGTCCGGAGGGGGAGAGTGTGGCAGACAGCGACTGGTCAAGCAATCAGGAAAAAAAGACTTACACAGATGGCGTGATGAATGACCCAAATAACACTGGTAAAATAATATGAGGCCTGACTGACGGAAATGTGCGGAACCCGGGAAGAGACAAGCTGGCTTTAATTTTTGAAGTTGTCTGCACAAGATAACATCTTGTGCCCACAAGATATTATCTTGTGCGAACAACATAATATCTTGTGCACACAAAATAATATGTTGTGCAAACAAGAAGTTATGTTGTTCGCACAACTTACTGTCTTGTCCGCACAATATGATATCTTATTCGCACAACAAATTGTCTTATTTGCACAACACGTTATCTTGTTCGCACAAAACATTATATGTCATTTTGGCCCTTGACGGGGAACACGGGATCATATTCCTCGCCTGAAAGCCATATTTGCCCGAGTCGTCACCTTCAACGAAACGGTTACACTGCAATGCGTTTTCACGATTTTCCAAACAATTCTTTCTAGCGGACGTCGTGAGAAGTACATGCTTACACGCGTGGTCATCGGTAACAATGAAATAAAATAACCCCCCCCCCCCACCAAAAAAAAAAAAACAGTCAAAAAATTTCAGTTATTAATTTTTTGGCTGAAAAATTGTGTGGTGCTTTCTCGTAGCCATCGCAATAAAACGAAGGCAATCACGAGAGGGTAAATATGTTTGCTCACCCGGAATATGGAATATAATTGCCCTTGCGCTATCCAATCAAAATCCTGGAAATTTCTTTGCAGTATAACAAAATATCTTGTGCGTACAACATATTAGTTTTTGGGAAACAAGATACTACAGGTTGTGCTGACAAGATATTATTTAGTGCGAACAAGATATTATGTTGTGCGAACAAGATAATATGTTGTGCAAAGAAGATAACATGTTGTGCAAACACGATAATATGTTGTGCGAACAGATAATATTTTGTGCGAACAAGATCACAGGTTGTGCGAAGAAGATAATATTTTTGTGAACAAGCTAATATGTTATGCAAACAAGATAATATGTTGTGCAAACAAGATGTTATGTTGTGCGGAAAAGATAATAAGTTGTGCACATAAGATATTATGTTTTTACAAGATAGTATCATGTTGTTTTGTTATCTTGTGCAGGCAACTTTAAAAAAAAATAAAATCAGCATGTCCCTTCCGGTGTTCCGTAGAAATGAGGACACAGCCATAATGGAAACTTACCTGCTAACCCTTTTTGTACCAAATTGAATCTTCCTCCTTATACATAGCAAAAGGCCATTTCAAAATGTAGGGGTGTCAAGGCTGTGTTTTCTTCACATTTTATTGGTAAAATGTCCTGAAATTTTGCAAACAGTGAAGGCCCTGATCAGATGCCAAGTTTCTGATCTCGGCCTGCACTGTTTGCCAGGGTACCAGTTTGGGGGTTTCTGGTATAAAATGGGTTAAATTATGTTGAAAATTTTATCATCAAAATATGAAAACTTTCAGATAGACAATTCACGTATTTTCTATATTTCTGCACAAAACACAGGTTGTGGGAACTCGTTAAGACTGCCTCGGGGCCCATATTAGACGCCGAGTTTCTGATCTCGGCCTGTACTGTTTGCCAGGGTACCAGTTTGTGGGTTTCTGGTACAAAATGGGTTAAATTATATTGAACATTTTATCAACAAAATATGAAAACTTTCAGATAGACAGACAATTCACGTATTTTCTATATTTCTGCACCAAAGACAAATTGTGGGAACTCGTTAGAACCGCCTCGGGGGTCAGAATAATATAGGCGTGTTTTCGTGATGGCGAAGATTCATGTCACTCTGAATATGCAGTCAGTCAACGTTAAAATTACACCCCTTCCCCATACGGAAAAAGCTGCGTTTCATATCTCTAAGATGATATTTTTCTGTTGAAAATGATGATAAATGTGATTGTTTCTTTTTTGTAGTTCAGACATAGATTATGGGTACTTTTTAGAACCGCCAGCAATCTTATTCCTGGAAAGGAAATAATAAAAATTACGAGTAGTTTACAACCCTATAAAAGTGAGACGCCAAGTTCTGCAACAGAAGGTCATGTGTTTTTTTTTTTTTTTTTTTTTTTGTTTTTTTTCTCTGGGTATTCCGGTTTTCGCCAACCTCTGATTACTAAATAAAGATCGGCTCGAAATAAGTGAAACAATCTTGAAAGTTCCGAAATCAAATTTCTCATTTTCTATCCTAAATTATAAACAGCATACAAAGTAATCAAAGAGGATCCGAAAACTGCATTAGGCATCTGCAAAATGGAAAATTTGGTTGTTTAAAATTATTTAAAAAAAAATTAAAGCCACTATGACATCACATAATATTTTTGGGTTAAAATCAAAGAAAATTCAAGGGAGGTTCCTTTTAGAGGAAAATAATTATGTATCAAATATAAATGAGCATAACTTTAGAACGAATGGGATTTTTTTTCATGCGTTTTTCAATAGAATGACCCTCTTGGCGTCTGCTTTCATCCTGCTTCATACTTAAAGATTTTTTTTTTAATTTCTTTGTAATTTCTATTTACATAAAACATTTGCTTAGACCTGTTTAAAATTCTCGTGAGCACTCCTCTGCGACAAGCTACGAGTAATGGCTGGGTGTGGAGAGCTGTGTACGACAACTTGCGTCATATAGTGATATCTTCTTGGGTACTGGACGAGATGCTGCGAGCTTGTCGTTTGACAGATCCTTTAACCCTAAATGGAACATTGCAGGTACTTTCTGGAGCGTTGAATGGTCGTTTCCCTTTGCTGCTCTCAGTGAACATACGAACAGGACGCACCCTAAGCCCAATGAAAATGAAGCATGGTTTATGGATTTTCTCAGGTATGGCAACTACAGTAAAAAAACTCAATTACTCGAACACGGCTGGCTCGTTTAATATGGTTAATTCCAACTCACTCAAAATGGCTACTTTTCTTATGAAAATTCCTGATATTTTTCTTATAAATACTGCAAACATAGGTCGTGGGTGCTCGTTAGAACCGCCTCATTGAGGCGGTTCTAACGAGTACCCACAACGTATGTATTGAAGTAAAAATAAGAAAAATAATATATACCCCCCGTAAACCCCCGTTTTCTCTCTCCTAAATGCCCTAAATTGTGTTGACGGGGACGTTAAATTTCAATTGAAACAAACAAGCAGACCATAGCTTTATTGAATAGATATGTAAGGTATATGAGCCAGCGCACGACAAAAACTACAAGTAGACATGTGACCCCAACGAAGACTCGGACCAGCCTGCGCATCCGCGCGTCTGGTCAGAGTCTTCGTTCTGCGTTATAGGATAGCTAAGGGTCTATGCTCCTTCGTGGTGCAAGAGAAGTCTCCGGTTAGACTATATGGATGCGCAGGCTGATCTAATTCTTCGCTGGGCGCACATGTAAATTGCACGAAATGCTGTGCCCCGGCTCAATTATGTTCCTCGGGTGTTAGAATTATTCTCATCTCCAGCAGATTACCATGGTCCCAAATTGTCTGAGCAGCTGACACTCGACTATTCTTTAAAAACTGATCAAATCAGGGTTTGTTCGATTTGAGGTTAAACGTCCCCGTCACCACTGTAAAGGTCATTTTGGAGACTGTGGGACTTTTACCCAACATTGAGATGAATTGACATCTCAAGCCCTGCCGCCCATTGTAACCAATAGGTTTTATAAGCATGGCCGGTCCGACACTCACACCACTTTGATCACTCACGGTAGTGTAATACCAACGCACAGAGAAAAATGGTAAACTACGATTAAAGAGTTTGGCAAGGTCCCCGCCCATCGGGGCTCGGAGAAGTAGATTGGGCTGCATGGTGCTTAAGCGACCGCACATGAGTACTTGTAAACCGCTTAGTGGGTCTAAGCCTGCCCTGGCCAAGTGGCGCGAGTCAGAACGTCCATGTCATAGGGGCTTGAATCACGAAAAAAATGAAAAATGAAAAAAAAAAAAAAAAAAAAAAAAAAAGAAAATGATTTTTTTTTGTACTATATTAGAGACTCTTTTATAGTATCAAAAAAAAAATATTATTTTTTTTTTTTTTCAATTTTTTCATGATTCAAGCCCCTATGGTCCATGCATAACAATATTGGTTTCATTTGGATTTCATTTCATCTCAGGCTCGGGTAAAAGCAACACATAATTAGAAACAACCTCTCCATTTATAGTGTTGAGGTTGGGGTGGGGGTTGGGGCGTTCAACCTCATATCAAATACACAAAACAAAAACAAAGAGAACTTAGCATTAATGAGTGAGTGTTTGCGTTTTACGTCTCATCAAAAGCTAAGGTCATACGGAGACGGGACCTTCGTTTGAAGACTTATCCGAAAGTCTGGAGAAGCCCGGGATCGATCCTGCGACCCCTGGTTTACAAGGCGAATGGCATAATCACCACACCCAGAAGCTTCTTAGCATTAATGAGAATGTGCGCTCTTAACTTGTGGTTTGTAGCTAGGTACGTGCATTAATATGTGCTAGTCGGACCACTTCTTTTGTAACATTGGTATGACATTTGCATGTAGATGAGATGTTTTGTCTTCATTTTACAGGGCACAGTATAGCGTGAATGTAGTAAATGGGACGTACGTTAAGGTATGTACTGAGACGAAAGTCGTTTTACTACATAAGTGGAGCAAAATATAACAATACTATGAATAAAGATACAGTATAATTCCTATATTAAGACCACCTTTGGGACTGTTCAAAAGTGGTCTTTAAGACCACTTTTGAACAGTCAGACCACTTTTGAACAGTCCCAAAGGTGGTCCTTGGCCGGAGGACACTTTGGGCAGAAAACACAAAGGAAGATTAAGTGCACCCTTCAAAATAAGCTTTTTAAAGCAGAATTAGTCTTAATTTTATGTGGACTTAATAGCGGAAATTTACTGTACATTGAACCACATGTATAAACCACTATGTATTGACGTGCGTGTCTCCCCGTGTGTGTGTGAACAACATTTAAGTCCTATAGATCTGATTTTGTAACGTCAAAACTAGTTTGCGCATTCAAGGATGTGCCTGTGATTCCATTTCCAGTTATTACGTATATTGCTCCTTTTTATTTTATTTATTTATTTTTTTTGTTTAGTTTTTATGGCCCTTTCAAGATTATTTCACTCATATCGAGCCGATCGTTAATCAGAGGTGGGCGAAACCGGAGTACCCGGAGAAAAACCACCTGACCTTCCGTTGCAGAATACATGTAGTTAGGTTTGGATATTGTAAGTCACCACCTATTTGGGAAAGAGATGATTCGGTTTACCTGTTGTCCGTTTTGTTTACTGTCGTCATTCCATGTTTCGACTTCTTTCCCTAATGATATTGTGGGAAGAATTTGGGATATGATTGTATCAGTTCCTGATAGTTCTCTTTTTAATTTTGAAACCCTCAAATTATAGATGAAAAACAAAACCATTGCTTAAACGTGCACGCTAGAATCCCCCAAAATCAGCACGACACGTCTTGTCGAAAAAAATTGGTTTGCATCACGAAAACACGCCTATACAAATATATTGTAAACTTTACCGCCGAAAAAAAGAAAATTTTAAGATGAAAAATTGTCATATACATGTATTTCTCATTTGTGCACAAACCATAGATCGTGGGGGCTCGTAAGACCCGCCGCGACGCGGCGGTTCTAACGAGTACCCAAAATCTATGATTTTGAGCAGAAATGAGAAAAATAATGTACACCCCTTTGAATCCCAATTTTACATATAAAAGTGGGTTTCAAGGGGTACAAAATTAAATAGACCAAAAAGTTGGGTGAGAATTTCCATGGATTAGATAAGTGCTCTATATGGACACAAAAATATTGAGGCACACACAACTTTTCCATGTGAATTCAACAGTTGCCTTGAATGGCCACTTCCGTATGCACGCACAATGTATAAATGTACATAGATGTGAGGGATGGATTGAAAAATCCGTCCCGAAGGTCACTGTCCGGCATGACGAGGTTAGCCCAGTGATGCCAGACAGTTATCCCGAGGGGCGGATTTTTCTGTCTAGCCCTCACACCGGGGCCACTAACCATCGGAGCTCGGAGAAATAGACTGGTCCAAACACAGCTGAAACCGACCGCACAGGGTGCTTGTAAACCGCTTAGCGGTTGTTAACCAGCCCAGACAAAGTAATGCCAGTTGGACCGTCCATGCATCTGGAACTATTGATTTCACTGGGCGGCAGGGCTTGAGATGTCATTTCATCTCAATGTTGGGTAAAAGTCCCACGGAATTGGAAGCAACGTCTCCAAAATGGCCTGGAGCTTGGAGAAATAGACTGGGGTGCATGGTGCTCGCACGCAGAGCTGAATCCGACCGCACAGGAGTACTTGTAAACCACATAGAGGATCTAAACCTGCCCAGGAAAAGTAATGGGAATTGGACTGTCCATGCATATAATCGCTATTGGTTTCATTCGGCGACAGGGATTGAGATGTCATTTTATCTCAATGTCGGATAAAAGTCCCACAGAATTGGAAGCAACGTCTCCAAAATTGCCTACATAGTGTTGAGAGGGACGTTCAACCTCAAATCAAACAAACAAAAGCCCTAACACCAATGTAAGGTATTTTTCTTGCATACCTCCCTTTAATTTCCGAGAATGGATTTTGTTAATAAGGCAGTCAATTAGATTATGTGGCGTTTTTGTCGTCACTGTACGTGCAGTGACGTCAAACTCAACGGCGGCGTACTTGACATCCTATTCAACCAGTGCACATCATACGCGTGAAAATAATCGACTATTTTCGTATCACTGGGTATGATTACCTGGGTAGTAAAAGAATTTCTATCCCTGGGTTAAGTCCGAGATTTCCTAATCTGGTGTGACAGAATATAAGAATCTTATATGGGTGTGAGGGGTGGATGGGAAAATCCGTCCGAGGGTCACCGTCCGGCATCACGAGGCTGGCCGAGTGATGCCGGACAGTGATCCCGAGGGACGGATTTTTCTATCCACCCCTACACCCATAAAGGATTCTTTTTCTTGCGTACCTTCCATTTCTTAGCGCGGATTTTTAATGCTGCAGTCTCTTCGGTTACCGACGTCCGCCATATTGTGATGAAACTACAATGATGTTTAGTGACGTCACGTAACGTGGTGTGACGTCAACCTAAACGACGGCGCATATGAGGTCGTATTCAACCAGTGCATTTATCAAACACGCGAGAACATTCTATTTTGGATAAGAACACCATGGTCAGAACATAATTTCTATCCCAAGCTAAAACTATGGATTTTCTTATCTGGTGTGCAAGAAACACTTGTACGAGTATTACAAAGTAGGACTACTTACATATGATTTTATCAATATTGTATAGGATACTGAAGCACCGCCAGATGGATGGGCTTGGCAGGCGGTTAATGCTGGAAACCCACATTTCCCCAACAGGTAGGTTCCGTATGAATCATGTCAGCCACTTTCTATGATCATACATGCAAATAAAAATCAAAAATGAGTTTCTTTAAGAGCAATGAAAACATTCATAAGAAAGAAGATGGGTCATTCTACGTAGTTTCGGCTAATAAAGCCTCATCAGTGACCCTGTAATGATCCGGCAAAGAAAGTCAGAGGAAACATACTGCAATTTTGCAAATTCGAATAGGCAGTCGATTCAAAGACTGATACAAATCAAAATGGGGTCCAAATAATTAAAAACCTGTCTAGAATATAAGTCTAAACCAATAATTTATTTCTGATTTCTCAGAATATTCACGCTGATCTCAAAGGACCCTGCTTTATGCAGTGTTGGATGTTTTTTTTTTATCTTAGCCTTTGTCAAACTGAATAATTTTATTATGCCACACCCATTCCTGACTAGCAACCAATCAAACTACTTTATATAATTAATTCGTTCATTTCAAAATCTGAATAACAGTGTAAATTCTGCTTAGAAGCCATCTGATCTGGATCTGCACTGTTGGCAAAGTTGGGGGTTGGCGTGATCAGTAGGATAGGGGTTTACAGTTGTGGGCACTCGGGCTCAAAATCTATTTTGAATACATATATTGTAATACATGAGCCAAGTCAGTGGGAAAACCCGTTTTTTACTTGGTGCAGATGAGCTTGCACACCCAACACGAAAACACGCCTGTATAATTTCTACCCCCTTGAACTCCAATTTTATATAGTAAAACTGGGTTTTACAGGGGTAACCTTTTTTCTTATTTCTGCTCTAAAATATAGATTGTGGGTACTGGTTAGAACCAACTCGATACAATTTATATTTTGAGCAGAAATAAGAAAAAAAAATTTTTCATCTTAAAATTGTAGTGTTTTTTTTTTTTGTTGTTTTTTTTTTTTAAATTGTCGTGTTTTTTTTTTTTTTTTTGTTTGTTTTCTTTCTTTTTTGTTTTTGTTTGTTTTTTTTTTGTGTTTTTTTCTGCGGTAAAGTTTACAATGTATTTGTATAGGTGTGTTTTCGTAATTCCCGCGCAGTCTGATCACCACCTTAGTATTCGCTCACGTGACTTCACTGCGTGGATAGTACTGTTGATAACATTACGCAAACACGCCTATACAAATACATTGCCACCTTTATCGCCGAAAAATTGAAAATTTTAAGATGAAAAATTGTGATATTTTTCTTATTTCTGCTCAAAATATAGATTGTGGGCACTCGTTAGAACCGCCTCATCGAGGCGGTTCTAACGAGTACCCACAATCTATATTTTAGAGCAGAAATAAGAGAAAAAAAGGTATACCCCCGGAAACCCCAGTTTTACTTTATAAAAGGGGGGTTCAAGGGGGTCAAATTTATATAGGCGTGTTTTTGTGATGAGTGCGAACAACAGTTTTACCGTTTTCTGAAAACAGAACAAACATTTAATGGCAATGGGAACAGCTGGATTCCGCCCCCATTTTTCAAATTAAGGCGTAACTATACCAAATTTAGTGACACAGAGGCCTTTCTGATATTTAAACTTCATCAGTGTGTCTCAACCCCAACGTTCTGAAACCGAAACGGATGATGAACGAGACCCGGCAAGCACAGCACATCCCCCTCCGAGCACACACCGACCAACGTTGCTCTTGAGACAGGTCAACTGGAGGCATCAGGCAAGAGACGCCTACCCTAGGACTTATAGACGACCCTCACCGAGCCAACATCAACAAACATGGCCCACACTCCACGGACGTCCCGGGCATCAGGAAGGAGATGTCCAAAGTAGCGAGACTTGCAAAATTTAAAATATAACAAAAGTGGCAACCAAAACAGCTAAGATACATGTCTCACCTGACAAGTCAGTCTTAGTTTTAGAAAAATTAGAATTTTATACTGCGAAAATTAAAGATATATTATAGTTATTTAAATCAGTACTTGAATACTGACGTCAGTACCGCAGTGTCAACCTCAGCACTAAGGAACTGATACTGGGCTGAGGGAGACAGTTTTCGGGTCTCCCTGTACGCTTTTCTATAAGCCCTGCCCCACGGATAATGGGGTCTTCTCTCAAGAGCAAACTCTTTCCTTTTAGAGTTGACCCCTATTGACATGAGAGACAAAAATAATTTTGCAGGAGTTGCCTTTGCTGAAGGTGTTCCAACGCCCCTAAAACTGCACACCTAACAGTTTTATCCCTCCAGTCAGTTCAGTTCTGTTAAATACAAAATTTTAAGATTTTCTGAAAATGTATGTATAAAATAAGAAGCAAATTAATAAGGGTAAAGTGTACCGATATACAAGTTTTCTTAATTTAATATGTAGCATTTGTGTGAAGGCGTATGGTTTTCATTAAGCAAAAGATTTTTTTTTCGAAAAACCGGTGCTTATTTGTATTCTGATTTATTAATATTGTACAAGATGGATTTTTCCTCTAATATTTGAATTTTCTGTAAAAATGTAATCTTTTGGAATCCAGGATAACAACACAGAACGAGTACAAGTTCTTTTCTGGGCCAGACTAGCTAGTTTTAGCCAATTAAGCGTCATCATTTTGAAAAAGTGTGATATTTTTCTCATTTCTGCTCTAAAGTTCAGATTGTGGGTACTCGATAAGGCGGTTCTAACGAGTACCCACAATCTATACTTTAGAGCACAAATGAGAAAAATATCACAATATTTCATCTCAAAATTTTCGTTTTTTCTGCGGTCGAGTTTATAATGCATTTGTATAGGCGTGTTTTCCTAATGCGTCGAAAATTTTCACCTGAGAAATGTTAGTTCTGGACCAACGAAGCTACCATATTATCATAAAACATCACTGTTATTTTGTGGATAACGTCAGGTCATAAAAGTCAGATCGCCACACATGTGATAACACATGTTTACTAGCGCGTAAAATCCGGCCCCCGCCCATCGGGGCTTGAAGGAATAGATGGGCTGCATGATGCTTTCATGCAGAGCTGAATGCGACCGCACATGAGCACTGGTAAACCGCTTAGAGGACCTAAGCCTGCCCGGGCAAAGCGGTGCGAGTCGGACCCTCCATGCTTATAAACCCTATTGGTTTCATTGGGAGACAGGGCTTGAGATGTCATTTCATCTCAATGTCGGGTAAAAGTCCCACAAAATTGGAAGCAACATCTCAAAATGACCTATACAGTGTTAAACCTCAAATCAAACAAACAAAACTAGCGCGTAACGTCATGTGACGCCATCCGTTTTCTATTGAATTTTACCCCTTTTTGTAGCAAATGAAATATTTCACCTTATATATAGCACGAGTCCATTTCAAAATTAAGGGGTATCAGGTTGTGTTTTCTTGAAACTTATGTTGGAAAATGACTGAACTTTATGCAAACAGCAGCTGCTCATTTTTTTTTTTTTTTTTTTTTTTTTCAGGAAAACCATCAGAGTTCTTGTTATTGTACTTACTAGACCAGTTAACAATTTGAACACTAACGAGTTCGTTAAGCTAACGATTCTTTGGAAACACATCAGGAAAACACGAATATATAATTCTGACCCCCTTGAACCCCACTTTTATATAGTAAAACTGTGGTTTACATGGGTATATCTTATCTTTCATATTTTTGCTCTAAAATATAGATTGTGGGTACTCGTTAGAACCGCCTCGATGAGGCGGTTCTAACGTATATCCACAATCTATATTCTGAGCGGAAATTAGATCAATATCACAATTTTTTCATCTTAAAATGTTCGATTTTCGGTTGTAAAATATATAATGTTTTTATATAGGCGTGTTTTCGTAATGTGCCCCCGGTTCATGCCTTTCATTGCACGTTTTTCATGCTTAGGTTTGGGCTTGTGCAGTTCAAGACAGATATGCAAGATAAACAGTTTTCCTACAGTAGCTGGCACCTATATAAAGCCTTATTTGAAGTCTTTGTTGCTCAGAAGGTAAGCATACATTCTGTTAATAGGCACCTCATATATCGGGATAAAAATCCAAGGTTTTCATTGTAGACCAAGACCAGTATATTCTCACTGATAATCACAACATTGAACCAACCCAGGGTTCCATACGTTAACAAAACCATGAAATGAACACTCTTGAAAGCGGCGCTTCACAAAGGGGGAAGTTGGTTTTGCATCGGTGTGTGTTATTTGCTTAGACACAATGCTCTAGGCCCCCGCCCATCGGGGCCTGAAGAAATAGATGGGTTGCTAATGCTTCCACGCAGAGCTGAATCCAACCGCATACGAGTACTGGTAAACCGCTTAAAGATGATCTAAGCATGCCCAAGCAAAGCGGTGCGATTCGTACCGTCCATGCTTATAAACCTTATTGGTTTCATTGGGCGACAGGGCTTGAGATGTCATTTCATCTCAATGTCGGGTAAAAGTCCCACAAAACTGGAAGCAACGTCTCCAAAATGACCACTACAGTGTTGACGGGTGCATTAAACCGCAAATCAAACAAACAAACACAATGCTCTACAACAAACTTACTGGTCTAATGAGCGTTTCTGAGCAATCCTTAGAGAACAAGAAAGCAGTCTAAGGGATAGCCAAATCCCCCGCCGCACTTTGTATCAACCTTGTGACCCTCACCTGTGACCCTGACCTTAAGTTGGCATGATTTATTTATGGGTATTGCACATCAGCTCACTGAGGGAGAATATTTCACAAAGGTTTAATGAAAATCCTTCCAGGGGTAAAGTAGATATAGAACGGACACAAAATTCCAAGTTTCGAACTCGTGACCTTCACCTCTGACATTGACCTTGAATTGGCATGGTTTATTTATGGGTTCTGCACATCGGCTCATTGAGGAGATATTTGACGAAAGTTTAATAGAAATCCTTCCAGGGGTAAAAGAGATATGGAACGAACACAAAATACGAAGTTTCGAACTCGTGACCTTCACCTGTGACCTTCACCTTGAATTGGCATTTCAGTGTCGGGTAAAAGTCCCACAAAGTCGAAAGTAACGTCGCCAAAATACAACGTAACCTGCTGATGGGGACATAAAACCCTAACGCAAACAAAAAGAACACCCGCAACCCATGTTTGGAGTGTGATATCACAAATATTCGTCAGAAAAATATATCCCTTCATGAGATATGCATGGATTCTGTATTATTTTTGTTCTTATTTCTGCTCCATGGCATGGGTTATGGGCACTTGCTGGCTATGCCTTATCGAGGAGGTTATGAAGAGCAACCACGACCTTTTTTTGGTATATAAATCTGAAAAATAACACATTTTCCAAGAAATAAATGTCTGGTTTGGAGATCTAAAAGAATGCACTATGTCAAATGAATTTAATACCGTAATCGTGTTTATGAATGAAAATCATCATGAAAACAGGCGGTTCTAACGAGTTCCCACATCTATGTTTTGAGCAAACATAGAGTGTAGGTACTCGTTAGAACCGCCTCGCTCAGGCGGTTCTAACGTATTCCTACAATCTATGTTTTGAGCAAAAATATGAAAAATATCGGAATTTGTTATCTGAAAATTTCCGTTTTCTTTTGTGGTAAAATTTTCAATATAATTTAAAAGGCGTGTTTTCGTAATGACTCATTTCCGGGCCCGGGCACTATGCTTACTGCTTGTAGTAAAGACAATCTTCAAACAACTTGAATTTTGATCGAGTGTTTAATTTACCTTTGGGTCGATTGTTTATCAATCGACCTAAAGTTATGTAAATATGCAACGTCCACATAACTGTCACCGACCTCTGCGCAAATGTCGTTTCTAGGAAATCACGATAACGATCATTTATCATATGAGCCGGCGCATGACAAAACCTACAATAAGACACGTGCTATGGTCGAAGACTCAGTTTTGCCAGCCCGTCAGGTCAGCCTGGTCGGAGCATTCTCTTGTTGCCCTTGAATAGCCCAGAGGCTATAGAAGGCCCATGCGAACAGCGAAGACTCTTATCAGGCTGTGCGGATGCGCAGGCTGATCTGAGTCTTAGCTGGTCGCACAGGTCTTATTATAGGTTTTGTCGTGCGCTGACTCATATTATAGGTTTTGTCGTGCGCTGACTCATATTATAGGTTTTGTCGTGCGCTGACTCGTCGCGTCTGAGAATGTAATAGCGCCATGTAATAAATTCAGTATTCCACTTGTGAATTAAATATACAAATTAGTTAGATACGCCCCGTAACACTGCACGTAAACGTCCCTAACGACGTCGTGTTTACTAATGGCGGAATATTGACATTTTTGGTTAAAAATCGTGATTAAAATGCGTTTTTAAATGCCATATGATATGCAGGTGTATTATTAAACGAGTTGAGGAAAAGAGATAAAATGCGAGGCTTTGCTGTACTATTGAATTTATTTGACTCGTTGAATAAAAGAGATAAAATGCTCGGCGAAACCTCGCATTCTATCCTTTTCCTCACCTCGTTGAATAAATTCAATAATACATAAACACTCCTCTGCAAGATCCTCTATTTATAGCCATGCTACTCTTGTCGCTGTCATTGAGGCGGTTCTAACGAGCACCCACAACCTATGTTTGCAGTATAAATAAGAAAAATATCACGGATTATCAAAAGAAAAGTAGCCATTTTGGAGATATGAAAAAATTGCGCTATGTCGCATGGGTGTTTTATAATAATGAGATTATTTAAAGCCACGCGACTCTTGTCTTGACGTCACAGTTTAATGAGGGTTATATGTAAATCATTGACTGGACACATAGGCTGGGACCCTGGCAAACACCGAAAAAAAACGCCGAAAAAAGCGGCGTCTGATCAGTGTCTACACTATTTGTTTACAAACAGGACTTAAAGGTTCACCTAGGAGTTTGAAGTCCCCGGGCCGTTCAGGACCATTTTCCAAACCTACGGTCTGGGACAGTCAGTTCACCACTGCTATCAGTACTTTGACTGTAATAAAAATCTTAACGAAAACATGCCTAATAGGCTATTCAAATATATTGGAAAAAAAAATACAACGAAAAAATGAAAAAAAATCCGATGAAAAAATTCTAATAGTTTTTATATTTCTGCCCAAAACATGCATTGTAGGTACTAGTTAGAACCGCCTCGCCTAGGCGGTTCTAACGTGTAGCCTTAATCTCTGTTTTTGAGCAAGAATAAGAAAAATAATGTATACCCCTGTAAACCGCAGTTTTACTTTATAAAGTGGGGTTTAAGGGGTTCAAAATTATATAGGCGTGTTAACGTGATGGCCTTTCGGTCCATTCAACCTATGGGATTTTAAATTTAAACTGGAATAACACTCCTATTCTTTTCTTTGCAGAAAAACAGAATCCTGAACAGGGAATACAGCATGGATTTGTATAAAGTAGGTCTTCCAGCCATGATCCTGTCACAAACGTGCGCTGACGTCACGATGATATCAGCTAGCAGGGATGAGTTCGAAGCGACGGCTACATCAAGGATAGACCCAAGTCTTCCAAAGGCTCACATTCGACAGGATAGATACGTGTGGTTCACAGCCAATTAATGCAACCCCATATGTTTGTGTGTATTGGAGTTTAACGGCCCAGTCAACAATATTTCGGTCATTTTGGAGCCGGTCAGTTTCCCTATCCACACTTTTCCTGGGCAAGCTTATACGTAAGCCGTTAAGCAGTACAGTGGTGCACCTTCTTTCGCCAGAAACTGACAACTGCCCTTCTTGAATCAACGAAAGGGAGAGGATGACAGTAGAAAAGATTTCATGATCAATCTCAACGAAACAATGTTGCCGACCCCGGCAGAGGTCGAAACCGCATCCTCCTGATCACCAGTCAGACGCGCATCCGACTGAGCTACCGAGGCCGGCTCAACCCCATATGAAAAACAAAATCAATACCTTGAACATTATGCCTACACTATATATGTATTTTTTTTTGCATTTTTGTGTGTATATTTTCACATGGGCATTAGCCAACAAAACGCAGTAGTAATACGGATTCAATACATAAGGAAGCCCATAACAATTATACACTAGCCTATATAATTACGAAAATACGCCTATACAAATACATTGAAAACTTAACCGCCGAAAAAAAAAATTAAGACGAAAAATTGTGATATTTTTCTAATTTCTGCTCAAAATATAGATTGTGGGTATACGTTAGGACCGCCAATCGCAATCTTTATTTTGGAGCAGAAATAAGAAAAATAAGGTTTACCCCTGTAAACCTCAGTTTTACTATATAAAAGTGGGTTTGAGGGGGTCAGAATAATATAAGCGTTATATTTCGTGATGTGATAATGATACGTGTTACAATACGCATTCAATGCATAATACCCCGGTCACACCTTTACGTTTCGACCCGCGTAAGCGCTACGTTTCTCAATACGTGGCGAAACGAAAGGTACGCCGCAGGAACGTAGCTCTTACGCCGAGATACGTAGCAGGAACGCCTCTTACGCGAGGCTGCCACGTAAAGAAGTTGCATGCAACTTCTTTACGTCGCACATACGTGGCAGGTTCGAAACGTCGTACATACGTAGCAGAAACGCAGTGCAAACGAAAGGCACGCAGCAGCAGCGTAGCACAAACGCCTCTTACGCCGCACATACGCCACTCAAGACTTACCACGTAAGTGTGGCGTACGACACGTTGTCGCTGCGTAACAGCGACGTTCCTTTCGTATCTACGGCGTATCTGTTACGTTTTAATTTTAAATACGCCGTTTCCACGGCGTATCATAACGTAAGCATGGCGTAAGTACTACGTGGGTGTCGTATGTGCGACGTTATTGCTGCGTATGTACGACGTAGTAAAAATAGCTGTGGCGTTTCAAATTTACCTGCGGCGTAATAGCGACGATTGTGGCTTTTGTTGAGTTTCAAATTAGGTCAAGTGGCATCGCATCTCGATCAAGTGGTCTCATATATAAATTATATATATACAACAGCAAGCATTCGGGTCCTTCGCATTCATGTCTGAGTCTGAGTTGCTACTGATTTGCTTTGAAGCCAAGGTTGAGCTTTCTGATGGGGACGGATTTCTGTCCCGCTCTGATCCCTGATCAGTCTGAATATTAACCGCAGGGCTGAGATTAGGCATCGAGCTTCTCTTTGCCCCGGTCTTGCAAGTTGCCTTTCCTCTCTTCCTTGTCATGTTGATACTTCGATGTCACTTGAATGAATGACAACAATACTATTACCACATACGTTTTAAAACGCCGCTGTTACGCAACAGCAACGTCGCAGGTCAGAATGAAACGCAGCTCCTACGTAACAGCAACGCGATATACGCAGCACTTACGTCACGCAAACGCCGCGATACGTGGGTCTTACGCCGCAGCTTCGCAGTAGAAACGTAGCTCATACTCCATGTACACAACAAGACATCTAATTTGCATAAAAAACGCAGCAGGTTGCGACGTTTGGCCACGTTTTGGTTTTTTGTCAGAAACGTGGTGAAACGTAGCAGAAACGTAAAGGTGTGACCGGGCTTTTAGGAAACAATCAATAATGCACTAACGGATATAGTAATGATGCCTTTAACAATATGCATTCAATACATAAAGAACAATCAATAATGCACTAACAAATATGGTAATGATGCCTTTAACAATATGCATTCAGAACATAAAGAAACAATCAATAATGCACTAACCGATATAGTAATGATGCCTTTAAGCATTCAATACATAAAGAACAATCAATATTGCACTAACCAATATAGTAATGATGCCTTTAACAATATGCATTCCATACATGTACATAAAGAAACAATCAATAATGCACTAACCAATATAGTAATGATGCCTTTAAGCATTCAATACATAAAGAACAATCAATAATGCACTAACCAATATAGTAATGATGCCTTTAACAATATGCATTCAATACATGAAGAAACAATCAATAATGCACTAACCAATATAGCAATGATGCCTTTAACAATATGCATTCAATACATAAAGAAACAATCAATAATGCACTAACCGATGTAGTAATGATGCCTTTAACAATATGCATTCAATGCATAAAGAAATAATCAATAATGCACTAACCGATATAGTAATGATGCCTTTAACACTATGCATTCAATACATGAAGAAACATTAAATAATGCACTAACCAATAAAGTAATAATGCCTTTAACAATATGCATTCAATGCATAAAGAAACAATCAATAATGCACTTACCGTACAGTAATGATGCCTTTAACAATATGCATTCAATACATGAAGAAACATTCAATAATGCACTAACCGATATCGTAATTATGCCTTTAACTATATGCATTCAATACAACAGGAACCTTATTTCAATGATACACTAAGGCGTAAAAATAGCTGTGTTTCCGCTAACATGCTGAAAAAAAATTGGTCGGTAGGTAGGAGAAACTTTTTTTATTATTTTTATTTTTTCTCCCGAAAAAAGAACAGGGTCGGGCCTGTATTTTTTATGTGTTTTTGTACATGTGTTTTCTTAATAAAATTGTCTTGTTGAGACTTGCACTGTATATCATAATTCATTTTAGATGCTCAAAAAATTCAGCTCTGTATTTTGGAAGGTATTAAATGCCAAAAACTACAAAAATATACTTAAATCCCGAAATTACTATTGGAAAATGCAAAGACAACACTGGGTAGGGTCGGAAATTAAAAATGGTAGGGTCGGTGTTTTAATTTTTATTTTGTTCTTTTATTGATACAAAATAGTACAGTCGGGAGGGTCTGAAGCAGGGTCGGTCGGGTTAGCGGAACGCGGCTATCTTTTTAGGTCTAACCGATGTAATAATGACACCTGTTACAATACTCATTGAATACTAAGGCACTATTGCAGGAATTGATTTCATTTTTTGTAGATTTTATCGATGTGTAAACTCCGGCGAAAAACTCACAAACTTAGCATGAAGCCCTTCTCATTTTTGTGGATTTTATTGATGTTTAAACTCGATAAAATCCACAGAAATGACAGTTCGTTCCTTATTATTCCAACTACATGTATAACATCGAAATATTCAAAAATGCCACAACATGGTATTTTCCAGGAATTATTTCGAAAGTAAGAATGAATGTCGCAAAGGCCACGGCGGAACGATTATTCATTTAGAACTGCCATCTTTGAAAGAAACACAAGCGAACACTGAGTTGTCATATTGTAAACAGATTTAGTAAGTTAAATATTCAAAAGTTTGGATAATATTTTTGTCAGCAAAAGTATAATCATATTTTCCATATCAAATGATCAAAGTTTTAACGATACGCTAACTAACGACGTCGTTAAAGTGTTTTGGACAACTGGCCCCAGGGCAGTAATGATGTTCCGTAAAAATTAAGGTAAATATATCAGATTTTTTTTTCAGACTTCTTACTGATGACACGCCAAATGACATTCATACACATATCGAAGCGATTCTAATGAGTACACACAACATAAAATTTCAAGATAATAGACAAAACTCTCCCTACATTATCACTCACTGTTTCTCATTTTGAGCTTTGGGGCTTAAGTCCCGGGACATAAGTCCCCTAGGGACTTTAAAACGAGTTCGACTCAGCCATGGTGAACAAGACATCGGTTTTCAATTCACTGAAGTTTTACTATAAATCTTACACCAAAAATATGACAATTAATGCAACGTAGAAATTCCTGAAAGTCTATGTCGCTGAGCAGCCCAATTTGTGTCTGATCTGGGCCAGTTGTTCAAACCATCGTTAGCTTAACAAGCTCGTTAGTGGTCAGAGTGTTAACTGTTCTAGTAAGAAGAATATCTGATGCAGTGGTATCTGATGCAGTGGTATGTTTACCGAGGACTGTTCAAATTTGAATGCAAGTAGAACGTTTTCTCATGCACTAATGCGAAAATCACCTGGAAATAAATATCACAGCGTAGAAAAACATTTTATCTATACATTGATACCAAACCTGTTAAAATTCGTCCACTTTAGCCATGTATATTGTTCGATAAACACTGTCTACTCTTGTATACTAATACAAAACATGGTTGGAAGAAGGTCAGAGTACGCCGTTGAAATACGGTCCTATATTAAGAATCGTTGTATTCTTGGTATACGGTGCAAAGACATTTTTGATGAAATATGTTCGGTTTATGGGCATAATGAAATGTCTTTTCCGAGAGTTTTTCGTTGGTGTAAGAAATTCAGCTGTGGGCTAGGCTCAACAGAAGATGCACCACATGATCGTCAACCGAAAAGAGCAACATCTGCCAAGATGGTTGCTAGAGTGAAAGAAATAGTTGCTACCGATGCACGATACACCACTAGGCAAATAGCTAGTATGGTTGGCATCCATTAAGGAGCAGCTCATACATTTCTGAAACAAGATTTGAAAATGAGAAAGAGCTGTGCTAGATGGATTCCCCTTCTGTTGACAGATGAGCAGAAAAAGACACGCGTTCAGTGCGCCAAGAAGTTGCTTAAAAAGTTTCCAAATTACAATGCACGGTCTTTCGCTAATGTCGTCACAGGTGACGAAACATGGGTTCACTTTTTTGAGTCAAAACGAAAGATTCAGAACAAAATATGGGCAACAAAGTACTGCAAAAGGCCATGCATTGCAAAGCGGACCATGAGCGTCAAGAAGGTAATGTATGCCATATTCTTTTCAAATCAGGGTCCTTCTATTCAGGTTACTGTGCCTAAAGGCAAATCTGTAAATGCGAAGTTTTACAAGAATAAAGTTCTTCCAAAATTGAAGAAAATTTTAAAGAACGAAGACCCGCAACTGGTTTGGCCAATGTCAGATTGCTACATGGCAATGCGTCATCGCACAAGGCGTTCATTGTGCAAGACTATCTGAAGCAGGAAAAGGTTGTTGAACTCTCTTACCCCCCGTATTTCCCTGACCTTGCCCCGTGTGAATTTTTTTTTGTTCCCGTGGCTGAAAAAATACCTTTCTGATCGAAAATTTGTACAGCGCTATCACCTCGGTTCTGCAATATTCCAGTGCCTTCATAGTATACCTCGAAAAGACTACCAAAATGCATTCAATGATTGGATCAGAAGATTGAAAGTTTGTATATCTGTTAAAGGGGAATACTTTGAGGGGACAAAATAAATTTTTCATCGAAATCAATCACGGAATCATTTTTATGTGATTAGTTGCATTCATACTTGAACAGTCCTCGTAGACGTTCGTGCCACGGAGTTGTTACCTATGGACCAGTTGTTCAAAACTAACGATTTCGTTAGTTACTTAGTAACAAATCGTTAAAATTTTGATCATTTAATATGGCAAATATACCAATAGTTTTGCTGAAAAAAAATGTGAGCAGCTGTTCTCATTTTTAGCCAAAATCCCACTGTATTACATGTTTAACTTATTAATAGGATAGTTAAAAATTTGCCTACTAACGAGCTCGTTAAGCTGACGATAATTTGAACTGGGCCCTGATGTTCTGCCACTGGACGGGAAAGGCCATGTTTTGATGGATCAGAACCTTTAGGAAATAAACCCGTCTTACTTAGCAAATGTTTTCACGGCTCATTGTGCCATCGCCCATCGGGGCTTGGAGCAATAGATAAGCTGCATGATGCTTCCACGTAGAGCTGAAACCGACCGAACTTGAGTACTGGTAAACCGCTTCGGTCAAAGTCTGCCCAGGAAAAGTGGTACCGTGTCGGAGCTCTTCTTAAACCTAGTGGTGTATTTGGGTGGTAGGGTTTGAGAAGTCATTTCATCTCAATATTGAGTGAAGTTCCACTAAATCGGAAGCAACGTCTCCAACCTGACCTGAATAGTGTTGATAGGGACTTAAAGTGAATGACCACCTTTAAAATATATTTGCTTCATTTGCAAGAAAAAGTTACTGAAATGATTAATCTCTGACTTTTATTACCAATTGAAATCTGCTAAGGTAATTAAATCAACATTTAATGGTTTCAGTGAAGCCTTCTGGCAGCGGCCATATTTTCCCCAAGGTAATCCAAATGTATCCCAGCGTCCAACATGTTTGCTCAATTCCTGACCTCAAGGAGACCATTGAAGCTCTATGTCTCTCTATATAGCTACTAAAGGAGAAGTAATTAGGCTCTCTAATCAGGTTGCATTCTCAAAAATCCTTAAATAGGCTGTCAGTTCAGGATCTTACATACTGGCTTCATTATGTTTTTGGATGAAAATAAAGACTTTGAAGACAGTTTTCCTGAGTTTGGTGACATTGGTTTCATTGGGTGGCATTCATCTCAATGTCGGGTAAAAATCCCACAAAACTGGAAGCAGCATCTCCAAAATTCCCTAAATAGTGGTGATGGGAATGTTAAACATCAATTCAAACAATCAAAATCTGTTCTTTCCTACAAAACAATTGTTTTCTGTAAGCCTTGTCTGATCTACAGTTACTCATGTTGTACACCTGTGGACTGTTTGCATAAAATTCAGGACTTTATCCAAAAATGAAAACATAAATTATGGGTCCTCAAAGGAATCACCTCATTGAGTACCCACAATCCATGCTTTAATCTAGGTTAACCCATTTAGTACCCGAAACCCCAAAAGAGGTACCCTGGCAAACAGTGCAGGCCCAGATCAGACGCCAAAGTACACAGCGTCTGATCAGGGCTTACACTGTTGGCAAAATGTTCAGCCATTTTCCTAATAAATTTGGAGGAAAACAACCTGACAGCCCTTAATTTTGAAATGGACTCCTGGTATATATAAGGAGGAAGATTCCATTTTGTACAAAAAAGGTTAAGAAAAATATTACAAAAGACCATATGAAGTGCCATGAAATATTACCTAAAATTGTCAAGGCGTGCTAAGGAAATGACTGGTTAAATGATACTGATATCATAGGCATTAATTAATGAAGAAAAGAAACAAGTAATCAACACACTTTCAAGTCTACTTGAAAACAGCTATCTTCAAAATGTTTAGCACAAATGTTATGCTTTGCATAAACAAATGTCTTGATGTTAAGATTCTCTGTTCCAAGATTATGAATCCATTTTTTTTTTTACATAACTCTCTATTTTTCTAAGAGTCAGGGATAGAAAAACAGTTAATTCCTTGTCCAGTACTAAGTTTGCCCTTACAAGAAGGCATTTTTATTATTTTAAAGTTCACTTCTCTAAAATCCTCAGCTGCTAAAGATAGCTGTCGGAACATGGACTGAACAGTCTCCTTTAGATCACTGCAGGAGATATAATCTGTAAAAATGTCTGACACCCTATAAACAACTTTAATGAGCTATTACAGTTAATTAGAGCAACAGTTTAGGAGGAGAATATGATTTTATCATTCCTCAATGGTGTAATTGTAAAATGGATCTGAGAAAAAAAAATGGTGGTCATTCACTTTAAAACGTTAATGCATACAAAACTTTCACGGCTCCAAACAAAATGCATTTTGCAAATGAGCATTTGTGGTATATTTCTTGTTCCTGCTGCAAACTGAACAAATTATTTGTCTAAATCGCGACGGAAGTAAGGGCGAGGATTGTGGCCACGTAAAATCGATTTAAGCCCCCCCAGTGGAAATCTTCCACTGACCGTTCCAAGGCGGCTCTTCTGTGGCGATTTATTTATGTTGTTGTTTGTTACTTACTGTGTGTATCACTTGTGTCTTTTGGTTTTGGATGGCCATATGGCCATTTTGTGGGAAAGTAACTGTCCTTATGGCCTTCCTTTGTTTAGGTTTCCATTATGGTATGGTCGCTTAATGTTTGTATTTCTTTCCCTTTGGTGTCTTTTATGGGTGGAGTAAGTTAATTGTATCAATTCCTGATCTTTGTTTTACTTCTACTTAGATTGTGGGTGCTCGTGAGAACCGGGCGAGTACTCACATTCTAGGTTTTTCAACACAAATAAGGAAACTAATAGATACCCTGTTACTTTATACACTTAATACGTTATATAATGTGAGGGTGAGAGGGGTATGTATTACATGAGCTAGTTAACGGGGTGCAGATTTGAGTATTCGCCGTGCGCACATATTTTCGCTTTCGGCGACTGAACAAGAATAACAGCAAGATTCCAGCCTTATTGCTACATACCTACCTTATAGTGGCTAGGTTTTAAACTGCCATTGGATCAATGAAGCATTCCGACACTTGTCACGACATTGATGAAATCAGTGGAATTAGCTGGTTTATAAGCAGTTAGAAAGATCTTTAACGTATTTGCGAGGGCGAGAGTGCAAGGCACAGCTCTACACGGAGTAAGTTTTGGTTTTAGGGCCTTTTCAAGATTATTTAACATAATTTGAGCCGATCGTTAATCAGAAGTTGGCGAAAATGCACAGAAAGGGGACGAAATCAAAGCACTGACAGCACTGTAATACATCACTGAATTGTCTATGAGTGTAGGAAGAAAAGGGGTCCTGAACGTGGACTTAGGCTGTTTCGTTTAGCCATTGACTTTAGGCAAACAGTATAGACAATGAGCAGGCGCCGCATACTGTGGCGTCATTTCCTGGGGATCCTAGACATATATGTGTTAAGCAATTAAATAGGACAAAACACGTTTCGTTATTTGTGGGTCCAGTTTATTCTATCCTAAGCAGTAAAATAAATGCATATCTGAAAGAAGAAAAACAAATCGATGTGAAAATGCACACTATGAAAAATAACAGGATCATATGGGCCCCGCCAAGCGATTTTGGTACTTATCGCCTATGCGAGCAGCGAAGGTTCAGGCGAGCCTGCGCATCCGCGCAGTCTCGCCAGAACCTTCGCTGCTCGCTCATACAAGCAGTGAATCAAGAGGAACCTTCAGACAGAAAGCCATATCCCTGGCCCCTCTGAATGGCTGGGCATGCGCAGTTAAAACTTGTCATGACGGAATGCTCGAAGACCCAAATTCGCTTGGCGGGGCTCATATTATGTTCACAGCACCAACCATGACTACTTATTTTTTCGCCAAAGTCATGTATAAAATAAAAAGATAAATTACTGTTTTTCGATAGATAACATAAATATTCATCTTGTGTGTTGAAAACATCATAATTTCGCTCGTGCTTTACACTCGAGAAAATTCTGATGTTTTGAACACACTCGATGTATTACGTTTGGTATTCATCTCAAAAAAGTAAATATTCTCTATTTGTCATTGTTCTATGTTAATGTTTCAATGTGCGCGTGGCATAACTTTATTGGTCAGTGGTAGTCCTGTGTACAACAGCAGCGAACGTCCAGCAAAAGTGTTAGCATTGGATCCATCTGCGAAATATTGACCCTAAAATGTCAAACGCAACCCTCAACCCACCTGCTCTGCATTGGAAGCAACGTCTCCAAAATAACCTTTACAGTGTTGACGGGAACGTTAAACCTCAAATCAAACAAACAAATAGTCCTTCTAAGCGGTTTAGCAGTACTCATGTCTGGCCTGTTTCAGCTCTGCGTGGAAGCAGCTTGCAGCCCAATCTATTTCTCCTAGCCACAATGGGCGGGGGCGGAATTTACGCTACTAATATTCTACTTAGAAATGATACTGTCGATATTTATGAAAGCACTGACAGGATTGTTTCTGAGCTGGGTAACTGGTCCTGAACGGAGAATTAAGCGGTTTCGTTTTTCCCTTAAATTCCTGTATTTGATGCCAGATCAGACGTCACGTTCTAAATCTGCCAATATTCTAGACTTGTACAAGTCTCCTACTTCTGTTTTTATTTGAGCCAGCGCACGACAAAACCTACAGTTAGACATGTGCGCCCAGCGAAGAATCAGATCAGCCTGTGCATCCATATAGTCTAACCAGAGACTTCTCTTGCTGCATGAAGGCGCATTGGATCCTTAGCTATCCTTACAGCGCACAACGAAGACTCTGATCAGACTGCGCGAATGCGCAGGCTGATCTGAGTCTTCGTTGGGTGCACATGTCTCATTTTATGTTTGCTCATGCGCTGGCTCATCTGTCTCTCTTTACCAGTCTTACTGCTTATCAGTTTTACTTGGGTTTGAAGTAGGGTATTCAGCTGCTTTTAGAGATGGCTCAAACAGATGTACTGAGTTAACCCATTGTATGCGTGAAACCCCTAAAGGGGTACCTTGGCAAACAGTACAGGCCCAGATCAGACGCCACAGAACGCGGCGTCTGATCAGGGCCTACACTATTTGCTTACAGAATTTTCCGTCAAAAATAGAATAAAAATGAAAAAAAAAATGGCCTGACATCCCTTATATGAGAAATGGACTTGTCCAGCATATAGCAATGTAAGTGTGTGTGTGTGTGTGTGTGTGTGTGTGTGTGTGTGTGTGCGTGCGTGCGTGTGTGTGTGTGTGTGTGTGTGTGTGAAGTCGGGTTTAACGTCGCTTTCAACACTTTTTCAGTCATATCACGACGGTGTCTGGTTGCGACAGGGAGCCCAATGCTCACTTTTATAGTGCTGCCTCACTGAAGTATCATGTCCCAGACACATTACATGATACCACACCCAGTCACATTATCCTGACACTGGGTCGATCAGTCCTAGTTCTACCCCGTAAATCTGAGTGCTTAGCGAGGAGAAGCTAGTACCATTCTTAACGACTTTGGTATGTCGCGGCCCAGGATCGAACCCTTGACCTCCCGTTCCCCGGAGCGGACACTCTACCAACTGAGCTATCGGGGCCGGTAGCAATGTAAGTGTCCACTATTATACAATGGGATAATAAATATGAGACTGGGAACCAGTCTACCAATGGCTTTCTTTACACCACACACTGTCATCATAACGGCAAGAATGGCGCGGCTATAAATAACCATTAAATCAGCAAACGTCAAGTGGTAATCAGCACGTAAGGCCACTGTGCTTAGTAAATCTGGATCGATAAACAATCATTCTTTGGGTCGATTGGGTCGTTTTACAATCGACCCGACAATCAACTCAAAAAGGACGAGTCACGTCATTAAAAATGTATTTTACCGTTTGCGAAGATGCGGGACTGCCTGCTCAGCCGCACTGTCTGATCAGCACCTTAGTTCACAATGCTTGGGTTTAATATATATATCTAAAATTTAACCCATATATGACAATGGACTCTCCCGCCTAATAAGTTTGGAGTGGTCCATTTTCCAATTATATGGGTGCCAGGTTTGTCTTGTTAGCTGTATGTTTTGCAAAAATGCATGTACTCTTAGCAAACAGTGTAGACCCTGATCAGACGCCGCGTTATGCGGCGTCTGGTCTGGGTCTACACTAGTTGCCAATGTCCCGTAAAAAGGGTCGCTAGGCATATATGCGTTAGCTTATCTCTGTAGCTGAGCAGACCGGGTTGCGTCTTACATGTACCTTAAACTATAAAGGCTACATTTTGACAGAATGAACACAATTATCAAAGGAAGCGCTATATTTACGCCCACTTTCCAATTTCAAACATCGTGTAAACAAGGGGAATGAAGACCCCTGATGACCCTGCTTCATATATGGAAAAGTTGGGTTTACAGGGGTATACATTGTTTTCCCTATTCTTGCTCAAAATATAGATTCTCATTCAGGACAGTGTTTAAAGCCTATACTCAATGCTTTCAGTTCTTTGATCCAATTTATTATGATCATATGACTTGTACTATAAGCACTTTGATTATATCATTTCAGTATCTGCGCCCATGGGTCTAGACACTATAGACGTGGGGTTTAACACGGAAGTACATCCATTAGTTACCCAATATGCATGTTGACCTTTATATTATTGATGCCACGACAAGTATAAACTTTCACAAAAAGAAAAATAGAGGCCCATAACAAGTATAAGCTTTCATAAAAAGAATAAAGAGGCCCAAGGTCAGATCTCTAGCACAGAATTGCTATCACATATGCACAAGTCAGAGGCCCATAACAAGTATAAGCTTTCACACAAAAAGAGGCCCACGGGCACAGAATTGCTATCACATTTGTACAAGCCCATATTTGGTGTCATTTTTTTGTACAGGCTAATACAAAATATACAAACTCTCTATCACGATGGACATCTGTCTATCCTATAATAACCCCAGGAGCCTTCGGCTCTGGTTAGCTATAAAACTTGCCTGACCGTTAGCAACAATTTTTATTGAGAACCATATTAATATGTTAAGCATGTCAATTATTTTCAGTATCGCCATGACGTTTGGACTTGTATAAGCGCTTGGACAGACTGGTCGCGAACTTAACACGTCGCACTGGTTTGATGAGGTCCACAAGTACCGGACATGCATGGGAAGGCACACGGTATAGTAGTATCACTAAGTGCCAGATTGGCAATTAGAATTTTGCCAAAGGCAGTAAAGTGTATAAAATATATTTCCGGGATATAAGCGTAGACATTCACAGTTAATAGCAAACACACGAAGTGTTTGCTTTACTGTAGAGAGTCTGGAACAACATACTTAGGCACGCAAATCTCGCCTGGAATCTCGTTCAATTTCTCGCGATAATCCGCCATCTTTACAGAGTTCATGAGAATTGTATTCATATCCAAAACTGCTTCTCAAAACCAAAACAAAGAGTCAAGTTCCATTACAACAGAAACACAAAAAACGTCGAAATAATTTTAAAAAGTTCTTTTCAAAGACTGTTGCATCAAACGCTGAAGTTTGACAGCGGGAAAGTTTCGAAACTACGTCACGTATTAGCCGGTTAAACACAGCACCGCGCTTGGACCAACGATTTACCGGATATTTACCGAAGGATTTACCGGAACTTCTCGGTAGGGTGGAAAGCGCTCTCACCTGGACAAGCAATTAAAACTTTTTCACAAATTTACTCCGGGTATACAATTAAGTTCTGGGAATAGTAAGAGACACAATGAGCTATCAGGCTACCTGCTGATTTCTACCTTCCCAAGATTTACAAAGCGATGATGAGCCCCAAATCCAATAGCATAGCGCTAGTGCTTCAGAATACTTTAAAGTATCCATGCTGCAAACTAACTGAGTTACCCTATCTAATTTTCTCCCCATGAAGTGCACAAAGGACAAACATTGGAGTATCATCATATTTAGGGTATGTGCAAAGCGGCGGTGAAGCTCAAACTATTGATAAAGTCATTTTCTGTCGTTTCTCAGAGAAAGGGACAAAAGAGATAGAAGTGGAAGTAGAGGAAAAGAGAGGGAGGCACAGGGCAGAAGGGGGAAAATGAATAAAGTGTAGAAACGTAAGTAACAACGCCCTATCCTCTACCCTACCTGCTGCAAGGACAGCAGGCCTTGCCAGAATGTAAGTCAATATCAGTTGGACTCTCCAGTGATGCAAGCGACACCTTTGCCTCACAACAGAACAAATTAAAAACTTTGAAAGACAGTTTTAACGTAGTTTAGGGAAGACTTGCACGATCCCTCTTGGAGCCCTCAATGATCCCTAATGTGATAATACTCTGTGGAAGTTTGTCCTTAAATATGTTCTAGAAAGGGATATCCTTTGGAAGCAAGGAATACACCACAGAACGGGAAAATATGGAGTGTACATGTTTTCTGGGCCAGACTAGCTAGTTTAGGACATTTAGCCTCAGCAGTGACCCTCAAATATTTTCAAAATTCCACAATGGAATCAATGATCCCAAAGGACAAGAGAATTATAAACTACACTATGATGTAGGGCAGGGAGATTTTTTACGGCCGCCACACATTCCCAGACAACAGCTGTAGTGACGTTAAATATGTTCTAGAAAGGGTTTGTCTTTTGGAAGCAAGGAATACAACATAAAACGGGAAAATATGGAGTGTACATGTTTTCTAGGCCAGACTAGCTAGTTTAGGCCATTTAGGCCCCATCAGTGACCCTCAATTATTTACAAAATTCCACAATGGAATCAATGATCCCAAAGGACAAGAAAATATAAACTACACTATGATGTACGCCAGGGAGACTTTTTACGACCGCCACACATTCCCAGACAACAGCTGTAGTGACATTAAATAAGTCTGAAGGAGAGCTGACAGATGTTTTCGAAGGAGTATCCTATACAGTTCGCTCCTTTCGGGTCGGAGGCACTGCGAGCATGGATGTCCACTTAGCCCGGAGAGATGTCACCACAACTTTGACACAAGATGTCAATGCTAGTGAGTTTTCAGGCCAAAGTGTTGCATCACTCGGGAAGTAATGCTGGTTGTGTGGTAGTCACCTCTGACAAACCGAGGTACTCGCCGATGCACCGACTCCAGCCGCTGGATACAAAATGTGAATCCCATACTGATGTGGCATAATCCAGGATAAGTCTAATCATGGTCTCTTCCATTATGCTTTAACATCTTAGAACAGCTGCTTATGTTCCTTCCAAAGAAACGCCTGGCAGCTTTTTTTATTTTTTATTTTTTTTGCAGTTGCATCAAAATGGGTTTCCCATAACATGTTTCTGAAATAAAGGATACCCAGGTACTTTCAAGTCTTTTAGACTGACAGTTCATGGCAATGTGCTCCGTTTTATTACCCTGACTGCCGCACATTTGGTTGGGTTGAAAAGACTTTTGCCAGTCTGTATTCCATTATGGACATTGCTGTAGTCTTTCAAGTTCCCTGTGAAATGCTGCAGTATGAGTCTTGCTTGAGAGTTGGTGATATAAAAGAAGGTCAATAACAAGAAGGTCAGCTCCAGAGCTGACTTTCTGTGGGAGGTAATTTACGCATGGGCAGAATAATAAATGTCCGAGCATTGCACCTTGAGGGACACCGGATACAGCTGGGACAATAGTGCAAACTGGCCTTGATCAGGTCTGGATTAGCCCCTGTTGGTAAGGAAGCTCTGGATCCACTGTAAGTGGTTGCATGCTGGCATTTCTGAGCTTGACAGTACGCAAGCCATTTATGTGGAACTTTGTCCAGAGCTGCGGTGTCTATCTGTTGACCTTCATCTATTCCTGCTGCAAGGTCTGGTCTGGACTTTGGTCAAAGTAAGCTGGCTTTTGCACGACTGTCTATTTTGACATCTGTACTTTTGGTCTGCCAGACAAGATGCAAATGATCTCAGTTTGGGAACGCATAGAAAGTACTGGCAAAATACTGAAAATACCATAGGAGAATGGTGTCAGTGACTCCCCTAATTTTGCTAAGGAGTAGATATAAGAAATGTTAAGTACCCCACATAAATACCATCTGCATCTGTATATAGGCGGTTAACCAAGGACTTGCTAGCGTGACTATCTATCTAGTATTATTGCGATAGGTCCAATTTGACCATTACTCGCAGGTGTACATACACTCGATTTGCAGGACGAACGCCCGGGCGATAATCATGAAATTACCATAAGGCTCTTTAACCTGCATACAGGATGATTCTCCCTGCACTTTGTGGCATTCATCCCTATAACTGATGCCAATGGAACATATTTAGACACCAAACTTTATTGTCACTGCTGTGAATCGAACCGGAGGCCTCTAGAATCAGAGGAAAGGGCACTAACCACTGAGCTACCAATCTAGCACTATCGGTATGTTTTTAATTAACTAAAGAAGTTAAGTGTTTTAAAACTTAAGTGTTGTAAATGAGTGTGTTTGCTCAAAAGGCAGTGCCTTTATTTCATATTATGTGCCACGCGTAGACCTCGACATAGCTTTTTGCAAAAGACATACTTGTATTACCCATACATAACGTGATATCGTCAATTACAGCGTACAATGTTTTCTCTTGTAGCCGTCCGATGTTTCATGAAGAAAACACAAGGTGATAAAAACGATTCTCATGTTTATTATTATTATTATTATTATTATTATTATTATTATCATTATTATTATTATTATAACTATTACTATTATTATAATTATTATTATTATTATTATTATTATTATTATTATTAAACTGTACGGGTCTCCGTGGCCTAGTGGTCAAGAGCGCTGACTCTTGATCATTAGGTCTCTCACCGCTGTGGTTCGAGCCTCGCTCGGGTATGAGTGAAATAATCTTGAAAGGGCCGTAAAACCCAAACCAAAAAAAAAAATATTATTAAACTCTTTGAAATGGCTGGAGCAGCCATTTCAACAAGTTTTATAATATTGCTCCAGCCATTTCAACGAGTTTTATAATAATAATAATAATAATAATAATAATAATAACAATATGTGATTATTATTATGTCACCCCTGAAATTGTTGTTTTCGGAGAGACATATTGTTTTTCCCCCGGGCGTCTGTCTGTCCATCTGTCGTCTGTCTGTCTGTCACAAAATCGTGCCCGCTCTATAACTTTTTTCGTCTTTTGCCATTAACTTTCTTATGTTTAGATAGAATTTGAAATTACTTGGCAGAAATATTAATCATAATGGGACGATGTGTTGCACGCATGATTCAGGTTGGTACCTCCAAGGTCAAGGTCATACATAGAGGTCAAAAATCAAAAAGGGGACTTTTTTCGTGTTTGGTCGATAACTTTCTTATTTTTAGATGGATTTTGAAATTACTTAACAGAAATGTTAACCACCATGAGGCGATGTGTTGCGTGCATGACCAAGGTTAGTACCTCAAAGGTCAAGGTCATACTTAGATGTCAAAGGTAAAAAAGGGGCCTTTTTGTGTTTGGTCAATAACTTCCTTATTTATAGATATATTTTGGAGTTACTTTGCAGAAATGATAACCACAATGAGTCGATGTGTCTCTTGCAGGACCCATGTTGGTACATCAAAGGTCGAGGTCATACTAAGAGGTCAAAGTTAAAAAAATGGGCCTTTTTTAGTGTTCAGCCAATAACTTTCTTATTCCTGGATAGATTGTGAAATTACTTGGCAGACATGTTAACCATCAAGAGATGATGTGTTGCGCGCTAGACCCAGGTAGGTACCTCCAAGGTCAATGTCATACTAAGAGGTCAAATGTCAAAAAAAGTTTGTTTTTCTGTGTCCAGTCAAAAACTTTTTCATTTCTGGGTGGACTTTTTAAAGTAGCCATGCAGAAATACTCACCTTCATTAGATGATGAGTCGTGCGCAAGACCAAGGTCCATACTTCGAATGTCAAGGTCATACCTAGAGATCAAAGGTCAAAAAGGGGCATTTTTGTGTACAGTCAACAACTTTCTTATTCTTTGATGGATTATGAAATTACTTGGCAGGAATGTTAACCACCATGAAACGACATGTTGTACCTCAAAGGTCAATGCCAAACTTAGAGGACAAAGGTAAAAAGGGGCATTTTATGTACAGTCAATAGCTTTCATTTTTCTCTATGAACTTTTTAAAGTTGCTTTGCAGAAATGTTCATCTTCATTAGATCATTTGTTGCTCACAAGACCCAGGTCAATACCTCCAATGTCAAGGTTATACTGAGAGGTCAAAAGGGGGAGACATCTGTGTTTTGTTGTAGAAAAACAAATTCTAGTTATTATTATTATTATTGATAATAATAATAATAATATGTGAGATCCTCCACTTTTCAATTATGAAATCATGAGGTGGTTCTAACGTGATCCCACAACCTATGTTTGAAGCATAACTAAGAAAATTATCTCAAATTTTCATCAGAAAAGTAACCATTTTTGAGATAAGAAAAGAGTGCACTTTGTCACGCGGGTGTGTAATAATATCAGTTTATAAGCCAATCACTTTTGTTATCGAGACATCATTGTGTTGATTTTGCGTTTTTTTCTAAGCCAACATATCCCTAAGAACCTTGTTAACCAAACTGATTGAAACATGGTATAATAAAAGTACTTTCAATTCGTAATTTGATTGCACCTGTACTCTAAAAATGTTTGTTCACTGAGCGTCCGAATCTGACTCAAGGGCAAGGTATAAAATGAGGATAACAGAAATGCGTATGCTGATCCTAATCTTCCCTTTTCTGACAAGCCTTACATCACGAAAATACGCGTATATAAGTTTGACCCCCTTGGACCCCACTTTTACATGGTAAAACTGGGGTTCAAAGGGGTAATCCTTATTTTTCTTATTTCTGTTCTAAAGTATAGATTGTGGGTACCCGTTAGAACCGCCTCGATGAGGCGGTTCCAACGTGTACCAACAATCTATATTCTGGGCAGAAATAAGAAATATATCACAATTTTTCATCTGAAAATTTTCGTGTTTTTTTTTTTTTTTTTTCAGCGGTAATATTTTCAGTGTATTAGTATAGGCATGTTTTCGTGATGGATTAATCTTGTTGGGACTAGTATCGTCACTGATTAGGTTTTAGCTGATGTAATCATAACGTCTCCCTTGTCGATTATTACTTGCTCAAAAGCAATCCAATCATTTTAGAAGATATTTGTTTAGTTCGTAGAAACAAAATTTGGTATTGTATTTTTAGCGCGGATATGCGTTTCATTTAGATCTCACACTTTAGCACTTGGACTGATATATTGCATCATGAAAATACGCCTATATAGGAAAACTGGAGTTTACAGGGGTAAACATTATTTTTCTTATTTAGATTGTGGGTACTCGTTAGAACCGCATCGCCAAGGCGGTTCTAAAGAGTTCCCACAACCTATGGTTTGAGCAGAAATTTTAAACATATCAGAATTTTTTATATGAGTTTTTTTTTTTTCCAATTTTTTTGGTGGTAAAATTTTCAGTATATTTGAATTGGCGTGTTTTCATAATATTTCTACAAAAAGCATGTCAATATCTTCAAGAAGGTATATGCCACTAGCTTAGAATCAGCCTCAGGTTGTGTAATTCACTTGTTGAGGCCCAGGACTGCAAAACACAAACCTCTTACTGATTATTCTTTGTTTTGTTTGTAATTCGACCCAGTCAACACTATTTAGGTTATTTTTGAGCCGGTGTAGCGTGAGATCTTTAAACCCGTGAGAACCTTAATACCAAGGTATATCTGCGCATGCGCAGGAAGGCCGTGAGAAATGCATCCTATTACCTGTTAGCCCCTGCCCCTTTCAACTTGAGCCTATGTTTAAAATGTCTAAAGAAATCTGCTTACATTAGGAAATTTAAATAGAACACTATTCATTACAGGATTTATTTATTTATTTATTTATTTATTTATTTATTTATTTATTTATTTATTTATTTATTTATTTATTTATTTATTTATTCGAAAGATACCTGTATTAAATATGCCATAAATAGGTTTCCAAGTGTTCAAACAGAACAAAATATATACAGATACATGTATTTTCGTGGAATTATTCCGAAACCACGCCTATATTTTAAACCCCATTAACCCCCACTTTTATACATTAAAACTGGTGTTTCCAGCGTTGAATATTATTGTCATAAAACATAGATTGTAGGGACTCGTTAGAACCGTCTCGGCGAGGCGATTCTAACGAGTGCCTACAATATATGTTTTCCAGCGGAAATATGAAAAATATCAGAATATTTTATCTAAAGAAAATGATGATAAATTTCATTATATTTTTAATAGGCGTGTTCTCGCCATTAATACTTTAAAAGCAAGTTCGTTAGAAATCTTAAAATTATTATTCTGCCTAAATGGATTTGAACACTAGCATAAGCCTCAATATAAGTGCCCTTTTACAATAATGACAATAATAATAATAATAATAATAACGATTATAATAAATAATAATGATAATATTAATCATAATTCGAGGCTTACAGAAAACATGTACACTCTTACCATTTTAGTTCTACAATGTATTCCTAGCTTCCAAAGGATACTGAACGCTTTTAAACATGGGTTTCATGGAATTTAAATTTTAGCTATATACCAAGGTGATTAACATGTGTGATTTATGGTTTGACATTTCCTGTTGTCCCCATGCTTATCAAAACACACTGACTAATTTTCACACCTTTTCTGCTTATTTGGGGTAATAATGCATAATGTTAACCGAACAGGTTTTCTCTTAATCGTTTCAATAAAAAAAAACACACACACAAAAAAAAAGAAGTAATTACCGAACCCACTCCTCACCAATCAAACTCGACCCCACCAACCGGGGCTTGAAGAAACAGATGGGCTGCATGGTCGCTAGGTAGGCAGGTACGTAGGTATGCAGGTAGGGTGAATGGTCTGGTGGGTGCGTGGCTGGATGGGCAGGTAGGTAGGTAGGTTAGGCTTAATTTTAACTTCTTCATTCGACGTTGTTTGTTTGTTTGTTTTGTTTGATTTAAGATTTAACGTCTCCGTCAACACGGTATAGGTCATTTTGGAGACGCTACTTCCAATTTTGTGGGACTTTTTCCCGACATTAGGTTGAAATGACACCTCAAGCCCTGTCGCCCAATGGAACCAATAGGGCTTATAATCATGGACGGTTCCGGGTCGTTTCACCCGTGGTTCGTTTCGCCCTGAGTCGTTTCGCACCGATTTTGGGAGTGGGTCGTTTCGCCCTAACCTGGTGGGTCGTTTCGCCCGTGAGTCGTTTCGCCCGTGGGTCGTTCGCCGCAATTATATTTCAAGGGAGTGACAAACGGAATGGATGAGTAAATGTACAGATGGATGAATAAATAAATGAATAAATGGGCGAATGGAGTTGTGCGTTGGTAGATGGACGGACGTACGGATGAACGGACGGCATTTTGAATATACGGAGATAGATAAGTTAATGAATTAATGAATGGAGACTATCAGTAGATGGACAATCGGGAATGAATGAATGAATGAATGAATGAATGAATGAATGAATGAATGAATGAAGTGATGCTTGTGCAGATGGACGGACGGACGGACGAACGGATATGAACTGTTCATGTTGACACGTCAAATGACATTAACGGAGGGGAGCTGTATGGACGGGCTCGTTTCAGAGTTCGGATAGAGAGATAAAAAGTGATAAAAAACAAGAGGGCCATAATGGCCCTGGATCGCTCACCTGATCCATAGTGTAACAAGTGGGCCCCAGGGAGGGCCATTATTGGCCGAAGGGCTTTAATGTGCATAATGTTGAGGGAGGCCTTAAAGGTGAAGCTTCATACCAAACAAAAACAAAGGCTACCATTTGAACAATCTTGGCAAAGGTCCACTAGATGAAGCTACGCACCAAATATCAAAGACCTGGGCTTTGCGATTTCAGAGAAGAAGATTTTTATAAAGATATTCCCTACATAAGCCTATGCACCAGGCTATATAAGTCTGTGTAACACCAAAGGGCCCCGGGGTGGGGCGCATTTGTGGCCCCAGGGCTATAATTTGAACAATCTTGGTAGAGGTCCACTAGATGAAGCTCCATACCAAATATCAAAGACCTGGGCCTTGCAGTTTCAGAGAAGAAGATTTTTAAAAAATTCCCTTTATAAGTCTATGTAAAACCAAAGGGTCTCTGGGCGGCAACATTTTTGGCCCTAGGGCTATAATTTGAACAATCTTGGTAGAGGTCCACTAGATGACGCTTCATACCAAATATCAAATACCTGGGCCTCCTGTTTTAGGAGAAGAAGTCGTTTAAAGGTTTTTCTATTTTTAGCTCTGGCGGCCATTTTGTTCATCCAAGCGAAACGGTTTGAGCCATTTTATTTGAGGGGCACCCAAGGAACAATCCTGTGAAATAATTTCAAAATCCATCAACTGGTTAAGTAGAAAAAGTTGTTTAAAGGTTTTTCAATTTTTAGCTCTGGCGGCCATTTTGTTCACCCGAGCGGAACGGTATGAGCAATTTTGGTAGAGGGTCATCCAAGGAACATTCCTGTGAAATAATTTCAAAATACATCTACTGGTTAAGCAGGGAAAGTGGTTTAAAGGTTTTTCTATTTTTAGCTCTGGCGTTCATCTTGTTCACCCGAGCGGAACAGTTTGAGCAATTTTGGTAGAGGATCACCCAAGGAGCATTCCTGTGAAATTAGATCAAAATCTGTCCAGCAGTTTTGGAGAAGAAGTTGTTTAAAGCAAAAGTTGACGACGGACGCACGGACGACGGACGACGGACAAAGACCGATCCCAAAAGCTCACCTTGAGCACTTCGTGCTCAGGTGAGCTAAAAAAAACATTATAAACTGTGTATGTGATCTTTCACAAATCCAAACCACAGTGTCAAAATGTGTTTAGTATGTGATATATGGGTACTCTTTAGAATCGCTTTGCCGAGGCGGTTCTAACGACCACCTACATTCCATGCCTGGAGCAGAAATAGCAGACTATGGATACTACCTACAAAACACACAATGAAAATGCAACACATTGTTTTTCATATTTACGCCCCAAAATACACAGACCGTTGGTGATCGTTAGAACCGCTTCACCGAGGCCTTTCTAACGAGCACATGAGCAGAAATATGAAAAATATAAGAATCTTTGATCAGAACAATTTTGATTTTTTTATTTAGTGGTACGATTTTCCAGTATTTGAATAAGCATATTTTCTTAATGCAAACTATTAACAAGACCAGTACGATAACACAGCCGTGCGACATAGTGCATGTTTTCACATCTCTAAAATGACTATTTTTATTATGAAAATCTGTGGTATGTTTTCTTATCTATACTGCAAACATAGGATGAGGCAGTTCTAACGAGTACCCACAACCTCTGTCTTGTAGCAGAAATAACAGAAATAATGTATACCCAAGTAAACCCCAGTTTTCTTCATATAAGGTGGGGTATAGGGGATATTCATTCCACGGACTTGTTCATGTGATGCTATGATTTCAATGTTATGCTTTGTTACATATTTTTAATGTAAAATATGTGTTTTGTTATGCATAAAATTTTGGGAAAAATGAAAAGAAAGTATAAAACGTTATGTTTCTATTCCTAACCAGGTTGAGCTACAGTAGAGTCTGTATAAAAGTTAAACCAACTCCATGACATTTGCTCACAAGACAATTGCTCACAAGACAGTTGCTCACTTTTTACACATGACACTTAATGTGTAATATTGATTAGTACTCCTTAAGTGACATTTTTGTAAACTTTTATTCAGACACCACTGTTTAAAAATATTTTGTTTGTTGGAATTGAGGTTTAATGTCCCCGTCAACACACTTAACGTAATAATGTAACCAGTTACATCACGCCACTATTTGTGCAGAAAGAACAACTGATAAGTAAATAAAACATCATGTTAGCAAGTCTATGCAATAACGTCCCCTCTAAACCCAACTTTATACAGTGAAAAATGGGTTTTCGCATATACTCTATTTCTCTTATTTCTGATTCTAGAACATAGACAATTGGACGGTTCTAATCCAAAATCTATGTTTTGAGCAGAAAGAAAAATAAGTCACATTTGTAAATATAAGCAATCATTTTCACATAGCCATAAATCACATTTAATTGCAAATACATGTTTACCTTATGTGAGCTTGAATATCTTCCTCAAAAAGGTGGTAGCTCAGTTGCTCAAACCTGACGTAGAAGCCGTCTGTAGGTCGACCAGCTGCACCACACTAGGGCAAAACCATGTTTTCCGGAACTCCCAATACCCCCATCAATCCCTTTACATACCAAAACAAACATAACCTCAATCAATAGGGCTTGAAAAAATAAGGGCGAAACGAACCACCTAATCAGGGCGAAAAGACCCACGGGCGAAACGACCCAGGGCGAATCGACCCAGGGCGAAACGACCCACGGGCGAAACGACTCATGGGCGAAACGACTCACGGGCGAAACGACCCGAGACCATCATGGACGGACCGACTCACACCGCTTGGCCTGGGCATGGTTAGATCCTTTAATCGGTTTACCAGCACTCCTGTGCGGTCAGTTTCAGCTTTGCGAGGAAGCATCATGCAGTCCATTTATTTTTTCAAGCCCCGATGAGCGGGGGCCGTAGGTCGTAGGTTTAGAAAAAAAAAAGATCCTGAACAGGGTTTTAGATTGTTTTTTTTTTTAACCCTTCAATTCATCATGCAGCCAATCTTTTTCTTCAAGCCCCGATGGGCGGGGGCCAACCATCGACGTTGTAGGTAGGAAGGAAGTTAAGTAGAGAGACTTTGTTGTTTGACTTTAGGTTTAACGTCCCCGTCATCACGGTACTGGTCATTTTGGAGACGTTGCTTTCCTTTTTGTGTGACTTATGCCCGACATTGAGATGAAATGACATCTCAAGCCCTGTCGCCCAATGAAACTAAGAGGGTTTATAAGTATGAACGGTCCGATTCCGACCGCTTTGCCTGGACAGGCTAAGAGCCTCTATGCGGTTTACCAGTACTCGTGTGCGGTCGGTTTTAGCTTTGCGTGGAAGCATCATGCAACCCATCTATTTCCTGAAGCCCCGATGGGCGGGGGCCAACCTTCGATGTTGTAAGTAGGTAGGAAGTTAGGTAGATAGACTTTGTTTGTTTGATTTGAGGTTTAACGTCCCTGTCATCACGGTACAGGTCATTTTGGAGGCGTTGCTTTCATTTTGTGTGACTTATGCCAGACATTGAGATTAAATGAAATCTCAAGCCCTGTCGCCCAATGAAACTAATATGGTCTATAAGTATGAACGGTCCGACTCCGACCGCTTTGCCTGGACAGGTTTAGAGCCTCTATGCGATTTACCAGTACTCGTGTGCGGTCGGTTTCAGCTTTGCATGGAAGCATCATGCAGCCCATCTATTTCTTGAAGCCCCGATGGGCGGGGGCCAACCTTCGACGTTGTAGGTAGGTAGGAAGTTAGGTAGATAGACTTTGTTTGTTTGTTGGTTTGTTTGATTTGAGGTGTAACGTCCCCGTCATCACGGTACAGGTCATTTTGGAGACGTTGCTTTCATTTTTGTGTGACTTATGCCGGACAGGCCGGTAGGTAGATAGGTGGGTAGGTAGGTAGGATCGTACGTAAACTAGAAGTGAAGGCAATGATCAGGAAACAATACAATTAACCCACTGACCCTGATGGAAAGATCAATAGCAGAAAGCCAAAAGGACAGTTACTTTCCTACAAAATGGTCACTTGGCTAGCTAAAACAAAATAATATAAGCGGTACACACACTCAAAGACAAGCATAACAAAAATATAAGAAGAACCGCCGGGGGGGGGGGGGGGGGGGGGTCTTGAATCGATTTTACGTGGTCACAGTCCTCGCCCTTACTTCCGTCCCGATTCAGACAAATAATTTTATCAGTCTGCATGAAGGCCTCCTAACTCATCAGTCCAACATCTCCGTGAACACGAAAGTCAATCCACAGCGATGAAACAACGGTAAGGACTCGACAGCAAGAGTTAATATGTGACCCCGGGTCTATGAGGCCAGTAACATAACCACTACACCGCGGAGGCTTCTTTCCGTATGGGAACGGACGGTCAGACATACATTTACTTATTTCTACCTACCTGCCAGCCTACCTACATACCTAAGTACCCTATTGGTTTCGTAGGGCTTGAGATGTCATTTCATCTCAATGTCGGGTAAAAGTCCAACAAACTGTTCGCAATTGGTCGCAATGTGTCCGAAATGACTTTCACAGTGTTGATGGGGACGTTAAACCTTCCTTCCCACCAAGATACCCCTTAACCTGCCTACCTAAATATATCCCGCCCATCGGGACTTGAAGAACTAGATGAGTTGCATGATTCTCTACCACACCTGAGTACTGGTAAACCGCAAAAGCCTGCCCAGGCGAGTGATGCGTGTCGAACGGTCCATGAATAAATTTTGGTTCCATTTGGCGACAGGTCTTGAGATGTCTTTTCATCGCAAAGTCGGGTCCCACGAAATTGGAGGCATCGGCTCCAAATGACCTATATAGTATTGACGGGGACGTTAAACCGCAAATCAAACCTCCCTACCGACCCATCAAGACACATCTCCTTACCTACATACTAAAATCAATCGCCCCGCCCATAGGGGCTTGAAGAAATATATGGGCTGCATGATACTCCACGGAGAGCTGAATCCGGCCCGCACACTAGTACTGGTAAACCGCTTGGAGGATCTAAGCCTGTCCAGGAACCGCGGTGCGAGGCGGACCGCCCATGCTAATAAACCCTATTGGTTTCATTGGGCGACAGGGCTTGAGATGTCATTTCATCTCAATGTCGGGTAAAAGTCCCACAAAAAGGAAGCAACGTCTCCAAAATGACCTTTACAGTGTTTACGGGGACGTTAAACCTCAATTCAAACAAACAAAAACCTACTAAAATCTACCCCGCCCATCGGGACTTGAAGAAATAGATGGGCTGCATGGTGCCTGACGTTACATGAGTACTGGTAAACCACTTAAGCCTGCCCAGGCAAAGTGATGCGAGTCGGACCGGACCGTCCATGCATATAAACTCTATTAGTTTCATTGGGCAGCAGGTCTTGAGACGTCCTTTTATCTCAAAGTCGGGTCCCACGAAATTGGAAGCATCGTCTCCGAATGACATATATAGTATTGGCGGGGACGTTTTACCTCAAACCCAACCTATCTACCTACCAGCCACCCATCTACCTACCTATCTAGCCACCAAACCGCATACCTACTTACTGACCTAAACCTAAACAACGTCAAAGCAGAAGTGAGAAGTACGAAATCAGCTTGCCCCCGCCCATCGGGCGTGAAGAAATAGATGAGCTGCATGAGGCTTCCACGCAGAGCTGAAAACGACCGCACACGAGTACTGGTAAACCGCTTATGGGATCTTAGCCTGTCCAGGCAAAGCGGTGCGAGTCGGACCGACTATGCTCATAAAGCCTTTTGGTTTCATTGGGCGACAGGGCTTGAAATGTCATTTCATCTCATTGTCGGGAAAATTTGGAAGCAACGTCTCCAAAATGACCTTATACAGTGTTGACGGGGACGTTAAACCTCAAATCAAACAACAAAAGCAAACAAGAAATGTCCCTACAGTTTTTCTTTTCTCTTTTCTTTTTCTTTTTTTTTTTTTTTATTATTATTATTTTTTTTTTTTTTTTTTTGTTATTTGATAATCAGCACCACTATGAATACGGACCATTTTAACCCTAAGTCGAGTCGCCCCGAATGATCTGGGGCGTTGCAGTTTGGTTTTGATCAAGTCGGACACCAATATAAGTTCAGCTTGAAATAGTTGTCTTTATTCCTACATTCTATAATAACTGTTTGTCATTGGGCTCGCGCCAATCGGGGCTTGGTGAATAAATAAATAAATAAATAAATAAATAAATAAATAAATAAATAAATAAAATCACTAGTAACACAGCTTCTAATTTACTTAGATAGGCTTCTCCAGCAGAAAAATAAAGTTTAACTAGAATCGCGGTTTTTGTTTGATTTGAGGTTTAACGTCTCCGTCAACACTGTAAAGGTCATTTTGGAGACGTTGCTTCCAATTTTGTGGGACTTTTACCCGACATTGAGATGAAATGACATCTCAAGCCCTGTCGCCCAATGAAACCAATAGGATTTATTAGCATGGACGGCCCCCTCGCACCGCGGTTCCTGGACATGCTTAGATCCTCTAAGCGGTTTACCAGTACTAGTGTGCGGGCCGTATTCAGCTCTGCGTGGAAGCATCATGCAGCCCATATATTTCTTCAAGCCCCAATGGGCGGGGGCTTTGAGAATCGCGCAGTCGATGGCACGCAATCGTATATCCCCACGCTTCACCGCGGGCCCACTCCCCTGGGCCCACCACTAGGGGTGTGATCAAAATTCCGAAAGTGTCATGCACTCCCTAGACAAAAGGTGTAACAGTTCCCAAAGTTTCAAGTTTCTATCTTTAACGGTCTAGGGGTAGTTATCCGGTATCAGCAATGTGTGTGGGTAAAGGGGTCAAAATCAGTTTTTGACCTCTGGTGACCTCAAAATTGACCGCAGGGGTCAAATTTTGGCTGTAATGTTTTCTACTCATCATGCCGTTCGCTTTGATATATAACACGACAATGTTCTGGAAATTTTGATTTTTGACCCCCTCCCCAACGCGGGCCCCACCCCCTTGTCCCACCCCTAGCTGTGTGATCAAAATTCCGAAAGTGTCATGCACTCCCCAGATCAAAGATCTATCAGTTCCCAAAGTTTGAAGTTTCTATCTATAAACGTCTAGGAGGAGTTATCCGGTAAGACGGACGGACGGACGGACGACGAAGACCATTCGAAAAAAGTTGGGGATAATTAATGTGCCAGCATAATTTATCATTTAATATACTAAGAGAGTTTCGATACCCCAGTATCTTATAGAGTTATCGTAATACAATTCTCACGGCTGAATTCTCTCACACCCCTCCGTGAGGGATTTCAGCCACTTCCGGTGCGACTGAAGAATCTCACGGGTTCAATAATCTCACGCTACACCGGTCAGTTTACCCATCCACACTTTTCCCGCTGGGCAGGTCGGTGTAGCACTTTTCAGTACTGGTCATGAACAGTGTGTGTGTGAATTCGGGAAAACTGAGTCTGCTATTTTCGTTTATTTGGTGTATTCTTTGCTTCCAAAGGATCTAACTTCAGAACTTATTTAAACGTAAGCGTTCGGAGATGGGTCCGAGGTAAGTGGTTAACCAGTACGGTACACATTCTTTCTCCAGAAACTGACAACTGCCCTTCTTGAATCAGTGAAAGGGAGAGAATGAACGTACAAAAAAATTTATGATCATTCTCCACGATAGAATGTTGCCGATCCCGGCAGGTATCGAACCCGCGTCCTCCTGGTCACCAGTCAGACGCGCATCCGAGTGAGCTACCGAGGCCGGCGTTCATACTGAGTAATCTATACAAGAGAATCAAAGCTTTGACAACTCTGGTGGATTGATTGTCTTCTTGTGAAGACTAGTAAAATGGTTCTGAATAGGAACAGACTATTTCGTTTCACCCTTAACCCTTTTTGTACCAAATGGAATCTTCCTCCTTATATATAGCAGCAGTCCATTTCAAAATTTAGGGGTGTCGGGTTGTGTTTTCATCAAAATTTATTTGGAAAATGACTGAAATTCTAGCAAACAGTGGAGGCCCTGATCAGACGCCGCGTTCTGCGGCGTCTGATCTGGGTCTGCACTGTTTGCCTTGGTACTCGTTTTGGGATTTCTGGCTTAAATTCCTGCACATTAAGCAAACAGTGTAGACGTTTTTGATATAGTGCCTCTTTCTGTTGCGTCTGATCTGGGTATACGTTGTTTGTCAGTGTCCCAGCACATTAGCAGAGTTAATCATCACATGAACAAGTCTGTAAACCCCACTTTACATAGAGAAAATGGATGTTTACGCTGGTAAACCATATTTTTGTTTATTTCTGCTCCAAGACATACGTTGTGGATACTCGTTAGAACCACCTCAATGAGGCGGTTCTAACGAGCACCCGCAACCTATGTTTTGAATGGAAATGAGAAAAATATCACGGATTTTCATCAGAAAAGAAGCCGTTTTTGGAATGTGAAAAAATACACTATATTGCACGGTTGTGTTATCGTGATGGATACATAATACTGACGTCACGGCAACAAAAATATTACGTTGTAAACAGCCGTTACCTTGTTTTCGCACAATTTTAGTGCTACCAACAACATAAATCTACTGTGCTTGGTCACTTTTGGTCGACTGACAATCGACTCAAAAAGTTGAAAAATACAAGAAAATAGAATAAGCCGAAATGCGGTGAGGCAAGCATAGGGACAATGTATTGAGGATTAATGTCAAGACATTGAGAATTTACTAAACAGGATGAAAACAATAATGCTTGTTCGTAATTCTACCACTAAGATGCCTCTGAACATGTCTTTCTTTGATAGATGGACTAAATACTGTGTAAGAGATTTCTACAGAAATACACGGACCCAACATACATATGCAAATTGGGTCCGAGAGAAATAAGAATGTGCACAGTGTTCGGAATACGACTACTGTCCAAATCTTCATGGAAACGTTGAAGCAGCCATTAACGATGAAGTTGTTAGGGCGGACAACATAAAAATAACTGGGAGCCTTAAGCTTACTAATTAACTTAATTTTCATCCATCGCCGCCAAGGCCCAAGAAATGGAATAAAATCCATTTAATGGAATATGGGACGGACAAGACAAAAGGATGAAGGTAAAGCCTGTTCAAGCCGTACTTGTTACCAACTACAAGCTACAGGTTCAAATACCTTAGCGACTTATCTAATGTTACAAGGCTCTAAATGGATACGCTGACGGCAAACCGCTCCGCTGTACACTTTAGAATTATGAATTTAACAGCGGAGCTGTAAAATACAGGCCTTGAATATGAGATGCCCTAAACCGATAATCAGTTTGTACTTGGAACTCACCACCAATGAGGAAGTATGCATTGACTCTATAAATTATCCAGAAATCAAGCGGTATGGAGACATCTCGCGTTACATTGGCATGACAACGAAAACTTTATAAGCATTACGAAAACACGCCTATACAAATACAGTGTAAATTTTACCGCCGAAAAAAAAAATAGATGTAAAATTGCGATATTGTTCTTATTTCTGCTAAACCTAGATTGTGGGCACTCGTTAGAACCGCCTCATCGAGGCGGTTCTAACGAGTACCCACAATCTATATTTTAGAGCAGAAATAAGAAAAATAAGGTTTCCCCCTGTAAACCCCAGTTTTAGTGTATAAAAGTGGGGTTCGAGAAGGTCAAAAATATTTAGGCATGTTTTGTTGATGGGGACGGATGAAATGACAAGAAGGAGATGCAGATAGAAAAAACGACGGAAAGACAAAGACAAGACCCGTGTAACTCAGTAGCTTACAAAGAGCTGTTGAAGACGGGTTAAAATGGAGAAAACTGACGAAGTTATCAGGGCCCAGTTGGTGAGTGAGTGTTTGAGTTTTACGTCCCACCAACAACTAAGGTCATACGGAGACGGGACCTCGGTTTAAAGACTCATCCGAAAGTCTGGAGAAGCCCGGGATCGATCCTGCGACCCCTGTTTTACAAGGCGAGTAGCATAACCACTGCACCACTGCACGGAGGCTTTTAGGCACAGTGGTAAACCACCGTTAACGAGCTCGTAAGTGGTCACAAGCACATACAATACCTAGTACGCACGTATTATTACCGAAAAAATGCTACTCGCAGTTTAAGCAGCAATTATTTAAGCATATTAGCCACATTAAGGTGAATGGGAACACCTTCAGGGGAGGCAACTCCTGCAAAGGTATTTTTGTCTTCCATGTCAATAGGGGTCAACTCTTAAAGAAAAGTATTTGCTCCTGAGGAGCAAATTCTTTTCTTTAAGAGTAGACCCCTTTTTCAGCGGGATAGGGCTTATAGAAAAGCGAATCGGACGTCCTGAAAGTTTTCAACCTTTGTTGAAAATGGCGGAAAAATCTGCCAGGTGTTCCCATTAAAAGCTTTAACGATAAGATAATTAACAACATCATTAATTTTGGACAACTGGATCTTATGTGCAGTCAAAAGACAAAATCAAATACAAGACCCCGAAATAGCTACAAATAGAAGTGGACAAATGTTTAGTTCGATAGAAAAAAAAGGATTTTTTTCTTATCAGATCCACAAGGCTAACGAAAAACAAGAATATCAGTGAAACCGATGGATGCTCCCCGAGCGTGCGATAGTCGGAACAGGAAACATTATTCCAGTTAAAGAGCAGTATACTGTGTATACTCACTGTACTTCAAAATGGAGTATAACAAAACCTGTCAGTGGACAGATTAGCTTGCCTGATGGCACTGTCATACAAACATCAGCAACACAAAAGTCCGAATAAATGAAAGGAAGAACTGTTTAATACAAATTATTGAAAACTTACTCTCGTACACACAGGCAATCCTCATAGGACTGTCGCCAGGTATGGTTCGGTATTGGGTGCCTTTACATGCATATAAAATATCAGACGGGTTCGAAAATTATATTAAAGTCCATCAGCAAATGTAGATGCTAGAGCGATGACAAAGTTTTTCTAAAAATAGCCGCAGTGACCTTGACCCCAGGACCCTGAAAGTCAAACTTGCTTGTGATATTTTCATACCCAACATTTGTGTGAAGTTATATTAAAATCCATCAGCAAATGACGACGCTAGAGCTATGACAAAGTTTTTTTCTAAAAAATAGCCGCAGTGACCTTATCCTTGAGCCCAGGACCCTGAAACTCAAACTTGTTCGAGATATTATCATACCCAACATTTGTGTGAAATTATATTAAAATCCATCAATAAATGTAGGCACTAGAGCGATGACAAAGTTTTTTTTTTAAAAATAACCACAGTGACCTTGACCTTGACGCCAGGATCCTGAAAGTTGAACTTGCTCGAGATATTATACCCAACATTTGTGTAAAGTTATATATTAAAATCCATCAGCAAATGACGACGCTAGAGCGATGACAAAGTTTTTTTCTAAAAATAGCCACAGTGACCTTGACCTTTAGCCCAGGACACTGAAAGTTGAACTTGCTCGAGATATTATCATACTCAACATTTGTGTGAAATTATATTAAAATCCATCAATAAATGTAGACACTAGAGCGATGACAAACTTTTTTTCTAAAAATAACCACAATGAACTTGACCTTGACCCCAGAATCCTGAAAGTTGAACTTGCTCGAGATATTATTATACCCAACATTTGTGTGAAGATATATTAAAATCCATCAGCAAATGACGACGCTAGAGCGATGACAAAGTTTTTTTCTAAAAATAGCTACAGTGACCTTGACCTTGAGCCCAGGACCCTGAAAGTTGAACTTGCTCGAGATATTATCATACTAAACATTTGTGTGAAATTATATTAAAATCCATCAATAAATGTAGGAACTAAAGCAAAAACAAATTTTTTTTTCTAAAAATAGCCGCAGTGACCTTGACCTTGACCCCAGGACCCTGAAAGTCAAACTTGCTTGAGATATTATCACACCCAACATTTGTGTGAAGTTATATTAAAATCCATCAGCAAATGACACCGCTAGAGCTATGACAAAGTTTTTTCTAAAAATAGCCGCAGTGACCTTGACCTTGAGCCCAGGACCCTGAAAGTCGAACATGCTCAAGATATTATCATACCCAACATTTGTGTGAAGTTATATTAAAATCCATCCATAAATGTAGGCACCAGAGTGATGACAAAGTTTTTTTCTAAAAATAGCCACAGTGACCTACCACTGCAGCTTTAAACAAAGTACCATAACTCTGTGAGGAATCATTTAACCAGATAGCACGGATAATATGCGCATCCTCTATTGCTGCTTAAGGTTCGACTGAAGTTTCGTTGAATTTCTGCAAGTAGTTGCTGAGAATTCGCGTGGACATGAACAGTAACCTATATATTCATGCAGAATTCATCAAAGGGCCATAACTGTTGGGAAAATCATCGAACCACAACACGCAGGTGATATGCGCATCCATCTTCGATACTTAATAGGCCCATGAAGTTTCACTGAAATCCGCCCAGTAGTTTCTGAGAACTCGCGCTGACAAGAGCGGGACGGACGCACGGACGAAGCGGCGACTATATGCTCCCCCGAAATTCTTCGGGGAGCATAAAAAGGAAACGAATATATAAGGAAAAGAGAAGTGAAGGCAATGATCAGGAATCGATATAATTATCCCAAACCCCCAATCAGAGACATCAAAGGGAAAGAAACACAAACATTAAATAACTAGACCCTAATGGAAACATCAACAGCGGAAAGCCAATAGGACAGTTACTTCCCCACAAAATAGCCAATTGACAATCCAAAACAAACAGATATAAGCGATACACACACTTTAAGACAAACCATAACCAAAAATAAACTGCGACAGAAGAGCCGCACTGGTGTCTCTGGTGGAGTTGTAGGTTAATTGTACCGATTCCTAATCATTGCCTTCACTTCTATTTTGGAAGGTGTAGTGAAAAGAATTTCATTTGTGTGGGGGATGCGCCACAAAAATAAAAAAACCACAACGAAACATCGATGAGGACTCTACAGCAAGAAACCAATGAAATGCTGGAGCAATAGGTAACCAACAGTCAAACTCCGATGGGCCCGACCAGGCACCAACCAACATTACATAAAATTAAATTCTAATTCTCACTAAGCCTTTACGCTAGAACCGTCATAGAATCTAAGGAAAAGTGAATCTGAATTCTGGCTGGAATCCCTTTTGATTTCAAATACAAACAAAATGATAGTATTGACAACAGTAGCAATTAGTTTGTTTCAGAATTTATTTCCGTTCGATATACACTATATGTAATCGATGTAACTCAAACAATAATAAATATTTGACTACATTACAAAAACACGCCTATTCAAATGTATTGAAAATTTTACCACCAAAAATGAAAATTTTCGGATAAAAATTCTCATATTTTTCTTATTGCTTTTCAAAATAAAGATTGTGGGAACACATTAGAACCGCCTCGATGGCGGTTCTAACGAGTACCCACAATCTATATTTTAAAGCACAAAAAAGACAAATAGGTTATAAAAGTTGGATTGAAGGGGGTCAGAATTATATAGGCGTATTTTCGTGATGTTTGTATCACATATTAGCAGTTGAATGGATGATTAGATACAATCAATTATATTAAGAAGCCCATGTGATAAGCATTCCAGTAAACTTGTATGTATAATGTAAACACGTCTTAAATGAATGGATTAAATCCCCTACATTTATTATAAAAAGTGGTAGCTGCGAAAATATGCGTCTTTTTATGCCCCAAGAGAACTATACGTACTCCATTTTAGATTTTGGATACATTACGAAAACACGCCTATACATATACATTTTAAATTTTACAGCCGCAAAAAAAAAAAAAAAAACACGAAAATTTTCAAATGAAAAACTGTAGTAATTTTCTTATTTCTGCTTAAAATATAGATTGTGGGTACATGTTAGATCATAGAGGCAGTTCTAACGAGTGCCCACAATCTATATTTTAGAGCAGAAATAAAAAAAATAAGGTTTACCCCTATAAACTCCAGTTTTACTATATAAAAGTCAGGTTTAAGGGGGTCCAAATTATATAGGCGTGTTTTCGTGATGATGATTGGAACCAACGCACTTAGAAGATTCTTACAAACACTCAAAATTGCTCATCACGAAAACACGCCTATATAATTTTGACCCCCTCGAACCCCACTTTTATATAGTAAAACTGGGGTTTGCAGGAGTGAACCTTATTTTTTCTTATTTCTGCTCTAAAATATAGATTGTGGGTACTCGTTAGAACCGCCTCATCGAGGCAGTTCTAACGAGTACCCACAATCTATATTTTGAGCAGAAATAAGAAAATATTACAATTTTTCATCTGAATTTTTTCATGTTTTCGGCGATAAAGGTGGCAATGTATTTGTATAGGCGTATTTTCGTAATGTTTTGGAACCTGGGAACGTAAGAAGCATCATATTTGTGTATAAAAAAAGTGCAATTTGGAGCCATAGCAGACAATATTTCATTATAGCTGTGTGTTGCCTTCTCATTACGAAAACACACCCGTGCGACATAGTGTATTTTCTCACATTTCCAAAATGGTTACTTTTCTGATGAACATCTGTGATATTTTTCTGATTTATACTGCACACATGGGTTGTGGGTGCTCGTTAGAACAGCCTCATTGAGGCGCTTCTAACGAGTACCTACAACCTATGTATTGGAGAAGAAATAAGGAAAATAATGTATACCCCTTAAATCCCAGTTTTTTCTATATAAATTGGGGTTTATTTCACGGACTTGTTCCCGTGATGTTACATAACAAGACCCGCCCCGCCCATAGGGGCTTGAAGAAATATATGGGCTGCACGATGCTTCCACGCATAGCTGAATCCGGCCCGCACACTAGTACTGGTAAACCGCTTAGAGGATCTAAGCCTGTCCAGGAACGGCGGCGGGAGGCGGACCGTCCATGCTAATAAACCCTATTGGTTTTATTGGGGGACAGGGCTTGAGATGTCATTTCATCTCAATGTCGGGTAAAAGTCCCACAAAATTGGAAGCAACATCTCCAAAATGACTTTTACAGTGTTGATGGGGACGTTAAACCTCAAATCAAACAAACAAACAAATACATAAAAAAGCCACGGGTTTGTTGGGGTTATATATTGCTGGTTGCAATTCAAATGTGTCTTCGCTTGAGAGTGTAAATTCCGTATTTAAATGTCAATCTACAAATGACTTTCAAAGATAGTAGTATACCACACGATTGTACAATGTATGATAATGTATTGTTTCTAAATTCAGTAGTAGAAGTCTTAATGTGCTTTCAAATAACACTTAAATCTTGATGTGGAAAGTTTATAATTATATATTTTTTTTACATTTATTATCACAATAATTCTTCACAATCTCCAGACGTTTCGGCTTTTTACAGCCTTTTTCACGGATTTTTCTTTCAAGCTATCACATATTTTTCCTATTCATCTTTCCACCATATTTAATGTTTTTGTTATGCCAAACGTTGCCACGGCGTCATGACGTCGGATTCCCGACATCATAACGTCGCAACCCTGTTTGGCGCCAAAAACCTAGGACCAGCTGTTCAAAGCATCGGTAGTCCAACAAGCTCTTTAGTGGTCATATTGTTAGCTGTTCTAACAAGTTTAATATGTATTTTTTTTTTTTTTTTTTTTTTTTTTGGTTGAAAAACTGCGAGCAGCCCTTGCATACGAAAAAGCTGCTCACATTTTTACAGCAAAATTATTAGCACACCTGCCACAACAAATGATCAAAGTTTTAGCGATCCAATAACCAACTGAACAACTGGCCCATGAACAATATTGAAAATCAATGCTGCTACAATCATGTAACTCTATCAGTGATGCCTTATGTCAAAGTGAAAAGCTAAGGCTCTGTCGCGGCTGCTTATCTTTACAGTCCCGCCAGAGCCCTCGCTGTTCGCCCACAAATAGAACGGAACAAACTCATCCCCCCCCCCCCCGACACTCACAGCACTAAAGCAAACTTACATCTACACTAATTGGAGAACACCTGAGAAACATACCTACGAACCAATAATAAAATGATCTAACAATAAGAACAATATTTCCGACAGCAACAACAGTAATAATAAAAAAAAACTACAATATAAACCCCTTTTGTACCAATTAGAATCTTCCACCCTACACACAGCAGAAGTTCATCCCGAAAACCAGGGGTGTCAGATTGCGCTCCCTTCACCCCTGGTTTTCGGGATGAACTTCTGCTGTGTGTAGGGTGGAAGATTCTAATTGGTACAAAAGGGGTTTATATTGTAGTTTTTTTTTATTATTACTGTTGTTGCTGTCGGAAATATTGTTCTTATTGTTAGATCATTTTATTATTGGTTCGTAGGTATGTTTCTCAGGTGTTCTCCAATTAGTGTAGATGTAAGTTTGCTTTAGTGCTGTGAGTGTCGGGGGGGGGGGATGAGTTTGTTCCGTTCTATTTGTGGGCGAACAGCGAGGGCTCTGGCGGGACTGTAAAGATAAGCAGCCGCGACAGAGCCTTAGCTTTTCACTTTGACATAAGGCATCACTGATAGAGTTACATGATTGTAGCAGCATTGATTTTCAATATTGTTCATGGGCCAGTTGTTCAGTTGGTTATTGGATCGCTAAAACTTTGATCATTTGTTGTGGCAGGTGTGCTAATAATTTTGCTGTAAAAATGTGAGCAGCTTTTTCGTATGCAAGGGCTGCTCGCAGTTTTTCAACCAAAAAAAAAAAAAAAAAAATACATATTAAACTTGTTAGAACAGCTAACAATATGACCACTAAAGAGCTTGTTGGACTACCGATGCTTTGAACAGCTGGTCCTAGGTTTTTGGCGCCAAACAGGGTTGCGACGTTATGATGTCGGGAATCCGACGTCATGACGCCGTGGCAACGTTTGGCATAACAAAAACATTAAATATGGTGGAAAGATGAATAGGAAAAATATGTGATAGCTTGAAAGAAAAATCCGTGAAAAAGGCTGTAAAAAGCCGAAACGTCTGGAGATTGTGAAGAATTATTGTGATAATAAATGTTATAAAACTGTTTGTGCGTCAAAGGTATAATTATATAAATACACCTTTGTGCTACAAAGGCGTTTTAATACCTCTAAAGCTAGCATTTTTGTTACAAGTTTTACTGTCTAATTGTTGCTCCAAAACATAGCTTGTGGATGCTCGTGAGAGCCACCTTAAGCCACAATCTAGGTTTGAGGAAAAATTAGATAAAATCTGAATAGCTTTATCACTATACAGCTACGTTTGCTGTATGCAGTTGGATTTACAACGGTGTTCATTATACAGTATTGCTAAACTGTGGCCATCAAACTGTATGATTTTACCATTAGTAGGTGTGAAAAAGCAAGAGAAAATCAAGTCTGTAATGGTCGGCATCTTGCATGAAGGACGTGCAATTAAAGTCGTACAGAAACTCAAAAAGTAATGGTTATCCAGGATCCTTGTTTTTCATTGCTGGATTTTGCCCACCAACAATTACAAACTGCTCATCACATAACATATTTTTGTATCGCATTCGGTTCTATTTTATTTGTTATCTCGGGATAATGTTTGTTTGTTTGATTTGAGGTTTAACGTCTCCGTCAACGCTGTATAGGTAATTTTTGAGACGTTGCTTCCAATTTTGTGGGATTTTCACCCGGCATTGAGATGAAATGTCACCTCAGGCCCTGTCCGCCAATGAAACCAATAGGGTTTACAAGCACTGATGGGTCGACTCGCACCGCTTTGCCTGGGCAGCCTTAGATCCTCTAAGTGGTTTACAAGTACTCGTGTGCGGTCGGTTTCAGCTCTGCGTGGAAGCATCATGCAGTCCATCTATTTATTCAAGCCCCAATGGGCGGGGGCCGTTAACTCGGGATAGAATACGCAAAACAAATAGTGAGCTATCAATGGGAAACGAAGTAAGGACGGATACAGAAGACGAAATGACGTACGGACGGACATGGAAATGTATGAAGATACCTCTCCTGCATCTTATGGCGGGGTATAGATCAACCGCACCTTAACACAAACATATTATTTGGATGCTAAGCGAGGTGTTGAATTGAAAGATGTTGCATGAATATATCATGTATGTGACAACTTTTCCCGTTTGACCAATTTTGGGGGGAAAGAAACTGTTTGTTTGGCTTTCTGCTTGAAATGTTTTAATTATGGTGTCACAGCTTTGTGTTTTAGCTTCGTTCAGTTTTGTGTCTTTGATGGGAGGTGTAGAGTAATTGTATCGGTTCTTCACCATTGTCCTCAATCTTATTTTCCATCGTATTGTGTATTATAATCATAAATGTAAAAGGTGTTAGAATGAGTGGTTGCCAAATTGTCATTTTTCAGGTTTGCTCAGGCAACCACAGCCTTTTCAAAACGCAGGTCAGCCTAGAAACCCAACTGAGAAATAGGTTCAGCGTATAACTGAAACATTATGACTTCAGTGTTGCAACGAAAAATAAAGAGAGAAACGTAAAAACCAATTCTCTCGCCAGACTTTTTAACGAAATTACGGTGTATTTATCTTGCGATTGACTGTATAACTGATACAAAACATTCAACAGTTTCAATTCTCTTATTTATCAAACGACATCGTGTCTGAGAATGTGATGACGCCACGATTAAATTCGATAATCCACTAATGTATTTAATACGCAAATTAGTTTAACGTTACACGTACGACGTCCTTAACGGCATCGTGTTTACTAATGGCGGAATGTTAACATTTTTGTACTGAAATCGTGTATTAAATGCCCTTTAATATCATATGATAAATAGAATCTTGCATTCGTGCACATTTATCACTGAATTTATTAAACTCTTTCAGGAAAAAGCATAAAATGCTCGGCGAAGCCACGCATTTTATCCCGTTTACGGAATTCGTCGAAGCCTCGCATTTTATCCATTTTCCTGAACTCTTTTAATAAACTCAATATACATGAATACTCATGTAAGATCCCCTATTAATCTAGCAAATCCGAGTAATGAACACCCTTGTACACCAAATTCATATTGTGAGCTGAGGTGGTTCTAACGAGAACCAACAATCTATGAGATCAATATCGCAATTGTGTGACTGTTATTTTTTTCTTCTCTGGATCGCGCTAACAAGTCCGTGAAATGAACACCCCATTACATCCCACTTTATATAAGAAAACAGGGGGTTTACTGGGGTATACATTATTTTCTTTATTTCTGCTCCTAGGCATAGGTTGTGGGTACTCGTTAGAGGCCTAACGAACTCCCACAACCTATGTTTTGAGTATAAATAAGGATAATATCACAAATTTTCATCAGAAAATTCACCATTTTTGAGATGTAAAAAAATGCACTATGACGCATGGGGGTATTATCGTAATGGAAAATGTCTGTTTTAGAGCTGCACTACGTCACACGGGTCAATTATTTTTATGGCATGATAAAGACTTTGAATAAGCATGTACATGATACATGCATGTAGATCAAAAAGCAATACCTCGGCTCATGTACAGTGACAATTCAAAGGCGTATCCGAATTCTAATATACCATTTTGTAACGGGAACTTTTTTAAATTGATTCAACGAATGTGTTGAACATCACAAAAACATACAATAAAATAGAAGAGCAATATAATCATACATTCCAGATATTAAGGAAACATTATGGACACTTCTGTGGCTCTAACACTGATGGTTCGTTTACCACACAGTTTTCGACTCGTTCTTGCGTCCCTAGGGGATTTTTCGTAAATACAGATATCAGTGTGCTTAGAAATATTTATAAGGCTTTTCTTATTTTGTTATGTAAGTTGTGAGTATATATTTAAATCGCATCGATGAGGCGATTCTAACGAGTACACACTGATGAGGCGATTCTTATCACCAGATTAACAAATCCGTGAAATGAACACCCCTCTAAGCCTCACTTTATATAGAGAAAACTGGGGTGTACAGGGGTATACATTATTTTTCTTATTTCTGCTCCAAGACATAGGCTGTGGGAACTCGTTAGAACCGCCTCAATGAAGCGGTTCTAACGAGGACCCACAACCTACGTTATGAGTTAAAATAAAAAACAATATCACAAATTATCATCGGACAATCAGCCATTTTGGAGATATGAAAGAATGCTCTATGTAACACGGGTGCGTTATCATAATGGATATTCTTAAAATGTTCTGAAAGAGGAGGTGATCATTCGGAAGCAAGTCTTAATCGTTATGCATCCTTACATGACGATCCTGAGTGCATCGAAATGTCCCTATCTCGAACAGTTTTATGGTCCTGAAAGGGTTATAGCCACTGATGTTCAAAAGTATCTTGCATTTACTGCTAGCTAATACAATGTCATATGAATTGATGCAGTAGTGCAGAATTATTAGAAGGTTTGAGCCGCATCATCACAAAAGGTACCTTTGTGCATAAGCAGACAATAAAGTTCAAGATAAGCATTCAAATAGGGCCAATCAGGGTCCTTGTTGTCTACAATACAACAATACACTGCCCGATGAACCCATTCGGACAAACTTAATATTCTTTAATTTATACACCATTTTGGCCATTGAAGTTAAAAGTACTAATATACTCACTCTCTTACTAACTTAAGAAATGAGTGTAATTTTTATTGTAATAACATCGGATCATGGGCAAAATGAGTGAAACCCAATCACTTAAACTTTGCTCGTGACCCAATGTTATTCGCACTTCGACAAACGTTGAATAAATTGCCGTTTTTACTTATAAGCATTTTTTCTACCCACTACGTGTCGAAAAATTCTAGTTTGAGGGCTAACATTGAAACAAGAAAACAATTCCAATCAGTTTTTTATAAAAAAGAATGATTGATATTGTTTCCTTGATATCAAAACGTCGCCATCATCCAATTAAATCGGACAGAACTCTTGTTGATTTTGACGTCATTTAGTGATGTGACGTCACGTGACTCATTGTATTCACTGGAGTATGCACAAGATCGCGTCCGAATATCTATCTGGTTTTCTGTAATACACTTGGAATGTATCCTGATTTGACCCTTCCACTTTTTTGTATTAAAATAGATAAAATTCAATTTTGTGAGTGTCAGAGTTATTTACAGAAATATTAAGAAGAGCATGGCTTTTCGCATTTTATGAAGCCAGAGAGCGCAGCGCCCGAGCAGGGCTTGCAGCGTTTGTCAGTTTTCTGTTTTGGGATTTTCCATATGAAACATTAAAGTAAGTTGTCCATATGGAAGCACCTGTAAATGTTTTTCCCAGAGTTAAGCCAAGGCAAAATAAAAAAAACATCACGGGAACACCCTGAGTACTATTAGAAAACTATAATTTCCTAATCATGGGTTAACAAATTTGTGTCGAAAATCCCGAAGGAGGGCGTTTGATTAAGTACATTTCATTCTGCTAGAGTTTACAGCTAACCCATCCAAGATTCCACCCATTTCTCAAAGTATTCTTTCATTCAAATGATTGGGAATCTCCAAAGTGTCCCAGACAGCCCAGCCCCGACCGTTCAGTAAAAACAATGACAACCGCACGTGGCTCTTGTGTTAGTATAGTGTCTCCTCTATGACAAGACAGATCGCTGCTTAACAGAGCTGACCATTACAGGAGGTTTTCTGTATCGTAAGCACACATTTAAATAAGCATCAGCTTTCTGGTAGCTCTAAAGTGTGCAATGGTAAAGGTGGTGAATACAGCAGTTTCGCTGATCTCAGAATCTGTCTTTGTTTCCAGATAGGAAAATGGTAAAATTCCTGACGACTAACGAGAAGATTCCCACGAAACTGTTTCTCTGACAGATGGTGCTGCAACAATGAAAAGCAATATTTCAGCACCATTAAAACGCACCAACAAGACAACTTGACTACATAGCACAGCAATCAATAATTACGTTGACATTTGAAAACATATCTGCTAGTATAAAGAAAAGATAAACCGGATATTTTAAACACATTTTCTGTCCGATTAATTGTATACTTTACACACATTTTCTGTCCAGTTGTTTGCAACGTTTGTTGTTAAATGTCAACATAAACGTTTCACTGACGTTGCCTGGCAGACTATTAAAACCAAAGCACTGACAACACGTTTGGGTCGATTGCCCCTGAGTGTAGGCTTGAAAAATGAACCAGAGACTGCGCCCAGTTAGTCAAAGCGTTACTAGCTTAACGAGCTCGTTAGTGGTCAAATTGTGAACTGTTCTAGGTAAGTACAATATCTAATACGCTGGAATTTTTGCTAACAGCAAAAATATTACTTTATTTGTCTTATTTAATGATCAAACTTTGAATGATGTGGTAACTAAAGCCGTCGTTAGTTTTGAACAACTGGACCCTGGATTCAGATAGTTTCGCGTAACGTTTAAAACGGCTTGTCTAAATCGCGAAGGAAGTAAGGACGAGGATTGTGGCCACTTAATATCGATTAAAGCCCCCCCCCCCCCCACACTACCAACCAATGAAATTCGTTTCCGCTGACCGTTCCAAACTGGTTCTTCTGTGGCGGCTTATTATGCCCCCAACTTCGAAGAAGTTGTGGGGGCATATTGGTTTTGCCCTGTTCGTCCGTCCGTCCTTCCGTCCTTCCGTCCTTACGTCCGTCCCACTTTTTACTGCATAGCATAACTTTAGAACCATGGGTGCTAGGTTTTTGAAATTTCATATATGGATTCCTCATGAAAAAATAATTGACCCGTGTTTTTTTTTTCTCGTCAGGATTATGCCCCTTTTTTGAGTTATGCCCCTTTGCAAAAAATACTATGAAATCTTGTAAGCAAGATATCTCAAAAACTGTTTGAGCTATTGCCCTGAAACTTTACATGCTGGTTGGGGATGATGAGTAGATGAACTGATTAACTTTTGAAAAAAATCCGAAATTTTTTTCTTGAGTTATGGCCCTTTGAAATTTTTCGCGTTTTAAGTTTGTAAGCAAGATATCTAAAAAAACTATTTGAGGTTTTTCCCCGAAACTTCACAGACTTGTCGGGGATGATGAGTAGATGAACTGATCAACTTTTGAAAAAAATCCGATTTTTTTTTCTTGAGTTATGGCCCTTAGATTTTTTTCGTGTTTTCAGCTTGTAAGCAAGATATCTCAATAATTGTTTGAGCGATTGCCCTGCAACTTTACAAGCTGGTTTGGGATGATGTGTAGATGAACTGATTAACTGTTGAAAAAAAATCCTATATTTTTTTCTTGAGTTATGGCCCTTTGAAATTTTTCGCGTTTTAAGTTTGTAAGCAAGATATCTCAAAAACTATATGAGGTTTTTCCCCAAAACTTCACAGACTGGTTGGGTATGATGAGTAGATGAACTGATTAACTTTTGAAAAAAATCCAATTTTTTTTTCTTGAGTTATGGCCCTTTGATTTTTTTCGTGTTTTCAGCTTGTAAGCAAGATATCTCAAAAATTGTTTGAGCTATTGCCCTGAAACTTTACAGGCTGGTTGGGGATGATGAGTAGATGAACTGATTAACTTTTGAAAAAAATCCGAAATTTTTTTCTTGAGTTATGGCCCTTTGAAATTTTTCGCGTTTTGGCGTCCTTCCGTCCTTCCGTCCTTACGTCCGTCCCACTTTTTACTGCATAGCATAACTTTAGAACCATGGGTGCTAGGTTTTTGAAATTTCATATATGGATTCCTCATGAAAAAAGAATTGACCCGTGTTTTTTTTCTCGTCAGGATTATGCCCCTTTTTTGAGTTATGCCCCTTTGCAAAAAATACTATGAAATCTTGTAAGCAAGATATCTCAAAAACTGTTTGACCCGTGTTTTTTTTCTCGTCAGGATTATGCCCCTTTTTTGAGTTATGCCCCTTTGCAAAAAATACTATGAAATCTTGTAAGCAAGATATCTCAAAAACTGTTTGAGCTATTGCCCTGAAACTTTACATGCTGGTTGGGGATGATGAGTAGATGAACTGATTAACTTTTGAAAAAAATCCGAAATTTTTTTCTTGAGTTATGGCCCTTTGAAATTTTTCGCGTTTTAAGTTTGTAAGCAAGATATCTAAAAAAACTATTTGAGGTTTTTCCCCGAAACTTCACAGACTTGTCGGGGATGATGAGTAGATGAACTGATCAACTTTTGAAAAAAATCCGATTTTTTTTTCTTGAGTTATGGCCCTTAGATTTTTTTCGTGTTTTCAGCTTGTAAGCAAGATATCTCAATAATTGTTTGAGCGATTGCCCTGCAACTTTACAAGCTGGTTTGGGATGATGTGTAGATGAACTGATTAACTGTTGAAAAAAAATCCTATATTTTTTTCTTGAGTTATGGCCCTTTGAAATTTTTCGCGTTTTAAGTTTGTAAGCAAGATATCTCAAAAACTATATGAGGTTTTTCCCCAAAACTTCACAGACTGGTTGGGTATGATGAGTAGATGAACTGATTAACTTTTGAAAAAAATCCAATTTTTTTTTCTTGAGTTATGGCCCTTTGATTTTTTTCGTGTTTTCAGCTTGTAAGCAAGATATCTCAAAAATTGTTTGAGCTATTGCCCTGAAACTTTACAGGCTGGTTGGGGATGATGAGTAGATGAACTGATTAACTTTTGAAAAAAATCCGAAATTTTTTTCTTGAGTTATGGCCCTTTGAAATTTTTCGCGTTTTGGCGTCCTTCCGTCCTTCCGTCCTTACGTCCGTCCCACTTTTTGCAAGGTATTATGCTTCTTTGTTTTTCGCGGAAGAATAGTTTGTGGAACTTAATGCATGCTTGCTTAAGACAGGTTGCTCGCTTAATAAAGGTGGCCACTAAGACAAGTTTGACTGTATCTCTAAAACTGTATGAGCTATTATCCTGTAACTTAAAAAACTAGTAGGGGGTGATAAATAAACGACCTGATTAACTACAGCTTTTCTTGTGTAATTTCAGCATTACAGCCACATAAAAACAAGATATCTCAATTACTGTTAGGGACAAGCAGTGTTAGGGTCAAGCAGTTGGGGGCATTGTGTTTCATAAACACTGGCTCTAGTTTTTGTTATGGTTTGTCTTTGGCTGTTTGTGTCGCTTATATTAATTTATTTTGGGTAGCCTATTGGCCATTTTGTGGGAAAGTAACTGTCCTTTTGGCTTTCCGCTGTTGATGTTTCCATTGGGGTCTGTTGTTTCATGTTTGTGTTTCTTTCCCTTTGGTGTCTCTAATGGGAGCTGTGGGTTAATTGTATCGATTCCTGCTCATTGCCTTCACTTCTATTCTGTCTTCGGTCTATAGTGCTTGCCGATATTCTTCTGTTTGCCGATATTCTTTTCATATATGAGGCAAACAATTCAATACTGAAAAAGGACTTTTCGGTACTGTCGAGTCCTTTATTTTCATTGAGTTCTATCTAATGAACAGTATACGAACAGTTAAGGAAAATCCAAAGAGAGCCACACTCATAAGACGTAGCCCACCCTTGGTACTGAGAGGAAGAGACACGAGTACAAATATTACCCTTTTTGTACCAAATTGTATCTTCCTCCTTATATAAAGCATGAGTCCATTTCAGAATCTAGGGGTGTCATGATGTGTTTTCTTCAAAATTTATTAGGAAAATTGCTGAACTTTATGCAAACTATGTAGGCCCTGTTCTGTGGCGTCTGATCTCGGTCCGCACTGTTCGCCTAATACCCGTTTTCGGGTTTATGGTACCAAATGGTTTAAGCGTTAAACAAACAGAAAAAAGTTTTTTTATCTCGTGATGTGGCTCAATATAATGATGAATGGCATCAAATTTCTTCTTGTGATAACAAGAGTATGTTTTCCCAATGACGACAGTTTGAAACAAATATTGCCTTTCGTCACATATATAAGCATTGATAAGGCATTATATAAATCATCATTTCTTGCATAAATACCGATGCACATGGTTGTGTGCAGCCATTGTCAAATGAACCGAACCCCATGCTCAAACAACAAAACCCATGTTCAAATCATGAAATTCACGTGCTGCTTGAACATGAATTTTGAGCTTTTGATATGACAGATGTGCTTTGCTTTGTTTACGTTGCGCGTTGAGCGACGTAACGTTATCGAACTGAACGTAGCGTTTTAGAGTCTATGATGCTGCGTAACAAAGTCAATGTAAACAACATTCTGAACTTGCCGCCTTGTCGGTGTGTTAGTCGTAGTTGAAGAGTTTATATGGAGAAGGAAAGAGCCTTTGATACGTACATCAACCACAGTGCAGTTTATATTTTACTTTTGGTCCTTGGAGATCAGCGTGAATATTCTCAGAAATCAGAAATAAATTATTGGTTTAGACTCATATTCTAGACAGGTTTTTAATTATTTGGACCCCATTTTGATTTATATCAGTCTTTGTATCGACTGCCTATTCGAAATTCGCAAAATTGCAGTATGTTTCCTCTGGCTTTCTTTTCCGGATCATTACCGGGTCACTGATGAGGCTTTATCAGCCGAAACTACGTAGTATGACCCATCTTCTTTCTTATGAATGTTTTCATTGCTCTTAAAGGAACTCATTTTTGATTTTTATTTGCCTTCACTGTAGCTGGTGTTGTGCCGTGTGGCGGCCGTAAAACGTCTCCCCGTACATCAACCATAGTGCAGTTTATATTTTACTTTTGGTCCTTTGAGATCAGCGTGAATATTCTCAGAAATCAGAAATAAATTATTGGTTTAGACTCATATTCTAGACAGGTTTTTAATTATTTGGACCCCATTTTGATTTATATCAGTCTTTGTATCGACTGCCTATTCGAAATTCGCAAAATTGCAGTATGTTTCCTCTGGCTTTCTTTGCCGGATCATTACAGGGTCACTGATGAGGCTTTATTAGCCGAAACTACGTTGTATGACCCATCTTCTTTCTTATGAATGTGTTCATTTCTCTTAAAGGAACTCATATTTGATTTTTATTTGCCTTTACTGTAGCTGGTGTTGTGCCGTGTGGCGGCCGTAAAACGTCTCCCCGTACATCAACCATAGTGCAGTTTATATTTTACATTTAGTCCTTTGAGATCAGCGTGAATATTCTCAGAAATCAGAAATAAATTATTGGTTTAGACTCGTATTCTAGACAGGTTTTTAATTATTTGGACCCCATTTTGATTTATATCAGTCTTTGTATCGACTGCCTATTCGAAATTCGCAAAATTGCAGTATGTTTCCTCTGGCTTTCTTTGCCGGATCTTTACAGGGTCACTGATGAGGCTTTATTAGCCGAAACTACGTAGTATGACCCATCTTCTTTCTTATTTTATTTTTATTTGGACGTTTTCGTCAAAATGTTAAAATGTGCAGTCGGAATTGAAAGTTATGCAAGAAAAACGATCATCCTTGGTTATTTCATTGCATTAACATTTGCCGGACCTCGCGGAAGATATTTGAACATTCGGCATAGCGGCCTCGTGTTCAAACAGATTCCTCGGGATCAGTCAAATGTTAAGGTATGAAAAACCATAGTTGATCCCTACAATCGAAACTGACAATTTTGCACGATCGTTTTATGCATAAATTTGCATCAAATAAATTTGAATGTGCACGGCAGCTGGTTGGTTGATCTTTGGCTTAACGACCTAACCACACTTTAAAGGTCAAGCAAGCAGACCCCGTCAGCTTACCATGCCACGCTTCCGGGGTTTGCTTATACCTAAGCGGCTTATAGTAACAGTGTGCTGCTTTTCGCCTTTAATTGAACATTGCGCTTCTGGTATCAGCGCAAAGGAGTACATGATCATATAGAAATGTAGCAGCTAAGTATCAAAATATCTATATTTGATTTACTTACTTCTTTGTGCATATCATCAACATCTTCTGGTAGTTCTTTCTTCAATAATACTGAGTAGGGATACTTAGTCTGGTTTATGTAACTACGGTCTATCAGCTGAAAAATTTACAATTTATTATGGAGTAATACTGAGCAGTGATATTAAGACTGGTCTGCGTAACTAGTCTGTATCAGCTGAAAACACCGAAAATCTACCATATGTTAAACAGTAATACTGAATATGGATACTCAGGCGGGCGGTAGGGCTTGTGATAGCATTTCATCTTAATGTCGAGTAAAAGTACCACAGAATTGGGAGCAACGTCTCCAAAATGAGAAAGTGTTGAAGGGGATGTAAAACCTCAACATAAACAAACGAAGTACAGATACACTGGCGGTTGATATAACTACTGTCTTTAGTTGAATATATACAATATGTTATGCAGTATTGCTGTGAAGAGATGCGTAAAACTACAATAGCCAATTGCTGCTAGTCAGACCTAAATCAAGATAGAAACCATTAAAAGGTTTCATTTTTTTGTCATTTCTATATCTAGTGCCCTCTTGAAAGAGACCACTTTTGAAAGGTCCCAACGGTGGTCTTAAACCTTTGGAACTGTTCAATAATGATCAATAGACCACTTTTGACACTTTTGAACAGTTCAAAAGGTGTCTTAACATACATATTTTACTGTATTTAACTTAGCAAGGGCGAGAATTGTGGCCACGTAAAATTGATTTAAGCTCCCCAGTGGAATTTGTTTCCACTGACCGTTCCAAGGCGGATCTTCTGTCGCGGTTTTTTTTGTTGTTTTTTTTTTTTTTTTTTGTTATGGTTTGTTTTTGGGTGTTTATGTTGTATATATTATTTTATTTTGGAAAACCCTTTTGGCCATTTTGTGGGAAAGTAACTGTCCTTTTGGCTTTCAGCTTTTGATGTTTCCGTTTGGGTCTGTTGTTTCATGTTTGTGTTTCTTTCTCTTTGGTGTCTCTGATAGGAGCCGAGGGCTAATTGTATCGATTCCTTATCATTGCCTCCACTTCTATTTTGTAGCTAATTCACTAAGTACATTTACTTACACAGAGCAACAGACAACCAGCGAAAACGGAAATAAGTCAACACATAGACATAAGCATATTATTTCCATAATTTCTACACCCGGTACCCTCGTTTGGCACTGTTCGAGAATGGTTTTAAACCTACTTCTGAACAGTTCCAAAGGTGGTCTTAATCAAGCAGTATTACTGTTTTTAGCTCACCTGTCACGTAGTGACAAGGTGAGCTTTTGTGATCACTTTTTGTCCGTCGTCCGTCGTGCGTGCGTGCGTCCGTGCGTGCGTGCGTCCGAAAACAATTTCAAATAAGTATATCTCTAATACCCCATGGTCAATCTTGATCAAATTTCATGAGAAGCATCATCAGGTAGGGGGAAAGGCTGCATAAGATTTTGGGCTGATCAGATTGGAATTCTGGTTGCCATGGCAACATATAGCTCCCATAGACTTACAATGGGAAAAAATTAAAATATCTTCTTCTCTGAAACCACAGGGCCCAGAGCTTAGATATTTAGCATGTATTAACGGCCAGTGATCACCTACATTATTCCTGCCAATCATGCCCCTGGGGTCCAAATTGGCCACGCCCCAGGGCCCCTTCGCTCCCATAGACTCATAAGGGAACAAAAAGCTTCAAAAATCTTCTTCTCGGAAACCACAGGGCCAAAAGCTTAGATATTTAGCATGTAGCAACGGCAAGTGGTCACCTACATAATTCCTGCCAATCATGCCCCTGGGGTCCAAACGGGCCACGCCCTGGGGCCCTTTAGCTCCTATAGACTCATAATGGAAAAAGGCTTCAAAAATCTTCTTCTCTGAAACCACAAGACCCAGAGCTGAGATATTGGCATGTAGCAACTGCAAATGGTCACCTACATAATTCCTGCCAATCATGCCCCTGGGGTCCAAAAGGGCCACGCCCCGGGGCCCCTTAGCTCCTATAGACTCATAATGGAAAAAAAAGCTTCAAAAATCTTCTTCTCTGAAACCACAGGGCCCAGAGCTTAGATATTTAACATGTAGCAACGACAAGTGGTCACCTACATAAACCCTGCCAATCGTGCCCTTGGGGTCCAAATTGGCCACGCCCCGGGGCCCCTTAGCTCCCATAGACTCATAATGGAAAAAACCTTTAAAAATCTTCTTCTCCGAAACCACAGGGCCCAGAGCTAAGATATTTAGCATGTAGCAACAGCCAGTGGTCACCTACATATTTCCTGCCAATCATGCCCCTGGGTTCCAAATGAGGGATGCCCCGGGGCCCCTTCGCTCCCATACTCATAATGGAACAAAAAGCTTCAAAAATCTTTTTCTCGGAAACCACAGGGCCCAGAGCTTAGATATTTAGCATGTAGCAATGGCAAGTGGTCACCTACATAATTCCTGCCAATCATGCCCCTGGGGTCCAAACGGGCCACGCCCCGGGGCCCTTTAGCTCCTATAGACTCATAATGGAAAAAAGCTTCAAAAATATTCTTCTCTGAAACCACAGGGCCCAGAGCTGAGATATTTGGCATGTAGCAACGGCAAGTGGTCACCTACATAATTCCTGCCAATCATGCCCCTGGGTTCCAAATGGGCCACACCCCGGGGCCCCTTAGCTCCCATAGACTCATAATGGAAAAAAAGCTTCAAAAATCATCTACTCTGAAACCACAGGACCCAGAGCTTAGATATTTAGCATGTAGCAACGACCAGTGGTCACCTACATTATTCCTGCCAATCATGCCCCTGGGTTCCAAATGGGTGATGCCCCGGGGCCCCTTCGCTCTCATAGACTCATAATGGAACAAAAAGCTTCAAAAATCTTCTTTCTCTGAAACCACAGGGCCCACAGCTAAGATATTTAGCATGTAGCAACAGCCAGTGGTCACCTACATATTTCCTGCCAATCATGCCCCTGGAATCCAAATGAGGGATGCCCCCGGGCCCCTTCGCTCCGATAGACTCATAATGGAACAAAAAGCTTAAAAAATATTTTTCTCGGAAACCACAGGGCCCAGAGCTTAGATATTTAGCATGTAGCAATGGCAAGTGGTCACCTACATAATTCCTGCCAATCATGCCCCTGGGGTCCAAACGGGCCACACCCCGGGGCCCTTTAGCTCCTATAGACTCATAATGGAAAAAAGCTTCAAAAATCTTCTTCTCTGAAACCACAGGGCCCAGAGCTGTGATATTTTGCATGTAGCAACGGCAAGTGGTCACCTACATAATTCCTGCCAATCATGCCCCTGGGTTCCAAATGGGCCACACCCCGGGGCCCCTTAGCTCCCATAGACTCATAATGGAAAAAAGCTTCAAAAATCTTCTTCTCTGAAACCACAGGACCCAGAGCTTAGATATTTAGCATGTAGCAACGGCCAAGGGTCACCTACATAATTCCTGTTAATCATGCCCCTGGGTTCCAAATGGTCGATGCCCCAGGGCCCCTTCGCTCCCATAGACTCATAATGGAACAAAAAGCTTCAAAAATCTTCTTCTCGGAAACCACAGGGCCAAGAGCTTAGATATTGAGCATGTAGCAACGGCAAGTGGACACCTACATAATTCCTGCCAAGAATGCCCCTGGGTTCTAAACGAGCCACCCCCGGGGCCCCTTAGCTCCTATAGACTCATAACGGGAAAAAGCTTCAAAAAGCTTCTTCTCTGAAACCACAGGGCCCAGAGCTGAGATATTTAGCATGTAGCAATGGCAAGTGTGTAACCTACATAAATCCTGCCCCTGGGGTCCAAATGGGTTACGCCCCGAGGCCCCTTAGCCCCCATAGACTCATAATGGAAAAAAAAGCTTCAAAAATCTTCTATTCTGAAACCACAGGGCCCAGAACTTAGATATTTAGCATGAAGCAACGGCAATTGGTTACATAATTCCTGCCAATCATGCCCCTGGGTTCCAAATGGGCCACGCCCTGGGGCCCCTTTGCTCCCATAGACTCATAATGGAAAAAAGCCTCAAAAATCTTCTTCTCTGAAACCCAGGGCCCAGAGCTTAGATATATAGCACGTAGCAACCGCAAATGGTCACCTACATAATTCCTGCCAATCATGCCCTTGGGGTTCAAACGGGCCACGCCCCGGGGTCCCTTAGTTTCTTTAGACTTATAATGGAAAAAAAAGCTTAAAAAATCTTCTTCTCTGATACCACAGGGTCCAGAGCTTAGATATTTAGCATGTAGCAACGGCAAGTGGTCACCTACATAAATCCTGCCAATCATGGCCCTGGGGTCCAAATGGGCTAGCTCCGGGGCCCCTTAGCTCCCATAGACTTATAATGGAAAAAAGCTTCAAAAATCTTCTTCTCTGAAACCACAGGGCCCAGAGCTTACATATTTAGCATGTAGCAATGGCAAGTGGTCACCTACACAATTTCTGCCAATCATGCCCCTGGGGTCCAAATGGGCCACACCCCGGGGCCCCTTAGCTCCCATTGACTCATAATGGAAAAAAAGTTTCAAAAATCTTCTTCTCTGAAACCACAGGGCCCAGAGCTTAGATATTTAGCATGTAGCAACAGCAAGTGGTCACATACATAATTCCTGCCAATCATGCCCCTGGGTTCCAAATGGGCCACACCATGGGGCCCCTTTGCTCCCATAGACTCATAATGGAAAAAGCTTCAAAAATCTTCTTCTCTGAAACCACAGGGCCAAGAGCTTAGATATTTAGCATGTAGCGACGGCAAGTGGTCACCTAAATAATTCCTGCCAATCATGCCCCTGGGGTCCAAACAGGTGAGCGATATAGGGCCATTGGGCCCTCTTGTTTACCTTAAAGCCAAAACATAAATTATATTAAACCATGCACATAAAGGCATGTGCAATCAGTGCAGCTTGAAATCAGCTAATAACAAAATAATTCTATTTTTTGTTGTTACTCTTTCAACAGAAACTTTAAGAAACTGTTGGTCTGTGTCCAGAATACACGGATACGGCGGATGCGCAAGCTGGTCTGGGCCATACCTGACTGCAACTGTTCATATGCACATGCTGTTGTATGTGTTTTGTTTGTGTCTTCATGTCCCTGAGAAAGATGTCAATGTAAGATATTTGGACACCAAAAGTGGGACCCCTACCACCACTTAACAATGCACAATAACACTAGTATTAACAATCTTTCACACAATAAAATGAATCTCAAATTTATATTTGTGTTTAAGCCAATCAACTTGGTACTTTGTACACTTTGGCCAGTTGTTCAATACTGCCGATGTCGTTAGTTAACATATCGATAAAATTAATATTTTAATATGGAAAACATTTTATTACATATTTTTGCTGATAAAACGTAAGTAGCTTTTGCATTCGCTAGTCACATTTTTTCAACACAAATATCAGAGTATTAGTTATTTCATTTGCAAGGGCAGTTACCATTTTGACCACTAACGAACTTGCTAAGCTAACGATGTTTTGAACAACCGAGCCCTGGCAAATAGTCGCTGCCTCTTCAGATAATTTAAGAAATAACTTCTAATTGTAAAGTCTTACACTTTCTGTTATGCCAATTCTGGCATTCTCTTGTCTTATCCGTTTCCTTGCCAATTCATAGAACTGAGATCCCTGCAAATAAGATAACATAAAATAAACCATGATTAGCGAAAATGTGATGTCGGACAGATGCGCCCAGATCAGTCTCTGTTTCGGTGCAGTCTTCACCATCGGTTGTTGGTTTTCTTTTGCTTTAGTTATTTCATGCTGTCGAGGTCTCATCGAAATCGTTTTAGTTTTATGTTCTTGGAGATGTTGAACTGGTGAGTTAGAAATCCTTCTTGCGTACTGAACCAAGGGCAAGTATTGTGGCCACATAAAAATAGCTTCTAGTCCCCCACCCCCATTTTTTTTATTTTGGATAGCTGTTTTGCTATTTTGTGGTAAAGTAACTGTCCGTCGGACTTTCTGCTTGTGACGTCTTCATTATGGTGAAGCTGTTTAATATTTGTGTCTCTTCGCTTTGGTGTCTTGGGTGTTAGGTACGATGATCCATTGCCTTCACTTCTTTTTACCGGTGGAAAGTATCCAAAACCTGTTTATTCTAACAGTTTCATTTCTATACATCCAGGGGATTACCTTTCTAGAACATATTAACAGCCTTGCCCTGTACTGTATGAGTATGACTGTCCAATCAAGCAAAGATGATTTTTGCAGACTATGAGAACCACATGCGGACTGTATGACACTAAGGCTGATTTAATCTTCGCTGAGCGCAGATGTCTTGCTGCATTTGCACTTAACACAGATCCAGTAATTTTCCATGAAAACTTCGAAACGTTCACCGGCGTACAAGTTATGGTGTGTTATACCAATGGGGACCATACATACTCCATCCAGCTTTACAATGACATAAAAATAACAATTTTGAAACATCGTAGAAATTTGGACACATATCATCATGCAACTGCTGTGAAATTTTTATATAATGTCGAAAAGGTTCTTGTTTCATTCAACAAAGACCATGCATGTCTGGTTGTGTCTTTTACAGCAGAAAAGCCATGCTAATACCCAGAGGCAATTTACGTTAACTTCATTTGTTCAGTATTATTACTTAGCTCTACGCTATTCAGTTTGCAGAGTAACTGGAGATAAACCTCTAGCATTCAAAACAGTAGAAACAAAGGTTTCGCGGAGTTGCGGTGGGTTTCCGCTGGCTTTCTTTGCCGGATCATTACAGGGTCACTGGTGGGGCTTTGTTGGCCGAAACTACGTAGTATGGCCCATCTTCTTTCTTATGAATGTTTTCATTGCTCTTAAAGGAACTCATTTTTGATTTGTATTTGCCTTCACTGCAGCTGGTGTTGTGCCGTGTGGCGGCCGTAAAACGTCTCCCCGTACATCAACCATAGTGCAGTTTGTGTTTTACTTTTGGTCCTTTGAGATCAACGTGAATATTCTGAGAAATCAGAAATAAATTATTGGTTTAGACTCATATTCTAGACAGGTTTTTTAATTATTTGGATCCCATTTTGATTTATATCGGTCTTTGGGTCGACTGCCTGTTCGAGGTTCGCGGAGTTGCGGTGGGTTTCCGCTGGCTTTCTTTGCCGGATCATTACAGGGTCACTGGTGGGGCTTTGTTGGCCGAAACTACGTAGTATGGCCCATCTTCTTTCTTATGAATGTTTTCATTGCTCTTAAAGGAACTCATTTTTGATTTTTATTTGAACAAGAGCTGTCAGCAGACAGCATCGCCCGCTATGAAAAGTGTTTGTTGTAGTCCAGGGCACATGTAGAGTATTGCTTAATAAGCATTTAAACCTATTACTATCATCATGCCAAATATGAACCAAATCCACCATCTGGTTAGGAAAATATGTGACCCTTAATAAACCTAAAAGTAAAGTTTCTATATATTTGCCCTCAACTTCGAATTAACTGGCATTGGCTGAATTTATTTATTTTTGAATAAAACTTGGGACCTATACTTATCATCATACCACATTTGAACCTAATCCACACGCGTTTTGTAAAATAAGAGTTCTTCAAAAAACTTTAACCTTAAAAATTTCTAAATAGAAGTGAAGGCAATGATTTGGAATCGATACAATTTTAACCCACAGCTCCCATCAGTGACGCCAAAGTGAAGGTTACCCAAACATGAAATAACAAGACCCCGGTGGAAACATCAACAGCGGAAGCCAAAAGGACAGTAACTTTCACACTATATGACTAATTGGCTATCCAAAACAAAATTATATAAGCGAAACACACATCCAAAGACAAACCATAACAAAAACAAACCGCGACAGAAGCCGCCTTGGAACGGTCAGTGAAACGAATTCCAGTGGGGGGGGGGCTTTAATCGATTCAACGCAGCTGCAATCCTCGCCCTTACCTCTGTCGCGATTTAGACAAATAATGTGTTCTGTCCGCATGAAGGTATCCTAACTCATTAGTGCAACATCTCCGAGAACACAAAAATCAAACAACCACAGAGATGAAACAAAGGCGAGGAAACGGAGGCAATAAACCATTGAAATGCTTGAGCAAACGAAATCCAACAGTTAGTCTCAGATGGACCCGACCAGAGACAGCGCATCAGGCACCAACCAACATTACATAAAATTAAATTCTCTCTTATTCTCAGTAAGCCTTTACGCCGGAACCGTCATAGAATCAATGGGTTAACTACCATGTATGCAGACTGTCGTATAACATTTATGTTGCACCCAATCTTTTTATATCGAAGAATGGTTTTACCGTCACCTTGACCTGAGGTTATTAGCATGGGTGAAGTTATTGAATAAAACTCTGGACCCATGATTATCAAAATACAAAATATTACCCAAATGATTCATATAATCTGAAAAATGTGTGCTGTTAAATATTTAGCACTAAAAGTCAGTGGCCTTGGTCTTCATGTCATGGGCGTGGGCTGTGGTAGTGTTGCTTAAAACATTGGACCTTTGTCTATTATCATACTAAATATGAACCAGTTCCATCCATTATTTTAGAGAATCGTATGTATATTTATAAACATGTGTACTGCTGTTTAATATGCTTTAAAGAGGGTCACTTGGTAGACTGGATATTTTAGGTTTAAGTGTACCCACTTGAAATAGTGTATACATAGAATTAATAAATACGGTCTGAAAAATATGAGCTCTTAAAAAATCTTTAAAATAAACATTTCAACGTCTGTGATCTTGACATTGAGATCATAAACATGGGTGGTGGTTTTGCAGAATTAAACTTGGGACCATATCTATCATCATTCCAAATTCGAACCAATTCAATCGTATATATTTGAGCTCTCAAAAATCCTAACGTAAATGTTGTTACTGACGCCGATTTCAACCAGGATGCCGACCCTAACCTCATCGCCGACAACGACGCCGGGGGTAGTGCGATAGGCCAACAAAAGATGACAAATTTAAAACATTGTATTATAGTGTACTAATAGCAGACCTATGCAGGCTCCGCTTTATGGTTTGTTGAACACCAATGTTGGTTTGTGAATTAGCTGTGAACTTTTATTACACAATGTAAAGAAATACTCATACCGAATAACCGAAGGAGTCCCAATTTTTAAAGAATTTTGTGAAAAACGTGGGCTCATTTCCCTGAGATACAAACAGCAACAAAATATCTTCTTGGTTTCTCCCTGCTGGGTCCAAAAGCATATAGTCCTGTAAAAACATAAACAATAAGATAAGATGTACCCCTGATGCAATACTTCTTTTTTGTCCGTAAAATATATTATACTGATTTCAGTTGCTAGTGTATTTTCCTGTCTTCTGCTTTAACATAAACTCAATTGTAGCGGAGGCTTGTAGGGACCGTCGCATTCCGACCATGCTAACGACTATCCACAAATTATATTCTGAGCAAGAATAAAGCACGGCAAGGAAATTGTGTATTCAAGAATATGCACAATAAAAATTAAAACCAGCCTTCGCCACAACTTCGAGGAAATCCTTCTTCGATTGTCTAAAGAAATCGATGTAGGATAAGAAGTAAAGGACAGGCCTGGTACTCCATTATGATAACACATTCATAGTGCCTCTTTTATTCCTCCAAAACGGCAATTATTCTGATGAAAAGTTGTGCTATTTTTCTTACTTTTTACGCCAAACATAGGTTTTGGTACACATAGGTTGTGGGTACCCCAACCCATGTCTTGGATCACAAATATGAAAAATAATGTGTATCCCAGTAACCCCAGTTTTCTCTGTTTAAAGTAGGTTTAAAAGGGGTGTTCATTACACGGACTTGTTAAAGTGATAAATTTTAAAAAAACATATTATCAAACATACATTCATTGTTTAATGTAGATAATTCTAACGAATACTTGTAATCTTGTTCTGGAGTATAAGTAGTCAACAGAACATAATTTCCCCAAATGTATTTCTAGAAACATTGAGTGAGTTTTAGTTTTACGTCCCACCAACAGCTAAGGTCATACGGAGACGGGACCTCAGTTTAAAGACTCATCCGAAAGTCTGGAGAAGCCCGGGGTCGATCCTGCGATCCTTGGTTTACAAGGCGAGTAGCGCAACCACTGCACCACGGACGCTTCTCTAAAAACATTGAAGCAAGCATTATTTTACATGGGTGTATAATGCTAGGAGAGTTAGTAGAGAGAGAGAGAGAGAGAGAGAGAGAGAGAGAGAGAGAGAGAGAGAGAGAGAGAACATATAATACCATTGCGATCTCCGGTAACTGTTTCCTTGTTTCACAGTTTACGTTTTCACCACACCAAACAAATATCTGGAAAGAAAATAAAACGGAAGCTTTTATAGACATTAATTTTATTTTATGTTGTAACATATACAATGAAACTTCAATAACTCGAACACGGATTGGTCGTTTAGTATGACAAAATCGGACTCGATCTTGAGTTCCTAGAGAATTAATCCCATAAATCCGTATGTTGAGAATAATTATGTTTGTTTATTTTCTAATTTTCTCCGAGAAAGTGTGCTGTCAGTCAATGGAAATCAATGAGGCGATTTTAATACGAAGACACCGCATTTCTTTATTTAATCAAAACTTTTTCTTCCTGGCCTCGCGCTAAAATTAGTTTGAACTATTCCAATGTCGGGCAAATCTGAGTTATTGAAGTTCGACTGTTTGCGACATTGTCAAATAAAAATCTCCACGTAGCTTTGGGCTAGTTTATTACCAGTTCTAGATATATCTGGTCCGTTCCATTTTTAAACAGAGCAACAAGGATTGCTGCCGGAATCAGAGAACACAATACCGATATGAAAATGATTGTCTAGATTGTATTGAGACTTTTCAAATATTAACACAATACTTTGTTCTTTATCTGTACCAATGCTGATCAAGGTTTTACCGTTTGCCAGCTGTCCCATTTTTGTTTTTGTTTACATTGGTTTACAAAAAATAAAAGCATTGTTGTTAACCACTGGATATAATGTGATTTATTCTTCCAAAACCTTGACGTCACATGACCGTTAGTTGACGAAAACTTTGTGGGTCCCAACAATATGGTTTGACGTTGACTATAGCTGGTGCAATTTGACATGAGCCTAACCTTTATACAAAGAATAAATTAATTAATGTAATCGACTATTAGGTCGGTTTTTTCAACGTCTCGTACATTTTCGGCATCTGCGACTCATTAATTGGCCTCTATGTATTGAATAACAATATCGACCTCTTCGGAAAACGGCGAAGGTAAATATTTGCATTCAGTCGGGGTGAACTTATGGTAATAGAGGTCGTCAGTCTCATGTCGAATTGCACTAGCTATACTTTATTATGCCATTGTCGCTGTTTCAATAGGGTCTAGTTGTTTCCTGTTTGTGTCTCTTTCCTTTTGGTGTCTCTTATGGGAGCTCTGGGTTAATTGTATCGATTCCTGATCATTGCTTTCACTTCTATTTAACCCTCAAGATGCCACGAAAAACAGCCTCTGAAAAAATTGTCTTTTCGTCTCGTCTGCTGAATCTTCTTGCAAACTTTTTTGCATACAGGGAAACCGTGTGAAAATTAATGCCCATATCAGAATGCTGTCAGAACTTTAATGTAACCGGCATGGAACTGAGCAGATGACAATTGTTCTGATAAGCATTTTAAGGGCTAGAATTACCAGTACATTTCGGATTCTTCCAAGCTTTTACACCCAGTCTACTTAGATGTAAGTTTCAGCAAGATCCGATAAGGCGCTACGGTGGTGAAAAGGTCGCAAGTAGGCAATTTCGGCAATCAAAGGGCACGTAATTCTATAATAAATAGCCTGATCGCGACAGTACTCGAACTTGTCCGAACTTTTATCACTGAGTTACTTATATGTAAGTATTAGAAAGATTCTATGAAAACTGAAGGGGCTACAGTGATGACAAGGTAAAAATAGGCATTTTTAGCAATTAAGGGGATGTAACTCTATGATAAATATGCCGACTTCGGCAGTTTCGAACTCATCTGAGCTTTTTTACCCCGAGCCTACTGTAATCAAAGTTTCAGAAAGATCCGATGAAAGCTTAAGGCGCTACGGTGGTGACAAGTCAAAATCAGGCATTTTTGACAATCAAGTGGTCTATAATTAATCAAACCCCTATAATTAATAGGACGACTTCGCCAGTATTCGAACTCATCCGAGCCTTTACGCCAAGTCTACTTATATATAAGTTTCAGAAAGATCCAATCATACCTGAAGGGTTTACGGTTGTGACAAGGTCAAAATTAGATTTGACATTTTCAGCAACCAATGGCACGTAACTCTATGATAAATAGGCCGGCCTTGCCAGTTTTCACACTCATCCGAGCTTTTATCCTAAGCCTACTTATATGACAAGCATATTCCCATGGTAACTTTATGGGACATTGTGGTTGCCATTGCTCACAAAATTATGCGATTTTGTTAAAAAAAAAAGCTTATGTCATCACCCCCACCCAAACCAGGGGCATGCTACAGACGAGAACTGACTAAGAAAAGCCTGCAGGTTGCAGATATAACTAGTCAAATGTGCTGACGATGGACGGACGAACAGACGGACGACTGATCGACTACTATGCTACAAGCTTCACTGGAGCCTTCGGTCCAGGTGAGCTAAATTGAAACTTATTCTTTATTAAACTGAATGCTGTTCGAAAACGAGTCTAGTTTTCAGAGAATAGATGTTCGTTAAAAAAACGTTTTTTCAAACTTGTCAATAAAGGTTAACTCCGTAGGAAAGAGTTAGTTTCTTTCCTTATTTTGTTTGGGTTTAGCCTAGATTGCAGGAAGCAAATAAGGAACTACAATCATTGTTTCTTACATGACAGCCGATGTTATCCCATCAGGTTAACAAGTTCGTGCGATGAATACACTTTTAATCTCTACTCCATATATATCAAACTGGGATTTACAAAGGTATGTTAGTTCACTGTTTTCTTTTCAAAACCGCCTTAAGAACCCAAGATATATGTTTCTAGCATAAATTAACTCATTTTTACGCAGAAATATGATTTCAGAGCCCAAAAGGAAAGCGTGTCAACCAAATGCATTACGCTTAAAGCAGGCCATAGAATTCAGTTACGACTAGTCAGAACAACTATAACCAGTGCTTCAGCTGAAGTGCACGACCCGCCGGATGCTTTCAGCTTTATGAGTGTTACCATATATGGGTATGGCGGTCATTTTGGTCATGTGACCTGGACCTAAAACGGTTCCCCCAATAAATGCGCCTTATCGTAAGGAGCAAAAATATATCTTATACTTTAGTACTGTATTCTGAATCGTTTGCAGGATAAAATGCATTCTTACTTTTCCAATACAAAAGCATGTGTGTCAAAGTTTGACCTAGGCACAAAGAATGTCAAGGGCAACCCAGGGTTACCATTTTAGCACTTTATGATGGGCCTACGACTCAGATGCTATTTATCAGGTTTCGTGGAAATCTGCCCAGTGGTTCTGGAGAAGACTATTTTTGAAGGGTTTTTACCATATATGGCTTGGCGGCCATTTTGGTCATGTGACCTGGACCCCATGAGCAAATTTTGGTTTTACCCATCCCATAGAGGCTCCATTTGAAATTTGACTTCAATCGGCCCAACGGTTTCCGAGGAGAAGCAGTTCGAAAAGTTCACATTTTTCGGCTCGGCGAGGCTATACTAAACGGAATGTAATATTTGGCAAGTTCATTGGTTAGATCTCAATGATATCTATCAGTATGCCAAAAATTATTCAAATATTCCAATCGGTTAAGTCACTATCACCAATTTTCCCAAACGGGTTACGGACGGACAGACAGACTGACAGAATGACACGGTAATTTTAGGACACTCTTAGAAAATCAACCGACTTCAGTCTGTCGCTTTTTCTGCGGGTCGTGCAATTTAGGCATTTCGGTGAAAGTCTGTCAACCAGTTGGCCACGCAAATAAATGTATCTGACAGACCTGGTTAAAGTATAGACCGCGAAAATCGAAACGAGTTCTTCAAGCAAGTGCGATCAACAACGACTCAAATTAGCATGCCTATCAACCAAGCCATTTATAAAAAAATATGTATTACTGTCGACCAGTTAATCATGCAAAGTGAACGTGACAGACGTGGTTACGATATACAGAGAAATGTCGATGGCTCGTTTCCCTTGTGTGTTTCGAACTGATTTTTGAGTTCTTGACACCTTTGAAAACTTTCCCATAACAGCAGACATTAATATATCTGACAATGTTTTCATTTCATCTTAAAATGGGTACACACGACGTGCTTTTATTTTTAAGAATATCGAGGAGATATCTCTATATTATGCCTCCTGACCAGGCACTTTATTTAACCCTAAGTGGCTCGCACTACCCCTGACTGGAACACATTTCCATGGTCCAAAAGGAATTCAAACCAATTGATTTTCGACTGTCAGTAATTGGTTTATTACTAAGCTACGGTTTGTTCAGTATCTAGCAGGATGTCCAAATCTGTTCACATTGAAAACACTATCGTTCCCTTGGGTACACATTATAAAGTACAAAAAAGTTTGAAGCCAGTCCAGGCATCAAAATTTACACTGTTTTAGGTTGGACTGGGCATCAACATGGAAGCAGCGCTCTGTCCCATTTCAAAAATTAAAGAAACCATAAGAATAAGCTACATGTAGAAACGTGCGATGAAGCTAATCCCAGCACATTGATGATTCGCTGGCTTTCGGGAAACGTACGGAAAATACACCAGTGGAACATAATGGTCCATTTTGTGTCTCTAAAATTAAAATGACTTTTTCTGATATAAGATGTTTTTCAAAATTCTACTCAGAATACATAGTGGTTACTCTCTTGTGAATTAACTTACTGAGAAATAAGAAAAGGTGTATGCCCCTGTATATTAATAGGGGTTTACACATTTGATCTTTCCGCGGATGAAACTTTTCAGAGGCGGTATTGTGTCTACTCACCTCGTCAAATAGATCTAGTAACAAAACATCATCTTCTGATAGATCCTAAAAGGAGAATATACACTCTATCGTCTTTCATATCTCAACATATAAACATTGAATGAAAACTTCCTTATCATAAATCCATATATGACACAAATAATATTCCATTTAACAGATAGAGACAGGCTCATTTCCAACTGCAAAGTTGACATTTTATTTTTAATTGTTATAATGTTGACAGACATATCATACATGATAAGCAAAGGATGTCCCGTTTCTGAATGTCCAATTTTGGGGATGCTAGGTTTATATCTTTTAAAATTAATTTGACTATCATCTGATATGTTACAAAATCATCGGTACAATAATACATTTACCGATGTCAGACAGTACACTCTTCAAAAGCAATAAGATTATATCCAAAAAGTACTTATTTCAAGCAAACCAACCTCTGGCATTTATCATTTACATTGTAGTGTCCCTCATGATCAACAATAAAACGTCAATTCACATGTGAGAAGTTGAAAAAACAAACCGCCTTTGAGTGGTGATCAGGAAAACGACAGAATTCTAGTCTTTTGCTACTGCAAATTATGAGTCTCCCAAGTCTTTCTGCTGCTGAAATCACCACGGGTTTGTTCCTCTGGGCCTAGTTGTTCAAAACATTGTTTGCTTAACAAGCTCAGTAGTGGTCAAACTGTTAAATGTTCTAACAAGAGCAATATCTAAAAAGTTTGGAAATTTTGCTGAACAAATGTGAGTAGCTTTCGCATCTGCAAAACCTACTCACATTTTTTTCAGCAAAAATATTAGTAAGATTTGTTATATTAAATGATCGAAAATTTAACAAGATGTTAACAAACAACATTGTTAGTTTTGAACAACTGGCTACCGATGTTTATTGCAAGTTTATTGGAATTAATGTTGGTGTATTTTTTGTGTTGTGTTTGTGTGTGCTGCGTATCTGTTACTCTTTCTCTTTTTTCGGTGATGTCAGATAGTTGGTGTCATGTACCGTGGCGTTTCCTGAGTATTCGTTGTTTTTCTAATCCCCATGGAATCTAATGAAAAATCAAATATACGAGGTATGTACCTCTTGTGTGAAATCTTCGATTTCTGTAAAGTCGACATCTGATTTCTTGCATGAACACAGAATGAGTTTTGGATGTCTTCTTTCATAAGGCTGCAAAAAGAGAATAAGGAAAGAATTTATTAGCGTTGGAACAATTGATTGGTAACATGTTAGGCAAAAGGTATTAAAATTTTGATAACATATTATTTCAAAATTTTATGTAATGAACACCCCGGAGAACGACACTCTCTTCATCGAATAAAATGTGTTTACAGTGATACACTCTTCATTTCTGCTCCAGAAATTAGGCTGTTTTACTTGTTTAACGACCGCGTTGAAGCTATTCCAACGAGCTCCAGAATCTATGTTCGGAAGAGAATTTTGGAAAAGAAAATGGATAATTGCATCAGACATCAAGATCAGAGCAAAGACTGAAAGCTTTTGCTTTAATGGTTGTGTTTCCAGGAATATCACGGTATGCCATTCCCATTCCCTCCCCCAATCCACACCCGCACCACCAGATCTCATGCGAGTGATTCTGTCAAACGGAAGGTCTTTGTTGCCAGCAATGCACTGATGCCATCTGAAATTAAATGGTGATGCACAAACAAATTGATATTTCTCCGTATAACAGTCTTAACCCAGTCACGGTTGGCAATTTTGCTTCCCTCTTTAATCGCACGCCGGTGGGTCAGGCCTCAGATTCTATGACGGTTCCAACGTAAAGGCTTATTGAGAATTAGAGAGATCTAATTCAAGGTAATGTTGGTTGGTGCCTGATGCTCTGTCTCTGGTCGGGCCCATCGGAGTCTAACTGTTGGTTTTCTTTGGCTCCAGTGGTTTCTTGCTGTCGAGTCCTCACCGTTATCTCACCTCTGTGGTTCTTTGATTATTTGTGTTCATGGAGAGGTTGCACTGATGAGTTAGGAGGCCTTCATGCGGACTGAACAAATTATTTGTCTATATCGCGACGGAAGTAAGGGCGAGAATTGTGGCCACGTAAAATCGATTTAAGCCCCCAAGTGGAAATCTTTCCACTGACGGTTCCAAGGCGGTTCTTCTGATGCGATTTATTTATGTTGTTGTTTGTTACTTACTGTGTGTATCATTTGTGTCTTTTTATTTTGGATGGCCATATGGCCATTTTGTGGGAAAGTAATTGTCCTTATGGCCTTCCTTAATTTAGGTTTCCATTATGGTCTGGTCGCTTAATGTTTGTGTTTCTTTCCCTTTGGTGTCTTTGATGGGTGGAGTAAGTTTATTGTATCGATTCCTGATCTTTGTTTTACTTCTTCTTTACATTTTGACAAAATATGGTCATGTACTATAATATCGATTTGCCTATGTGAAATACTTCTGCCGATACTTTATTTCAACAACAATCACATAGGTGCGTCTTCTTCATTGCTGGGAACATCAGCACTCATCAACATGGTTCTTATTTCATTTATTTGTGTCTCTAATTTTCTTTTTTGAACACACAGTCCTGTTATTAGAAATTACATAATTAAATTAACTAATTACATCAAATGAGGTTTAATTTAAGTTTGTTAAACCTATAAGACATGTATACCTTAGGTGGAAATCCTGTCTTGTAAGTGGTCTTCTCGCCAAACATTTCATAAAATCCAAGTGGTTCTTTGCCTTCTGCGACAATATCATAGGTAAACATTCTACAGAAGACAAAGTATATTCAGTAGCATATACAGTAAAATAGAAGTGAAGACAATGATCAGAAATCGGTACAGTGAATTCATACCGCCAAACAGAGACACCAAAGGGAAAGAAACGCAAACATGAAATAACTAGACCCTTATAAAAACACAAATAGCAGAAAGCCAAAAGGACAGTTACTTTCCCACAAAATGGCCAATTTGATATCCAAAACAAAAATATATAAGCAATACACACATTCAAAGACGAACTTTAATAAAAAATAAACCGCGACAGAAGAACTACCTCAAAACGGTCAGTGAAAAGTACACTTGGAGGCTTAAATCGATGTTATGCGGCCGCAAAGCTCGCCCTTACTTTCGTCGCAGAAAAATAATTTGTTCATTCCGCATGAAGGCTTCCTAACTCATTAGTGCAATACCTCCGAGAACACAAAAATCAAACAACCGAAATTGAGATGAAACAACCGTGAGGACTCGACAGCAAGGAATAACTGAAATGCTGGAGCAAAAGAAATCGGCCAGTTAGACTCAACAGTTACCAAGACTTAAACCTCAATGACCTTAAACCTCGGTGTTTCGTTTACGCAGGCTATTCGGTTTCGTTCTCGAGTCACTAGGAAATTCTCTTCATAGCTCCTGATAAGAAATGATTTAGAGGGATTAGCTTTTCTTTTATCATATGAGACCCGCCAAGCGAATTTGTGTCTTCGAGCATTCCGTCATGACAAATTTTAACTGCGCATGCCCAGCCATTCAGAGGGGCCAGGGATATGGCGTTCTGTCTGAAAGTTTATTTTGATTCACTGCTTGTATGAGCGAGCAGCGAAGGTTCTGGCGAGACTGCGCGGATGCGCAGGCTCGCCTGAACCTTCGCTGCTCGCATAGGCGATAAGTACCAAAATCGCTTGACGGGGCCCATATAATACAGAATCGAAGGCAATGAACAGGAATAGATACAATTACCTTACACCTCCCATCCAAGACAAACAAGGAAAAGAAACATCAACATAAAACAACTTCGCCCCGATTCAAACAACAAGAACGGAAAGCCAAAAGGACAGTCTCTGTCCCACAAACTGGTCAAACGGGCTTTCAAAAATAAAAAGATGCGGTCACAATTCTCGCCCTTGGCTCTGTCTCGGTATGTTGTGTGTACTCATTGAGCGGTTCTGATGAGCACACACAGCATATATAAATATGTTATACAGGATAGAAAAATGTAAGCCTGTTGACCATTCGTTATGATAAACCCTCAGTGGCTCGAACAACCCCTATCTAGAACAATTCTCTATGGCCCAAAAGGTGTTTGAGTCAATGCATTTCGATTATATATGAAGAACCAGGAAGAGGTAAAAACCAAACTCGCACAACAGAAGAATGAGATGGTATAAAAACCACACAATATAATGAAAAAAAATCGAGCGGCGGACTGTATTGCAGCAAAACACTTTACCACAAACACAAAAATACCATCTTGCAAGACAGATCGTGAAACTGTACCTTGTGTGGCAATTATGACATAAAAACTGAAACATCAAAATTGGACATTGACTAATTTAGGTTTAGTTCATGGCCGTCTAAACCCTTAGCCTGTTGAATAAGTTAATTTTACCGCACCCAGTGCTGGCTAAAACAAATAAAATTACTTGATATAATTTATTTGTTCAATTCACAAATTGCATGGCAAACAGCGTAGATTATCTTTAGAAGCCAGCTGATCTTGATTTACACTGTTTGTAAAGGTAAGGACTGTCGTATTCAGCAGGATAAAGGTTAAGGGTCTCTATCCTCTATCTTGATTAGAAGTTGAGGAACTACGTGTAAAGCTTAATCATCTATCACGAATGTGACCAGTTCTTAATCATGTATCGCAAATGTAATCAAGAAAATCGATAAGATCCATTCCAATTTGAGGGGAATATGGGTTATAAATATTTGAAATTCAGTCGTGAACAATGTCAACCGTGAATATACACCATGTAAGTCCATGGCCGATCTGGGCTTATACTGATACTATTATCCTTTTATCAGGAGAAGCCTCTGTTGTATAGTGGATATGCTACTCGCCTGATAAACCAGGGATTGCATGATCGATCCCGGGCTTCGCCAGACTTTCAGTCTTTAAACCAAGGTTCCGTCTCCGTATGATCTTAGCTGTTGGTGGGACGTAAAACTGAAACACACTCCTTTTATCAGGTGCAAGGTATGAGTGTTTCCAAACTTTATGACTTTACGCCAGCGGCATCGTTAAATACATAGTTAAAATTGAACATTTTTCTGTAACCTAAACAGACATCTATACATCAGTTAAAAAACAAACATTTCTTGTAGACACTTAATTCAAATCGCTTTAAATGGGTACCCAATGTAAATCCGTACATTTACATAACATTCAGGCGCTTTAATAATCGTGAATTCTGCTCGCTTCTGAGAAGATTACAGAATCATAAAATCGTACAATACTGAACCTTGACTTAGTGGAAAGTTAGACCCCAGTGCAACAGTGGGTAAACAGTTATATCGGTATATCCTATATGTGTGTGTCTAGACATCCAGTATAGAACATAGAAATGAGGGCAATGATCAGGATTCAGAAATCGGCGCAATTATCTCACATCTATCCAAGTGTCTGTTTGGTCAGTTTTCAAAACATGTTAACTCTCGCTTAAGTACCGGAGAGAAAAAACAACACACACTCTAAATGTATTATATATATTCACTGCACACCAACATCTATCAGTGCACCGCCAGAAAAGTCCAGTAAGAAGGCTGTTTATTTTGTCCGGTCTAGCGAAGTTTAATTGTAAGTAGATTCTCATAGAGCAGTCAGCTACCACATGCAAACACCGGCCCAGCAAAGATCGTTTGTATACGTATTTTGATACAGTGGCTAGCTTTTACATGTAATGGATACACCTCCATAGAGGTATTTGCGTTAAATGCGAGTAGCACATTTGTTAAACGCAAGTAGCAGACTACGTAACTATTCAAATTGTTTAGTGGCATGTATGATGTCCGACAGTACTACTGTTGCTAGTGTCCGTATTGATTTTTTACCTTTTGGAACAAATTAGCGCCAGTAATTCTTTTGTGCTTTCCCGCTCCATACACCCAGAATCCTGAAAAAGAGGCCAATTTTCTATAAATTGTAATCATTCTCAAACAGCATTGACTACAAGAATCCCTTTCGTGTGTTCATGCCACAAACACAGGGGACTGTTATGTAAATTATGCACATACATTTAAAATAGAAGTGGAGACAATGATCAGGAATCGATACAGTTAACCCACAGTTCCCATCAGAAACACCAAAGGGAAAGAAACACAATAATGAAATAACCGACCCTAATGGAAACATCAATAGCGGAAAGCAAAAAGGACAGTTACTTTCCGATTAAATGGCCAATTGGCTATCCAAAACAAAATAATATAAGCGACACAAACACTCAAAGGCAAACCATAACAAAAATAAACCGCGACAGAAGAACCGCCTTGGAACAGTCAGCGAAACGAATTCCACTGAGGGGCTTAAATCGATTTTACGTGGCCACAATCCTGTCCTTACTTCAGTCGCGATTTAGACAAATAATTTGTTCAGTCCACATGAAGGCCTCCGTGAATACAAAATCAAACAACCACAGAGATGAAACAACGGTGAGGACTCGACAGTAAGAAACCACTGAAATGCTAGAGCAAAAGATTAGAGAAAGAGCATCAGGCACCAACCAACATTATGATGAATTAGATCTCTCTTAATTTTCCGTAAGCCTTTACGCTGGAACCGGCATAGAATCTGAGGCCTGACCCACCGGCGTGTAAATAAAGAGGGAAGCAAAGTTGTCAACCGTGATTGGGTAAACTACCATGCATGCAGTCTGTCGTATAGCATTTATGTTGTACCCAATCTTTTTATATCGAAGAATGATTTTACGAAATTGGGTACTGAAGTCATTGCGGTAATATATTTTTCTGAATTTATATACTAAGTCACCATAAAATTCGGGTTCCAATAGACCTTGTTGCAGAAGAGATTTAAGTCCAATATTGAATTTTGAAATTAAATCAGAATGACGTCTATAAAATTTTGATAGACGCTTCTCCGTAGTTAACATGTCTGATTTGATATGACAGTCTACAGATTTAATTTATCTAATTACATGACGTGCTGCAAACTGTAATATGCATTACGTCGGTCAAACTAACCGCATGCTTAAAACTAGATTGAACGAGCATTATCGTAGAATGAGTAAGCCTAAGAAAACTGACACTTTCTTGTACCGTCACTTTCGACGTACAGGTCATTCTGTAAATAACATTGTTATACAACCAGTGGAAAAACTTTATTACGAAAGACATGAAGCTGAACTGAAATGGATTAAATTTTTACAGACCCCTTTTCCACTGAGATTTAATGACAACATTTATCATGAGGGTAATATTTCCAGAATGCCGGACTTTGATATTTTCTCGCTCCTGGAATGTCGAAAACGCAGAACTAGATCTCATGGCACCAGGAAAAATGGTAACTTTAAACGTAAATCACGTGCGTTTAAACGAAACAATACTAGACTGAAGTGACTGTCTATTATATTATTAAATCATGGTCGCCACTCTATGCTTTCATTTTTAAGTTCATTACCCGTTTCTGTTTTACGTCTTCTGGACACCGAATAAATTCTACGATAGTTCTCATCAGTTATATTATGCGGCTCTCTTAACTAGAGGCTATACTCAGCATACTCTCCGTCCTTACATTGATTCTGAAATTAATCATAAACGCCATTTCTCCAAAATATTCTTCATTAATAAGGATATGGATTTTATAGATTTGCCCAGTATCTTCCGTGAGAGATCGGTGCTTTCTTCCATTCCTGATTATTTTCAAAATACTGAAACACCTATAATTTGCTATAAATATAACAAACCTGTTAGATCTATCATTTTTAATTTCAATAAACTTGTTTCAGATCTTGATATTGATACTAATACTCCTGATTCATGTGATTATGTAAACGCAAAGTATTGCTATCCTGCTGCTGGTCATGTAATTACTGGCAATTTGAAAATTATTCCTGATTCTAGGATAAGGAATATAATTTGTAACGGACCGAAATATCGGTTTCCTTCTAAAATTGATTTCAGTAAATGTAGAGATGAAATCGCTGCTTCCTTGAATGAATTCGGTAATCGATGGTGTAAGCGAGAGTATGTTGAGCATAAAGCCCTTAAGGACTGGAAACATAGCAATTTAAAACTAGTGAATAAACGCATTTCTTTCTATTCTCAAAATACTAACTTATTACCTCCTAAGCCCAAGACGTCTTTACGTCATCTTAAACTAGGTAATCAAGAATTTCATAAGAAGTTTGTTTTGGCCCCTGCAGACAAGGCCGCTAACAACGTCGACGTTGTGTGACGGCTCCACTATGTTAACACGCTTAAGCAGGAGCTTGGTGGTACTAAGGCCTATGAACTTCAGCCTTTAGCTGAAGAGAGAGCTATAGTAGATAAACATGTTTGTCATTCAGCCACCAAGTTTGCTGTGTGTGTTAACGAAGGCCAAGGCAAGCTTCCTACGCTATACTGGTTACCAAAACTTCATAAAAGACCTTACAAAGCACGGTTTATTGCAAATTCTAGCTCTTGCACTACCACTGAACTTTCTAAATTATTAACTTCCTGTCTTACTGCTATTAAAACGCATGTAATTAAATATTGTGATAAAGATCAGGAAGAAATCTGTTTTGGTCTATAAAAAAAATCGAATGAGGTTTTAAATAAATTGAAATCCAGACATTTTCGTGCTTCAAGTCTTTCTGTTGGTGTCTAACTGTTGGTTTTCTTTTGCTCCAGCATTTCAGTGGTTTCTTGCTGTCGAGTCCTCACCGTTGTCTCACCTCTGTGGTTCTTTGATTTTTGTGTTCACGGAGATGTTGCACTGATGAGTTAGGAGGCCTTCATGCGGACTGAACAAATTATTTGTCTAAATCGCGACGGAAGTAAGGGCGAGGATTGTGGCCACGTAAAATCGATTTAAGCCCCCCAGTGGAAATCTTCCACTGACCGTTCCAAGGCGGATCTTCTGTGGCGATTTATTTATGTTGTTGTTTGTTACTTAGTGTGTGTATCACTTGTGTCTTTTAATTTTGATGGCCATATGGCCATTTTGTGGGAAAGTAACTGTCCTTATGGCCTTCTTTTGTTTAGGTTTCCATTATGGTCTGGTCGCTTAATGTTTGTATTTCTTTCCCTTTGGTGTCTTTTATGGGTGGAGTAAGTTAATTGTATCGGTTCCTGATCTTTGTTTTACTTCTACTTTTTCTACTTACGATTTTTCCACTCTTTACACTACACTTCCTCATAATCTTATAAAAGAAAAGCTTAATGATTTAATTGAATGGGCTTTTCACAGAAAAGATTCTCTCTATCTTGCATGTAATGTCAGAAATGCATTTTTCACTTCTAAAGAGCATAAGAATTATACACTTTGGTCATGTCAGAAAGTGTGTGATGCCCTCACCTTTCTACTTGACAATATTTATATTAGATTCGGTACTAAGTTATTTAGACAAATTGTGGGTATTCCGATGGGTACGAATTGCGCACCTCTTGTGGCTGATCTGTTCTTGTATTGTTATGAAAGAGACTTCATTTTGTCGCTTTCCATTGATAACCAATCTGAAATTATAGAAGCTTTTAGCTCCATTTCTAGATATTTAGATGATTTATTGAATATTAATAATACCTATTTCGATGGTTTGATCAGTCAGATTTACCCCCCATCTCTTCAGATAAATAAAGAAAATTCTTCTGATACCGAGGCCCCGTTTTTGGATTTACATCTATCTATTGTAGATGGATTTGTTTCGTGCAAAATTTATGATAAACGCGATGACTTTGATTTTGAGATTGTAAATTTTCCTTTTTTGGATGGTGATGTTCCTCGTGCGCCATCCTATGACGTTTATATTTCGCAATTAATTCGATTTACTAGAGTGTGTAGTCATGTAACTGACTTCAACACTCGTAATACATTATAAACGGCTAAACTCCTTAATCAGGGTTATCGGTACCATAAACTACGCAAAGCCTTTTCAAATTTTTATAGACGCCATTCTGATTTAATTTCAAAATTCAATATTGGACTTAAATCTCTTCTGCAACAAGGTCTATCGGAACCCGAATTTTATGCGACTTAGTATGTAAATTCAGAAAAATATATAACCGCAATGACTTCAGAACCCAATTTCGTAAAATCATTCTTCGATATAAAAAGATTGGGTACAACATGGATGTTATACGACATACTGCATGCACCGTAGTTAACCCAATCACGGTTGGCAACTTTGCTTCCCTCTTTAATTGCACGCCGGTGGGTCAGGCCTCAGATTCTGTGACGGCTCCAACGTAAAGGCTTATTGAGAATTAGAGAGATCTAATTCAAGGTAATGTTGGTTGCTGCCTGATGCTCTGCCTCTGGTTGGGCCCATCGGAGTCTAACTGTTGGTTTTCTTTTGCTCCAGCATTTCAGTGGTTTCTTGCTGTCGAGTCCTCACCGTTGTCTCACCTCTGTGGTTCTTTGATTTTTGTGTTCACGGAGATGTTGCACTGATGAGTTAGGAGGAGTTAGGAGGCCTTCATGCGGACTGAACAAATCATTTGTCTAAATCGCGACGGAAGTAAGGGCGAGGATTGTGGCCACGTAAAATCGATTTAAGCCCCCCAGTGGAAATCTTCCACTGACCGTTCCAAGGCGGCTCTTCTGTGGCGATTTGTTTATGTTGTTGTTTGTTGCTTGCTGTGTGTATCACTTGTGTCTTTTAATTTTGGATGGCCATATGGCCATTTTGTGGGAAAGTGGCTGTCCATGTGGCCTTCCTTTGTTTGGGTTTCCATTATGGTCTGGTCGCTTAATGTTTGTATTTCTTTCCCTTTGGTGTCTTTTATGGATGGAGTAAGTTAATTGTATCAATTCCTGATCTTTGTTTTACTTCTACTTTTCATGCGGACTGAACAAATTATTTGTCTGAATCGCGACGGAAGTAAGGGCGAGGATTGTGGCCACGTAAAATCGATTTTAGCCCCCAAGTGGAAATCTTTCCACTGACCGTTCCAAGTCGGTTCTTTTGTGGCGATTCATTTATGTTGTTGTTTGTAACTTACTGTGTGTATCACTTGTGTCTTTTAATTTTGGATGGCCATATGGCCATTTTGTGAGAAGTAACTGTCCTTATGGCCTTCCTTTGTTTAAGTTTCCATTATGGTCTGGTCGCTAAATGTTTGTATTTCTTTCCCTTTGGTGTCTTTGATGGGTGGAGTAAGTTAATTGTATCGATTCCTGATCTTTGTTTTACTTCTTCTTTGCATAGTTCATAGTACCGATAACCCTGATTAAGAAGTTTAGCAGTTAACAATTTATTACGAGTGTTGAAGACAGTTACATGTCTACACGCTCTGGCAAATCGAATTAATTGCGAAATATAAACGCCATAGGATGGCGCACGAGGAACATCACCATCCATAAAAGGAAACTTTACAATCTCAAAATCAAAATCATTGCGTTTATCATAAATTTTGCAAGAAACAAACCCATCTACAATAGATAGATGTTAGTCCAAAAACGGGGCCACGGTATCAGAAGAATATGCTTTATTTAACTGAAGGTCTGGGAGGGGGGGAGATTTGACTGATAAAGTAGAAGTGGAGGCAATGATCAGGAATCGATAAAACCGACGAAATAGGTATTGTCAATACTTAATAAATCATCCAAATATCTATAGGTTGAGCTAAACGCTTCAATGATTTCAGACTGGTTTTCAGCAGAAAGGGACATCATGAAGTCTCTCTCATAAAAAAAAACAAAAAGAGATCAGCCACAAGGGGTGCGCAATTAGTACCCATCGAAATACCCACAACTTGTCTAAATAACTTGGTACCAAATCTTATGTAAACATTGTCAAGTAGAAAGGTAAGAGCTTCACACACTTTCTGACATTACCATAACGTATAATTTCTTTGCTCTTCAGAAGTGAAAAAAATATTTCTTACATTACATGCAAGACGGAGGGAGTCTTCCCTATGAAATGTCCATTCAACTGAATCAGTAAGTTTTTCTTTTATAAGATTATGAGGAAATGTAGTGTAAAGGGTTGAAAAATCATAAGTAGACAGACTTGATGCACGAAAATGCATGGATTTCAATTTATTTAAAACTTCGTTAGAATTTTATAGACCAAAACAGTAAAACATGAAGTTAATAATTTTGAAAGTTCAGTGGTAGTACAAGAGCTTGAATTTGCAATGGTCTTTTGTATGGTCTTTAATGTAGTTTAAGGTAATCAATATAACGTAGGAAGCTTGTCTTAGCCTTCTGTAACACAGGCAGTAAACCTTCTTTAATATATACTTAAGTGGTTGTTAGAGCACACAGTATGAAAGTATCGTGTATATGGTTTACAGATATATTCACACAATTTAGCCAGCAAAGAACTAGCCTTCATAGCAACACAATCGCATACTCCCGTAGCCTTGATCTCCAAACTTTGATGGTAAAATCAAACATTTATATAAAAATCTAACAATCCTACTTAAAAGCATTTACTAGACATTTGTCATAACCGTGAAGCAAAGCATGTGGTTATTTATGACATGCTTTATGACTGTAGAATATTGCAGTTCGTATTTACTCCTTATTAAGACCACAAACAATATACGACGTCATTGCATTGGTGTATTTTAAGTGATGATACATTGCCATAGCTAATAAATTCTTACGCTGTGCATGTTGCAAAGAAAACAATAATAACATAATCGTTTTTTACTACACCAAGTCATGTTGTGGCACAGATATGGAAGACGTATAAATTCTAATACCATGATTGCGTTAAACTTTTCTGGGCAATTTCCCGTGGAAGACACTATACATGTTGAAATTAAATAAAACCATTCTGACGTCATACGCGATACACAAATAACGCATGTTGCCATCACAACGGCTTTAATTTTTAAAAGCAAACATAAGTGTTAATGTCAAATATCTGAGGCAGTATCAAAAGAAATATTTTTTGTGGCTGGAAATGATGCCGGGCAGTTTGCGTTTTCATGAATAATCGCCATATACCCTTTGCGCTGGCATTGGTGACTGATGGAAAGCTTTTGTTTCACCTTTCTAAGCCCTTGGATCAATGAAATGTCAGGAATGTTGTAAGATCCCTGCCGGTAAGTATTGTCCTGAATAGTCCAGCAAAACCTTATTAGTGATGGAAGGAGAATACATTATTCGTTTTTATTGTGCTCGTTAATACGTTGTGATTTCTCAGAAGAAACTTCCCCCTTTTATGAGTTAAACGGTCCTGTCAGCATCATCAATATCTTTAGCCAGTTACTTAGCCTAACCAAACGTTTCTTGGGCAGATCTAGTCTTTCCAAGCGGGTAACGGGTACAATAACGCACGTCAATATGTAAAAAGACATCGGAAGCATTTACGTTACTTATGGTTTAAAATAAAATCTCACGTTCATACCGATGCAATTTGAAGGTTACGGACAGTCAGAAATTAGGTTTAACCAAGTTTCCGTATTTTTATCCCCGACGGTTTTTGGTCATCTGTATCCAAACATAAAACTTATTCATTGTCAATTTTGATTTTTTTTTATTTACCTTTCCATACCACAGATATACGGACGCAGGTGTTATTATCACAGATGAAGCAGAGGAATTTAACGACGCCCAGCACGGTTTCACCTATAGAAAAACAAATTTCAAAGAATGAATACTCTGTCAATAGCAGCAATATCTGAACTAATTCTGAAACATAAACAAATATAACATTTTCAGCGTCGAAAAAAAAGAAAACAAGAGCACCGCAAGCGGGTGCATGCTCGTCTGTTTTTACGTATGTCAAAAAGGGAGATAAATAGGTCAAATTGCATGATAGAGTTATGGAACTTGGTCAGAATGTAGCTCTTGTGATTATATATGGGCCCCGCCAAGCGATTTTGGTACGTATCGCCTATGCGAGCAGCGAAGGTTCAGGCGAGCCTGCGCATCCGCGCAGTCTCGCCAGAACCTTCGCTGCTCGCTCATACAAGCAGTGAATCAAAAGGAACCTTCCGAACGTGGTCATGTTGTAGCGCTTGTGATGATACAGATGTGTGAAAAGTTTCATGAGGCTGAGCTAAATACTTTTGGAAATATGGCCAAAGATTGTTGTTAAATTTTCGAAAAATAGGGCATAGTTCAAAGGTCAAGATCACAGGTCAAAAAGATCTTCCCCCAAGGAATACACATGCGTATCTTGAAAGCTGTATTTTAGTGGTATCAAGATGAGAAATCAAAATATTTTCTTGCAACGGGTGTTTTTCGCTGGTCACAAAGGGAGATAATTCAGTCCAATTGCATGGTATAGTTATGGAACTTGGTACGAATGTCGTTTTTGTGATCATACAGATTTGTGTAAAGTTTCATGAGGCTAGGGTGTATAATTTTGGAAATATGGCCAAGGTTAAAGTTTTTGGTTACATTTTCGAAATATATGTCAAAGTTGAAGGACAATGTCACAGGTCAAACAACTTGAAATAAAAGGAAAGGACTTGTCACAAAGAACATCCATGTGAAGTTTGAAGGTTATATTATTAATGGTATTAAAGACATATTTTTTGATTGCATAACACCCTAATGACTGGTTATTGGAAAATTCAGTTTTGAGATGAGATACATTTGGGGTATTCTGGCTGTCATACAGGTAGGGGGCCAAGAGAGGGCAGTCAATTACCTAGTGCAAATTCACATCTATTCATTTGCTTGCTTGATTTTGATATTCCGCGCTTTTATTCTTTGTTTTTTTTACTTTTAGTCACTATTATTTATAATCATTACAAAAACATGCATATTCAAATATCTTGGTTAAATTGTGTGACCCAAAATGATAAAATCCTGATATCTTTAATATTTCAGCTCAAATCATATATTGTGGGTACTTATTAGAACCCCCTCACCGCCTCGGTGAGGCGGTTCTAACGAGGACCCACAATATATGTTTTCGAGTAGAAATTAAAAAATAATGTTAACCGCCTCTAAATCCCAGATTTACGGTACAACTTTAATATTATTAAATTGTGAGTACTCATTAAAACAGCCTCTGCGAGGGGGTTCTAACGAGGACCCACAATATATGTTTTTGAGTAGAAATAAGAAAAATAATGTATACCTCTCTAAACCCCAGTTTTACTGTACAATATGTGTTTACATTGCGGATACTTGTTAGGACCGCCTCTGCGAGGTGGTTCTTACGAGGACCCACAATATATGTTTTTTAGTAGAAATAAGAAAAATAATGTACTATCCTCTTTGCCCCTGTTTTACTGAATTATGTCGGGGGTTCTATTTTCTGATACGATTGTGTCTAAAACAAGAAACACTTTATAGTTGCATCTTGACTGAAACTTTAACATGCTAATGTTCAGACATAATATGATTTGTATAACATACTTTCAAAGATAATAAATAAATAAATAAATAAATAAATAAATGTTAATTGATTGATTTAATCTTGAATTAATTAATTCATTTAGCTTACTTTTTTCACATTTGAGTTAATGAAACAATGAATGTCAGTGTTTTCCTTTACTTTTTTTTAATAAAAAGAAGTGATTAAAAACAACATTTTGTTGGAAACAATCTCAATAAAATAAAAAAAATATACCATCGAACAATTTCCCCTTATAGAGCCCCTTTAAACATATCTCTCAGAGAGTTTCTGCTCATAATCACCTCATAATCACTTAGATAAGATAAGCCTTTGGTGTACACTATGGCCCGAAGGACTTATTATTGCAGATGATTAGACAGGCCACCCCTTTTATATAGAGACAAAAATGTGTCTTAAAGACGAAAGTTATTAAAGGTTTTTCAAAAACGGATAGGAAAGGGGAGACAATTCAGTAAAATTGCATGATAGGGTTATGGAAGTTAAACAGAATGTCACTCTTGTGATGGTGATTATGTCTGGAATGTTTCGTGAAGCTAGGCCAAATACTTTTGGAAATATGATCAAGGTTATAGTTTTTGGTTAAATTTTCGAAAAATAGGTTCAAACGTCAAGGTCACAGGACAAAACTTTTGGTATCAATGGAAAGGTCTTGTTCCAAGGCACATCCATGTGAAGTTTGACGGCTCTGTTGTAAAAAGTATTGAAATGAGAAGAAAAAATTGTTTCAGAAGAAAACAACAAAGGGGAGATAATCCAGCCAAATTCAGCAAAAGAGTTATGGCCCTTCAGCAGAATGAAGTTCTTGTTATGGTGAGTATGTGTATGATGTTTCATGAGGGTAGGTCAAATATGTTCGAAGTTATAGCCAAGGTTAAGTTTTTTTATGGAACGCCAACGAATTCGCCGACGACAACGACAGCGCAGACGCCGGAGTGACGACAATAGCTCGAAAGTTTTTTTTCGAAAAACAAACGAGCTTACGAGTCTTTAGATATATAATGTTTGTTCTTTCTTACTTGCGTCTGAAAATGGACATTTGATGATGAACACCAATGATAATTTTGTTATTTCTCATACAAACAAAAGCAGCGGTGCTTGTATTTATAGCTCCAGTAAGTACGTTTCGTCACTTTATTGCTCATTTGTTTTTGAAGAGAAAATACAGAAATTTACGTTCTTATTATAAATCTCATTTGTCACTGCCTGGGTGGTTTGTTATCACATATGCGTGGTATCATGTTGAACCGTACATCAAGAGTGGCATAAGTGTAATAGTATTACTATGTAAGCTTGTTATTCTTTTCAATCTACCAAAAGTAAACAATAATATAACGACATCACTGATATTGTCCATGTCATTGGTACTGATCAACAAAGTAAATCCGCGTTTAATCTAAAGCTTTAGTGTACTGTTCCACAGACACACAGCAATGACTATAAAGGATCCGAAAATACAAGAAAGTGTTTTTGAAATCATTTGGTCAATCCATGTCCATAAATGTCAAATTGGCAAGTGATGACCTAGACGAAACGTTTCCGAACCTGGCGTCTGATCGGGGCCAACAGTTTGTTCCTAAAATGGGGATCTAGGGGTACACGAAACGGTAGAAGTCTGTTCTGGACAGGACCATTCTATCCATTGGTTATTTAGCGACAATCAACAGTGTTTTGATTTACGAAAATGCAGCAGGTGACTCAGAAAAGGCAAGGCTTCTTGTAACAAATTTAGTGGTCAGAACATGATAAATGAAGGGGCTTCGATTTATGATGTTAAAATATCTTCTTGACGTTAGGCGGATAATGTTGTTTTCAAAGAAATATAGTGGAGAAAAAAAAAACGTTTCACTGGAGAAAGTGGATGACGCACAAGCGTTTCCGTTTAACAAATCAGTTCTATTGAAATCAGTAAAAAACATGCAAACAAATTATGCGCTATTTTGATCTACTTCAGAATAAATTTCATAACTGGCCACCAAACTCAGCAACATATTACTGGTAAATAACAGTGAATGTAATGATCAGGAATCGATGTAGTTTCCTCACACCGCCTATCCAATACATCAAAGGGAAAGAAACACGAACAAAAATAAACATCACTATAATGAAAATGTCACAGGCGGAAAGCCAAAAATGCACTTACTTTCCCGCAAAATGGCCAAACAGCTATCCAAAATAGTAAGATATTAACAATGCAAACACGAAAAGACGAACTATAACAATAACAATCCACGACTGAAGAACCGCTTTGGAACGGTCAGTAAAATGTTTTTACTCGGGCGTGGGCTTAACTCAATTTTAAGTGGCCAAAATCCTCGCCATTGGTTCTGTCGCAGTTTAGACAAATAAGTTATGCAGTCTACATGAAGGATTTCTAGCTCATCAGTACAAATCTCCGAGGACAGAAAATCAAACGAATACATAGATTAAACAATGATGAGGACTCAACGGCATGAAATAACTGATATGTCGGAGCAATGAAAAACACATGCTTTGTTCTGATGGGTCATAAAGCCAATTTTTATCTATTGAAAACTTTACTGACCTGTTGAATACGAACACCATTCAGGTTAACTCCTCTTATACAAAACATCTGCGTAGACTGTTGAGGACTAGAAGATACATCACTTTCATACTGTAAAATAATAAATTACAATTTACAGCTGCACTTTCACAATGTCTAAGAAAGTATTTTCTGGACACTAGACGTTTAAAAGGGGTGTTCTTGAGTGTTTATGCGCATATGATTTTCACCCAAGGCATATCCGAAGTTTTAAATAGCAGCCAAATAAAAGTCAGCGTACGTGTAGGCATATAAAAGAGCCTACGAATGGGCAGAGTGGGACTGTGTGGCGGCGGTAAAACGTCTCCCTGCCCCACATCATAGTGTAGATTATATTTTCTTGTCCTTTTGGATCATTGAATCCATTGTGGAATTTTGAATATATCTGAGGGTCACTGGTGGGGCCTGATTGGCCGGGGTTGGCTAGTCTGGCCCAGAATACGTGTACACTCCATATTTTTCAGTTCTGTGGTGTATTCCTTGCTTCCAAAGGATAACCCTTTTATAGAACATATTTAACTTCACTACAGCTGGTGTGTGGGACTGTGTGGCGGCGGTAAAACGTCTCCCTGTCCTACATCATAGTGTAGATTATATTTTCTTGTCCTGTAGGATCATTGAATCCATTGTGGAATTTTGAACATATCGGAGGGTCACTGATGGGGCCTGATTGGCCGGGGCTGGCTAGTCTGGCCCAGAAAACGTGTACACTCCATATTTTTCAGTTCTCTGGTGTATTCCTTGCTTCCAAAGGATAACCCTTTTATAGAACATATTTAACTTCACTACAGCTAGTGTGTGGGACTGTGTGGCGGCGGTTAAACGTCTCCCTGCCCTACATCATAGTGTAGTTTATATTTTATTGTCCTTTTGGATCATTAAATCTATTGTGGAATTTGGAACATATCTGAGGGTCACTGATGGGGCCTGATTGGCCGGGGCTGGCTAGTCTGGCCCAGAAAACGTGTATACTCCATATTTGTCAGTTCTGTGGTGAATTCCTTGCTTCCAAAGAATAACCCTTTTATAGAACATATTTAACTTCACTACAGCTGGTGTGTGGGACTGTGTGGCGGCGGTTAAACGTCTCCCTGCCCTACATCATAGTATAGATTATATTTTCTTGTCCTTTTGGATCATTGAATCCATTGTGGAATTTTGAACATATCTGAGGGTCACTGATGAGGCCTGATTGGCCGGGGCTGGCTAGTCTGGCCCAGAAAACGTGTACACTCCCTATTTTTCAGTTCTGTTGTGTATTCCTTGCTTCCAAAGGATAACCCTTTAAAAGAACATATTTTCAAACGAACATACACCGACAAGGTGTAAAGCAATATATGTCACCTTCAGCGTCTACGCATGCAGCAGACTGAAAAATATACCGAAGCCCAATTTACAAACAAATCATCGTCTTGTTTGATATAAACAGATATTGCATACTGCAAACAGTGTGGAACAATTATCTACTGAAAGCAATAAGCAAAGACCACATCAATTACAAGCAATCGGAAGGAAAGAGAAACCAACAGTGGTGTGAAGGCACACACATGAAACATAAGACAAAATATGAACCAACAAGACAAAGCTAAAACTAATAAGCATGCCACTACCCAGCGCTCGACAAAACCAACAATAAAGTATATGCCACAGGCATGGGTCCGATTATCCACACAATATAACAAGAAATGCCGTTTATTTCTATGTGGATAGATATGCGTCTTTGTTGGTCGCACAAACCTTATGTAAAGTTTTTGTGCGCTGGCTCATGTAAGAAACTCTGGCGGTCAGCAGCAAATGCTATTGGGATAAACGAAACATCAGCATTCACCCTCAACCCTCAGATAATAAAAGTGCACTTACCACCATAATCCAGTTATTTAAAACTGCCATGAAATGCTGTGGTTCCTTGTCATCTAATACACGTACCTTGAAAACAAAGATCCAAATCTATTAATCATAGAGCTAAAGCCTAGCTATGAGGTTCAATAATGGCGCTAACATGTCCGTATTGTGAATATCTCATAAACCCCACTTATAGAGTCAAGTGGGATGTACAATTGTGTTCAAAATTGCCTTATTCTTTATGGGTACCCGTTAGTATATCATCAGTGTGGTAGTTCACACAAGTGGTCACGATCTATTTTCGAAGCAGCGTTGAAAAATACAAAACGTGTTCTTCAAGGTAATGATATTTGATAATAGAAGTGAAATCAATCAGCTGGAATCGATACAATTAACCCACATCCCCAAAGGAAACAGCAAAGGGGAAAAACACGATCAGGAAAGAACTCAACCTTAATGGAAATATCACTAGTGGAAAGCCAAAAGGGTAGATACTTTCCCACTAAATGGCCAATTGGCTATCCATAAACAAAATATTTAAGTGATACACACATTCAAAGATGAACTGTAACATAAATAAACCGCGACACAGACACAAGAACCGCCTTGGAACGGTCAGTGAAAAGCATTTCACTGGGAGGGGGGTCTAAAATCGATTTGACGCGGCCACAATCCTCGCTCTTACTTAAACCGCGGTTTAGATTAATACAGCACGAAACAACTAAAATATAAACCAACAGACGGACTCCGGGTGGCCCTTTGTGACCAACGCCAATCGGCTATCCAAAACAAAAAAGAAACCTGTAACACATACATATAGATGAAGTAGAAAAACAACAATCCACAACAGAAGAACCACCTTGGAACGGTCAGTAAAAACTTTTCCAACGATATTCAAAACGATTTTAGGCGACTGCAATCCTCGTCGAAAGAAATGAACTGCTTGACACGGGAGTATCATGCTCAACATATTCCCCAAAATGTAAATTGTTTCACTCTTGACGTATTGACAGTTTTAATGATAGCATTACATAACAAAGTTCACTATAAGCTTCTGAATTTAAATGTTAAGAGTATCTAGTTTAAATAATACCTGGTTGCTGTTTCTGCATTTGGTGGTTGAGAATGAAGCTCAGTGCAAGCGCATGACGTTCTGGAAATACCAACGAATGATTACACCTTCCAACCGCAACTCACACATCAATATGGAATTCTTAATTCATAAACCTAACATTTTCTAAACACCAATCCCGCAGTTGCATATTTACGAATACCATCACTGCCACAAAAATTGTAGGAATTGATACCATGCGCTTTCAAACCGGCTATCCAAATCCAAATGTTAACATTTGCCCGTCACCACTTGATTCTGTTTGTTTGAATTGAGGTTTAACATCCCCGTCAACAATATTTAGGTCATTCTGGAGACGTACGTTACTCCCACTTTTGTGGAACTTTTACCCTTCATTGAGATGAAATCACATTTCAAGCCCTGCCACCAAATTAAACCAAAAGGCGTATATGCATTGAACGGTCTGATTCACACCGCTTTGCCTGGGCAGGCTTAGGGCTGATGGTAGCTGTGGGTTAATTTTATCGATTCCTGATCATTGCCTTCACTTCTATTTAGTCCTTCTAAGCGGTTTAAAGGTCAACGCATCATAAAATTAAACGTCAGCGACTACAACACAGATGGCTTATTTTCCTATGTCGTCTCGAACTCTGCCTAAAGTCCTCAGAGAATTGATCCATTATCTCCAGGTAACAGTATGCCTTACAAGAACACGCCTATTTAATTTTGACCCCCTCATACCCCAATTTTATATAGTAAAACTGGGGTTATAGGGGGTATTATTTTTCTTATTTCAGAAATAAGAAAATTATCACAAATTTTCATCTTAAAATTTCTAATTTTTGGCCATAAAATTTTTAAGGATTTTCTTGCAATGTGTTGACCTTCAAGCATTTTCAAACGCTTTATAAAATTACAACAATGTTTTTCCTGCACGGAATATTTAGAGTACTTCTAGAGTAGCGTGATCAGGCTGTTGATCAGTCAAATTTACCCCGCTCCCTCCCGCATATCTTCGGTCTTCTGATACCGAAAGGCAGTTTTTGGATAAACATTTATCTGTTTTCTTTGTTTGATTTGATGTTAAACGTCCCCGTCAACACTGTAAAGGTCATTCTGGAGACGTCGCTTCCAATTTTGTAGGACTTTTACCCGACATTGGGATGAAATGACATCTCAAGACCTGCCGCCCAATGAAACCAATAGGGTTTATAAGCATGGACAGACGGACTCGCAACGCTTTGCCTGTTGTTGTTTGGGTTCGTTTCATGTAAATTTATGATACACGCGATGGTTTTATTTTGAGATTGTAAATGTTCGCTTCTCAGATGGTGTTGTTCCTCGTTCGGAATCATACGGTGTTTATATATCGCGATTTATTCGGTTTGCCAGAGTGTCTAGTCAGGTAATTGACATCTTTCTTTCTTTCTACTGATACTGCGTCGGTCACATTTGACCATTACCGCAGGTGTACATTACATACATTCAAGGTTTTGCAGGATGAAAGCCTACACAGTAATCATTTAATTACGGTAGGGTTCTTTAACCTGCACAGGGATGGTTCTCCCTACACAAGGGGCCTCCAGTTAACGTCCCGATCCGAAGGACGGTGCACTTAATGACATTCATCCCTGCAAATGATGCCAATGGAGCGTGTTCGGACACCTAAATTTCATCGCCGCTGCCGGGGATCGAACCCGGGACCTCTAGCATCAGAGGCAAGTGCACTAACCACTGAGCTATCATGCTTACTAAGCTATCAGGCTCACAAAACTGATAATGTATCATTAACTGCTTAACTTCTTAATCGGGGTTGTCGGTATCATAAACGTCGTAAAGCCTTTTCTAAGTTTTATAGACGTCATTTCGATTTAGTTACAAAATTCAATGTTGGACATTAATCTCCTCTGCAACAATGCCTTGGCCCCCGCCCATCGGGGCTTAAAGAAATATATGGGCTGCATGATGCTTCCACGCAGAGCTGAATCCGACCCGCACACGAGTACTGGTAAACCGCTTAGAGGATCTAAGCCTGCCCAGGCAAAGCGGTGCACACGAGTCGGACCGGACTGTCCATGCTTTTAAACCCTATTGGTTTCATTGGGCGACAGGGCTTGAAATGTCATTTCATCTCAGTTTCCGGTAAAAGTCCCACAAAATTGGTAGCAACGTCTCCAAAATGACCTTTACAGTGTTGACGGGGACGTTAAACCTCAAACCAAACAAACAAACAAAGCAACAATGCCTATCGGAACAAGAAATTTATGGTTACTTAGTATATACATAAATGTTATACGACAGACTGCATGCATGGTAGTTAATCCAATCACGGTTGATAACTTTGCTTCTCTCATAAATTGCACGCCGGCTGGTCGGGCCTCAGATTCTAAAATAAAAGTGAACACAATGATCAGGAATCGATACAATTAACCCACAGCTCCAATCTGAGACACAAGGGAAAGAAACACAAACATGAAACAAAAGACCCTGATGGAAACACAAATAAGAGAAAGCCAAAAGGACAGTTACTTTCCCACAAAATGGCCAACTCGCTATCCAAAACAAAATAATATAAGCGATACAAACACTCAAAGACAAACCATAACAAAAATAAACCGCGACAGAAGAACCGCCTTGGAACGGCCAGTGAAAGGAAATTCCACTGGGGGGCTTAAATCGATTTTACCTGGCCACAATCCTCGCTCTTACTTCCGTCGCGATTTAAACACATTATTTGTTCAGTCTGCAGGATGGTCTCCTAACTCATCAGTGCAACATTTCTGTGAACACAAAAAAAAATCACACAACCACAGAGATGAAACAACGGTGAGGACTCGACAGCAAGAAAACACTGAAATACTGGAGCAAAAGAAAACCAACAATTAGACTCCGATGGGCCCGACCAAAGACGGCTCCCGCCTTACTTAGGTAATGTCGGTTGGTGCCTGATGCTCTATCTCTGGTCGGGCCCACCGGGGTCTAACTGTTGGTTTTCTTTTGCTTCAGTTATTTCATGTTGTCGAGTCCTCATCGTTGTTGCATCTCTGTATTTGTTTGATTTTTATTTTATCGCATATGTTGCACCGATGAGTAACAAATCCTTCATGCGGAATGATTCTTTTTGTCCCAACCACGACAGAACCAAGGGTGAGGATTGTGGCCACGTAAAAATATCGATTTAAGCCCCGCTGTATAAACTCTTTGCTGACAGTTCCAAGGCGGTTCTTCTGTCGCGGTTTATTACCTCACCGTTGTTTCATCTCTGTGGTTGTTTGAATTTTGTGTTCTCGGTGATGTTTCACTGATGAATTAGGACGCTTTCATGCAGACTGAACAAATGTTTTGACTAAATCGAGACGTGGTGAGGGCGAGGATTGCGGTCGCGTAAAATCGATTTAAGACACCCCCAACCCCCCCCCACACACACACACACACACACACACTCATCCCCAGTGGAATTAGTTTCATTGACCGTTCCAAGACGTTCTTTCTGTCGCGGTTTATTTTGTTATTGTTTGTCTTTGTGTGTGTGTATCGCTTATATGTTTTGTTTTTGGATAGCCAATTGGCCATTTTGTGGGAAGGCAACTGTCATTTCGGTTTTCCGCTATTGATGTTTCCAATCAGGTCTAGTTATTTCATGTTTGTGTTTCATTCCATTTGGTGTCTCTGATGGGAGCTGCGTACCGATTCCTGATCATTGCCTTCACTTCTTTTTTATTATTGTTATAGTTCGTCTTTGCATGTATGTATTGCTAATATCTTTTTGTTTTATTTTGGCCATTTTGTGGTAAAGTAATCTCAGTCTGAGAAAATAACAGCTGTGTTTAATTTTCGTGTCTAATTTTCCGAACTTTTCATCAATGGAACTACATTTCAATCTCAATTCTTAAAAAAGATCTCATTTTATCCCAAAACTGCTTTAACGACATATCAGTCGCAGCTTTTGTCGAATTTCATTTCATACTCATTTTCATATTGTGGTCACTCGTTATTTTTGCTGAGTACTTTAGCCTTATAAATATAAGATAGAGTGCATACAATGTACTTCTTTGTGGCATATAGGCCAATCGACCATGCACAAGACTCGGAATACACACTCGTATTTCTGTTTGAAGCTACAATGAGCCGTATTCATGCCAAAATTCCCTCCTGTTTATCAAAATACCTACCATAACAGTATTGTTGAAAAGCTTCGAAGACTTTTCGACAGCAAATTGCACGATTCTTTCATTGTCTTCAATTGAACTTTTACAGCCCTGAAAAAAGGTGATACAGAGATTTGTGATATTTAATGATTGATTATAAAAGGGAAGCAATAAAACTGGGTTATAAAGGAAATTATTCATACCAAGAGAAGAAATGCCAATTATAATTTGTTTTTACTTTTGGCCCGTAACGTGGCATTCAACTGTATTTGAACCATTAGGAAACTTATATAAAACGTCTACACTTTCGTAGAGAAGGCTTGGGACCTCATAGAGGAAAAAATGGTCACCCAAAAATGCGCGTTACTTATTCTGCAGCCAGTCATGTAAACACAGCACACGTTGTCACATGTAATCCTGCCAGTGCATGGTCATCATCCAGTTATATAACTAATAAATAAAAATCAAAAATGAGTTCCTTTAAGAGCAATGAAAACATTCATAAGAAAGAAGATGGGTCATACTACGTAGTTTCAGCTAATAAAGCCTCATCAGTGACCCTGTAATGATCCGGCAAAGAAAGCCAGAGGAAACATACTGCAATTTTGCGAATTTCGAATAGGCAGTCGATTCAAAGACTGATATAAATCAAAATGGGGTCCAAATAATTAAAACCTGTCTAGAATATGAGTCTAAACCAATAATTTATTTCTGATTTCTCAGAATATTCACGCTGATCTCAAAGGACCAAAAGTAAATTATAAATAGCACTATGGTTGATGTACGGGGAGACATTTTACGGCCGCCACACTGCAAAACACCAGCTGCAGTGAAGGCAAATAAAAATCAAAAATGAGTTCCTTTAAGAGCAATGAAAACATTCATAAGAAAGATGATGGGTCATACTACGTAGTTTCAGCTAATAAAGCCTCATCAGTGACCCTGTAATGATCCGGCAAAGAAAGCCAGAGGAAACATACTGCAATTTTGCGAATTTCGAATAGGCAGTCGATTCAAAGACTGATATAAATCAAAATGGGGTCCAAATAATTAAAAACCTGTCTAGAATATGAGTCTAACCAATAATTTATTTCTGATTTCTCAGAATATTCACGCTGATCTCAAAGGACCAAAAGTAAAATATAAACTGCACTATGGCTGATGTACGGGGAGATGTTTTACGGCCGCCACACTGCACAACACCAGCTGCAGTGAAGGCAAATAAAAATCAAAAATGAGTTCCTTTAGGAGCAATGAAAACATTCATAAGAAAGAAGATGTGTCATACTACGTAGTTTCAGCTAATAAAGCCTCATCAGTGACCCTGTAATGATCCGGCAAAGAAAGCCAGAGTCAACATACTGCAATTTTGCGAATTGCGAATAGGCAGTCGATTCAAAGACTGATATAAATCAAAATGGGGTCCAAATAATTAAAAACCTGTCTAGAATATGAGTCTAAACCAATAATTTATTTCTGATTTCTCAGAATATTCACGCTGATCTCAAAGGACCAAAAGTAAAATATAAACTGCACTATGGCTGATGTACGGGGAGACGTTTTACGGCCGCCACACTGCACAACACCAGCTGCAGTGAAGGCAAATAAAAATCAAAAATGAGTTCCTTTAAGAGCAATGAAAACATGCATAAGAAAGAAGATGGGTCATACTACGTAGTTTCAGCTAATAAAGCCTCATCAGTGACCCTGTAATGAACCGGCAAAGAAAGCCAGAGGAAACATACTGCAATTTTGCGAATTTCGAATAGGCAGTCGATTCAAAGACTGATATAAATCAAATTGGGGTCCAAATAATTAAAAACCTGTCTAGAATATGAGTCTAAATCAATAATTTATTTCTGATTTCTCAGAATATTCACGCTGATCTCAAAGGACCAAAAGTAAAATATAAACTGCACTATGGTTGATGTACGGGGAGACGTTTTACGGCCGCCACACTGCACAACACCAGCATGATGCTCGAAATGCATAATCGTTTGCCAGTAACATGATTCTTTAAATCGCATTGTTCAAAACTCATATTTACCATCCAGTAATATAATAAATGTACAGGAGACTTTGTATTAACTGTTGAGTAGAGAACTATATAGCACTTGTCATTGTCAAAAACTCCATGATGATGCCATGCTACAAGATTCTGATGGTGTAAAACCCAAACCTGAAAATATAAAAAAGAGACATTATAGCTGAACATCCATTCTTCGTTGTCTTTTAAAAGTATCATTCTTCTTCTGAGAAATCGCTTGATATTTTCATGTCTATTTCAAACGTAGACTGTGGGTATTTGTTACTGTTCTGGAGCAGAATCCACCATGTGTGACTGAGCAAGATCGACGAATATATTATGCTTATATTTACCATGTTATTCCCTATATAAACTAGGGCGCGCAAGTTTATGTAAAATTACTTAATCCACCGTTCTCAAAAGTTAACTAGCGTCGTGTATTGGTGCAAGTGATGCATTGTGTTTGTGTGTGCCTTCACGATTCTCCTCTTTCGATGATGTGAAATGGTTTTGGTCTGTGGTGTAACTTTTCTTTCCACTTTATTAACATGTTGGCAAGTAGCATCGACAATAAATGCTTGTCATGCGGACTGAACAAATTATTTGTCTTAATTGCGACGGAAGCAAGGGCGAGGATTGTGGCCACGTAAAATCGATTTAACCCCCCTAGTGGAATTCGTTTCCGCTCACCGTTACAAGGTGGTTCTTCTGTTGCGGTTTATGTTTGTTATGGTTTGTCTTTGGGTGTTTGTGTCACTTATTTTATTTTATTTTGGATAGCCTATTGGCCATTGTGTCGGAAAGTAACTTTCCTTTTGGCTTTCCGCTATTGATGTTTCCATTAGGGTCTGTTGTTCCATGTTTGTGTTTCTTTCACTCTGGTGTCTCTGATGGGAGCTGTTGGTTAATTGTATCGATTCCTGATCATTGCCTCCGCTTCTATTTTGCATATCAGAGCTGTTTTGTTTGTGCCATGTGGTGGCTGTAAAAGGTCTCCCCGTACATGCATTTAATGCTCTTATTTTTCCAATCCTCAGGGATTGCTTTAACAAATGCTTTTCATCGTTCCTTAATTTGTCATCCTTTTGATACCTGTTGAAGGTCTTGATTGAACCGACATTCGTATCTCGTTGTATATCAATTTCTTGTTTGATATATATGGGCTTTTAATAGGCATAGCTGTTTTGTGAGCGTTTGTTATACTCGCCTTCTATTTGAAGTGTCTTCTATTTGAAGGCTTTACAGTTCTTCCGTATACTGTTTAAGTTAATGACCTGTATTAATATCGCTTTAGTTTTGACGGTATCGCCTCTTTTAACAAACATGAGTATCACAAATAAATTTAAACTTACAATATCTCCCCTTAGGTTACATTCTGCTTCTTCTGTACGGATTCCCCATTCTATTAATAATTTCAGTGCTATGTTGCCGTCGGTATTGTTGAGGCCCATAAATTTGTTTTCTGCCGCTTCCGTTAATTTAAGTGAAGCAAGTAGTACCAATTGATTTAAAATTAATCTGAGAGTTAGATTATCTCCTATCAAATCGCCCATTCTTCGGAATATACCAATCCTTTCAAAAGAAGTGGAATTTATCCTAGTGTTTCCAAATGCAATTCTAAGAGGTACAGGTGCTGTTCACATTTATGCACTGCGTCAACCATTTCTTCGTCTGTAAACGGTAGACGTTTTTCTGTAGTAAACATGTCCGATTTGACATGTAAGTCTACGGAATTGCTATATGTGATAACCTGACATACTGCAAATTGTAAAATGCAGTATGTCGGCATACTCATCGCATGTTAAAAACACGATTTAACGAACACTATCGTAGAATGAGTAAGCCTAAAAAACTGACACTTTCTTGTACCGTCATTTCAGACGTACATGTCATGCTATAAAAGTTATTTCTATACAGCCAGTAGAAAAAAAATATTATGATGTAAATTCTAGAGCGAAGTTTAAAATTATTAAATGGCATGAAACTGAATTAAAATGGATTAAATTATTACAGACACATTTTCCATTGGGCTTTAATGACAACATTTATCCTGAGGGTAATATATCTAAAATGCCCGACTTTGATATGTTCTCGCTTCTGGACTGTCGAAAGCGTAAAACTAGATCACACGGCACCAGAAAAATGGTATTTATACGTAAATTACGTGCTTTTAAAAGACACAATACCAGTCTGAAGTGGCTGTCCATAATATTATTTAATCATGGACGCCACTTAATGTTGGAAGTACAGTGTAGTGGCGTAGAGCGCCTCCCCGTAGTTCAGCATAGGGCATCTTTCCGTTCGGGCTATGAAATCAATTTCATTTTGTCGGTTTCTTTTTCAGTACAGACCAAATGCAACAGATAAGAGGGGTGACAGTTGAAGGATAAGTTACTGCGGGTGTTGCGGGTGTACTTTAGAACGGCATAAACCTATGTTATGGGTATTCATTAGAATCGTCTGGCTAAGAGGTTCACTCAAGCCACAGTACTTATAATGAAGATTTTTAATATAATAGAAGTAAAGGCAATGATCAGGAATCGATACAATTAATCCACAGCTCCAATCAGAGACGCAAAAGGGAAAGAAACACAAACATGAAACAACTAGACCCTAATGGAAACATCAATAGCAGAAAGCCAAAAAGCTACTTTCCCACAAAATGGCCAACTGGCTAGACTCCCTCTTTCTAGCTTCAATACACTCTTGTTTTCAAAGGTTACCTATAAGGCTTTATTTCAATACAGAAAAAATAAAAAAGAGGGTACCCCAAACTAGATTGTATTGATTGTGTTCGGCTTAATGACATGTCAACCTTGAGGGTCATTTTTGTCGTCTTCAGAGCAAGGAAGAAAATAGATAGAAGAGACGGTAAAGGAGATAAAACTGAATGATGGGAGAGAAAGAGAAACTGAATGGAAGTGAGGAGACTGAGGCAAAAACAACAATCTCCTCTACTCTTACCTGCTGCAAGGATCCAAACTGGAAAAGGACTTGACAATCTGAGCATCGCAAACGGAATGCCATAGCAACAAACAGATAAGGTGGGTATTTTGTGATAACTGAAGGATGGTTTTCCTCATTTCTCCATATAAACCCATAGGTTTTTATGGAGAAAAGACAAAACTATCCTATAATTATCACAAAATACGAACTGTTGCTATGAAATGTGTCTCCGAACAAATGCGCAAAATGACGGAAAAAAGTGTGTGTACACCCCAATCAGAATGCAACCTTCCCAGTCTGTATGGAGAAGCTTTGTGTAGATGACCTTATATATAACACCCGGCAAAAACTCTGATCAACCTCTGCATCCGTGTATGCAGAGTCTTTACAGTGCACACATCATTTCGATAACACAACCGTGTGATATTGTGCGTTTTTCAAACCTCAAAAATAGGTAATTTTATGATAAAAAGTTGTGATATTTTTCATATTTATACTGCAAATATAGATTTTGGGTGCTCGTTAGAACCGCCTCAATGAGGCGGTTCTTATGAGCACCTACAACCTTTGTCTTGGAGCAGAAATAAGGATGTTTATTCCTGTAAACCACATATTTATCTATAGTTTTTGGTGTAGGTTTTACGGCCCTTTCAAGATTATTTCACTCATTTCGAGCCGATCGTTAATCAGAGGTGGGCGAAAACCGGAATACCCGGAGAAAAACCTGCAGAACTTGGCGTCTCACATGTGACCCGTAATTTATCTTTAAAAAGTGGAGTTTAGAGGGGGTCTTTATTTTGCGGACTTGTCCACGGGATGTGTATGGAGATAGTTTTTTATTTTTTTTTTTTTTTTTTTTGCCTTCCACGGCTCAGACAACAATGTGCTTACAGTACAGCCCAACGTTTGTTAGACAAGCAACTAAAGGATATTCAGAATGTGCTTGCTTAAGACAAATGCGTACTTGACAAAATTTGAACTTCATTTGATGTCAAAGTGCATGATATGAGATCTCTGCCTTTTTCGGGATCTGAGTGCAGGCATGCATAAAACAAACTGATTGCTTAATAGTGGTGGCCACTATAATATTTTTTTTTCTGTACTTACTTGCGTAGAACCTTCTTCATTTTCCAGCGCTTCATCAGACCAACATTCTTTCAAAGTTGCTATTGTTCGCCTGTCTGTGTTTGAGAACAATGCTCTTTCTGAAATCAAAATTCAAATATCCAGCATTTGTTCATAACAAAAACACGCCTATATAAACATACTGAAAAAAATAACACAAAAAATGAAAATTTTCAGATAAAACAATTCTGATATTTTTCAAATTTCTGCACAACTCTAAATTGAGGGTACTCGTTAGAACCGCCTCAGTGCGGCGCTTCTAACCGGGTACCCACAATATATGTTTTGAACAGAAATAAGAAAAAAAAGAATGACCCCTGTGAACCCCAGTTTTACTGTATGCAATTGGTGTTTAAGGGTGGTGTGTTTTTCGTGATGTGTACGAGCCGCGACAAGCACAATTCTGACGTCAGACATGTTTACAAAGTGACGACAAATAGGAAAATAAATTGTTCTATGAAAAAGTAATCCTTTGGAAACAAAGACAACATCACAGTACAGAAATTGTGATAGTGACTCTCTCCTGAATTTCCCTTTCAAACTTTTAAAAAGTACACTCTTTCCAAAATGATAAATTGTCTGATGAAAATTGGTGATAATTTTCTTACATATACTCCAAAGACAGGTTATGGGTACTCTTTGGAACCGGCACATTAAGACAGTTCTAACAAATACCCACACTTATGTGTTGAGAGCTCCTTAGAACCGCCTATATTATCCTTATAAGAACATTTTTAACGCATACCGACAATCTACTTGTTGCTGCAAATATTAAAATAAAACAATTCTTACCGCAGGGCCTGTAAACCCCAGTTTCTCTTTGAAAGTGGGGTCTATAGCGGTGTTCATAATGAGGACTTGTAACGTGACTTGTGCTGATTTTAGGCTTTGATTGTCGCATATACTGTAAGACATATGCTTCGCTGATCTTACTTTAAATCTTACTTTAAATTGCCAACACTCTGTGTTGTTGCCAACACTGTGTGTTGATCATACAGTTTAATGCGCCCAGGCATAAGGTTATATTAAGGAGATTAAATTTGATTAAAGGCGAGTAAAAGATAATGTTCTTTGTTATTCCCTCATTTTATGAAAATCGCTCGTATATAATTTTCATACAAGAATGATATGTTAAAACTCATCACGTAAACACGCCTATATAACTTCGTTCGAACGAGTATCCACAGTCTATGTTTTGAGCAGAAATATGAAAAAAAATCGGATTTTTTTTTTTTTTTTGTCATTTCTTTTGGTGGCAAAATCTTCAGTATATCTGAATAGGCGTGGCTTCGGAATGAAAGTGTAACTGATGCTTATGTTGTTGCTGCCGCTGATGTTATAATTTCTAGGGCAAATTCTTTTCTTGAAGAGTAGACCCTCTCATCAGTGGGATTCCATTGTTTACAGAACAGCAATTAGAAAGTCCCAAACTTTGCTTGAGAACAGTATTATTTATATATCTTTTATATTTATATTGCCTTTTATATATCTACTTTCGAAATTTTTCAAATGATATAAAATTAGTTCAAATTACAACAATGCTCGTATAGTAGAGGAGTCCAGGGGCCAGTTGTTCAAAACTAACGACGTCGTTAATTAACGTATCGTTAAAACTTTGATCATTAAATATGGCAAATATGCTGAAATTTTTGCTGAAAAAATGTGAGCAGCTTTTGCGGACGCAAAAGCTGCTCACATTTTTTCAGCAAAAATACAAATATTTACAATATTGTACTTGCTAGAAGAGTTAACAATATGACCACTAATGAGCTCGTTAAGCTAACGATGCTTTGAACAACTGGCTCCTGACATACAAATGGGTTCAAATTTTACAATTAGGGCAAATGCATACCAACATTTCCGATTGTATACGTTTTTGTGAGTGCTGTTTCTCGAGCTGACCTGTCTCTCCAGTCACAAAAACAGTGTCTGAATTCTAGAGGCTCGTAGTTCTCTCGGATTCGACATATCGTTCGTACAGTAGAATATTCCTTGTGTTCTGAGAATTTCTGCAAAGGAAAAAAAAATGCTTCCATTAATAAAGTGAGCCTCAAAGTTGAAAAGTTAAATTACAGTACGTCTGTGGTCAGTTCATCTACATATACAGTCGAACTTCAATGGCTGGCAATGTATGCTGTGTGTACTCATTAGAATCGCCTCATCGAGGCGATTCTAATGAGTACGCACAGCATACATTTGCAAGATGAAAGACTAAAATCTCCTTAATTATCCCTCACTATTTCTTATGTAGAGTATTTCGCTAGGGACTCAAGAGCGGGTTCGACTCATCCATGGTTAACGAGCCATCGATGTTCGAGCCATCGAAGTTCTACTGTATACAATAAAGGGACTCCGTACTTTTGCTTGTCTTTAGATGTCTACATGTGATTTTGAAAGCAGCCTTCTTAGAACATTTATGAATTTCAACACTAAGAAAGTGAGACCGGTGCAGGTGCTTTAAACTAAAAGATTTTCTTTTCATAAAACCAGTTATTTTTATCGTCTATTCTATACACAATAATAAAATTTCAAACAGATTAATTCCATCTGAGTGTTCAAAATGTCTTTTCCTCCATACCTTTCCTCTGTCTAAACCTTTCGTAATATCATCTTCGCCAGCATTGCTGCCTACCCAGACATACAAAGTTTTGTCCCGTCCTCTGTCCAACAAGTAGCTGTCCTGTAATATCATAAACCCATTAGAATGACAAAAAATTTGGGAGACAGTGCTTTCTGTCAAGCTCAAAAAGCATTTGTCTTAACAATATTTGCAATACTGTTCTTATTTCTGCTGCAAACATGAACTGCGTGGATCTCGTGGGGACCTCATTGCAACTAAGATGTGGATATATGATTATAAATAGTATGAGACGTCCCTTCAAATGAGATCGAACTGCTATGCGGCCTTTATTCCTGTGTTCAAACCTGTTTCTCCTGGGTAGTATAGAGCTTGAAATAAAAGTTATCATGAAGTAAGCCCTATCTACCGCTTGCTTTGTATGGCAGTGGCAGAGGTGTTTAAGTTGCAAAACTGGGTGAAAATAATATTCATTTGTTACCCTTGTGTGAGGGGAGTACCCGAGCAGGTAATAATGCTTGCCCGAGGCAATATTAACTGCTCGGGTGAACAAATTGTCATATTCCCTGCAAACAAGTATTATACTGAATTACGACTACCAGTGCACTTTTAAGCAGTAAAGTCAGAAAGTATTACAGGGGGGGGGGGGGGGGGTGCATGACATTTTGTCGACCTTCGCGTGGCGTGCTCTCGACCAAAATCAGAAATCTTGAATAGCTCATGAATATAAATGACTCAGAAGTATAATATCTACTGGATTTATAAAAAGATAGGGTCTCACGGGCTTTTAGAAGATCATTTCATAAACGTCAAGCCCGTCGTTAATCAGAAGTTGGCTAAAAATAGGGCAGCCAGAGAAGAATGCTCTGCACAATAACTTACCTTTTTAACTAGATAACGATGGTGTAATGGTCTCTTGGAAGCCTCTGGCATGTCGTACAGAACACGATCCCCTGAAAGTCTGGAAGAAACATACTTCGATTGTTATATACTTCGTCTTTGAATGTGTGTACCGATTATATACTTTTGTTTTGGGTACCAAATGGGCCATTTTGTGGGAGAGTACTGTCCTTTTGCCTTTCCGCTAGTGATGTTTCCATTAGGGTTTAGTTATTTCATGTTCGTGCTGCTTTCCCTTTGTTGTCTCTGATGGCAGGTGTGGGTTAACTGTATCGATACCTAATCATTGTCAGCGCTTCTATTTTGCTGGTGTCTTTCTCAGAAATGGAGCCTACGAAAATTGATCTTTCCACAGATAATGGTATGGACTGCGATAGGAAAAATGTGTATTCCGATTTCCAAACCGTTAAAAACAAATAACCCGGAGTCTTTGTTTACATTGAGACTCTTTACAAGCGGTTCAGGAGTTCGCAAAACGATTACATCCTCTAGGGTACACTTGGGAACAATTCCACATATGCTTAAGCAGACTCAAATCTGCCATATTTGACCAGTCTTCGCTTACACTATACACACCACACCTCTTTATAATATGGTTTTGCATATAACACATGTAATGTTTTCTGTATGATCTATAAGTTTCCGATGGGCTATAATACGGTTGTTAAATAAACATGGTTTATGATTGCTCCCAAACAACAGCGTCTAAAAGTGGTTGTTGTGTAGAAGCCTGTCGATCGAAATCGTCTTCATTTCCTCATGTAGGTGTGCCTGGTGATTTGAATCTACAACCAAGTGCATGTGGCCGAAGATGCATATTCGCTTGTAACAGTTCATTTACCGGCTAAGGAAACTCATGGTCGGGGAATATACCCGTACCAACTGGACCGCATTTGGAAGCACAAACATAACTGAGCCGCAATCAAATGTATGTCACATAGCTCCAGTATGGCTCTTTTTTCATCCGATTTATATTTTTCTTATTTCTACCTGAAAACATACGTTGTGGGTATTCATTAGAAGCGCCTCGGTAGAAATAAGAAAAACAATATGTGGATACTCCCTCCTATCTGGGGCTATGAATGTCTATGGAAATATGTGATCAGGTAATACTAAACTCAGCATGAATATTCTTTCAGTCAGGATGAATCCTTTCGTACCCCTATCCTTATTGTATACCCTGACAATGTCTCGTTTACTTTGTACAGAAGTATGTTGTCAATATGTGTTCATGTTACCAGTAGTCAAGTGCATGCTGCCCGTACATAAGTGCATATTTTACGTTGGTAAGCCGTCTCGACTAAGAATATTAACTACTTTCAAATTTGTCTATTTTGAGGAAAAAGCTTCAGTCATCTTGTCGTGTCGACGGTAAGGACGTAAACATAAGGAAAACAGTCTCCGACTAAGCGCATAAAGTGCACGAAACGCTATCACATATGGCTCATCTGCAATCTGTACAGATTAAAAATAATTTATTTAGGAATCAGGACTTTTTTAAATTAAATGTAAATGGCGACCTGTATTGAAAAAGGCAAAGATTTTTACTGATGTCATAGCCGGATCCGCTAACGTTAACGTCATTTTATGTGAGCGACATTGTGTGTGTTTTTAATACAATGTATTTGGAAAGACTATAAACGACCAATTATTTTCCATTCCAACCACTAGAATTTATGTAATTTGATTCTACGTTCATAATTATATGCCTGATTTTAGTATACAGTTAAACTTTGGGTATAAAAAGGTTATTGACAATCTATCTTGATATATTCGGCATTCTTTCATGTGGCGAAGACGCATTCCTTCTCCGTATGAGCTCGAGCCGAATATTTCACAATATAAAGTGAATAACCTATAAATATAGTGCACAGCAAAGATTGTGATCACATTGTGATCAGACTGGCTAGATAAACGAAAAAGTTCAAACAACACCATCAGCCCGCAGGCGTTCATGAGTTAAGAGAGATTGGGGAGGGAGAGGCAACACCTCCCAAAATTATTTTGTCAGCCTTATCTAGAGGGGTTTTCAACTTATAAGAAAGACAACATGAAGTTCTAAACGTTGTTTTCCTTGTTATAAGCAGAAAATACGGTAGGTTTTTCAAGTCTCCTTAACCCTTTAAATTTCATTACGAAAACACGCCTATACAAATACATTGCCACCTCTATCGCCGAAAAAATGAAAAAAATTATGATGAAAAATTGTAATATTTTTCTTATTTCTGCTCCAAATATAGATTGTGGGCACTCGTTAGAACCGCCTCATCGAGGCAGAAATAAGAAAAATAAGGTATACCCCCGGAAGCCCCAGTTTTACTATATAAAAGTGGGGTTCAAGGGGGGGGGCAAAATTATATAGGAGTGTTTTCGTGATGTGTAGACTAGAACAGATACCTGTGCAGGCAACATATATTATAATGAGATATTACGAGCCAAATCAGAATCTACAATGTTTGCCATTCCAGCTTTGGAATTTCGACTGAATTCCCAAGTAAAAATAATTTTGTAATAAAGCTTTAATTATTGCCTTTGGAAAGAAGGAACACATTACAAGAAAAAGAAAGAAATATCCGTTTAACTGAATCTCCATATCAATATGCATTGATTGATTGGTTGTTATGAGTTTAACGACACGTCATCCCTTGTGGGTCATTTTGTGTCGTTTCCCAGAGGAAGGAAGGAAAGAGATCGAAGAGATAGTAGAGATGAAAGTCAGGGACAGAGGAGAAAGAGGAAAATGAATGAAGTGTAGAAACAGAAGAAATAACAAAATTCCCCCTCTACTCTTACCTGCTGCAAGGACAACAGGCCTTGTCCAACTGTAAGCCAATATCAAATTGACGCCCAATTAACGCAAGATACACGTCACCTTTGCTTCAACAAACCACCACAATATGCATTCCAATGTATATGAGCAGTAATGTATATGGGCAGTACTCTAACTTATAAATCGACTCTGTGACCTTAAGGAAAATGAAAATATACTACATAGAAGTGAAGGCAATTAACAAGAATCGATACAATTACCTCACACTTCCCATTCAAGACATCAAAGAGAAACACAAACATAGAACAACTTCATGGTAATGAAAACTTAACAAGCAGAAAGCCAAAAGGACAGTTACTTTCCCAATAAATGGCCAAACGGTTATCCAACATAAAAAGTTATAAGCAAAACATATTCGCAAAGAAGAACTCTAATAATAATAAAGCACAACAGAAGAACCGCAACGGAACGAGCAATATAAAGTTGTTTTTGTTTGTTTTGTTTTGTTTTTAATGGGAGGCTTAAATCATTTTTATGTGGCCACAATCCTCGTCCCTACCCCCACCTTCGGTTCTGTCGCGGTTTAGACCGTAATGAATTATGGGGAGAAATAATACCGATACAACATGATACTTCACACCAGCTGAAGTGAAGTAAAATAATGATGAAACTGCTGTCTTTGGCAATAAAAAAATTGTCCAGAAAGAACCAAGCTAGCATAAAACAGCCGACCAACGTCAGGTCGACAGCGATACCGCGTATCGCCATCGGCCGGTCGTTGGACCGACATTCTTTGCTGACTGGTAATATGTGAGTCTCGTTACATTAAGACTCTTCATAAGTAGCCACGGAGGTTGCAATACTACTTGCGCCCTCCAGACCATACACGAGAACGAGAACAAATTTCAAAGACTATAGGAATCGTGCAAGGGTGTGAGGGGTTGATAGAAAAAAATTGTTCCGAGGGTCACTGTCAAGCATGACGAGGCTTGTCGAGTGACGCCGAACACTGACCCCAATGGACGGATTTTTCTATCTTCCCCTCGCATCTATATATAAGATTCTTTTCCTTGCACATATTTCATTTCTGAAAGTGAATTTTTATAATGCAATCACTTTGCTTGTCGACGTCCGCCATATTTTGATGTCACTGTCCGTGCAGTGACGTCAAACTTAACTTGACGTCCTATTCAACAAGTACATCAAACACGTGAAAATTTTCTATTTTTGTCCTATCCCTTGGATGGATAATCTGGGTAGGATACGTAATTTTATCGCAGGTTAAGTCCAGGATTTCCTTTATCTGATTTTCAAGAAGAAAGGAACTACTTATAAAACTCAACGTTGGGGCGGGTAGATTAAGATAAGGACTGCTTTTACGGATTGCAACTCCTGCCTTCAATTATCTACCTTGGTAGATTATGCAAATAGCTTGCATTACGTTAACACACCCGTGCGATATAGTGCATTTTTTACATCTCCAAAATGGCTACTTTTGAGGAAAATCTGTGATATTTTTCTTATTTATACTGCAAACATAGGTTGTGGGTACTCGTTAGAACCGCCTCATTGAGGCGGTTCTAACGAGTACCCACAACCTATGTCTTGGAGCAGAATTAAGAAAAATATTGTTTACCCCCGTAAACCCCAGTTTTCACTATATAAAGTGGGGTGTAAGGGGGTGTTCATTTCACGGACTTGTTCACGTGATGTATATTCATAACCACTATCTGACAATATGGTCAGGGAGTCGACTATTTGCTCTTTGGCTCAGTGTTTAAAGTACTGGCGTTTCGATCGTGTGGTTCCGGTTCAAATCCCAAAATAGGCGGAAGGAATGTTTTAAGCTATGCTTCTTTCCTTCTTTTCCTTGTAACGGCTTTCATGTCGTACGACTGCAATAGAAATTAATAATTACCTGTGCAGTACAACTTGGTGTTCATTTCCCAAAGACGCATTGCCGATATCGACGGCTGTACCATTGCCAAGACGGCCATTGATCACAGAATCAATCGTCATGTGATTTGGTGGTGCGAGTATACTCATAATACTATCAAGTTTCTTAGCAAAAATGTCATGACGTGCAACGTCATCTTCATCTGGAAAGAAAGGAGGGATATCAGTTTTAACTATCACGGCTATCTGTTCAAAGCATTGTAAGCTTAACTCTTTTTGTACCAAATGGAATATTCAACTTTATATATAGCAAGAGTCCATTTCGTAATTTAGGGGTCACAGGTGGCATTTTTCTTAAAAATTCATTTGGAAAATGGCTATACTGTTTGCCAATTACCCATTTTGGGGTTTCCGATACAAAATGGGTTAACGAGGTTATTAGTGATCAAACAGTTAACTGTTCTGTCAAGTACATTATGTAACACTCATGAACCTTTCAATAACATCAATAGCAGAAAGCCAAATGACAGTTACTTTACCACAAAATGGCTAATTGGCTATACAAAATAATATAAGCGGTACACACACTCAAAAGACAAACCATAACAAAATAAACCGCGTCAGAAGAACCGCCTCGGAACGGTCAGTAAAACTAATTCCACTGGTATGTGGTGGGAGTGGTCTTTAATCAATTATACGCAGCCGCAATACTCGCCCTTACTTTCCACGCGATTTAGTTCCCATGAAGGCCTCCTAACTCACCAATGCAACATCTCCGAGAACACAAAAGCAGTTAATGAATTAGTAGAGAATGACCGTAGAAGAGATTTTGTAAAAGTAAAGGGAAATAATGTGTACATTTTTCTTGCACACAAGATAAGTAAATTCATAGTTTTAGCATGAGATAGAATATAAGAACCTTACAGGGCTGTGAGTGGTGGATGGAATAGTCCGTCCGAGGGTCACTGTCCGGCATCATGAGGCTTGCCGAGTGATGCCGGACAGTGATCCCGAGGACGAATTTTTCTATCCACCCCTTACACCCATGTAGAATTATTTTTCTTGCACACCTTCCATTTGTGAGCATGGATTTTTAAAACTGCAATCACTTCGGTTGCCGACGTCCGGCATATTTTGATGATTAGTGACGGCACGCTACGTGCTGTGACGTCATCCTTAACAACGGTGCATGTGAGGTCGTATTCAATCAGTGCATTTATAGTTCGATTTTGGACAAGAACACCAGGGTTAGAAAAGGATTCCTTGCACAGCAGATAAGGAAATCCATAGTTTTAGCTTGGAATAGAAATTCAGTTCTAACCCTGGTGTTCTTATCCAAAATCGAATATCCTTGTGTGTTTGATAAATGCACTGGTTGAATACGGTCTTATATGCGCCGTCGTTAAGGTTGACGTCACAGCACGTTACGTGACGTCGCTAAACATCAATCCAGTGTTATCACAATATGGCGGACGAAGTGACTGCAGTATTAAAAATCCACGCTCAGAAATGGAAGGTATGCAAGAAAAGATTCCTACATGGGTGTGAGGGGTGAATAGAAAAATCCTTTCCTCGGGATCACTCGGCGAGCCGCGTGATGCCGGACAGTGACACTCGGGACGGACTTTTCCATCTACCCTTCACACTCATATAATATTCTTATAGTATACCTCAAATTATTCTATAAAACTTCGAGTTTGCAAGGATGTAAATTACACAGACATGATAACCTGACAAGGGGATACTGAAAAACGCATTTTTTCCAAGTCCCACGTAAAAGAATAGGCATGACTATTTATATCCGTTTGTTTAAACTTGTTCTTCATCAAATAGCCTATGTATATTGGCTTACATGCGGATCCATCAGTTATTTTCTGATTACGATAATTTACCCTTGTGTCGCAATATTTCAATGAGGTGATTCTTATGAGCATCAATATTCTGTTTGGACTAGATCTCAGAAAATTATTTAAAAAATAAATCAGAACAAGAGCTGTCACTATAAGTGAGCAATGCCCCCGTAGGAGCCAATTTGAGGAAAAAAAGTGCGGACTAACCCACAAACCCGCAAACAAACGGACAGTGCAAAAACTATTTGCCCTCCTACGGGGTCATAAAAATTTAACAAAATTGTTGAAGAAATGTGGAAGTAGTTCGTGTCACAAGGCTTAAGAAAGCGTTTTTCAGAAAATAAAGGGCCGTAACTCCTTCGCAGATGATAGGATGAACGTGAAAATTGTGTTTGGCACCCCTTTACCCCAAAAGGAATGCATGTGCAAAGTTTTAGCTCAAACGGTGAAGAAATGTGGAAGTAGTTCGCGTCACAAGGTTTTCGAACACTTTTTTTTCAGAAAATCAAGGGCCGTAACTCTGTCACAGATGATAGGATCAACGTGAAAATTGTATAAGGCACCCCTTCACCTCACAAGGAATGCATGTGCAAAGTTTTAGCTGAATCAGTGAAGAAATGTTGAAGTAGTTCGCATCACAAGGTTTTTAGCACATATTTTTGAAAATAAAGGGCCGTAACTCCTTCGAAAATGATAGGACCAACGTGAACATTGTGTTAGGCATCCCTTCACCTCACAAGAAATGCATGTGCAAAATTTCAACTGAATCGTTGGAGAAATGTGGAAGTAGTTCGCATCACAAAAAAGTGCGGACTTACGCACAAACGCACAAACAAACGGACAGTGCAAAAACTATATGCCCTCCAACGGGGGCATAAAAATGCTAGTTCTGTAGATATAAAAGACGTCACTATTGCACAAGGGCATGTTATCGTAATGTGTGGAATTATGGAAGGTTCAGACGAAATGATAGATGTACATACAGCTGTTTGAAATGATACTTGCCTATAACAATAACATGACATTTTCCATTGCGTTGCATTCTTAACAGCCTCTGTGCGATTCTGATAGCCTGTAAACAACAGATGAGAGAGTAATGCTCTCGCATGAACACAAGTAAAAATTTCCCCTCATAACATAAATAAATTTACATGTATCACAATGAAAAGCAACAAATGCAGTTTTTTTTCTTTGCATTAAAAATTATCAGCTTTATAGAGGTGAACTTTCATATACCGCCGGTTGTTTTACAGAACAAATCAGTTAAATTCTTTATGAATAAGCTTATAAATATTGTATTTCAAGTGCTAAACATAATTTCATTGGATATGCAAACGTAGAGTTTGTGTGGAACTTGCAAAACACGCTAAAAATGTCAATGCGGCATTTGACCAGTGCGCAGAGCGAAGATTTAGATCAGCTGCGCATGCGGAGTCTGATCAGACTCATCGCTGTGCGTCGGCATGCAGTCAGGAAGATTTTCTTCTGGGTACATAGTGAGGTTTATTGGAGTCTTCGATGACGACGATTGTAACTTATTCAGTTATGATCATAAGCATGATAAAAGCACTGAGATCACTGGTGTGTCACTGTCTTTAAATATGGTCCTGAACGGGGACTTAGGTAGCTGCATTTAACCATTAAATTTCTGTACTCCTTAGCAAACCACTGGACAAAATGAACAGCGCCATAACCAAAGGCATAAGCATACATGTTTGTCCTCGCGTATGATCAAAGACTAGATATTGTAAATTTTCCTTTTTTGGATGGTGATGTTCCTCGTGCGCCATCCTATGGCGTTTATATTTCGCAATTAATTCGATTTGCTAGAGTGTGTAGTCATGTAACTGACTTCAACACTCGTAATAAATTATTAACGGCTAAACTCCTTAATCAGGGTTATCGGTACCATAAACTACGCAAAGCCTTTTCAAAATTTTATAGACGCCATTCTGATTTAATTTCAAAATTCAATATTGGACTTAAATCTCTTCTGCAACAAGGTCTAACGGAACCCGAATTTTATGGTGACTTAGTATATAAATTCAGAAAAATATATAACCGCAATGACTTCAGCACCCAATTTCGTAAAATCATTCTTCGATATAAAAAGATTGGGTACAACATGGATATTATACGACAGACTGCATGCATGGTAGTTAACCCAATCACGGTTGGCAACTTTGCTTCCCTCTTTAATTGCACGCCGGTGGGTCAGGCCTCAGATTCTATGACGGCTCCAACGTAAAGGCTTATTGAAAATTAGAGAGATAATGTTGGTTGGTGCCTGTTGCTCTGTCTCTGGTCGGGCTCATCGGAGTCTAACTGTTGGTTTTCTTTTGCTCCAGCATTTCAGTGGTTTCTTGCTGTCGAGTCCTCACCGTTGTCTCACCTCTGTGGTTCTTTGGTTTTTGTGTTCACGGAGATGTTGCACTGATGAGTTAGGAGGCCTTCATGCGGACTGAACAAATTATTTGTCTAAATCGCGACGGAAGTAAGGGCGAGGATTGTGGCCACGTAAAATCCATTTAAGCCCCCCAGTGGAAATCTTCCACTGACCGTTCCAAGGCGGCTCTTCTGTGGCGATTTATTTATGTTGTTGTTTGTTACTTACTGTGTGTATCACTTGTGTCTTTTGGTTTTGGATGGCCATATGGCCATTTTGTGGGAAAGTAACTGTCCTTATGGCCTTCCTTTGTTTAGGTTTCCATTATGGTCTGGTCGCTTAATGTTTGTATTTCTTTCCCTTTGGTGTCTTTTATGGGTGGAGTAAGTTAATTGTATCAATTCCTGATCTTTGTTTTACTTCTACTTTTCATTTATCGTCTTCACTTTCCGCATGAGTAAGTTGCTGGCCAAACATAAGCTCTAAAGACCCAGCGCAAAGAGATTTATTTAGGCTCTGATCAGATCAGTAGTCGTGGATCTGAAAGCTGAAGTTAAGTCTCCACTGTTCGCACGTGGTATTTTGTCCGTTTTATGGCGGCCCGTTTCATTTATTCTTACCTTCACTCTGACGATATAACTACATTTCCGTGCGGTCCATACATAAATTCTTGGGTGCCCATCGAGTATTAAAGCGCTTTCAGTCTGGAGGTATTCTTTCTTCGGGAAAACCTGCAACATGAAAAACAAATACTATAATTAACCTGCTTTTTAATCCCGTAGAGATGTACAAAGACTGTGCCCAAAATGCTAAGGTTTTGTGTAAACGCTCTGAATTCTATGTGCAGTCGAACCGCGATGGCTCGAACACCTTTGTGACTATGGTAATTTGTTCTAGACGACGTAGATGGAGCCACTGTAAGTTATTTATAGCACCAGGTAATGAGGTGTAATAACGATGATATGTGGATACATTTTCGACCACCTTGCTAGAACAGTTAATATTCTGGGCCCAGTTAAAAGCATTGTTAGCTTAACTAGCTTGTTAAAGTCATTTTATTACCTGTTCTAGCAAGTATGGAATATAATACTCTGGTATTTTTGCTGAAAATATGTTTTCATCAAAATATTACTTTATTTGCCTTATTTAAAAATCCAAAGTTTAAGACTATGATAATGTTAACTAACGACATTGTTAGTTTTGAGCAACTGGGCAGAGACCATTAACGAGCTCGTTACGGTAACAATACTTTGAACAACTGGGTCGTGTTGGTTATCGTCCGAATGTTACCGATTTCTCTCATTTTGGTAGGATCGTCCCACCCAAATAGGTAAAATAGTCTTACTACATAAAGTGTAAAACCAATATGAAAATTGTTACAGCTGCAATGATACTTACACAACATGATCGAGGGTACTTCCTACCAGAAACGATGTACAGGCGTTTGTCATATACAGCTGATTCACTGATGCTTTCCTTATGTTTCCCTTCTGTATAGCTAATCAATAGAAACAACAGATATATTGAATCTTAATCGTAGTGCTGTTTGCCAGTCCGCATATAATGTATACCCTTGCAATTGTCATTTTATTAAAACAGAATTTAGTGTTTAAAATAGTATACGTGTCGATTGTGGGCACACAGAACAATACAATAGTTGTAACCGTCACCCACAATATATACTAAAGCAGATATTAGAAAAAGAACATATCAAACCAATGTCAGTCAAGAATGCATTATGTCACGCGAGGTGTTATTTTTATTTTCTTTGTGATCCCTGAGCCGATTTTAGTAAGGTCTAAAAAGTTGTGCTTTCGCTAACCCCACCGATCCTGAACATTTTGTGCAGATTTCTATTGCCATCCAGAAAACAAGAGGGTCATGATGGCCCTGGATCACTCCTCTGATCCTTATGGTAGGTAATATAGTGTGAAGTGGAAGGTTTTAGCAATTTTGGCTGACAGTGACCCAAAGAACATTTCTATGAAATCATTTAAAAATAAATCTAACTATTTAGGAACTTAAGGGTTATATATTCACTGAAAAATTGTCAGAGTGTCAATAATGAATTCCTTAAAAATTGTTGTTGTTTTTTTTTTAGGAAGAAGTCTTTCCAAAAGTTCCCTTTGACAATACAGAGCTGCAACAAGTTCTATCGGAACCCGAATTGTATGGTGACTTAGTATACAAATTCAGAAAAATATATAACCGCAATGACTTCAGCACCCAATTTCGTAAAATCATTCTTCGATGTATAAAGATTGGGTACAACATGGATGTTATACGACAGACTGCATGCATGGTAGTTAACCCAATCACGGTTGACAGCTTTACTTCCCTCTTTAATTGCACGCCGGTGGGTCGGGCCTCAGATTCTATGACGTTCCAGTGTAAAGGCTTATTGAGAATTTGATAGATCTAATTCAAGGTAATGTTGACTGGTGCCTGATGCTCTATCTCTGGTCGGACCCATCGGAGTCTTACTGTTGGTTTCCTTTTGCTCCAGCATTTCAGTGGTTTCTTGCTGTTGAGTCCTCACCGTTGTTTCATCTCTGTGGTTGTTTGATTATTTGTGTTCACGGAGATGTTGCACTGATGAGTTAGGAGGCCTTCATGCGGACTGAACAAATTATTTGTCCAAATCATGACAGAAGTAAGGGCGAGGATTGTGGCTACGTAAAATCGATTTAAGCCCCCCCCCCCCCCCCCCAGTGGAATTCGTTTCCACTTACCCTTCCAAGGCGGTTCTTCTGTCGCGGTTTATCTTTGTTATGGTTTGTCTTTGGGTGTTTGTGATGCTTATATTATTTTATTTTGGATAGCCTATTGGCCATTTTGTGGGAAAGTAACTGTCCTTTTGGCGTTCCGCTATTGGTGTTTCCATTAAGTCTGTTGTTTCATGTTTGTGCTTCTTTCCCTTTTGTGAGGTCTCTCACCGCTGTGGTTCGCGCCTCGCTCGGGTCACATGTGAGACGCCAAGTTCTGCAACGAAGGTCAGGTGGATTTTCTCCAGGTACTCCGGTTTTCGCCCACCTCTGATTAACGATCGGCTCGATATGAGTGAAATAATCTTGAAAGGGCTGTAAAACCAAAAGCAAAGAAAAAAAATCCCTTTGGTGTCTCTGATGGGAGCTGTGGGTTGATTGTATCGATTCCTGATCATTGCTTTCACTTCTATTTTGTATGTCACTATCTATCTGGACACCTTGTGAATATTGAGGGTCAAGTCCTAGTGCATCAGACAGAGATGAACGTGCTCAGTCCCAATAACTAACAATGTCCCATGGTAACAAGCGGGGGAGGTAACTGTTGGTTTTCTTTTGCTCCGGCATTTCAGTGGTTTCTTGCTGTTGAGTCCTCACCGTTGTTTCATCTCTGTGGTTGTTTGATTTTTTGTGTTCACGGAAATGTTGCACTGATGAGTTAGGAGACCTTCATGCGGACTGAACAAATTATTTGTCTAAATTGCGACGGAAGCAAGGGCGAGGATTGTGGCCACGTAAAATCGATTTAAGCCCCCCACCCCCAACCCCCCCCCCACCCCACCCCAGTGGAATTCGTTTCACTGACCGCTCCAAGGCGGTTTTTCTGTCGCGGTTTATTTTTAGCTCACCGTCACGTAGTGACGAGGTGAGCTTTTTGGATCACTTTTCGTCCGTCGTCCGTCGTGCGTCCGTGCGTCCGTCCGTGCGTCCGTAAACAATTTCTTTAAACGACATCTCCTCCTAAACCACTGATCAGATTTTGACCAAACTTCACAGGAATGATCCTTAGGTGGTCCTCTTTCAAAGTTGTTCAAATGGTTCCAGTCGGTTGCACATGTAGGTCATAGGAGCCAAAAATATATTTTTTCACCAAAAACTAAAAAAATCTTCTTCTCTCAAACCACAAGGCCCAGGTCTTTGATATTTGGTATGAAGCTTCATCTAGTGGACCCCTAACAAGATTGTTCAAATTAAAGTGCTGGGGCCAAAAATGCCCCCGCTCCGGAGCCCTTTGGTTTTGCATGGGCTTATATAGGGAAAATCTTTAAAAATCTTCTTCTCTGAAACCGCAAGGCCCAGGTCTTTGATATTTGGTATGAAGCTTCATCTAGTGGACCCCTACCAAGATTGTTCAAATTTTAGTGCTGGGGCCAAAAATGCCCCCGCTCCGGGGCCCTTTGGTTTTACATGGGCTTATATAGGGAAAATCTTTAAAAATCTTCTTCTCTGAAACCGCAAGGCCCAGGTCTTTGATATTTGGTATGAAGCTTCATCTAGTGGACCCCTACCAAGATTGTTCAAATTATAGTGCTGGGGCCAAAACTGCCCCCGCTCCATGGCCCTTTGGTTTTACATGGGCTAATATAGGGAAGATCTTTAAAAATCTTCTTCTCTGAAACCGTAAGACCCAGGTCTTTGATATTTGGTATGAAGCTTCATCTAGTGGACCCCTACCAAGATTGTTCAAATCATAGTGCTGGGGCCAAAAATGCCCCCTTTCCGGGCCCCTTTGATTTTACATAGGATTATATAGAGAAAATCTTTAAAAATCTTCTAATCTGAAACCGCAAGGCCCAGGTCTTTGATATTTGGTATGAAGCTTCATCTAGTGGACCCCTAACAAGATTTTCAAATTATAGCCCTGGGGTCAAAAATGCCCCCGCTCCGGGGCCCTTTGGTTTTACATGGGCTTATATAGGGAAAATCTTGAAAAATCTTCTTCTCTGAAACCACAAGGCCTAGGTCTAATATATTTGGTATGAAGCTTCATCTAGTGGACCTCTACCAAAATTGTTCAATTATAGCCTTGAGACCAAAAATACCCCCACCTCAAAGCCCTTTGGTTTTACATAGATTTATATAGGGAAAACCTTTAAAAATCTTCTTTTCTGAAACCACAAGGCCTAGGTCTTTGATATTTGGTATGAAGCTTCATCTAGTGGACTCCTACCAAGATTGTTCAAATGATAGTGCTGGGGCCAAAAATACCCCCACCCAGGGGCCTTTTGGTTTCACATGGGCTTATATAGGGAAATTCTTTAAAAATCTTCTTCTCTGAAACCGCTAGGCTCAGGTCTTTGATATTTGGTATGAAGCTTCACCTAGTGGACCCCTACCAAGATTGTTCGAATTATAATGCTGGGGCTAGAAATGCCCCCGCTCTGGGGCCCTTTGATTTTACATGGCTTATCTAGGGAAAATCTTTAAAAATCTTCTCTGAAACCACAAGGCCAAGATCTTTGATATTTGGTGTGTAGCTTCATCTAGTGGACCTTTTGCCAAGATTGTTCAAATTATTGCCTTTGTTGATATTTGGTATGAAGCTTCACCTTTTTAGACCTCCCTCAATATTATGCACATTGTAGCCCTGGGGTCAATAATGGCCCTCCCCGAGGCCCACTTGTTACTCTATCATATGGATCAGGTGAGCGATCCAGGGCCATCATGGCCCTCTTGTTTGTTATGGTTTGTCTTTGGGTGTTTGTATTGCTTATATTATTTTGTTTTGTATAGTCAATTGGCCTTTTTGTAGGAAAGAAACTGTCCTTTTTGGCTTCCCGCTATTGGTTTTTCCATTAGGTTTTGTTATTTCATGTTTGTGTTTCTTTCCATTTGGTGTCTCTGATGGGAGCTGTGGGTTAATTGTATCGGTTCCTGATCATTGCCTTCACTTCTGTTTTGTCTGTCACTATCTGGGCACCATGGGGACATTAAGGTTGGGGAGGTCCTAGTGCATCAGATGGAGTTAAACAGGCTCAGTCTAACTAACAGTCTCATGGTGAAGGTGAATGATGGGAGGTGGATTCCCTTTGACAATACAGAGCTGTCTTGTATGTCACTATTCGGGCACCTTTTGGACATTGAGGGTCCGGGTGGGGGGTGGATCCCTTCGACAATACAGAGCTGACTTGTATGTCACTTTCTGGGCACCTTGTGGACACATTGAGGGTCAGGTCCTAGTGACGGGCTCTGTCTAATTAACAATGACTCATGGTGTGTGGATCCGTTTGACAATACAGAGCTGACTTGTCTGTCACTATCTGGGCACCTTGTGGACATTGAGGGTCAGGCAACTAACAACTATTCATGGTGTGTGTGTGGGGGGGGGCGGAGTTGGATCCCTTTGACAATACAGAGCTGCCTTGGGCAGTAAATCAGGAAACTTTGAAACTGGCTGTGTACCGTGCATTATTCAGTTCTGTTCTGTTCTTCTGTTAAGTTGAAAAGTCTGAAAAGATGGTTTCTATTTTCGGTAGTTATAGTAACCACTCATTCGATATCTAGGTAGACTGTTTTCGGCAATCGGATGAGTCACGGCTCATTGGAATAATCTGATTGGTCTACCAGGTCACGTGCCCTTCCATCCCCGGTTTACACGCCTCATGACGACCAAACCAATAATGTCTGTTATTTTATGCAAGGAAATTCGGTTTATTGTCCTGGTACAACCATGTGTATATCCTCCAAAAAGGGTAAAAAAAGTCCTATGTTCATCAAGTTAAGAGTAAAGAATACAAAATATATTAAAGTTGCCCCCACTCCCACGGCCCCGCCCATCGGGGCTTGAAGAAATATATGGGTTGCATGATGCTTCCACGTACACGAGTACTGGTAAACGCTTAGAGGATCTAAGCCTGCCCAGGCAAAGCGGTGTGAGTAGGCCCGTCCATGCTTATAAACCCTATTGGTTTCATTGGGCGGCAGGGCTTGAGATGTCATTTCATCCCAATGTCGGTAAAAAGTCCCACAAAATTGGAAGCAACGTCTCCAAAATGACCTTTACAGTGTTGACGGGGACGTTAAACCTCAAATCAAACAAACAAAAAGCCTCCACTCCCAATAAACGGAAAAATATATATACAGATAAGGCAGTAACTTAGTGATGTTTGAAGGATAGTTTTCCTTATTTCTCCATTTAACATATGCCGTGGGTATTGGTGGTTATTAATTTGTTTGTTTGTGTTGAGGATTTAAGTCCCCGCCAACCCCATTTTGGTCATTTTTGCAAACGTTGATTCCGATATTGTGGGAAGTTTACCCCACACTGAGATGAAATGACATCTCAAGCCCTGTCGCTCAATGAAACCAATTCTTCAAGTCCCGATGGGCGGGGACCGTTACTTCACGTGGGTTGGTGAGGGTCGGGTGGGTGAACAGTTTCTGCTGTGTATTTTCTAGGCAGCTTTGTCTGTTTAAAATTACTAATACTTACACTATCCCGTCTGGAAAATGCCGAAGAAAATTATAGGACTCATAGTTCTGTACCTGAAAACAAAAATAGGCAGTAATTTTGTTTTAATTGTTTGAACTGGGGTTTACCTTCCCCGTCAATACAATTCAGGTCATTGTGGAGACGTTGCTTTCAATTTTGTGGGACTTTTACTCTACATTCAGAAGAAATGACATATTAAGTCCTGCCTCCCAATGATACCAAAAGAGTTTATATGCATGGGCATTCCGACTCGTATCACTTTGCCTGGACAGACTGAGACCTTCTATATGGTTTAACAGTGATCATGTCGGTCGATTTCAGCTCTGCGTGGGAGCACCATATCTCCTAGGGCGAAGACTGGAGTACCAGGAGGAAAACCACCTGACCTTCCGCTGCAGAACTTGTCGCCTCACATGTGACCCGACCAAGGTTCGAACCACAGTGGTGAGAGACCTAATGATTAACAGCCAGCGCTTTCATCCACTAGGCCATGGAGGCCAATTTTGATATAGTGCATATTACCTGTTTCGGTTTCTGGGCTTAAAGGAACTCAGTGGAGTTAAATCCCATTTGGGCCCCGTCAAGCGATTTTGGTACTGATCGCCTATGCGAGCAGCGAAGGTTCAGGCGAGCCTGCGCATCCGCGCAGTCTCGCCAGAACCTTCGCTGCTCGTTCATACAAGCAATGAATCAAGAGGAACCTTCAGACAGAAAACCATATCCCTGGCCCCTCTGAATGGCTGGGCATGCGCAGTTAAAATTTGTCATGACGGAATGCTCGAAGACAGAAATTCGCTTGGCGGGGCTCATTTTATATAGGAAATAGTGGGGTTTACAAATGAGCACCGCCAAGCGAATTTGTGTCTTCGAGCATTCCGTCGCTTGACGGGGCCCAAATGTATACGCATTGAATTCTTTTAGTTTATACTAATTTATTTTAGTTTGATTGCGATGAAAGCTTCAAGCTTATTGAATCGCTCTCGAACACTCATTCCGGGTGTTTTCCCGCGCGCGAGAGAGAGAGGCAGTGGCACCACTGCTACCCATTTACACCTGGGTGGAGTGGGGCAGTGTCATTACGTGTCTTGCCCAAGGACACACCTCGATACCGGTGGCCGGATTCGAACGCACAACCTCTTGATCATGAGTCGAACGCGCTAACCACTGCGCTATCGAGGCTGACATTCTTTTGTTATCATCAAACTAACAAAAACGTGTAAAGAATACCCCTCTAAACCACACTTTATACACATAAAACTGGTTTTACACTTGTATACATATTTTTTCTTATTTCTGCTGCAAGACATAGGTTGTGGATACTCGTTATAACAGCCTCATTGAGGCGGTTGTAAAGAGCGCCCAGAACCCGTTTTTGAAAATGCTCGCAAATATTCATGTGAAAAATATTTGTTTTTGGTCACAAAACAGAATGCACTATGTCACTGACTTGATGCGTACCTCAGCGGCATCTGCTTAACGTATTCATCATTATGATAATATTTTTGTTTCGTAGAAAATATTGATATATTTCTAACTTCCGCTTCAAATATAAATTTTTGGTGCTCGTTAGAACCGCTTCAATGAGGCGGTTCTTACGAGTATCCTACTTATATGCTTTTTGTACAAGAACAAGGAAAGTAATGTATTCCCCTGTACACCCCACTATTCTCTGTATTAAGTGGGGTTTAGAGGGGCGTTCAATTCACGGACATATTGACATGATGCCGTTTGTGTAAAGTACGAAATGGGTTCACAACTTTAAAGCTTAACTAGATGATAAATAAATCGAACACCCTTTATTTGTGACTAGACCTGTCCAAATCTATTAGATAGATGCTACTATTGGCAAAAGAGCACAAAGTCTTTAATTTTTGCTCGATGTAGCCCTTGCTGTATTGGTCAGGGATTATCATGTGGATCAGAGCACTGTAGGTTTGCTGCATGTACTGTTAATTCTTGGCGCAGGCGCTTTAAGATTGGTCCATAAACGAATTGAAAATGTCCAAATATAAAGAACCCAAAGCAATTTCGAAATGACACTGTCAATTTTGAGCTTAGACATCATGAATTAGTTATGGACAGGACTTCAAGCTCCTATGCTCTAGGTCGACTGACAAACAATCGACCTAAAAACTGTATATAAACTAAGCTCACCTCTCTAGAAAATATATGGGCAAATGACAGAATTCTGTCTAGTTCATGAGCCTTCTCCTCAACAAACATTTTCTCTTTCTGAAACAAAACAAAAAGTGTTTACAGTATTCAAATTAAAGAAATTATATCATTGGTGGATCGCTTTTCTCTGAGAGTAGGTTTGAAAAATGGTCCTGAACATGAACATTGACTGCTCCGTTATGTTGCCGGCTCCGGCTCGACCTCCTGATTATCAGTCAGAAGAGCATCCGACTGAGCTACCAATTCCGGCACATTATTTAAATCAAGGCTCAGAAATGAAAGATATACAACATTTGGCAGAAAGAAAATCCATCCCTTGTGATGACGGATCATCACAACTCGGAAAGCCTCGTGCTGCCAAACAGTTACCCTCGGAACAATGTTTTAACCACCTCTCATGCACATGTAAGGTTCTTGCCCAAAGCAATAATTCTTAAAATTTTCTTAGATGATAAGCGGAAATGCTCGTACATCATTGGGGGAATGAACTATTTCAGTCGGAACTATTTTGTCTCCCTCGCCAATAAGGAAAGAATTTGCTCTTAAGGGATCTACTCTTTTGGGAAAGAATTTGCTCTTATTGGGTCTACTATTCAAGGAAAGAATTTGCGCCTAGTGGGCAAATTATTTTCTTTAAGAGTAGACCTGTTTTTTTTTCAGAAGGAATGCGTTTACCGAAGATGCAAACATGAATACCCAGACTTGTCTACCTTGTAGAAGCAGACAGGGATTTATGTCAGAGTAACCACACGTTTCCATTAACTCGCCATTGCTCTTTACGAGCCAATACTTTCTTTTAGCTCTTATCATGCTGTTCACGACAACCCCTATCTTTGGAAACAGTGTAGATCCAGATCAGATGGCTTCTGAAGAAGCCATCTGATCAGGATCTACACTGTTTGACATTCAATTTATGAATTTGTAGGAATAAATTACATCAAGTTACCTGATTGGTTCAAAGTCTGAAATGGGTGTGTCTAAACTGAATATTCTGCAAGAGAAGGGTTAGAGAAGACTTCTATTAATCAGAAAGTCCCAAGAGTTCATTACGTCCGTTTGTGCTTCTTCGGGGGAAGTGATAGATTCATGCATCAATATGCTGTTTAATTCAACAGCCATAAAATCAAAAACAAGCTATCCTACCTCTGTACAAAATTGTCCCATCCAAAAGTGTAGTGATTTATCCCCGCCATCATTTACCTGCAAAATAACAATACACAAGGCCATTTGAGATGAAATCTGAAAACCAAAGCTAAAACTAGAATCTAAACAAATCCGGCAGAGTAGTTCCATTACTTATTTATTTTATTTGAAGAAAGAAAGAAAGAAAGAAAGAATATAAATTTATTTATGCGAATCAGTCAGCAAATTTCCGTCTAAGATCCCATTATAAAACTCACTTCGAAAACGCAATATACTGCTATAGACGAACTCAGTTGTGTCGAGCATTAATGAGGTGCTGTTTGGGTACGGTCTTCCATGCTTCTTTGCCTTCATCTCATCATCAGTGTAGGTGTACTACAGGCAACTCATTATATACAGTTTGTACCCCACACCGCACGCATGCACGCACGCACGCAAGCACACACATACGCACGCACGCACCCGCACACGCTTCCATTTCGCATTCATAGAAACAACTCACATTGAGAACAAGATAGGCGTTGCCTTCATGGAAGAAACCAATTTCATCATCCTCTATGGTGCGCAGTGACGAGCCCTGTAAAAAGTAATAAAGAAAGAACTACATTCAAACCTTAAAGTCGAAACACCTTTGGAACCATCAAAATTTCATTGCGATAAAACACCCCAGCAGGCACACGTCGCTAGGGCAACGTCAAATCATCGTCGGTGCAACGTCATGACGTTGCACCGACGTTGATATGACGTTGCATAAACGTCATGAAGTTGTACCAACGTTGATATGACGTCGCACTTACGTCATGTGCCTGCTGGGACCCGTTTGACATAGTGCATTCTATCATATCTCCAAAACGGTCACTTTTCTAATGGAAATTTATGTTTTTATGCCCCCGGAATCGAGATTGGGTCGGGGGGGGGGCATATAGTTTTTGATCTGTCTGTCTGTTTGTCTGTTTGTCCGTTTGTCTGTCTACAAAAACCTTAACATTGGGCATAACTTTTGAATGGTAATAGATAGAGTTCTCATATTTCACATGTGTATACCTTATCACAAGACCTTTTCAGTGGTTCCATAATTTTTTGATCTCATGGCCTTGACCTTGACCTTTGACCTACTTTAAAAAAAAACTTTAACATTGTCAATAACTTTCGATTAATAAGTGATAGGGGTTTCATATTTCACATGAGCATTCCTTGTCACAAGACCTTTCTAGTGGTACTATATTTTTACCTTGTGACCTTGACGTTGACGTTTGACCTACTTTTAAAAACTTTAACATTGGCCATCACTTTCTATTGGTAAGTGGTAGGGCTTTCATATTTCACATGTGCATTCCTTGTCACAAGACCTTTCTAGTGGTACCATAATTTTTTACATCGTGACCTTGACGTTTGACCTACTTTTTAAAAGCTTTAACATAGTCCATAACTTTAGTTGGTAAGTGATAGGGCTTTCATATTTCACATGTGCATTCTTTTTCACAAGACCTTTCCAGTGGTTCCATAATTTTGACCTCGTGACCTTGATCTTGACGTTTGACTTACTTTTTAAAAACTTTAACATTGGCCATAACTTTCGATTGGTAAGTGATAGGGCTTTCATATTTCACATGTGCATTCTATGTCACAAGACCTTTCCAACGATCCGATAATTTTTGATCTAGTGACCTTGACCTACTTTTTAAGATTGCTTAGTGATACTATTTTCTGACTAGCAGCCAATCAAATTACTTTATATACTGTATTCATTCAGTTCACAAAGTGCATTACAAACAGTGTAGCTTCTGGTCAAATCTGGATCTTCACTGTTTGCAAAGCAAATGGTTGTCGTGTTCAGCAGGATATGTGTTAAGGCTGCAACATCGGGCCCTTCAGGCAAGGAAAAGCTTGGTTAGTATGATGCCTGTTTATAGGTGCGTTCTAAACCCTTATCCTGCTGAGCATAGCAACCGTTACCTTTGAAAACAGTGTAGAATCAGATCAGATGGCTCCTGGCTCTACACAGTTTGTTACGCAGTTAATGAACTGAATGAATACAATGTATTTGATTATTTCCGCCCCCGCCCATTGGGGCTTGAAGAAATGAATGGGTTGCATGATGCTTCCACGCAGAGTTGAAACCAACCGCTTAGAGGTTCTAAGAATGCCCAGTGAAAGTGGTGCAAAATGGACCGTCCATGCAAATAAACCCTATTGGTTTCATTGGGTGGCAAGGCTTGAGAAGTCATTCATCTCAGTGTCGGGTAAAGGTCCCACAAAATGACCTATACAGTGTTGACGGGGACGTTAAACCTCAAATCAAACAAAACAAACAAAGTATTTGATTACGTGATTGATTGATACTTGGCAATGGGTTTGGCTTAAATATTCTATTCAGTAGGATAAGGGTTAAACATTATCCTGCTGTTCACGACAGCCCCTACCACTACAAACAGTGTAGATCCAGATCAGATGACTGCATCTGATCAGGATCTAAACTGTTTGCCATGCACTTTGTGTAATGAACAAATATATTATATCAAGTTATTTGATTGGTTGATACCCAGACATGGGTTTGGCTAAAATAATTCATTCAGCAGGATAAGGATTTAATTATTGTTCCAGACAATAGTTAATCTGAGCCAGTCAGAACTGATCATAGCGTCAGAACTGATCATAGCATAGGAAAGGATGACGATAATTCAAGGGCATCCTTTCAATCTTCTATAATACAAAAGTATTCTGTGTTGTTACTAGAGATTCAAATGAATACGCACAATATATATATATATATACCTAAACTATTTTGAGCTATGTGAAGAAATCCATAAAGAATCAGAAACGAATTCTTTCCTTAAGAAAACCATCACGAAAACATGCCTATATAATTTTGACCCCCTTGAACCCCACTTTTATATAGTTTCGGGGGGGGGGGGGGGGTATACCTTATTTTTCTTTATTTCTGCTCTAAAATATAAATTATGGGTACTCGTTAGAACCGCCTCGATCAGGCGGTTCTAACGAGTGCCCACAATCTATATTTTGAGCAGAAATAAGAAAAACATCACCATTTTTCATCTTAAAATTTTCATTTGTTCGGCGATAAAGGTGGCAATGTATTTGTATAGGCGTGTTTGCGTAATGGTTGTGAACCCAGATTAGACGCTGCAAAGACGCGGCATCTAATCAGGGCCTACAATATTTCCTTAATGACAAATATTGCTTTACACATCTTATCACTTACAATACAAAGCTAGCACCCCTTAACCCTTCTCCTGCTGAATATTCATTTAAGCCACACCCATTTCTGTCTATCAACCAATCAAATTACTTGATGTAATTTATTGCTACAAATTCATAAACTGAATGCCAAACAGTGTAGATCCTGATCAGATGGCTTCTTCCATAGATAGGTGTTGTCGTAAACAGCAAGATAAGGGTTAAATTGTAAAAGGACCGGTCCCTTGCTATCGCGTTAACAAGTCCGTGTAATGAAGGCCCCCTTTAATCCCACTTTCTATAGATGTGGAGCCGATTTTCAATAAAAAACAACATAAACTTTCAATCCCCTAGCCCATTTATGCTACAGATAAATTTTGGGCTCAATCGGCCCAGTGGCTTCAGAGGAGATGTCGTTTGAACGTGTTGACGCAGACGACGCAGGCGATGACGGACAATCCTATAAGCTCCCCTGGAGATTAAAACACCCTCAGCGCCGATTACGCAAACAATGAACTGGCAGAATACATGTGCCACGGGAATTAACGGAGTTCTATATTATACAGCGTAATCCCCATGTTCATCTACTACATAATTCCCAAACCCATTACGATAACACACCCGTGCGACATAATGCTTTTTTTTTCACATCTCCAAAATGGCTACTTTTCTGATGAAAGTCCGTGATATTTTTTCTTATTTATACTACAAACATAGGTTGTGGTTGCTCGTTAGAACCGCCTCATTGTATTGGTTGTAACGAGTACCCACAACCTATGTCTTGAAGCAATAAAAGCGTCGCTAACACTGCATGATACCCCAACACTGCAGGCCAATATGGTTCGATCCATGACCACAACAGGCTATTTTAAGTGTTCTATATATCTGTAAAATTGTATCAAAGTATTGTTTGTTTGTTTTTGTTTGTTTGACTTGAGGTTTAACGTCCCCGTCAACACTGTAAAGGTCATTTTGGAGACGTTGCTTCCAATTTTGTGGGACTTTTACCCGACATTGAGATGAAATGACATCTCAAGCCCTGTCGCCCAATGAAACCAATAGGGTTTATTAGCATGGACCGCCTCGCACCGCGGTTCCTGGACAGGCTTAGATCCTCTAAGCGGTTTACCAGTACTAGTGTGCGGGCCGGATTCAGCTCTGATATTTGGGAAGCATCATGCAGCCCATATATTTCGTCAAGCCTCTATGGGCGGGGGCAATGTATCAAAGTATTCGATATAGTGAAGCAGCTATGGCCCAAACACATTTCTTACATAGAAAATAAATACATGAATAAACGTCCAAAAACTATTTAATGGAAATTGTTAAAAACCGTAACTGTGCCAAATGTTAACTCATTTTGCCCACTAACCATCCCAACCATGCTTCTATAAATGGTCTATATATCTATGAATTTTTATCCAAATATTCCATTAAGTAGAGGAATAAAAACAAACCATTTAAAGAGAATTGTTAACGGCCATAACTTTGACAAGATGTTAACGTAGTTTGCCAATTAACAATCCCAAACATGCTTCCTTTAATAGTACATATATGAGAAGTTTCATCCACATATTCCATTAAGTTAAGGAATAAGAGCCCAAAAAGCATTTAATGGGACTTGTACACGGCCATAACTGTCAAATATGTTAACGTATTTTGCCAATTAACAATACTAAACATTCTTCCTATAGTGGTCTATATATTTGTGATGCTTCATCCATATATTCCATTTAGTAATGGAATAAGTGTTCAAAAGTCATTTAATGAAAATTGTTAACAACTCTGTCAGAGTTTTCCAGACTTTCGGATGAGTCTTTAAACCGAGGTCTCGTCTCCGCATGACCTTAGCTGTTGGTGGGACGTAAAACTCAAAACACTCACTCATTCCTGGTATAAACATGTATGCAAAATTTGAAGAAAATCCGTGAAAAAATACTCAAGTTATCGATCGGAAATGGTGTGGACGGACAGACACTCGACGGTATATCATAATACCCAACCACTATCGTGTGGTGGGGTATAAAACAAGAAATATAATGTATACCCCAGTAAACCCCAATTATCTCTATATAAAGTGGGGTTTAGGGAGGTTGCTCATTTCACGAACTTGTTCACGTGATGCAATTTTAACCACAAAAAAAGGATTACAGTTACTAAAGCAGACAAACATGTAAGTACTTCACCTTAGTACGTTTACATTGCATTTCATTTTATAGGCTTTATGAATTCGTCTTCAAATGGATGATTCAGGACCCTAGTTCACGATCATTACTTCCTTAATTTAAAGTAGTGTAATTTTTTTGCAGTTTTTGCCTATTTTAACCAATAGAATTATGTAAGTAAATTAAGTACATTAAAACGAACTAGTCGGCCTTATTTGTTGAGATATATATATATATATATTTACACATAAAGCAAACTATGGCTTCGAAATCTCATTCCTTTAATTTGAGGAAGCATAAAATTTTAGTAGTGGCTGAAAACCTGGCACGTAATTATGAATAACAAGATTCGATAATTTAAAGGCAATGGTGTTTTGGCCATTTTCAAAAGGGAGACAAATTCCGGGACGTCCTGTTCGCTTTTCTATAGACTGTCCCACGGAGAAAGGGGTCAACTCTTAAAGGAAAGAATTTGTTCCTCACGGGCAGTGAAACATTCAAATTGACCTCCGCCGGTGGTCATTTGAAACCCCGGAGGTCAATTTGAACGTTTCCTGTTATTGGTATTCGTTGGCTGCAGGAAAGTCGCAAGTAAGATTATTTTTGAACAAAAACATATCTTAAAAATCGGAGAATGTTATTTTATCAGTTTTTTTAACCTACAGGTTCATACCAAGTGTTATTGAAAGGTTTTCAATCGTTTCATCGCAGTCATTTTTGTCCCGCACGCTCAGTGGTGAAATCGAAACTAGAAAGTCAGCAAACACAGGTGAATGTGCCCTGATTGTCCAATGACAAGCTTCCAGTGAGCAATTATTTTTGCAGTCAGATACGGCGATACCATATCTGCTCCCAAGACGTACTTTTATAAATCTAAACGTTTTCCCTACAATGTTCAGGCCATTCTTGCATCGGCGGTCAATTTGAAAATGAGGTGGTCAATTTGACTAATTGGGATTATAATGGAAAATAATTTTTGAATGAAAATCATTTAATATGATTCTTTATGTCGTTTTGGGGTTTGTTTAGTATAAAGACATTGGAGATTAAAATGGAAAATGATATTTGAATGAAGTTCATGAAATATGGTTCTATAAGTCATTTTGGGGTTATGTTTAGTATAAAGTCATTGGGTCCGTTTTCTGGAAAGGGTGACAGCTAAATTCAGGCTGTCAGTGTACTCAAACTTCATATTCTCTTTACAAATAGCCTCTTGGGGAAAAAAGTTGATCAGAAGCACACCAGGCGCACATTATCGCGTGCTAATCTGAATCTTTTTTAACTTTCATAAGAGATGTTTCACTATGGATGAAACATGGGTCCATCATTTTACTCCAAAGGCCAAACAACAATCGAAACAATGGAAGCACCCTGGCTCACTCCACCAAAGAAGGCAAAGATTGTTTCATCAGCTGGGAAGGTTATGGTCACGGTTTTCAGAGATGGAGATGGTATTCTGCTGAAAGATTATCTCTAAAATGGACAAACAATCAATGGCACATCCTATGCTTCACTTCTGACGCAGTTACGGGAAAATATTAAACTAAAGCGCCACGGAAAGCTCACTTAAGGTGTGTTGTTCGATTAGGACCATGCTTCTAAGGTCATGGAGTAGAATCATGCAATGGTGAGGTTAAGTGGAAGCTTTGGTAAAATAATGGTGAGGTTAACTGGAAGCTTTAGTAAAATTTTGAAACCGTCGCAGTACATGTATAAACCGATCCTATGCAATAGGCTTAGCCTAACATTTTCACCAAAATTTACTCTACACTCGATTCCGATATTTGTTTTATTTAGATTCGGCTTCAAGACTCCAATGCATAAAAACATAGTTACAGTGCCACTGTGTATTCTCTGTAGTGGAGTCAAAGAGTGAAATGCTGTAGTGTATTGACGTCTGGCGTCAATTAGAGCGGTTTGTGTATAACCGGATATATCCTGACCTTGATCTAAACTTTTCACGAAATTTTTGCTTCAAACTTCACTCTGTAAAATTCATATGACAGACATGTGAACAGAAGCATTGTCCTAATGGAACAACGGACCTTTAGTGAGCTTTCCACGGCGCATAGGTTTAATATTTTCCCGTAACTGCGTCAGAAGTGAAGCATAATATGTGCCATTGATTTTTTAGAGATAATCTATCAGCAGAATACCATCTGCATTCCAGAAAACCGAGGCCATAACCTTCCCAGCAGATGGTACAGTCTTTGCCTTCTTTGGCGGGGTGAGCCAGGGTGTTTCCATTGTTTCTATTGTTGTTTGGCCTCTGGGGTAAAATGATGGCCCCATGTTTCATCCATGATGACAAATCTCTGAAGAAAGCTCAAAATGATTAAGATTAGCACGCGATAATGTGCGCCTGGTGTGCTTCTGAACAATTGTTTCCCAAGAGGCTATTTGTTAAGAGAATGTGAAGTTTTAATACACTGACAGCCTGAATTTGGCGGTCACTCTTCCAGAAAACGGACCCAATGACTTTATACTAAACATAATCCCAAAACGACATAAAGAACCATATTTCATGATTTTCATTCAAACATCATTTTCCAGTATAATCTCCATTAGTTGAATTGACCACCTCATTTTCAAATTGACCTCTGATGCAAAAACAGTCTGAACATTGCAGGGAAAACGTGTAAAAATATAAATGTATGTATTTGGAAGTAGATATGGTATCGCCGTATCCGACTGCAACATTAATTGTTCACTGGAAGCTTGTCATTGGACAAGCAGAGCAAATTCACCTGTGTTTGCTGACTTTCTACTTTCGATTCCACCACTGAGCGTGCGGGACAAAAATAATTGCGACGAAACGACTGAAAACCTTTCAATGACACTTGGTAGGAACATGCAGGTGCAAAAAAAAAACTGATAGAATAACATTCTCCGATTTTCAAGATATGTTTTTGATCAAGAATCAACTAACCTGTGACCTGCCTGCAGCGCACGAATACCAATAACAGGAAAAGTTAAAATTGACCTCCGTATCTAAGTCAAACTGTTTTCAACTGACCACCGGCGGAGGTCCATTTGAATGTTTACAGCCCATGCCTATTGACCTGGCAGATAAAATACTTTTACAGGAGTTGTCTCCCCTTAAGAGGACGTGATACACTTTTAGGGAAGGCAAGTCTCAATAATATATTTTGCCTCCCTTATCCATATTAATATTGAAACTATTCTTGAGGAAGCACATCTGTTCTTTTTGCCTTTAAGCCTAAGGTTTTCAAATTGAATCCTGCCTTTTCAAACAATATGAAAACTGAGTAGTCGGCGCATACAGAGCCGTCTAATCATGATCTACACTGTTTGACGACTGATTAGTGATTTCGAGAAGAAAAAAACACATTTACAATAAATTGCGAGACTAAATAAGATGGAAGTGTACATCGCATAAAACGATGAAATGAAACGCTTCAAAGTTGATCCTTTGTTTGGAGATGACGTTTGTTCTGATAATAGGTAAGGAAACAGAAGTCCTAAAAGCACCTTTGGCAGCACCAAAACATCACTACATACAGTCGAACTTCAATGGCTCGAACACCTTTGGGACCATTAAAATCTGTTCGAGACAGGGGTAGTTCGAGCCAATGAGGGCTACTGCCAGGAGGCATAACGACATACTTTAGGACATCTTTTCTGTGTTCTATAATTAAACATGTATGCTGTGTGTACTCATTAGAATCGCCTCATCGAAGCGATTCTAATGAGTACACACAGCATACATTTGCAAGATAAAAAAACGAAAATATCCTAAATTTTACCCTCCCTATTTCTGATGTAGAGAAATTCCACAGGGACCGAAGATTGGGTTCGACTCAGCTATGATAAACGAGCCATCAGTGTTCGAGCCAGAAGTTCTACTGTACATGTTTACATGTTTTCCGTAAATCCCAACATTTTCCGTAAATCACGCAGCAACATATCACGACGTGCGTTAGAACATTATGTTTTCTATAGAAGCTAATTTACTACCAATGGATAAAATACAAAGAAGCATGGCCATGTGAAAAAAATCTCAGAATCGTTGTCATTTCAGACGAAATTTTTAAAACTCGATGAAGGCTCGTTTCAGAAAGTCAGTGTAAAATTACCACTCCTGTGAAATCCTCTGAATGGGGGATCATCTTACCTGTATTCTCCATACTGTCATACCAGAACTTGACAACTGTACATCAAAGAAAGCTGGTTCCATGTCTCTGATGGCGTTGGGCGTCGGGCTTCGCGCTCCTTCTCTTATGGTACTTGTCAGAGTTGTTCGCCTACTGCTCACGCCATCTCTGTTTCAAGGAAAAAGATTTACCCTATGCGTAATATCTCCATTACGAATATTACCATTTCCCAAATGCGTAATAATCCCCAAAATGCAAAATATTTTCCGTTAAGATACGGGCTCTGCACATAAAAGAATTGGCTCCCCATAGGGAGCAAATTCCTTTATGTGTAGCCCCCGTTACAGATAAAGTCGAATTCTATGTATTCTTTTTGTTTTATTTATATTTTTCTTGGTGAGTCCAAGAATTATCCCATTTTGTTTACGCCACTGTTTATTATCAGGTTTGCTCAGCTCAAGAAAACCAAACTGTTATAGAACTTTTCTGGTCCAAAGCTGTCGTTTTTCCGTCTCAAATTAAACGAATTAAAGAAACAACCAGTATTGCTCATCGTTCAGAGACACTGATATACTAGGTATTCCTTTTATTTTAATATTATTTTTTGTTTATTATTTATTTTTTTGTTTCACCATTTTGACACAGAAGACGATTTTTGCGACCTCCGTTTGCTTAGAAACTCATCAGATTAACAAGTCTGTGTAATAACCCCGCCCCCCCCCCCCCCCATCCCCACCCTCCCTAAAATCCCACTTTGTATAGAGAAAACTGAGGTTTACATGGGTATACATTCTTTTGCTTATTTCTGCACCAAGACATAGGTTGTGGGTACTCGTTAGAACCGCCGCAATGCGGCGGTTCTAACGAGTGCCCATAGCCTATGTTTGGGGTATGAATGAGAAAATTATCACTGTTTTCATCGGAAAAGTAGCAATGTGGGAGAAATGAAAGAATACACTATAGAACAAGCATGTGTTTTCGTAATGCTGGCCGCATCTGAAAATCTAACTCAAGGGATTTCAAATCCCGGGTTCATAATGTGCATTTGTTTTGTTTGATTTGAGGTTTAACGTCCCCGTAAACACTGTATAGGTCATTTTGGAGACGTTGCTTCCAATTTTGTGGGACTTTTACCCGAAATTGAGATGAAATGACATCTCAAGCCCTGTCGCCCAATGAAACCAATAGGGTTTATAAGCATGGACGGTTCGACTCGCACGGCTTTGCCCTGGGCAGGCTTATATCCTAAGCGGTTTACCAGGTCTCGTGTGCGGTCAGTTTCAGCTCTGCGTGGAAGCATCATGCAGCCCATCTATTTCTTCAAGCCCCGACGGGCGGGGGTCGTCATAATGTACATAACAGCATCCTTAATTCTGATAGATATCAGCATCCTTAATTCCGATAGATATTTGCATTCTCAAACCCTATTTCTGTGATTTCTTTGCGAAAAAATCCAAAGTACGAACACACTGAATTTAGCACCTACCAATGAAACGAAATTGATTAAAATTCAATGCAAATCACACAAAGAAAGCTGTGACAAGATACTTTCTTTCAAGTTAAATGTCGACTTCTTGTCTTTGTCAACATGTACTTAGCCTAAAATATGGCTTTTTCGTAATATATATTAAAACTAACTTTTTTTCCAAACACAACGTTTCGTTAGATATGCATTTATGAAATTAGGTTTACAGTATGAGCAACCTTCCTATCCAATCTTGATATATCATTATAGCGCGCTTTTTTTACCATTCACAGTACGGTAATTATGAGTCAACAGAGATGGATTTTTGTTTCAACATTGTTAACCATTGTCCTGCTAATCCCGGATATGCCTTATCTTTGAAACAATGTAGATCCAGATCAGATGGCTTCTGACGAAGCCATCTGATCAGGATCTACATTGTTTGCCATTCAGATTGTGAATTTGTTGCAATAATTTGCATCAAGTAATCTGATCGGTTGATAATCGGTAGTGGGTGTGGCATATATAAATATTCAGCAGGACAAGGGTTAAAAGTAAGTAATCGGATACCCATACATGTACGTGCTATAGTAAGCAGGGCACCTATAGGAACACGAAATCTTTTGATGTGTTTTATAGGTGTTCGCTGTTTCGAAACACGGAGACTTGACGTGTCTAAGGAACACGGCGTCATGGCGTGTTCTCAATGGACCACCGAGTCTTAACGTGTTCTATAGGCGTTTGCTGTGGAACACGGAGTCTTGACGTGTTCTGTAGGCGTTATCTAAGGAACCACGGGGTCTTCGCGTGTTCTATAGGTGTTCTCAATGGACCATGGAGTCTTGACGTATTCAATAGGTGTTTTTACAACGCTTAGTGTCCGCACAATGCTTAGTGCATGTCAATGTGAACACTAAGCGTTGCGCAACGCTTATTGTCCAACGTGAACAATCGCAACGCTTATTGTTTACATGTACCCTAAGCGTCGAGGCTGTCCATAATATACGCGATGCCGACTGACACTCATCGGAAAGCATTTGGACCATCTGTACCCTAGAGGGCCGGCTTTCATGCCATGACCCCTGACCCTAGGTTTGATGTCCCGGGATGGGGTTATACATCAAAATCTTTTTAACATTTTGATATACAGTCGAACTTCGATGGCTCGAACCCCTTTGGGACTATGAAAATTTGTTCGAGACAGCGGTAGTTCGAGCCACTATTGCATACTTCCAGAAAACATAACGGGGGTATTTTTGGACTTCTTTTCGGTGTTCTGTAACATAAATGTATGCTGTGTGTACTCATTAGAATCGCCTCATTGATGCGATTCTAATGAGTACAAACAGCATACATCTGCAAGATAAAAGTCGAAAATCTCCTTTATTATTCCACACTTTGTCTTATGCAGAGGAATTCCCTAGGGACTCAAAACGGGTTCGACTCAGGCATGGTAAACGAGCCATCGGTGTTCGAGCCATCGAAGTTCGACTGTATGAACACCATACTTCAGGCTTATGAGTAAGTATGGCTCTTAATACCAAAGTCTGGGATTCATATATCAAGAAGTCTTCATGATATAAGGCAAAATCACTGGACCATGAAATATAGGTTATTGTGACCTACCTTTATTTTGAGGTCAAATATCGGTTCATACTGACTCATAATACCAAAGAATGATGTTCACGTATCAAATAGTCTTCAAGATATAAGGTTTGTTTTGTTTTGTTTGATTTGAGGTTTAATGCCCCCGTCAACACTGTAAAGGTCATGCCCCTGCTAGAATATTGTGACTCGGTGTGGGACAACTGTCCTACGGAGACAAAAAAACAGCTTGACGCAATCCATATCGAGGCTGCTCGAATTATAACAGGTGCGACTAAACTATGTAGCGTAAGCAAACTTCTTACAGATCTTGGATGGGAGACTCTCCAAAACAGGAGAAATAAGCACAAACTCATAATCCTCTTCAAAATTCTCCATGGACTAACTCCTACCTATCTCTACGATCTCCTACCACCACTCGTGCGAGACACGACCACTTACAATCTTAGAAACTCAAATCATTTCCAGAACTATCGCGCTAATACCAACTTGTTTTTAAATTCCTTTTTCCCAGCAACTATCCGTGCATGGAACGATCTCCCTACTGAAGTCAGAGAAGTGCCATCAGTGGCTGCCTTCAAATCACGTCTGAATAGGGATCTGAATAAGCCTCCTCCGTACTATAACACTGGTGCACGCATCGGCCAAATTCTCCAAGCACGACTAAGATTGGGATGCAGCTCCTTAAACGCAGATCTCTATCGCAAAAATATCGTTCCCAGTCCTACTTGTGCGTGTGGAGATTTTGAAAGTGCGTATCACTTTTTCTTTGTATGCCCTAGGCTGGCTCATATTCGGAGAAATTGCTTACCAGACACACTCCGAAACTACACGGTAAATGATTTTCTCCATGGCAACGAAAATTTAACGTTCCAGGAAAACGAAAGTATATTTCTCAAAGTGCAAGAATACATAGTAAAATCCGGCAGATTCTTGTAGTCCCTAGATGTAACCATGGATTCGAGTGGGGTTATTGGGGGAGGGGGTCCAGGGAATCAGCCATAGTATTTTCATTTGTCGCAAGAATATTTCACAGCTGTTGAATCTGAGCTCTAGAACTCTAGAATATGCTAGTGTTTTTATTACCGTTTCAAGATCTTAGCTATTTCTCTTCTGTATTTATAACTGAGCTTCCACTTAATTCGCTAATCAGTTCTAGATATATATTCTCATCAAACGTATAAAATGAGATGTTCTTGATCATTCTTTCTTTCTTTCTTTCTTTCTTTCTTTCTTTCCTTCTATATTTGTTTTTTTTTTATTTTCATATTCATATTCATATCACATGTTTACGCTGCATTCCATTCATAGAAGATGTAACTTATTGTCTTTGTCTTCCAGGAGATGACTTAAATTAAGCACTTGTGCTTACTGTCAAATCCTGTGACATATATGTCTAATATTGTGTATAGTATATGTTTACTGTAATGTCAAATAAATACAGTTTAAACCAAAGGTCATTTTGGAGACGTTGCTTCCAATTTTGTGGGACTTTTACCCGACATTGAGATGGAATGACACCTCAAGCCCTGTCGCCCAATGAAACCAATATGATTTATAAGCACGGGCGGTTTCCGACTCGCGCCGCTTTGCCTGGGCAGGCTTAGTTCTATCTATATCTTCAAGCCCCGAGGGCGGGGGCCGTCAGGATATAAGACCAAATGAAATGACCATGAAATATAGATCACATTGATCTACATTTTAGGTCAAATACCGGGTCGTACTGTTTCATATTACTGAAGTTTGATGTTAATTCATAAAAAAAGTCTTCAATATATAAGGCAAAATCACTGGAACGTGAAATAGGCTCAGATTTAAATATCTCCAGATGACAGCCCGAATCCAGCTCCCGTAATGCGTTACAAATAACTTTTGTCCATAGCATGTTTTTTATAATTTTTCAATCATGTATATACATTTTGCAAACAAACTTCCAGTTGAGCCCCGCCAAGCGAATTTGTGTCTTCGAGCATTCCGTCATGATAAATTTTAACTGCGCATGCCCAGCCATTCAGAGGGGCCAGGGGTATGGCTTCTGTCTGAAGGTTCCTCTTGATTCACTGCTTGTATGGGCGAGCAGCGAAGGTTCTTGCGAGACTGCGCGAATGCGCAGGCTCGCCTGAACCTTCGCTGCTCGCATAGGCGATAAGTACCAAAATTGCTTGACGGGGCCCAGTTTATAGACAAAACCATGTAGTAAAGAGCAATACCGTAAGTAACAGCGTATTTCTAACAGTTTTATTGATCGGTGTTAAAACGATCATCGATCACTCGCATAAGCTGATTATCGACCACCTAATTTAGCCACCATGTGAAAAATTGCATGTAATGAACACCCCTGCAATTCCCTTTTGAGTTAGAGAAAACTTGCATCTACGGGGGTATACATTATTTTTATTGTTTCTGCTCCAAGACATAGGGAATTTTCATTTGAAAAAAAAAAATAATCTTTTTCGGTATAGGAAAGAATGCACTATGTCATACCAATATTTATCATATGACGTCGCGTCTGGGAATGTAATAAAGCCATATAATAAATTCGATAATCCACAAGTGGATTAAATATGCAAATTAGCTAGATACGTCCTGTAATGTTACTTATTATATACCCAGAAAATGTCCCGTTTACTTTGTACAGAAGTTACCGGTCAATATTTTTCCATATTGCCCGTAGTCAAGTTCATATTGCCCGGAGATAAGCAGTCTCGTGCATAACAGGACTACTTTCAAATTTTTCAGTTTTGAATCTAGAAATCGGCAGCCATCTTGTCGTGCGAATCGACTGAAAGAACGTAAAACAAAACGAATATAGGTTCTGACAAAGTTTATAAACCGCATTTTATGCTGTCAAATATGACCTACCTGCAATCTGTTTAGATTTTCAATACTTTCTTCTAAGAATCAGGAGTATTTTGAAAGAAATGTAGGGGAGACCGGGTATGAATGAACCACTTTTCGGTCTTTTCGATATTTTTCAGTATGATTTGGGGTTAGAACGATCGCTTGCGCATAACCGACGCTTCGGAAAAAATGGCGTCCTGTGTTTGGAAACGTCATTGTTTTTAATGACGTCACATCCACCAACGTTAACGTCGTCTTCACTTTGGCGCCGTTGGGCGTGGTTTTTCAACGAGTAGGGAGACACTTAACGACCTTCATTATTTTCCATTTCAAACCACTTAAAAGATGAATAATCTGATTGTACGTTCAGAAATTCATACCAGGCAATCCTGAATTCTAGCCGACATTTGAAATTTTGGGTATATAATAAAAAGGTTATTGACTTTATATTCTGAAATATTCGGCACTCGTTCATATGGCGAAGACGCACTCGCAAGCTCGTGCGTCCTTCGCCATATGAACTCGTGCCGAATATTTCACAATATAAAGTCAATAACCTATAATTATTATATACCCAGAAAATGTCCCGTTTACTTTGTACAGAAGTTACCGGTCAATATTTTTCCATATTGCCCGTAGTCAAGTTCATATTGCCCGTAGATAAGCAGTCACGTTTAAAATAGAACTACTTTCAAATTTGTCCACTTCGATACTAAAAATCGGCAGCCATCTTGTCGTGCGTATCGACTGAAATAACCAAAAACAAAATGAATATAGGCTGTGACAAGGTGCATAAAGCGCATTTTATGCAAGCAAATATGACCTACCTGCAATCTGTTCAGATATTCAATAATTTATTTTAGGAATTCAAGAGTATTTTGAAAGAAACAAAACTAACACTTCGGTAAACATGGCGTCCTGCGTTGGGAAACGTCAATGTTTTTAATGACGTCACGTCAACCGACGTTAACGTCGTCTTCACTTTGGCGCCATTGGGCGTGGTTTTTCATAGTGTAGGAAGACACTTAACGACGTGCATTATTTTCCATTTCAAAGCACTTAAAGATGTCTAACCTTATTTTACGTTCAAATTTCCATGCCAGGCAATCCTGAATTCTGGCACAGAGTCCAAGTTTGGGTATATAATAAAAAGGTTATTGACTTTATATTGTGAAATATTCGGCACTCGTTCATATGGCGAAGACGCACTCGCAAGCTCGTGCGTCCTTCGCCATATGAACTCGTGCCGAATATTTCACAATATAAAGTCAATAACCTATAAATATATGCCGTCATTAACGACGTCGCGTTTACTAACGGCGGAATATTGACATTTTTTGTAATCAATCGTGAATAAAATGCGTTTAAATGTCATATGATAAATACAATCTTGCATTCGTGTTCATGTTTTATTGAATTTATTAAACGAGTTGAGGAAAAGGGATAAAATGCGAGGCTATGTTATAGCCTCGCATTTTATCTCTTTTCCTCAACTCGTTTAATAAATTCAATAATACATGAACACTCATATAAGATCCTCTATGTTAACGTTATGAGTGGGTAAACTTTTTTTTAGGTTTTGGTTTAACGGCCTTTTCAAGATTATTTCACTTATTTCGAGCCAACCGTTAATCATAGAAGGGAGAATATCAGAATACCCGGAGGAAGACCACCTGACCTTCCGTTGCAGAACTTGGCGTCTTACACGGGACCCGAGAGAAGTTCGAACCACAGCGGTGGGAAACCTAATTGTGCCCTATAAACTTGTGTTTAAAACGCATTAAGTCGTCAATATTCAATCCCCACTGTAGCATACGAGTCCATCGGTGGTGACATGGATCCCCCTGTTAACAGACCAACACGATACCGGTTATCAATAATTTAAACGATATTATGCGATCACACGCTAAGAAATGCATAATTTGCAATTAATTTGATAAGTTACTTCTATTGTGTTTAATCATGATTAAATTACACAATATATGTCATTCCTTTTATAGTCTTTCATTGCCCACACTTTATCAAGTTTTATTCTTTCTCAAATAAATGTATGTGCCAAAATGTAATGAATTACATAGTCGGTATACATTTCGCAGTAAAGAACATTCCAAAAACACGTCATATTTCAGGCCCAGTTCAAGTGTACCAATATTATAATGTTATTAATCAAATAATTTCGTATTGGCCCAGTTGCAGGTCCGAGGTCTGCTGTATTGGCACGAGGCCGAAGGCCGAGGCCAATACAGCTGACCGCGGACCTGTAACTGGGCCAATACAAAATTACTTGATTAATGACAATTTTATTAACTGACACCATAAAAAACATGATTTATGATGTTTTAATATTGGTTGACCTTGTGTAATATAGGATAATCAATTAATAAATTCCGATAACCGAACCTGTTATGATGAACCTAACGGCATTCAATCGGATTAGACAGCAGAAGTTGCATCCGTATTAAAATTAAAATTTATCTTAAATCCGTATTTTAAACGAACGGAAGACTTGGGATAGTTGAACCTGCAAACAGTTTAATCCGTATTCATAATGATCACGAAAGGTTCCAAACTCTACAAAACAATAAAAAAACGAAGAAGCAAACAACAAACAAAAAATAAGAAGGTCATGTTTGCCCAGGATCGCTCGCCTGATCCACATTGTACAAATGAAAAGGTGAAGTGGAGTGTTGAGCAATTTTAGTTGACGGTTGCCAAAGGAACATTTCTGCTTGTTTCTTTGAATTGAAATTAAAATTAATTTTCTTGTCCTTTGTGATCATTGATTCCACTGTGGAATTTTGAAAATATTTGAGGGTCACTGATGAGGCCTAATTGGCCGAAACTAGCTAGTCTGGCCAAGAAAACATGTACACTCCATATTTTCCAGTTCTGTGGTGTATTCCTTGCTTCCAAAGGATAACCCTTTTATAGAACATATTTAACGCCCAATCAACACTTAGGTCATTTTGGAGGCGTTGTTTCCAATTTTCTGGGACTTTTACCCAACAGTGAGATGAAATGACATAACTGGGGTTTATAAACAGGGATAGTCCGACTCGCACAATTAAATGGGCCCCGTCAAGCGATTTTGGTACTTATCGGCTATGCGAGCAGCGAAGGTTCAGGCGAGCCTGCGCATTCGCGCAGTCTCGCCAGAACCTTCGCTACTCGCTCATACAAGCAGTGAATCAAGGGGAACCTTCAGACAGAAAGCCATATCCCTGGCCCCTCTGAATGGCTGGGCATGCGCAGTTAAAATTTGTCATGACGGAATGCTCGAAGACACAAATTCGCTTGGCGCGGCTCAAATCAAAGTTTGCCTGGACAGGCTTAGTCTATTTTGCCCTGCCGTCCATCTTGTTCATCGCTGCGGAAATGTATGAACAATTATGGTATTTAAAGTATCACCCAAGGAAACTCCCTGTGAAATTATTTCAAAAGCTTTCCACCTCTTTAGGAAGAGAAGTTGTTTTAAGGTGTTTCTATTTTTAACTCTGGCAGCCAACTCGTTCATCCAAGCGAAATGGTTTGGGCAACTTTGATAGACGGTAACCCAAGGAACATTACTGTACACTTTTTTCTAAATCCATCCACTGGCTAGTGTAAGGAGGAAAGGTCGTTGATTTTTTTTTTTCTGGTTTTAGCTCTGTCGACCATCTTGTTCACCCGAGAGGAAACGTTTGAGCAATATTATTTCGGAAGGAGGTCACCCAAGAAACACTCCTGTCAAATTATTTTAAAATCTATCTCTTGGTTAATTGGTAAACCGCTTAGAGGATCTAAGCCTGTCAAGGAACCGCGGTGCAAGGCGGACCGTCCATGCTAATAAACCCTATTGGTTTCATTGGGCGACAGGGCTTGAGATGTCATTTCATCTCAATGTCGGGTAAAAGTCCCATAAAATTGGAAGCAACGTCTCCAAAATGACCTTTACAGTGTTGACGGGGACGTTAAACCTCAAATCAAACAAACAAACAAAACAAATCTCTTGGTTAAGGAAGAAAAGTCGTTTGAAGGTTTTATATATTTAGCTCTGGTGGCCATCTTGTTGATCCAAGTGGAACGGTTTTAGCAATTTTGGTAAAGGGTCAGCCAAAGAATATTCTTGTGAAATTATATCAAAATCCATCCACTGGTTAAAAAGGAGAAGTCGTTTAAAAAAAAAAAATATTATTATTATTATATTTTAGCTCTGGCGTCCAGCTTGTTATCGGTTCAAAATGGTTTGAGCAATTATGGTAGATAATTCGTATAAAATTATTCCAAATCCATTTTCTAGTTCAGGAGGAGAAGTCGTTTAGGGCTTTTTTAGCTCTGGTGGCCATACTGTTCATCCGTGTGAAAGGGTTTGAGCAAGTTTGGCAGAGGGTCATCTAAGGAACATTCCTGTGGATTAAGTTCAAAATCCATCTACTGGTTAAGAAGCAGAATTCGTTTAAAGGTTTTTTTTTGTTTTTTTTTTTTTTTTGTTTTTTGTTTTTTCAATTTTTGCTCTGGCGTCCAGCTTGTTCATCCGAGCGAAACGGTTTGAGAAATTGTTATTACGCAAACACGCCTATACAAATACATTGCCACTTTTATCGCCGAAAAATGAAAATTTTATGATGAAAAATTGTGATATTTTTCTTATTTCTGCTCCAAATATAGATTATGGGCACTCGTTAGAACCGCCTCATCGAGGCGGTTCTAACGAGTACCCACAATCTATATTTTAGAGCAGAAATAAGAAAAATAAGGTATACCCCCGAAAACCCCAGTTTTACCATATAAAAGTGGGGTTCAAGGGGGTCTAAATTATATAGGCGTGTTTTCGTGATGGAAGAATTATTTCAAAATCAATCCACCGGTTGAAGAAGAGAAGTCGTTTAAAGGTTTTTCTATTTTTAACTCTGGCAGTCATCTTTGGAAGAGGGTCACCCAATGAACATTCAAATGAACATCCACTGGTTAAAGACGAGATATCGTTTAAAGGTTTTCAATTTCTAGCTCAAAGGTTTGAGCAATTGTGGTAGAGGGTCATCCAAGGAATATTCCTGTGAAATTGTTTCAAATTGTCCAGCTGTTTTGGAGAAGAAATCGTTTAAATCAAAAGTTGACGACGGACGGACGACGGACGGAAAAGGACAACAGACAGAGGCCGATCATAATAGCTCACGTTGAACACTTCGTGCTCATGTGAGCTAAAAAAACAACAACAAACAACCATAGCCGCTTTTACATGGTATGTTCTTATTTCGTCATTAATTTATGCTGGGCACTTGTTAGAATTTGTTTGTTTTGTTTGATTTGAGGTTTAACGTCCCCATCAACACTGTAAAGGTCATTTTTAAAGACGTTGCTTCCAATTTTGTGGGACTTTTACCCGACATTGAGATGAAATGACATCTCATGCCCTGTCGCCCAATGAAACCAATAGGGTTTATTAGCATGGACGGTCCGCCTCGCACCGCGGTTCCTGGACAGGCTTAGATCCTCTAAACGGTTTACCAGTACTAGTGTGCGGGCCGGATTCAGCTCTGCGTGGAAGCATCATGCAGCCCATATATTTCTTCAAGCCACTATGGGCGGGGGCCGACACTTGTTAGAATCATAAGCCTCCATGATGTACTGGTTATGCTACTCGCCTCATAAACCAGGGGTCATGGGTTCAATCCCTACGATTCTGCAGACTTTCGGATGTGTCTTTAAACCGAGGTCCAGTTTGACCATAGCTGTTGGTGATACGTAAGACTCAAACACTCGAACACACGAACTGGTTATCAAATACCCACAACATGTGTTTCTTACACTGGACAGCCTCTCAGAATTACAGAACCTTTTTCATCTGCTTTTATTTACATGTACAGCGAAATTCCGCTATTAAGACCACCTAAAATGAAGACTAATTCTGCTTTAAAAAACTTATTTTGAAGGTTGCAGTTATTCTTTCTGTATGTTTTCTGCATACAGTAACCTCTGTTCAGAGACCCCCTTTGGGACTGTTCAAAAGTGGTCTAAAAGACCACTTTTGAACAGTCTCAAAGGTGGTCTTAATATAGGAATTTTACATGTGTATGTATAGCTCCAGATAAGCAGGATAATTGAGGGATAATTCCTTTAGGTATTTATTAGAAGATCGGAAAGATATCTCTAATTCATCCAGATTATGCCACGTGGTCTGAGATATGTTTAACTCGCAATATGTTTAACTCGCAATTGTTCGAACCACCAATTTTCATGACACACAAGTCATTTGAGTTCAATTTTGTATATTTAAAAGCATTTAAACACACAAGCAAATAATATACATTAATATGAAACAAATTTGGCAATTTTGTTGCTGTATTGTTGTATTGCTATATGTGCCTATATATATTTTAACACCTTTTATCTCAAACTGCTGTTATGCCAAACCAAGCATCCCTGTCCCCTTGAGTTTACGATTACGACAGTCGACTGAAAATCAATTTGAGATAAATTCTGTTACCTCGTTCTGGCTGAAGTAGCGCGTGATGTGTATCCACTGGTTGGTCGGCTAGTGGTCGCAGAGGAACAAACGTCACTTCCTGTTCCTGTGAAGGTGGCGCTTTTCCCAGATCTGGGTCGCCCAGTGGCACTTATTTTTCTGAGTCCTCTTTTGGATGCTCTGGATGCCGGGTAGGCGCTCTTAGGCCGAAGATCTGTTTCAAAGATATACAATATATATGTATGAGACGTTTTTCATATCTATGAAAAGCAGTAGCTCCCGCCCCTTGACCCTTGCCGAAGAAATAAACTGGGCTGCAGGGTACTTCCACGCACCCGACGGCACATGAGTACTGGTAAACCGCTAAGGACCAAGTCTGCCCAAGCAAAGTGGTTCTGTTTGTTTGTTTGATTTAAGGTTTAACGTCCCCGTCAACACAGTATAGGTCATTTTGGAGACGTTGCTTCCAATTCTGTGGGACATTTACCCGACATTGAGATGAAATGACATCTCAAGACATGTCGCCCAATGAAACCAATACGGTTTATAAGCATGGACGGTCCGACTCGTACCGCTTTGCCTGGACAGGCTTAGATCCTCTAAGCGGTTTACCAGTACTCGTGTGGGGTCGGATTTCAGCTCTGCGTGGAAGCATCATGCAGCCCATCTATTTCTTCAAGCCCCGATGCGCGGGTGCCGATAAGCATAGTGGTGCAAGCTGGAGCGTCCATTTATATAATCTCTACTGGTTTCTTTGGGTAGCACGGCTTTACTGTTGGGTAAAGTCCCACCAAATTGGAAGGAACGTCTCCAAAATGACCTAAATATTGTTTACTGGGATGTTAAACATCCTTTCAAACAAACCATGGTTGTAGACTTAAAAGCACCTTATAATGGAAAATTGTGTTTTACAAGAGTCATCCAAACAGGCCAATGTTGAAACAACACGTTCCAACAACATTGAGTCAATGTTGTGTGCCTGCTGGAATATTTCTAATTTCTGATCAAAAACTAGATCGTGCATGGTATATGAACAATCTATGTTGAGCAAAAATAGGGCAAAAATACACATGAAAGAATCTTACATGGGTGGGATGGTTGGACAGAAAAATGCGTCCCGAGGGTCACTGTTGGGCATCACGAGACTTGCCGAGGGACGGATTTTTCTATCTACCCCTCAGACCCATGTACATTTTTTTTTTTTTTTTTGCATCCCTTTTATTCCTGAGAGTGGAATTGTTTCATAATGCGGTCATTTTACTCTTGACGTCCGCCATAATTTAATGACAACAAGCAACGTCGTTGAATTGATATCCCCCGCCGAATGGGTTTTTCGTGTAGAATGGCAAGAAAATATATCTGGCCAAAATTGAGAAAAAAAAATTGCGCGTGCATCACGGCAGCATAATAATACATATTTATTTCAAGTTTCATTTTATTCCATGCAATAGTTGCTGAGAAGCGGTTCCAGACAAAGTGAGACGACGAAAAATCCAGAATTTTAATCATTTAAGGGGCCATAACTCTGGGTGTAAAAAGTCAATCCGAAAAAAATTTGTGCGTGCATCACCACAGCATAATAATACATATTTATTTCAAGTTTCCTTTAATTCCATGCAATAGTTGCTGAGAAACAGTTCCCGACAAAAAAGTGAGACGACGAAAAATCCAGAATTTCAATCATTTAAGGGGCCATAACTCTGGATGTAAAAAGTAAATCCGGAAATAAAATGCGCGTGCATCACCACAGCATAATAATACATATTTATTTCAAGTTTCATTTAATTCCATGCAATAGTTGCTGAGAAACGGTTCCGGACAAAGTGAGACGACGAAAAATCCAGAATTTCGATCATTTAAGGGGCCATAACTCTGGATGTGAAAAGTCAATCCAGAAAAAAATTGCGCGTGCATCACCGCAGCATAATAATACATATTTATTTCACATTTCATTTAATTCCATGCAATAGTTGCTGAGAAACAGTTCCGGACAAAGTGAGATGACGAAAAAATCCAGAATTTCAATCATTTAAGGGACCATAACTCTGGATGTAAAAAGTCCATCCGAAAAAAAATTGCGCGTGCATCACTGCAGCATAATAATACATATTTATTTCAATTTTCATTTAATTCCATGCAATAGTTGCTGAGAAACGGTTCCGGACAAAGTGAGACGACGAAAAATCCAGAATTTCAATCATTCAAGGGGCCATAACTCTGGATGTAAAAAGTCAATCCGAAAAAAAATTGCGCGTGCATCACCACAGCATAATAATACATATTTATTTCAAGTTTCATTTAATTCCATGCAATAGTTGCTGAGAAACGGTTCCGGACAAAGTGTGACGGACGGACGGAAGGACGGAAGGACGGACGGACGGAAGGACGCATGTTCTCACAAATGGATACTTATGTGGCTATTTTGAGCAAGATTGATACTTAGGTGGCTAATTTTAACCACATAACAGACCTTTTATGTGTCTAACGGAATAAATCGCACATTCTCTCATTGACTTACATTGATTCTGTCCAAGTTCATAGCCACCTATCTATCCATTTGTGTGTACGGAAGGACGGAAGGACGGACGGAAGGATGGACGGACGGACGGACGGACAACGCCAAAACTATATCCCTCCGCCTTCGGCGGGGGATAATAATGCGGCATTTTTCTACGTCACTGTATTACAAACACGGCGAACGTGACGCCCTAATGAACCAGTGCACATCAAACACGTGAAAAATCGATTTTTTTTTATCGTATACCTGGGTAGGATAACCTCAGTGGGATAATAATTTCTATCAAGAGTTATGTCGAGGATTTGCTTATCTGGTGTGAAACAAAACATTACATCATTACGAAAACATGCCTAAACAAATACATTGTAAATTTTACCTCCTAAAAATGAAAATTTTACGATGAAAAATTTTGATATATTTCTTATTTCTGCTCAAAATATAGAAATCAACATCGAGGCAGTTCTAACGAGTACCCACGATCTATATTTTAAAGCAGAAATAAGAAAAAATAAGGTTTACCCCTGTAAACCCCATTTTTACTATATAAAAGTGGGGTTCGAGGGGGTCAAATTATATAGGCGTGTTTTCGTGATGTGATATGGCTGTGTTCTCGTAATGCTACTGAGTATTAGGACGACTCTGATTGACATGTTCTGTTAAGAACACGTTCTTCTTAAGTGGAATGGATACACCATCAGGGGAGGCAATTCCTCAAAAAGTATTTTGGTCTCCCGTATCAAAAGGGGTCAACTCTTAAAGGAAAGAATTTGCTCCTGGGGAGCAAATTCTTTCCTTTAAGAGCTGGCTCCTGGGGAGCAAATTCTTTCCTTTAAGAGTTGGCTCCTGGGGAGCAAATTCTTTCCTTTAAGAGTTGGTCACAGAGCTTATAGAAAAGCGAACAGGAAGTTCCGAAAGTTGTCTCCCTTTGAAAAATGGCTGACACAATCTGTCGGTAGTATCCATTCCCCTTAAAATAAGAAAAACAAATGTGAAGTAGTCAAATTTTATTGACTCGAACACCCATATGGGACCCACGATGAAAATTTGTTCTAGACAGGGTAGTTCTAGCCATAGCCACTGAGAGTCAATCATATAAGAATCTTACATGGGTATAATGGGTGGATAGATCATTCCGTCCTGAGGGTCAATGTTCGGCATTACGAGGTTTGTTTTATTTGAGGTTTACCGTCCCCGTCAACACTGTAAATGCCATTTTAGAGACGTTGCTCCCAATTTTGTGGGACTTTTACCCGACATCGGGATGAAATGACATCTCAAGCCCTGTCGCCCAATTTATAAGCATGGACGGTCCGACTAGCACCGCTTTGCCTTGACAGGCTTAGATCCTCTCAGCGGTTTACCAGTACCCATGTGCGGTCGGATTCAGCTCTGCGTGGAAGCGTCATGCAAGCGCCAAATTATAGGGTGTTAAGTTGGTCTATGGGAGAACGAATGACTCATACCTTTTAAATATTGTCATCAAAAATGAGGAAAATAGTGTTAATCGCTGTAATAACTCTACTTTTCTCTATACAAAGTGGGGCTTAGAGGGGAATAGTTATCCTGATAGTAAAACATAATTTTACCTCGCCTTACTGGTGTAATTTCACTATATATCCGAAAAGTCGCGGTGAGCCCGAAACATTGCATAAAGAGGTATGACAGTATGCATACCTTTGTCTATCTCAAGGGGGCTTTGGATTCAAGTAGGCTGTTAAATATATTTATTTATTTTCCATATTTATTGGTTGTATATTTATTCCTTAAAGAACATGTCAACATTGAAGTATTGTTTCTATTAAATGTAAACACCAGTAAAACTATATGCAAACGAAACTTTTGTGGAGATATTTGCTGTCTGGGATTCGTTGAAAAACATTGGGTAGATAAGGTAAGGTAGTGATAGCACAATATATATGTATAATTCAGAACTGTCAAACACAAACAGCAGACGATATTTTCAGGTAGGTTTCTTACAATCAAGAAAACACGCCTATATAATTTTGACTTCCTTGAACCCCATTTTCAATAGTAAAACCGGGGTTTACAGGGGAAAACATTATTTTTCTTATCTCTGCTCCAAAATATAGAGTGTGGGTACTCGTTACAACCGCCTCGATGAGGCGGTTCTGACGAGTACCCACAATCCATATTTTGCGCAGAAATAACAAACATATCACAATGTTTCATCGTAATTTTTGGTGGTTTTTTTCGGTGGTAATGTTTAAAATGCATTTGTATAGGCGTGTTTTTGTAATGAGGCAAGGCATACGATTCATATAAAATCACAAGCCTTAATATTTACTTTAGCAGATGAATTACATTGCCAAGGGAACCAAAATGTGTCATAATGATATACTGGATCAAGTTTGACTCCTTCGGGAGATAGGTTGCTGCTACAATCTATTCAGTTTGACATACATGTAAATTTGACAGTTTTTGAATCTGTGACCTGCTTATGTCGTCTGTTGAATTATTTAGCAAACGTTTAAAACATATTTTTGGACACAGGCAAACAGTGTGGGCCCAGATCAGTCTGCTCTTGTAGGCAAACAGTGCGGGCCCAGATCAGACTGCTCCTACAGCAACAGTCTGATCTGGGTCAACTCTGCAAAAAAGACGTTTAAGGTAATCGGCAGACGGCAAAGCAGACGCCAATTGTCGAGATTAGCATGTTATGGGTTAAGAATGTTTTTGTTCGTCCTCGCCCATGGGGGCTTGAAGAAATAGATTGGGCTGCACGATGCTTCCGCGCAGAACTGGAACCGACCACGCACATGAATACTGGTAAACCGCTTAGAGGCTCTAGGCCTGCCCAGGCAAAATGGTGCGAATCGGACCGTCCATGCATATGACACCCTTTTGGTGTCATTGGGCGGCAGGGCTTAAGTGTCATGTCATCTCAATGTCGGGTAAAAATCCCACAAAATTGGAAGCAACGCCTCCAAAATGACCTACATTGTGTTGACGGGGAGGTTAAACACCTAATCAATCAATCAACCAATCAATCAATCAATCAATCAATCAAAGAATGTTTTTGAAATGGTTGTCTTTCCTGAAAATCTATTAATTCCCTTCATTACTACAGATACACGCCAAAATCCCAACAGAATTGTGGCGACGTTTTATTTTGGCGCTCGTTTCAGTTTCCAAGGCTTGCTGGTTTACAATACGCTTTTCTCATGACCTTGCTAAATTATAGAATTGATCAGACCATTGATTTGTCGTACACAACTTATATCTTGGCATTATTTTCATATTTGTTCTGAGTACTTATGATTCTTTATCACGTAAGAAGATTTAGAAATAATTGCGTGTATAACTGCATCCTCTCCATGTTTCATAAAAATGAACTCTTATTCACGACAACTCTTTTCTTTGCAAACAGTGTAGATCCAGATCAGATGGCTTCTTCAGAAGCCATCTGATCAGGATCTACACTGTTTGACATTCAATTTATGAATTTGTAGGAATAAATGACATCAAGTAATCTGATTGGTTCAAAGTCAGAAATGGGTGTGGCTAATCTGAATATTCAGCAAGATAAGGGTTAAAGAACTGACAGCACTGATGGGCCAACTATCTCTGCATTAAGAAAACACGCCTTCTTAAATTTTCTGAAAAATTTACCACCAAAACAGTAAAATTTTCAGATAAAAACTTCTGATTTTTTTTATATTTCTGTCGTTAAACCAAAATCAATCATTAAAATCTATTTTATTATTTAGTGGATAACCTCATGCCATAAAAATGACAGAATTTAAAATTATTAAAATTGCACAACTAAATGTATGTTAAGGGCACAAAGAGATACATGCATGCGCACACACACCCTTACACATGGATGGACACATGTACCCCTTACATGCAACAAATAGTGGGAAATGCACATGAGAAGAAACAATGACTATAACTTGAGAATGGACAACCTTTTAGCTTTTTATATTACCTCACTACAGCTGGTGTTAAGGGCCGTGTGGCGGCTGTAAAATGACTCCCCGTGCTTCACCACAGTGCACAGATTATATTTTCTTTTCCTTTGTGATCATTGAGTCCATTCTGGTTACTTTGAAAATCGCATATCGCTTAAGCCGGTGCTAGGAATCGTATGCAGCCTTGCAAACTATATTGCTGTGTATGAAGAGATTCAACAAAACCGAGTCTCCGATTTTCGTTCTTTTATGTGTTCTTTGTTTCCAAAGGCAACCTTTACCTCACTGCAGCTGGTGTTAAGTGCCGTGTGGCGGCCTTAAAAATCTCCCGTACTTCATCATAGTGCAGATTATATTTTCTTTTCCTTTGGTATCATTGAGCCGATAAATCGAATGTGCTAGGAGGCGTATGCAGCCTTGCAAACCATATTGCTGTGTATGAACGGACTCAATAAAACCGAGTCTCCAATTTTCGTTCTTTTATGTGTTCTTTTTTTTTTCAAAAGGCAACCTTTAGCTTTTTAGTAATATGGCCATACGTTACATGAATACGATTGATTGCTTCTGGGTTTAACGATACGTCAACCCTTGTGGATCCTTTTGTGTCGTCTCCCAGAGAAAGGGAGAAAAGAGACAGAAGAGATAGTACAGGAGATGAAAATGAGGGACAGAAGAGAAAGAGGAAAATGAATGAAAGTGTAGAAACAGAAGAAATAACAACATTCCTCCCTCTACCCCTACCTGCTGCAAAGACAGCAGCCCTTGTCAGTATCAGTTGGAAACTCCAGTGACGCAAGATACGCATCACCTAGGCCTCCCCCATCCACCCCCTACATGAATATGAACACATGGTTACTGACTATTTCCATAGAGATGCTCAGCCTTAAGATTTGGGCTTCTGTCCTTTAAATCTTAAATTCTTACTAACCGATGAGTGATCGAACAGGCAACAAATACGTCGTCAGACATACTGTGCAATTTGGCAGATTAATGTGCTATCTAGGGCAAATGTCCAAAACATGTTCGATGCAAACGCACCGCCATAATTTCAGTGGCTTATAGGCCATATATATATATGTAAAAAAATGGACTGTAGCAATAGAAAATGAGACTTACGTCATCTGCGCACAGCAAAGACTCTGATCAGCCTGCCCGTCCGCGCAGGCTGATCAGAGTCTTCGCTGTGCGCTATGTGAAAAGATATTTCATGCAGCCATAGAAAGGTGTGGTCTGACTGTATGGGTGCCCAGGTCAACTCGGGTCTACGCCCACCGTACATGTGTATAGACATACTTTTCCTCGACTTGACTAAAGTTTACGAAGGAATTTTAATCACGGGTGCATTAGAGATAATTACATGCAAATGTAATTCTAATATTTTGGCAGTTATTCAGTTTATAACGCGACAGGCGAAAACGTATCTGAGCTCAGCGAAAATGCAAATGAGTTTGAATTGAGGTTTCACGTCCCCGTCAACACTAATTAGGTTATTTTGGTGACGTTGCTTCCAATTCTGTGGGACTTTTACCCGACTTTGAGATGAAATGACATCTCAAGCCTTACCACCAAGACAAATCAACAGGCTTTATATGCAGGGACGGTCCGACTCGCACCACTTTGTCTGGGTAGTCATAGACCTTCTAAGCGGTTTACCAGTACTAGTAAGTATGTAAGTAAAGTCTTTATTTAATGAGAGTAATGACATAGACATTTCATGCATTAGCTAATTTCCATGCATTAGCTATTCTTCCATGAGGCCCTCAAGACAGACAGTACTCATGTGCAGTCGGTTTCAGCTCTGCGTGGAAGCACCATGCAGCCCAATCTATTTCTCCAAGCCCCGATAGGCGGGGGCGCATCTATATAGACAGAATGCAAGTCCGCATGAAGAAGCTTCTGGAAAGCGGACATCCATACAGCATTCAGTGGAGATTCTGATCAGACTCCACTGATGCGCAGGCTGATCGGCGTTTCTGCGCTCCGCACATGTCCAAGGTCTCGTGTTGTTTGACGGGGCTCTATTTCTTATGATATCCTTGGCTTAATTCAGATTTTGTAACAAAGACGCGGTGTTATAATTTAAAAGAAATATGTGTACTAATAAAAATGGCGAAAAGCAGATTAATTTTACAAGCCAACGCACGAAAAAAAACTAAAGTAAGGTTTTTGTGACCTGCGCGTCAGAGCCTTCGATGTCCACATCTACAGTGCGTGGGCTCATCACGAAAACACCCTTATATAGTTTTGGCCCCCTTGAACACCACTTTTATGTAGTAAAACTGGAGTTTACAGGGGTCAACCTTATTTTTCTTATTTCTGCTCTAAAATATAGAGTGTGGGTACTCGTTAGGACCGCCTCGACGAGGCGGTCCTAACGAGTACTCACAATCTATATTTTGGGCAGAAATAAGAAAAATATCACTTTTTTCGTCTTAAAATGTTAGTGTTTCGGCTGTAAAGTTTACAATGTTTTTATACAGGCGCGTTTTCAACAGATAAAAGACAAATCCTGCTGTAACTGGTGGATGTAGATTGATCTGAGATTTTTCTGGTCACAAATATCTCATTGTAGGTTTTGTCGTCCGTCGGCTCAAAAATTACATCGTCGAAACATGTAAGCTCATGTAAATGTACAAAAATTAAGAAAGCGTAGACAGACAGACAAACTATGGGATTCAGTCGTTAACAATACGGTCCAATGTCACTGCATGCAACAGACAACATGAAATAAGAAAGAACACGTTGCTATTGTGCTATGGTTGTATCGCACGTTAAACCGAGCGTTTTTTTTTTTTTTTTTTTTTTGTTTTGCCGTTAAAAATCATCGTTAAAAGAATGATATAAAAGGACAGCAGAGAAGATAGAATGAACAAAGAGGAGAATTGAGGAAAGAAGAAATGGAACCATGCATCTCGTTCTGGTGCAAATCAAACGGTTCTTTATGAGGCACCGTTTTACTATTTATTCTTTATTTAAAGACATCCATAGTTATTTATGGATATCCATAATTCGAATTATGATATCCATAATTATTTATGGATATTAATTATTTGTGAATATCCATAATTCGAATTATAGATATCCATAAATGATCTGAATTATGGATATCCATAACTCGAATTATGGATATCCATTAATCGATTTAGGATATTCGTTATTCTGTTGATTTATGGACATCATTGAATTATGGATGTTCATAAATCTCATTACGGATATCCATAATTCGACTTATGGATACCTTTTTTTCAGAGCGATGTATAGATACCCATTATTCGAATTATGGATATCCATAATTCGGTCCATTTATGGATATCATTGATTCGATTTATAGATATCCCTTGTAAGTCTTTGCAAATAAATGCAATTAATAATTACTGAAGCCAAAGGCTTTTGCGATGAATTATGGATATCCGTAATTCGAATTATGGATATTCATATATTAGCGGAATAATGGATATCCATATTTTGATTTATTGATATCCATAATTGGAATTAATGATATCCAAAATTGGAATTATGGATATCCATAAATCGATATGAATTAATGATACCCATATGGATTTATGGATACCTGTTATTCGAATTATGGGATACCCATTATTCGGCTGATTTATGGATATCCATAAATCGAATTATAGATATCTGTAAATATTGATTAAATAGTTAAATGGCAGCCCATTGTTCCTGTCCATCATTTCGACACTCTGATGCCGATGTACGCATCTTACCCACACCTTCCCCCATCCAACCACGCCATAGACTTTTGGCCCTGTATCCCATTCTGCTCATGGTTATTAACTAAATCACCTATTCAAAGAATTGAAGAGCCCTAATTCAAAGATGGAAGACTGCACAGGGGTGAAAGCGTAAAGGGTTTGCCCTTTTTGGCCAATGGATGGACAAGAGTACTTGCAGTCAAGAAAATACATGCACTTCGCGGAGTTTAATTTTTGCCTCCTTTTATGTTGCGCCGTTTTACTCTTTTATTCATTCCCTATTTATAGATATCCATAATTATTTATGGATATGTATTAGTGATAAATAGTGATATCCATAATTTGAATTATTTATGACTATCAATAATTATTTATGGATATCCATAATTCGAATTACGGATATCCATAATTCGAATAGTGGATTTCCATAAATTGATCTGAATTACTTTTATGTCCATGAATCAAATAATGGACATGTATATGTGAATCTATAGGTCGAATTATGGATATTCAATATTCGGTTGATTTATGGATATCATTAATTCGAATTATAGATACCATTACTTAGGTCCATTTATGGATATGATTAAGTCCGCATGAAGTGCTACACCTGTGGACACAAATCTGTTTAAACTATTATGAAGTAGCTTTCAATTAATCTTTTTGCATTAAGCTAGTTTGACAAGCAAAGGTCATTTATTAAAGAATTCTAAAAGTGGATCAAGCAATATACATTGTTTGGTCTTATTTTCCTATTTTTACATTAGCATCGGTGGGTTAGAAAGCCTTCGTGCGGACTTATATTACCTGTATGACAATGTTTCAAAAAATGAGATGCTGGGCACAAATGGTTTAAACTGTATACTGTAGAACGTCAATGGCTCGAACTCCAATGGCTATTTTACCATGGACGAGTCGAACCCTTTCTGCAGGGAATTCCTCCAGATACGAAATAGATATAATTTAGGGATATTTTCTTCTTTTATTTTGCAGATGTGTGTTGTGTGTACTCATTAGAATCGCTTCGATGAGGCGATTCTAATGAGTACACACAACATACATTTCTAATATAGAACACCGAAAAGATATCTAACAATTATCTCCATTATGTTTCCTGATATGGCACTAATAGTAACCCCATCGCTGTCTTGAATAAATTTCCATGGTCCAAAAGGGTTCGAGCCATCGAACATGTCGAAGTTCGACTGCATTTTCCTGTAAGTGTGAACCTCTATTGGTAAAGGGAACAAAACAATTCGAAAGAATCCCCTCCGCTGAAGATGAATTCATTCACCTTGAAGCGATTTTTGTCTATCATCGTGACAATTATTAGTCGAGGGCCATGTAATAAATGATTTTATCATAAACTTTAAGTATTATACTGTCAAAGGTATTTCGTATTTGAAAGCTATAAGATAAATTTGATCAAATTTTAAATGTCATTTATCTTCTATGATCTCATACCTTTCCAAGCGTATAAATGCTGAATAAAAGTCAGATCGATGCGAAATGGGTACACTTCCAGGGGGACAATTCTTTCAAATGTAGTTTGTCCCCCTTATCAATAATCAGGGTCTACTCTTGAAGGAAAAAATGCTCCTCGGGAGCAATTTTTTCCTTCAAGAGTAGATGCTTTTGTGCAGCGGGGCTACGGATTTAAAAGTTATACAAGAAATCCTGAAAATTATTCCCCTTGGAAACATGACATAATAAACGTCAGGTGTGTACATTCCCCTTAAAACTTACACTGTATCTGTTAATTGTTGATATTCAATTCATTGCTCTGTTTCCCTTATTGAATGGGTAAAAAGATACGTATATTGTTTTAGGAATATAAACATGGACTCGTATAACCCTTCCTAGTCTGGCTCCCTTCGCAGAGCTTTCTCTTCTTTTTTCTGGCAGGGACATAAAGCTTGCATAGCTTATAGAATTTTGTTTACTTCAGCCCCTTGGCTAGCATCAGCCAGAAGTAATTAAAGAGCGAGAGACAGCTACAAAACAAAAAGCCAGGAGCCAGTCTTCACCCCTTCCAATGCAATCTGCAGGTCAACATGTGGGTTTTTTTCTCATTATCTTGTTGGGCTAGGATGGCTCTATAAACAAGTAAGGTTTGAAAAGTTTTGTATGTGTAGTTTTTGTGGGAGCAGGTAAAAGGTTACTATTGTCGCCTATGGTACACCTTTAGTGGTAAGCTCCCCTAAGCTAAGGTTCACTGTGATATAAAGGCCAACACGGAAATGTAGAAGGCACTTAACAGTAGTAGTAGCAGTAGACGTAGTAGTAGTTGTAGACGTAGTAGTAGTAGTAGTAGTAGTAGTAGTAGTAGTAGTAGTAGTAGTAGTAGTAGTAGTAGTAGTAGAAAAAGAAGAAGTAGTAGTAGTAATAAGAGTAGTAGTAGTAATAGTAGGAGGAGGAGGAGTAGCAGCAGCAGCAGTAGTAGCAGCCGAAACAACAACAGCAGTAGTAGCAACAGCAGAAGTATATGTTTGTTTGTTTGATTTGAGGCTTAACGTCCCCGTCAACACGGTATAGGTCAGTTTGGAGACGTTGCTTCCAATTTTGTTGGACTTTTACTCGACATTGAGATGAAATGACAACTCAAGCCCTTTCGCCCAATGAAACCAATAGGGTTTATAAGCATGGACGGTCCGACTGGCACCGCTTTGCCTGGTCAGGCTTTGATCCTCGAAGCGGTTTACCAGTACTCGTGTGCAGTCGGTTTCAGCTCTGTGTGGAAGCATCATGCAACCCATCTATTTCTTCAAGCCCCTCAACTTGTTTAATAAAACCCAATGAAGAAATGAATTTTATTGAGATGACATCTCAATCCCTGTCGCCCAATGAAGCCAATAGGGTTTATAAGCACGGAAGGGCCGACTCGCAACGCTTTGCCTGGGCAGGCTTAGATCCTCTAAGCGGTTTACGAGTACTCGTGTGCGGGTCAGTTTCATCTCTGCGTGGAAGCATCATGCAGCCCATCTATTTCTTCAAGTCCCGATGGGCGGGGGCAAATTAAAGAGGAAAAGGATAAAAGATAATATAAAGACTGAGAGAGACCGATACAAAACAAAAACGATATGAGCTTGTCTACACCCTTCCAATGCCATCTAAGATTCACTGTGATATAAAGGCAACACGTAAATGTAGAAGACAAATAACAGTAGTAGTAGCAGTAGAAATAGTAGAACTAGTAGTAGCAGTAGTTGAAGTAGTAGTAGTAGTAGTAGTAGTAGTAGTAGTAGTAGTAGTAGTAGTAGTAGTAGTAGTAGCCGAAACAACAACAACAGTAGTAGCAGCAAAAGAAGTATTGGTTTGTTTGTTTGATTTGAGGCTTAACGTCCCTGTCAGCACTGTATATGTCAGTTTGGAGTCGTTGCTTCCAATTTTGTGGGACTTTTACCCGACATTGAGATGAAATGACATCTCATGCTCTGTCGCCCAATGAAACCAATACGGTTTATAAGCACGGACGGTCCGACTCGCACCGCTTTGCCTGGATAGGCTTAGACCTAAGTGGTTTACCAGTACTCATGTGCGGTCGGTTTCAGCTCTGTGTGGAAGCAGCATATAGCCCATCTATTTCTTCAAGCCCCGATGGACGGGGGCCAAAAACAACGGCAGAAGTAATAGTATCATTTGTTTTTAATGCAGAAGTTGTTGTTGTTGTTGAAATAGTAGTAGTAGTAGTTTGTTTGTTTGATTTGATGTTTAACGTCCCCGTCAACACTATATAGGTCATTTTAGGGACGTTGCTTCCAATTGTGTGGGACTTTTACTCGGCACTGAGATGACTTGACATCTCAAGCCCTGTCGCCCAATGAAACCAATAGCGTTTATAAGCATGGACAGTCCGACTCGCACCGCGTTGCCTGGACAGGCGTAGATCATCTAAACGGTTAACCAGTGCTCGTGTGCGGTCGGTTTCAGCTCTGCGTGGAAGCATCATGCAGCCCATCCATTTCTTCAAGCCCCGATGGGCGGAGGCCGAGCAGCAGTAGTTATTGTTGTTATTGCAGTAGTAGTAGTAGTAGTAGTAGTAGTAATAGTAGTAGTAGTAGTAGTAGTAGTAGTAGTAGTAGTAGTAGTAGTAGTAGTAGTAGTAGCAGTAGTAGTGACAATCCAAGTAGCAGACGAGTCACACTACATTCCATATTTCACATTACACTTCAGACCTTTTGCATATGAAATGTCAAGCCTCATTTTTCTCAGGTAAAGGCAAAAAACAAAAAGTATTTGAAAATGCTGCCTGCTGTTCCGTGCTTGGCGCTTCGTATCTAATGGAAGTACAATGTGCAAGCGAACACAAAAATAGACCGGAACGGATTAACAAAGTAACCGATAAAAGCGAACGAAAGACGATAACTATACATGCCCATTGACTACAACTAAGATGCAAATCAGACTGCCTATACCCTGTAGTACATCACCTCTAGTATCTACATTCAACACTCGTTATACCGACATCCGTTAAAACGACAAACTTGCTATAACGACAATTTCAATGGCTCAAGGCTTAGTCTCGGTTCCGATCGACGATAGCTTCGTCATGAAAGATTCTTGTAATCTAATACTCCAAGAAACAAAAGCGATTCTAACAAATGTCTACAACATTTGTTTCTTGGAGTAATGAAGGGGAAAAGGGGCAAATTCTTTTTAACGGCAAAATATTAGGGAACAAATTCTGTAGTCATAGTGATTATGAATGTTCTCTGTATCTCTAAAGCTAGTCTATTTGTTTGTTTGAATTGAGGTTTTGCGTCCCCGTCAGCACTATCTAGGTCATTTTGGAGACGTTGCTTCCAATTTTGTGGGACTTTTACATCTGAAGCCCCGTCTCCAAAACAAACCAACATGGTTTATATGCATGGACGCCCGTCCCGCACCACTTTGCCTTGGCATGCAGGTTGAGACCGTCTAAACTCATACTGTCGGTTTCAGGTCTGTGTGGAAGCACAACGCAGCCCAATCTATTTCTGCAAGCCCCGATGGGTGGGACCCTAAAAGCTAGTCTGTAGCTAAGCAGACCAGATATTGCCATGCCTAGTCGCAAACCTCAAAGACAAATATTCTCGTGACGGGGTAGTTTTAACTATGTCAGCTATTAACTACATCAATAGGTTTAAACTGCTGACCCCTGATCTGGATTGTAGGCATGGTAGGGCGAGTGATTAACCCATTGAATATCGGCCCCCACCCATGGGGGCTTGAAGAAATAGATGGGCTGCATGATGGTTCCACGCAGAGCTGAAACCGACCGCACACGAGGACTGGTAAAATCGCTTAGATGAGCTAAGAGGTGCTATAAACACTATTGGTTTTATTGGATAACAGGGCTTGAGATGTCATTTCATCTCAGCGTCGGGTAAAAGTCCCACAAAATTGGAAGCAACGTCTCCAAAATGACATATACGGTGTTGACGGGGACGTTAAACCTCAATCAATCAATCAATTAAAACCCATTGTATACTGGTGAACTCTTTCGTTGCTCTATTATGGACAAGTCCATTTGTCGTTCAAGGAGTGTCAGGCCTATTTGTTTATTTATTTATTTATTTATTTATTTATTTATTTATTATTCTATTTATGATGGAAATTCTTCTTAGCAAACATTGCAGACCCTGATCAGACGCCACGTTCTGTGGCGTCTGATCTGGATCTGTTCTGTTTGGTTTAACAGGGCATCCCTTCTGGGGATTCCCGCCTGATATGAGATAAGTTATTCGAACATGCAATGCAATCGTGAATTGTAAAGTGACGGCCATCACATTAGAATGTCTCTGCGGATTACACAAATATGTTGTGAAAAGTAACCTTGATATGCCCCCGCCCATCGGGGCTTGGAGAAATAGATTGAGCTGCATTGAGCTTCCGCGCTGAGCAGAGTACTTGTAAACCGCTTAGGGGTAAAGTGGTCTCTGATTATAAACCCTGTATAGCGATATCCTAGGGCATGTCTCTCAATACCGGGTAAAAGCTCCATAAAATCGGAAGCAATGTCTCAAAAATGACCTCTCAGCTGTCTACATAAACATAGATCTTTAAAGAAATTGTGTGTTGCGTTTTGCTAATTACCCCGACACTTATACGGTAAAACTGTCGGCGTTTGTATACGAGACTATACTTCAGTGTTTTTATTTAGCCGAAGAAAATGCGAATCAAATAGTTTTGGACAACGCCATTTCCAATTAGACTTGCAGAAGTCCCACTATAAGGAGCATTATGTATAACAAACTCACCAAATGAAATCCTGCTATATGAGCTACTTGGTCTTTTCTGGGGCATCTGTACAGCTTTAGCTGTCTGTGGTCGATTTAACAGTCTCTCCTTCATTTTTGTTTCTTTATTCAGTTAGCAACAACAGTTTTCATTCCATTAGGCTTTGTAAAGTTTCAACCCTCTACTTCACTTCAAGTTAAGAAACCATAGTCATATTAACCCTTATCCTGCTGTTCACGACAACCCCTATCTTTGGAAACAGTGTAGATCCAGATCAGATGGCTTCTGAAGAAGCCATCTGATCAGGATGTACACTGTTTGGCATTCAGTTTATGAATTTGTAGCAATAAATTACATGAAGAAATCTGATTGGTTCAAAGTCAGAAATGGGTGTGGCTTAAATGAATATTCAGCAAGAGAAGGGTTAAAATATATTCGTTCCTAGTTCTACAAAAAAGGCATTTTTCTGATGAAAATGTCTCAAAATGATCTCCATAGCAACAGGTATACAGGTAAGTATTTTGTGATAATAGAAGATTTTTTTTCTTATTTCTCCATGTAAACCTATGTTGTGACTAATCATTAGAACCGCCTCGGCGAGGCGGTTCTAATGAATAGCCACAACATAAGATTTTCTGGAGAATTGACAAAAACTATCCTTCAGTTATCACAAAAAAACTTACCGTATCTGTTACTATGGATCTTTTCTAATTCCTGTTACAACATAATTTGGGGTGTTAGATAGAACAGCCTGAATAGACGGTTATAACGGACACCCATAAGCTATGTTTATGAAAAAATAAGCCTGAAAACACCCATTTTTTCTCTATATATACATGTTGTGTTACAGTTAACAATGCCATTGTTTTATTTTACGGCCCTTTAAAGATTATATCATTTATATAATAAAAACGGATAAGCACCCCTCACCCCCCCCCCCCCCAAATAAATCCTGACCATCCGTTGCAGATCACGACGTCGAGCGAGGCTCGAACCCTCTATGTTATCCACTAAGCCACGGAAGCCCGTAACTGCAGCGACTTGTTATCACTTAACAAATTTTATAATTTCATTCTAACTCAATTTTAATTTTAATCCAGTTTGCAATTCCAGTCACTGCGAGCTACTGTGTCGCATATGAAATAAGATTCCTTTAAACACCACTATTGCTATAATACATGACAATTTTATATTTACTTAACTTGTCATATAATCGATTTCTCCAATGTTGTATAATAATCGCTTTCAATAATAAATTTCACAGTGATCAGTGTGTTGATCTATAATAAACTTGTTTTTGAAAGTTCCTTTTAATGTATGCCTTTATTTTCAATACATAGGCATATTCTGTGACCAAATTGACATACAAAACTTATTGTATTGTATGTTTTATCTACATTGACTTTTTATCAATAATAACAGGTCAAATGGCATTTGAAATCGCAAATACTTTAGTGTAGTGTTGGGTTATTCGCTTCAAAATATTTCTGTGGGGTATTAACCCTTATCTTGCTGTTCACGACAACCCCTATCTTTGCAAACAGTGTAGATCCAGATCAGATGGCTTCTGAAGAAGCCATCTGATCAGGATCTACACTGTTTGGTATTCAGTTTATGAATTTGTAGAAATGAATTACATCAAGTAATTTGATTGGTTGATAGACAGAAATGGGTGTGGCTTAAATGAATATTCAGCAAGATAAGGGTTAATCACATACAATAGTGCATTTATTCTAAAATGAGCCGATAGAGAAATAGAAGTGAAGTTGATACAATTAACCCATAGCTCCCATCAGAGACACCAAAAACATGAAACAACAGACCCTAATGGAACCTGCAAGAAGCCTTAAATGGCCAGCGAAGACTCAGATCAGGCAGCGCGCATGCGCGCAGTCTGATCAGAGTATTCGTTGTTCGTATGGGTCTGGCTATGCATAGGGAAGGTCTATAGGACTGTTAGTCGCACACGATTGCTTCTGAATCAACTCACTGATTTGAGGCTGTCATGACCTCTCTCCGACCCTAATCTCCGAAAAAAAAACCTTCTTCGTCATCTGATTTTGAGTTACGTTTTCAGCGCTTACGTTTTCAGCTCGTACTTTACAGTTTTACTTTTTCCATTTCATATTTTCTTACTTTCTAATAATTGTATCAGAACAATTAAAATTATCTAAATTCGTACAAACATACGGACTTTTCCAGAAAAGATATCATCATCATCATGATCACCATCATCATCGCCATCATCTTTTTCACCACAGCCACCACCATCACAAACACCATCATCATCATCAAGATCATCTTCATCACAATGAGAAGAAGAAGAAGAAGAAAAAGAAGAAGAAGATCATCTTCATCACAATCAGGAGAAGAAGAAGAAGAAGATCATCTTCACAATCAGAAGAAGAAGAAGAAAAAGAAGAAGCAGATGATGATGATGATGATGATGATGATGATGCAGGGTTTTTATCGTTGTTGTTGAATTTAATTTGAAAAACATTAAATCTCCTTTTTAATGCAGATCAAAATGTAAATTAATATAATTTACAGGTTAACAGGTCAAACATACCATAAAATGTAAAAGGCATCTCATTCAAAGAGAAAAATATGGGCTCTCTAATCTAATGAAAAACTGATTTTGAATGGTTTTCGTATATTTGCATTTTTATTTAGGCCTAATTCATGCCAATAGTGTTAATCCTTAAAGATCCAGACAAAACTGCAAAGACGACGTTTTTTTTTTTAAGTTTTTTGGCTTCAGTCTTATTTTCAGATAAACATTACGAAAACACGCCTATACAAATACATTGCCACCTTAATCGTCAAACAAATGAAGATTTTAAGATGAACAATTATGATATTTTTCTTATTTCTGCTCAAAATAAAGACTGTGGGTACTCGTTAGAACCGCCTCATCGAGGCGGTTCTAACGAGTACCCACAATCTATATTTTAGAGCAGAAATAAGAAAAATAAGTTTTACTCCTGCAAACCCCAGTTTTACTATATAAAAGTGGGGTTCGAGGGGGTCAAAATTATATAGGCGTGTTTTCGTGATGTAACGCTTGATATTTCATGTGAATCGTCTACTAGTGGAAACGCCAAGCCTTATTCAATGAGTTATCAGATATGTTCTCTTAAATTAATAAAATGAAAACATTCATCTGCTACTTTGGTTCGTACCATCACGTTAACAACTCTGTGAAATAAAGACCCCCTAAACCCCACTTTATATAGAGAAAAAATGGGGTTACGGGGGTATATACAATTTTCCTTATTTCTGCTCCAAAACATAGGTTGTGGGTACTCGATAGAACCGCATCAATGAGGCGGTTCTAACGAGCACCCACAACCTATATTTGCAATATAAATACGAAAAATAGAACAGAATTTCGTCAGAAAAGTATCAATTTTGGCGATGGGAAAAATGCACTATGTTGCACGGGTGTGTTATCGTAATGTATAAGGGTTAATCAGTTATAAGTCAGACAGTACATCTTTCATCAATGAGGCGGTTCTAACGAGCACCCACTACCTATATTTGCAATATAAATAAGAAAAATAGAACAGATTTTCATCAGAAAAGTATCAATTTTGGCGATGGGAACAATGCACTATGTTGCACGGGTGTTATCGTAATGTATAAGGGATAATCAGTTAAAAGTCAGACAGTACATCTTTCATCGTTTGATCTATTATCATCTTTAAGTGTTTTTTTCTTTTCCTTTGCAAAACTATATTGTGAACTTTTTATGCCATAAGTTGAAAACGAATATTACACCGACAAGCGAGAGAAAAATACGTTTTCCACATTTTAGCACGACTCTTTTTATAACGAATAATGAAAACGGTTGACCATATATGCTACTCCATTGTTCATGATGGCTAACTCATTAACAGCGAGTTAAAGAATATTGAGAGGTGCATTGTTACAACGCATAATGTAGTAATGTAATAATTACTACATTATGAAATTTTTACTACATTATGCGTTGGCATAGTCGACGCGAAATGAAATAAAATGTCGTTTTACTACATTATGCGTCGATACTAAGAGGTTTGAGCAAAATGAAAGAATTATTACATTTTGCGGCGATGGGTGGCATACTTAATTTTACTTCATTATGCGTCAACAGTTTGTTTGTTTGATTTGAGGTTTAACGTTCCCGTCAAGACTATTTAGGTCATTTTGGAGACATTGCTTCAAATTTTATGGGACTTTTACCCGATATTGAGATGAAATGACATCTCAATCGCTGCCGTCCAATTAAAAGCAATAGGGTTTATATGCATGGATGGGTCGACTCGCAGCAGTTTTCCTGGACAGGCTTAGACCTTCTAAGCAGATTACGAGGACTCATGTACGGGCGGTATCAGCTCTGCGTGGAAGCATCGTGCAGCCCATCTATTTATACCCCCGGCATACGAAGTATGCAAGGGGGTATATAGTTTTTGTCCATTCTGTCTGTCTGTCTGTCTGTCTGTCTGTCTGTCTGTCTGTCTGTCTGCCTGTCTGTCTTTTGTTTGATTTGTTTGATTTGAGGTTTAACGTCCCCGTCAACACTATTTAGGTCATTTTGGAGACGTTGCTTCCAATTTCATGGGACTTTTACCCGACATTGAGATGCCGCCCAATAAAACCAGTGTGCTTTTGTGGAAGACCGTCTTTTGGACTGTTCAACTGTGGTCTTAAAGACCACTTTTGAACCGTCTCAAATGTGGTCTAAATTGTAGGAATTTAACTGTATTGCTTCCTAAGTCTTTTCGAAGACAGCTATGTTCTACCATCATTACTTCATTATGCGTCGATATGGTGCATATCAACGCGAAATGAAATAATTTTTTTACTTCATTTCGCGTCGACTATGCCAACGCATAATGTAGTAAAAAAAATCAAAATGTAGTAATTACTACATTACTACATTATGCGTTGTAACAGTGCATTACACAAACACGCCTATACAATATACATTGCCACCTTTATCGCCGAAAAAATGAAAATTTTATGATGAAAAATTGTGATATTTTTCTTATTTCTGCTCAAAATATAGACTGTGGGCACTCGTTAGAACCGCCTCGATGAGGCGGTTCTAACGAGTACCCACAATCTATATTTTAGAGCAGAAATAAGAAAAATAAGGTTTACCCCTGTAAACCCCAGTTTAACTATATAAAAGTGGGATTCAAGGGGGGTCAAAATTATATAGGCGTGTTTTCGTGATGTGCAGACACAGTATTTTTGAAAGATTATGCCCCCTTGATCCGCCATCTTGGAGACACTGGGCAGGTATTTGTGTACAAATTTATTCATTTTGACCAATTATTCCTCAGTGATATAAACACTTAAGGGGTTAATATGCGACTGTGATAAAATAATCAAGGTTTAGTCATAATTTTTCAAGGGACAAGAAAGTTATTTACAGTAGAACTTTTGCCACCTTTATCACCGAAAAAATGAAAATTTTATGATGAAAAATTGTGATATTTTTCTTATTTCTGCTCAAAATATAGACTGTGGGCACTCGTTAGAACCGCCTCGATGAGGCGGTTCTAACGAGTACCCACAATCTATATTTTAGAGCAGAAATAAGAAAAATAAGGTTTACCCCTGTAAACCCCAGTTTAACTATATAAAAGTGGGATTCAAGGGGGGTCAAAATTATATAGGCGTGTTTTCGTGATGTGCAGACACAGTATTTTTGAAAGATTATGCCCCCTTGATCCGCCATCTTGGAGACACTGGGCAGGTATTTGTGTACAAATTTATTCATTTTGACCAATTATTCCTCAGTGATATAAACACTTAAGGGGTTAATATGCGACTGTGATAAAATAATCAAGGTTTAGTCATAATTTTTCAAGGGACAAGAAAGTTATTTACAGTAGAACTTTTGGCTCGAACACCGATGGCTCGTTTACCATGGATGTGTCGAACCCATTCTTGAGCCCCTAGCGAAATCCCCCACATAAGAAATAGTGGGGGATAATTAATGAGATTTTAGTCTTTTATCTTGCAAATCTATGCTGTGTGTACTCATTAGGATCGCCTCGATGAGGCGCCTCGATACATTTTCATTATAGAACACCGAAAAGATGTCTAAAAGTATCTGGTTATACCTCCTGACAGTAATCTCAGTGTCTCGAACTACCCCTGTCTCGAACAGATTTTCGAGGTCCCAAAGGTGTTCGAGCCATTGAAGTTCGACTGTACAAGGGAAGTACATTAAAGTTCTGTTGGAAATGAGTCTGGGTGTCTCGAGCAAGAAAGATAACTGCATGTAGGTGTGTGACATCTGCTGCAATCACTTAATTAAAATGTGTTATACAATCAATTCAGCTACGAAGATAACAAAAGCTATCGCTTGACATAGTAGCTCTCGTCTTCACCCCCAGTCAGTTCTGGGGCAGGGCTAAGTGTTTGTTTGATTTGAAGTTGATCGCCCCGTCAACACTGTAAAGGTCATTTTGGAGACGTTGCTTCCAATTTTGTGGGACTTTTACTCGACACTGAGATGAATTGACATCTCAAGCCCTGTCGCCCAATGAAACCAATATAGTGTATAAGCATGGGCGGTCCGACTCACACCGCTTTGCCTGGGCAGGCTTAGATACCCTAAGCGGTTTATCAGTACTCGTGTGCGGTCGGTTTCAGCTCTGCGTGGAAACATCATGCAGCCCGCCCCGATGGGCGGGGACCGAGGGCTAAATGTATAATGGTCCAAAGTATAGACTAAATATACTGTACGGTTTCGAAAATATTGATCTCTTAAAACTTAACGTAAAGTATCAAACTTTATTTTTTATGAATGTTGACGCCCATGCCGCCGCCGCCGCTGTAGCTGTCGCCGTGTTTTGTATAACAGCTCTTTCGTGTATTCTCGTACGGTGCGAACTAAATATAACCGGGGGGGGGGGGGGGGGGGTGGTAATTAATCAAAAAGCTCTTGTATTAGTGATGTGAGTGACTTCATGTACCACTGACAAAATTAGACTAAACGTTTGGTGAACTGTTTAGGCTCCCGTCCATCGGGGCTAGGAGAAATAGATATTCCACGCAGAGCTTAAACCGATCGTACATCAGTAAGAGGGTCCTTCAACTGGGGTTTTTGATTTCCTAAACGCTCCATTTAATATTTTTCCCATATTGCCTGCCCTCAAAGTACCCCATCCCACCTGCTGAAACGCATGTTTGTAACCTTCAGATCCGATTTCTAAAAGTGCACTTCTGGACTTATATTTCTTTTCAGAAAGCATTTTCTTGAACCTTGGAAACAAGAAAAAGTCGAATGGGCTCAGGTCAGGACAAAAGGGGAGGATGCTTTGTTATCCTCGACCTTTTCAGCAGCCAAACACGATCTCACAACCTCAGACTTGTGAGAGGAGACATTGTCTTGGATCAGGTGCACTCCTGACACGCTTCTAATTGTAGAAGGCCTTGACTTTCTTTTGTACACCGTTCTTATAGAGTCGCCAAGTGACGGTATGACCAGACGGACAAGCCACTTGAACCACTGGCCCACTAGAATTGATAAAGATTGCAAACAACATCTTCTTGGAGCTGATGGTTCTCTTGGCGTTCCGCGACGTCTGCTGTAGATCTACATTGTTTGCCAATGCCTACAAATTGGACGTTAGCATTATATGGGTTAAGGAGTTTTTTTTCTGTTTTTATCATGAAAGTGCATATATATGTTGTGTGTGCTCGTTAGAATCGCCTAAAAGGCGATGCTAATGAGTAGACACAACATACCTTGATTTTATAAAAGATCAAAAAGATATCACTAAGTCATCCCCCAAAGTTGGTATATTGTGATACCTGAAGAATAGTTTTTGTCAACTCTCCATAAAAACCTATATTGTGGGTATTCATAAGAACCGCCTTGACGAGGCGGTTCCAATGAGTAGCCACACTACAGGTTTATATGGAGAAATAAGGAAAACTATCCTCCAATTACCACAAAATACTGACCCTAATCTGTTGACGCCTCCTGGGTCCAGGTGTTGAAAGCCTTGTTAGTTCAACGAGCTCGTTAGTGGTCAAATTGTTAACTATTCTAGGAAGTATGTAAAATTTGTTATTTTTGCTGAAAAATGTGAGTAGCTTTTGCAAATGCAAAAGCTACTCACATTTTTTTCAGCAAAAATATTAGTGCATTTGCCATAATAAATTATCAAAGTTTTAACGATCCGTTACTAACGACGTCCTTAGTTTTGAACAACTGGCCCCTGGTCTCCCTCAGTGGTTCGAACTCTCTAGCATAAACAAAGTTTCAAGGTCCAAAGTGTTGAAACAAAGTTTCATAGCCCCTCGTGTTTGAGCCACGGAAATTCGATTTTGTCACCATAGCACGGGCAGTTGTTAAGAAACTAACAAAAATGCAAATGTTCAAGAAAGTCACTAGACCACTGGTCAATGTCATTTTATCATATGACGTCGCGTCTGAGAGTGTAATAACGCCATGTAATATTTTCGATAATCCACTAATGGATTAAATATGCAAATTAGGCAGATACGTCCCGTAACGTTACATGTACGACGTCCTTAACGACGTAGCGTTTACTAATGGCGGAATATTGACATTTTTGTAAATAATCGTGAATAAAATGCGTCTTAAATGTCATATGATAAATAGAACCTTGCATTCGTGCTCATGTATTATTGAATTTATTAAACTCGTCGAGGAAAAGGGATATTGAATTTATTAAACTCGTCGAGGAAAAGGGATAAAATGCTCGGCTAAGCCTCGCATTTTATCCCTTTTCCACAACTCGTTAAATAAATTCAATAATTCATGAACACTCATGTAAGATCCTCTATGTCAGAAGCAAAGCTTTGATATGAGTATCATCACACAAGCCAGACCAATATGTAAAAGCTTATTCTAACACGGCATAGCCAATAGTAAAATCAAGTGTTATACTGAGTAATAAATCACTGGGCGGAAGAAAGTGACGCCAAGAGCCGCCATTTTATCCCGTTTCAAGACGTCATTCATTATTACCTTTACGTTAGATGGTGTGACGTCGTTTTCTTGTATTAGATACATTATGAAAACAGGTTCTTGCATAAATACCTATGCGCATGGTTGTTTGAAGCCATTGACAAATGGACCGAAAGCCGTGCACAAACAGCAAAAATCATGTTCAGATAAGAAATTCGCGTGCTGTTTGAACATGGATTTTGAGCTTTTGATATCACAAGACGGGCCTTGCTTTGTTTACATTACGCTGAGCGACGTAACGTTATCGCCCTGAACGTAGCGTTTTAGGGTTATATGATGACGTCAGAGGGTTACTGCATGACAACGTCATTGTAAACAACATTCTGAACTGGCCGCCATTTTGGTTTGCCTGTCGCATTTGCAGATTTTATATGGAGTTTATATGTAGCTTTTAGAGGTTTTCGTCAAAAGGGGCTCTTTCATTTGTGCCCATGCATGTTTTTTCTTTAAACTTATATACGACCTATAAAAATGTATTTAATAAATTATATAAATCAAAGTAGGGCCCAGGAGGCCACTCTAAATGACTCTCTCCATGAGCTGGTGTCTGCCTCTAAATAAGTGTGTCTTAAATCTTATGTTTTATTTAGTTTCAAGATCTGTGAACTGGATTGAATGCAGAACTCCATAGGCATTCCTTTGATACTAAAAAACCTTTTGAATTAATTAAAGTTTACATTTGCTGATAAAATAATTATCAAAAATCTCATTTTTTAATTAAAATTTTAAAAAATTATCGAAATTCAACCCCTAAGATAAATATGTTCAAGTCTTTGTCAAGATTTCATTTTGCTAGGAAAACTTGCCATATGTATCTTCTTTAGCTATGCCAAATTTCATGAAAATTCGAAACCGGTAACACTGTAATTTTACACCTTTAATGGATGTTAGTCGTTTCTGCAAAATTTACTATTTTATTGAAATCATCCAAGAACCTTACAAAAAGGCAATTCGTAACACTTACGTAATAAAAATGAGATTATACAAATCAAAATGAATACATATTGAGCTGATCTAGCTTAGAAACTATTAAAATATCATGAATTTATGATATTGTTCTTTCATTTATACACTATGAGCTATCCAAAATAGTAGATAGTAAAACACTAAATCAAAAGGTATTCTAATCAACAAATTAGGCTTAACAACATTATATTGCTTTTACATTAGCAGCAAAATTATTGTGAACATGTGCAACTTTATTTAATGACTTTGCATAAGTCATGCTACTCAAATAGGTGTAAGGCAAGAAGATCCATTATTTTCATTTCTCTAACAAGCTGGTATGCAAGGACGCAATGGTCAGTGGTCTGTTGTTACTCGTAAAAATAGTTCTGTTGATAAATCCATGGCCAGATTAAGCTTTAGATATACTGTCTTTATGAACACTGGATTAGTATCCTAACAGAAAAGTTACAGTAATTATTGGTTAGAATTGTCAAAAATCGAAATGTCAATGATTTTGAGTTTCTGTTGCAAAAGATAACATTGATGGATGAGACGCAGAATATTTGGTGTAAACAAAGCTGTTCCATGACCTAGAGAAATTTTGCTATTAGACAGGGAGAGAAACAGTTTCCTTCCTTGTAGTACACATACATAAATATGTCTCTTTACTGCATTGGTATTGTAATTGTTGACGTTTCTTTAGTGTCTTATTTTTTTCTATTTACTTTGTCAACATAGTGGTTAATTTATCGGAAGTGAGCTTTTAGTTTTTTTTTTTCTGGTTGTAAAACTTTCAACCACTTCTTGAATGTTTCTGCTGAATGCAAGTTCACTGTTTTTTTTTGTTTTTTTTTAAGCACTGTTCTTGCTTTTTGTTCATTAATAATTACCAGTACATTTCTGTGCAATATATCTCTCAGCTTAGAAAGAGCATTGCAGTGTTATGACAGAAAAAAGCATCACAATGTATTTACTGAAAATAATTTAAAATCCTATGAGTAATGCGATAACTACTCACAGATTGAATAATTATTATCAACAGTTTAAATGCTTCTTGATATCTTACATAATGTGCTTTGTAATTACTGCAACAACTGCTGAGATAGGTAAATGAAGTGAAAGACCTTTACAAATATATAGACAACACAATCATGATCACATAGGTTTTGGAACACTGACAAATGTACGACGATGTGAATTCTAAAAGCAAATGCAAATGGCTTTGCAATACAGCTTCAGGAAGCCGTTTGATTTCGTTCATAGGGGTTATACAAAAAAGATAGATTGGCTAGTACCTATGCAGATACAAATTCTAAAAACTTAATGTCCAGGAAAAGTAATCTCAAGTGTTATTGATTTTCCCTAGAGTAAACCTTTCTTTTTAAATGGACAGTTAGGGTTAAATAAACAAACAACAGTTTGACTTGAGAGTCATTTATCTCGAGTCGAATAACAAACCTCAAAAAAATCTGAAGCAACATCTAAAAAGACTGGTATGTTGTTGATTTGAATGTTAAATCTAAACATCACGTTAGCACCATTGCCAGATTAGACAAGAAAGACAGAAAGAAAACTGTGCACATGATTACATGGGTGCATTTGATGATGTTTGTCATCAAAACCTTTGTGGTATAGTTCTGTAGACAAAATAGTTTGTTCCATAGGGGGCAAATTTACCGAAATGGATGTTTAGAAATAATACTTATAATTATGCTATGAACTACTTACACAAACCATACTATACTATAGCCATCCAAATTGAAAGTAATAGTTAAGTATTATTAAACAGCATGACCAAAACATGATAATCATATAATTTCACATTTTGCTGAATCAGGACTATCAGTATTCAGTCTGTTAAAACGCAATGTTACCGGTCCTCAATTTCCATCAAAATCCATCAACATGTTCCTAAGATATGTGGGTAGTTTTTATGCCAAAATGGTGTCTTGACAAAAATTGGAACATAGTAAAAATGCATATACAATTTTAATGAATACAAAAATAGGAGCTGAAATATGGGGACACCATCAAAGTAAACTGAATGCCCAGCCACTATTACTAGACATATGATGTCATTCATAGTATCAACTGACTCACCAATAATGGCTTTAATTCATAAAACATATCAGAATTAGATATATGAAACTCTGAATACTGAAGACAAGTTTATATGAGAGTACTCTCTGTTGTGATAGAGACTTCATAAACTATGTAATAAATTTACTGCGGAAATAAAATTTAAAAGTGAATGCATCGTAATTATAATGGTTATACCCAAGGCAATTATTGTGCATAGTTTCATCAGAATCCAAGCGTGGGCAGAAACCAATGCAAATTTCCTATACCTTGAAAGACCCCCTTTGCGGTCGGATTCGTAAGTTATTCAAGAACAACGATCATCCATGGTTATTTCATTGCATTAACATTTGCCGGATCCCTCGGAAGATATTTGAACATTCGGCCTAGCGGCCTCATGTTCAAGCAGCTTCCTCGGGATCCGACAAATGTTAATGCATGAAAAACCATGGTTGATCCCTATATTAACGCATGCGATACAGTCAGTTATATTGGCGGGATTTCTCTAAACAATGACGAAAGATAGGGAGAATAGCATTTTCGTCGACTTTTAGTATGTTAGAATTGTGAAATACGTAGATCAGCTCTAGTGCCGTGACTTATTAAGTAATAAATCACTGTTTGTTGTAAGAAGACAAATCACGAGTGATCTGATCTACTTTACAACTGACCTCCTAACAGTGATATATCACTCAATAAATCACTGCTGAAGTTGATCTATTTCTTAAACAAAGTCACTAGACATTGAAATAAACGCCAAGCTTAAGACGAATTCTGTCTTCCTTTACTGGATCAGGAGGCAATGAAATACCATCAACTGTTCAAAGTTGATCGGCCCCGAGTCCCCAATATCTAATACCAAGCTTCATTTGTTCCAGGTTTCTTAGGTCTGGAGAAGATGGTTTTACCATATTTGGATATGTTGGCCATTTTGGCTAATGAACTGGAACTTTGCTCCACCAGTTAGTGAAGTCGGACGGTGAAACTGACAAGAGAAGTCGTTCAAAATGTTATGGCGGACGATAACGCCGGGCGACGGACCATATACATTCCATAAGATCCCTGGTGTCTTTGCTTACATCTGCTTTACATTTAATTCTATCATTTTTCTAAGTGACGGATGTCTTTGTGACCGGCCTTGTTCGTAAGTAGACCTGTACAGTAGTTCAAACAAAATCTCGTAATACGTTTATGGAATATTCATGTAATTATGAAGGACTTCATATTTGTTTTACAACAAGTTAAAGCGTAAAATTGAATTGAACAATCATCTTTGATGGGATTCTTTCAATAATTTTAACCATTTAAGTAGAATGTATACACTTAAAGGGGCAGTAACTCTTTGTGTCTACCTTATGACTTCTAAACATGTGCTTCCTTTTAGCGTGTATCTTTTTTTTCGGAGTGAAGACGCATACCGCATCAGGTGACCATGATCGTTTCATATAAAGAAAAGTGGATTAAAAGGTGTATCAATTCATTACGATAACTCATCCGTGTGATAAAGTGATTTTTTCAAACCCCAAAAAATGTTAATTTTTCTGGTGAGAATTTATAATAATTTTCTTATTTATATTCCAAACATAGGTTTTGGGTGCTCGTTAGAACCGCCTCATTGTACCCACAACCTATGTCTTGCAGCAGGAATAAGGGAAATAATGTTTACCCCCGTAAACCCCAGTTTTCTCTATATAAAGTGGGATTTAGGGGAGGGATCTTCATTTTACGGACTTGTTCGCGTGATGTATATTGCTTATTTTGCTCAAAAATACCTGTTGGTTCTCGTTAGTACCGCCTCGATGAGGCGGTATTGAGCACCCGGAATCTATGTTTGGACCAGAAATAAGAAAAATAGTCAATGTTTTCATCTGAAAATGCTAGAAGGAGCCTTTTTAGCACATGGGAACTATATCGTAATGTAGGAATATAAGAGTATGCCACTATAGACAAGGGAGATAAACCTTCTAGAAAGAGTTGCTTCTCCTAAAGACGGAGCCAAGATGCATTGAAATTAAGAAATTAAGCTATTAAGACAACCTACAATGAAGACAAATTGTGCTTTTGAAAGCATATTTAGAAGATTTCAGAACATTTTCTTTGTTCTTTGTGTTATCTACATCCAGTGTCCTCTAGTGGGAGACCACCTTTGGGACTGTTCAAAAATTGTCTTACAGACCACTTTTGAACAGTCCCAAAGGTACTCTTAAAATAGAAATTTTACTGTAATCAAATATGCCCCCACCCCCCCCCCCCCCCCCCCCCCCCCGAGGACGTATCAGCTCCTCTATACTCGGTAATATTCTAAATAAAAAATGGTATATTCGACGGGCCTCCGTGACCTAGTGGGTAAGAGCACTGACTCTTAATCATTAGGTCTCTCACCGCTGTGGTTCGAGCCTCGCTCAATTGTGAGATGCAATGCTCTACAGCGGAAGGTCAGATGGTTTTTCTCCGGGTAATCCGGTTTTCGTCCACCTCTGATTAACGATCGGCTTGAAATAACTTAATTAATTTTGGAAGGGCCGTGATACCTGACATTTTCCGCCATTATTCAAAGTGACTTCATTTTTTGTTTTCTCATTTAATTAGGGATAACTGTATTAAAAAGTGTCATTTGGGAGGTAAATCGGTGGTATTACGGTCGGAAATGTTTTACGGCGACGATCTAGCGGAGCCGTAAAACGGAATTTGCGGCCGTAAAACCGACGATTTACCTCCCGAAATGACAATTTTCAATACAGCTATCCACATTCTAATGCACTTATTCAGTTGTTTTGTTAACAATTGTACTATTTTGCTCAAAACGGCAAGTGCTGTGACTGCGTAAAACCAAAAAGCGACGTTACAACATGACGCCAGGTTTCCGACAGCACAGTATAATGTCGCAAAGTGACCGTCGCGTTATATACACAAGTGCATTAGAATATTTACGGGGCAAGTCAATAATATATGGGTGTGAGGGGTGGATGGAAAAATTCCATCCCAAGGATCACTGTCCGACATCACGAGGCTTGCCGAGTGATGTCGGACAGTGATCCCGAGTGACGGATTTTTCTATCCACCCCTAACACCCATATAGGATTCTTTTTCTTGCATACATTCCATTTCTTAGCGCGGGTTTTTAATGCTGCAGTCACTTCGGATACCGACGTACGCCATATTGTGATGGTACTGCAGGAATGTTTAGTGACGTCACGTAACGTGATGTGACGTCAACCTTAACGACGGCGCATACGAGGTCGTAATCAACCAGTGCATTTATCAAACACGCGATTATATTCGATTTTGGGTCGGAACACCAGGGTCAGAACATAAATTTCTATCCCAGGGTAAAATCACGGATTTCCTTGTCTGGTGTGCAAGCATTAACAAGTCTATACCATTTCCATTTGACCGTGACAACCAAGATTTTCATTCCTTGTTCCAATACATGCCTTAGGCATGAGGGCAAAATAGCACCCTTTTATTGAACTTCAAACGTGGCTAGCGATGCAAAAGCAAACTTTTCGTTAAAAGTTGAGTACCGCGCTGTAATTCGGTACGAGTATTTGAATGGGAAAAAGATCAGGAAATGCATTTTATGCGTCTTCTGCACCATCGTATGCACAAGTAAAATTCTGGGCTGGCGAATTCAAACGCGGTAGTACGTCTTTAGAAGACGAAACCAGGTCTGGACGCCCATCAGATGCCACAGATGAAGAAATGTGTAACAAAGTACGGGATCTGGTGTACGCTGATAGGCGAATTAAGGTTGAAAAAATAGCGAATTCATTACATATTTCATATGATAGCGTTTCAACAATTGGACATGATCGCTTGGGTATGCGCAAGCTAACAGCCCGTTGGGTCCCAAAATCCCTTAGCGACGAGCAAATGGCAATAAGAGCATCAGTATGCAGCGCATTGTTGAAGCGGGTTAGGTCAAAGGAAGATGATTTTCTTTCTGGTGACTGTAGATGAGACCTGGGTCCAATATTATGAGCCAGAGAATAAAACTCAAGGTCGCCAGTGGATAGGGCCGGGGTGTCCGAGGTCAAAGAAGTTCAAAACGCAACGCAACCCTCTGCTGTCAAGGTGATGGCAACTATATTTTGGAACGCACAAGGCATTGTTTAGTTGCACTTTCTAGCAAAGAAAAGTATAATAACAGGTGCATTTTATGCAAATTTGCTCGACCAACTGAGAACTGCGATCCGTGAAAAACGCCGAGATAATCTCTCCAAAGGGATTCTGCTCCAACAGGACAATGCAAGAGTCCACACTTGCAAAATCGCAATAGATGCTGTTGATCGGAATGGGTACGAGCTTATACGAGCATATCCGTGGACGTAATTTCCGGTCCAACAAAGAAGTCGTGGCGGCAGTTTAGAAGTGGGTCGGAGACAAGGTCCCTGGCTTCTTCAGTTCTGGGCTGATGGCACTGGAACAGCGTTGGTCCAAGTGTATCATTCTAGAGGACAATTACATCGGAAAAGAAGAGATCGATCTCACCCAGAAATAAGTCAGGCTAGTTTATTATTGACTCGCCCTCGTAGATGTCTGATTTTATTAATTTTAATAATACCGGGGCACAAGTTTTAACATATAAAAACCAATTCTGAGGAAAGTTACAAAGATAAGTACCTATTTGTCCATTGCCGCTAAAGGACATGGCATTGCACAGACACTCTATTTTGTCACCACTGGAAATGAAGCCATGTCAGGGGGTCACGTCAACTGGTGCGGACAACAAATACAATCAAAGCCATCAACTTGAGCCCCGCCAAGCGAATTTGTGTCTTCGAGCATTCCGTCATGACAAATTTTAACTGCGCATGCCCAGCCATTCAGAGGGGCCAGGGATATGGCTTTCTGTCTGAAGTTTCCTCATGATTCACTGCTTGTATGAGCGAGCAGCGAAGGTTCTGGCGAGACTGCGCGGATGGGCAGGCTCGCCTGAACCTTCGCTACTCGCATAGGCGATAAGTACCAAAATCGCTTGACGGGGCCCAACTTAATCTTTACATCTCCATTTCATTTCAGTCATGTTAAAACAAGCCCATGTAAAGAACATCAATGTAAACCCCACTTCATAAAGAGAAAACTGGGGTTTACGGAGCTATATATTATTGTTCTTATTTCTGCTCGAAGACCTAGGTTGTGGGTACTCGTAAGAACTGGTTTTAAAGAGCATCCAAAACCTATGTTGAATTTCATCAGAAAATTACCGTTTTAAAGGTTTGAAAGAATGCACTCATCACACAGATGTGTGAAATATCATTTTGACTGCTAGAATTGAACATTTCTTGCATGCTTTTTAATAAAATATAGAGAGTTCTCAGTGAAATCGAAAACGATATTGTCACTGTTTCAAACAGTGACTGATATCAATTTTATTTTTCACTGTTTGGGACTACTTTCTTCTCGAAATCTAATTCTTTGGTCAGTTTTTCCATTGTCAAATGTTTGAAAATTAATGAACTGTATTAGAATTGACGCTAAGCCCGTTCACACGTCACGAGGACGTTAATGAGGTCATTTTCGACTCTGACGTCAAGTATTTTATCGCGCGACGTTAGATCTGTCCGCACATTCTTTGGAAAACTAATCTCTCAGTTGTTTCTGTCACCATTCATATAAATGCCATCCCAGGTGCAAACTTACGGAACCCGGGAAGGGACATTTCTGTTCCAGTATCTAGCAGAACAGAATTTAAAACAATAAAATTAGCGTGGAGAGGAAAACAAAAAAAAAAAATATGTCGTTTAAACGACATATTTCTTGTTTTCTTTTCCACTCTGAAAAAGTAGCGATGAATTTCAAACAATAAAATTAGAATGGAACAGAAAACAAAAAGATGTCGTTTAAACGACATAATTATTGTTTTCTGTTCCACTCTGAAAATGTAGCGTGGAATGTAAAACGATAAAATTAGAATGGAACAGAAAACAAAAAGACGTCGTTTAAACGACATAATCAGTCTTGTTTTCTGTCCCACTCTGAAAAAGTAGCGTGGAATTTAAAACAATAAAAATAGAATGGAACAGAAAACAAAAATATGTCGATTAAACGACATATTTAGCTTATGCCGTGGTCTGTTGTCTATCGTCCGTCATTAACTTTTCACATTTCGACATCTCCTCCGGGACCGGAAGTCAGATTAAGCTGATTCATGGTGGGAGGCATTCTGGTGACTTTAGGATTGAGATTTGCTAAAGGGAGCTTACCACTAAATATTTTCCATAGGCGACAATAGTAACCTTTTACATGCTCCCACAAAAACTACACATACAAAACTTTTCAAACCTTACTCATTTATAGAGCCATCCTAGCTCAACAAGTTGATGAGAAAAAATCCACATGTTGCCCGTCTCCTTTTCAAGTTATGGTCCGCCATGTTTGTTTACATGCAGATTCGCAGTGAATACAAGCCGGCTTTTTAAAGGAGAGATGACAATATAAAATCAGCAACAATTTCTTTGAGCTTGCAGATATAATTATAAAACACACATCATTTTATTTCCTTATAACTATCCTTTTCTCACATTGAAATGAAATATGGGATATTTATCCAATGGAAGCCTGCCTGGTATTTAGACTGCAACTAAAAGCTCTGTCCCAAAGTGATAAAATCCAGTACCTCCCGTATTTAGCGCAAAGTTACCTAAAATGGTTCCTTTCGGATTTCCAAGATGTCCGCCATTGCGCCATCTTGAAAGTCTTCAAACCACATCTCCTCCCAGACCAAAGTTCGAATCAAGCTGAAACTTGATTGGAGGCATTGGATTAGCATGGAGATTCAGATTAGCTAAAATCATTACGTTCTGGGGCCAGTTGTTCAAAGCATCGTTAGCTTAACGAGCTCGTTAGTGGTCATATTGTTAAGTGTTCTAGCAGTTTAATATTTACAATTTTGGTATTTTTGCTGAAAAAAAGTGAGCAGCTTTTGTGAATGCAAAAGCTGCTCACAATTTTTCAGCAAAAATATTAGCATATTTACCATATTAAAGGATTAAAGATTTAACGATACGTTAACTAACGACGTCATTAGTTTTGAACAACTGGCCCCTGATATCCAAGCTGGCCGCCATGGCTGTCATCTTGAAATTCTTCAAACGACATCTCAAAAACCAAAGGTCCAATTGAGCTTAAACGTGATGGGAGGCGACAGGGTGACATGGGTATTTAGATTTGCTAAAATTGTCCCATTCCGATATCCAAGATGGCCGCAATGGCTACCATCTTGAAATTCTTCAAAAGACATCTCCTCCCAAAACTAGAGATTGGATCAAGTTGATACTTTATGGAACGCATCGGGACGAAATGGCGATTCAGATTTGCTAAAATTGTTCCGTTCCGATATCCAAGATAGCCACTATGGCGGCCATCCTGAAATTCTTCAAATGACATTTCTTCCCGAACCAAGGGTAAGATTGAGCTTAAACTTGGGTGGCGTTGGGGAACATGGAGATTCAGATTTAACTAACATTGTTCTGTTGCGATATCCAAGATGGCTGCGCAAAGAGGCCTTCTTGAAATTATTCAAAAGGCATCTCCTTCCGAACCAGAGGTCGGATCAAGCTGAGCTGTCCATTCTTAAAATTCTTCAACCTACGTCTCCTTCTGAACCAAAGGTCGAATGGAGCTGGAACTTTATTGGAGAAATCGGGGCAACATGGAGATTCAAACTCGCTGAAATTATTATGTTCTGTTATCTTGTTGGCCATCTTGGCAATCTTCAAACCACATCAAGCATCAACATCATCTCTTCCTGAATCCTAAATCAGACAAAGCTATTCGGAAACTTAATCAGAAGCATCAAGATTATTTAAACATGCAGATTCAGAATTGCTAAAGGCAATGTGATCTGATAGACTAAAAGGCCACCAAGACGCAATGTAATTTATTATCAGCCTCATCCAGGTGAGCGATTCGGGCCAACCTGGGCCTCTAGTTCTTGTTTTTGTTTTCTGTTTCATTCTAATTCCATTGTTTTAAATTCCCCACTACTTTTTCAGAGTGGAACAGAAAACAAGAAACGACATATTTTTGTTTTCTGTTCCATTCTAATTTTATTGTTTTAAATTCCACCCCATTTTTTCAGATAGGAAAAGAAAACAAGAAATATGTCATATTATATCGTTTAAACGACATATTTCTTGTTTTCTTTTCCACTCTAATTTTATTGTTTTAATTTCTGTTCTGCTAGATACTGGAACAGAAATGACCCTTCCCGGGTTCCGTACCAATTAGTTTACACCCAATATCTTACCGACTAAATACGTTGGACATCATTAAATTAATGCGAAACGGCCAGGAACAAAGAGGGTGGGTGACGCGATTAGTGAAGCTAAAGTTTGCCTAGCGACATGTGCCTGCTGAAGCATATCTTGTGATTATTTTTGCTCCTCAAGAATGGAAATATCTTCAAGGTAGGCAACCCTTTCAAAGACTATTTATCTACAATAAAAGAAGAAAATCTCCCAAAACTGTCCCCTACTATTTCTTATCTGAAGGAATTCCCTAGAGACTCAACCGAGAATGGGTTCGACTCAGCCATGGTAAACGAGCCATCGGTGTTCAAGCCATCGAAGTTTAACTGCAATAAATTGTTTCATATCTTCCAAAACTGACAATTTTCTGGTGAAAATTTATTATATATTCCTCAATACTGCTGCAAACATAGATTTATAATACCGGTACTCGTTAGAACCGCTTCAGTGGGGCGATTCTAATGCCGAGAACCCACGTTCTATGTGTTTCAACAAGAAAAATGAATATAACGCATACCCTTGAAACCCCACATTTCACCATATTAAGTGATGTTTACTAGGGCGCTCATTACACGGACTTGTAAACGTTGTTTGTTTATTTGATTTGAGGTTTAACGACGAACCGGTAAACATGATGATATAAAAGAAAGAATTTGCTTCCGATGAGAAAATCTTTCTTTTAACCCTTCTCTTGCTGAGTATTCATTTTAGCCACACCCACTTCTGACTTCGAACCAATCAGATCACTTGATGTAATTTACTGCTACAAATTCATAAATTGAATGTCAAACAGTGTAGATCGTGATCAGATGGCTTCTTCAGAAGCCATCTGATCTGGATCTACACTGTTTCCAAAGATAGGGGTTGTCGTGAACAGCAAGATAAGGGTTAAGAGTACGTTCATCACAGAGTTGTGCGGCTGCGTGTGTGTGGGGGTGGGGGGGGGGGGTTATAGAAAAGCGAACAAGAAGTTCCGAAAGTTGTCTCCCCTATAAAACAAATGGCGGGAATCTGCCACGTGAATCCAACCACCTTAAAATTGATAAGTACCAGTGCAATATCACGGCTTTAGCACGGCGCTGTGTGTTCAAATCAAATCTCAGTAGATTTCGATGTCAAATAAGCGTGTACTTGAATATTTAAATGGTTGAATTAGCCTACCGCATATCTGATTAATTATGGGTCTCAATATAAAACTTATCAATATTTTCAAAGGCGCAGATAATGCTATGTTAATATTCATTTGATAAATATCCAATACATGTTCATTTAAGGCACTAAGTTTGAATAAATTTAAGTTTAAATAGGTCTTCACAATTGTACATTTCCATACGAGTTCACCATTTTAACTCTTATCATGCTGTTCACGACAACCCCTATCTTTGGAAACAGTGTAGATCCAGATCAGATGGTTTCTGAAGAAGCCATCTGATCAGGATCTACACTGTTTGACATGAAGTTTATGAATTTGTAGCAATCAATTACATCAAGTAATTTGATTGGTTGGTAGACAGAAATAGGTGTGGCTTAAATGAATATTCAGCAAGATAAGGGTTAATTTCAATACGACCCTGAAGTATAGTTTAACCCATTGTATGCTAGTGGACTCTTCCATTGCTAATTGTTGGACAAGTCCATTTGTCATATAAGGGGTATTAGGCATATTTTTCGTTTTCATTCTATTTTCGACGGAAAATTCTGTTAGCAAATAGTGCAGGTCCTGATCAGACGCTTGCGGCGTCTGATCTGGGCCTGCACTGTTTGCCAAGGTATCCATAAGGGGGGTTCCCGCATGCAATTGGTTAATTAATGTGGCTATCTTAGCACTATTGAGCTAGCGCAATTAAATCTAAGCAATCGGAGAAGACTCGGCTCACCCTGTTTATAAATGAAAAGCCTTAAATGCTTTTATTTTGCTAGCATATCGAAAACGGACAGTCTTTTATTTACCACCATGTGCACATATTGTTATTATTAACCCTCAGTAACTGGAACAACCCCTGCTTTGAACAAATTATTGTTAAATTCCAATATTAAGACTACCTTTGGGACTTTTAAACAGTTCCAAAAGTGGTCTTTCAAATGAGTTCTTTTAAACTACTTTTGAACTGTTACAAAAAAAGGTATTTCAAAGCTGGTCTTTTAGACTACTTTTGAATAGTTCCAAAAGGGGTCTTTCAAAGCTGTTCTTTTAGACTACTTTTGGACAGTTCCAAAGATAATCTAAAGACAATACTGGAACAGTCCAAAAGGCGGTCTGTTACTAGATGATGTTGGCGGGATTTCTTCTACATGTAACTATGGCGAAAGGTTGGGACAATTTTAAGGTACCAATAAAATAACAGTCGACTTCTAGTATATATGAATCAAAAAAGATTAGCTCTAGTGTGTGATTTGTTGAGTAATAAATCACAGTTTGGGGAGGGGGGGAGGGGGTCAGTTGTAAAGTAGATCAAAATCACAGTTTGAAGGTCGGTTTTAAAGTAGATCAAATCGCGAGAGCTATGCTACGCGCTCGTGATTAGATTTACTTTACAACTGACCTCCAAACTGTGATTTATTACTCAACAACTCAATGCCAGAGTTGACAAGTCAGTGAAATGAAAACCGCCTAAACTCCACTTAAGGGGAATGGGAACACCTTCAGGGGAGGCAACTCCTGCAAAAACATTTTTGACTCCCATGCCAATAGGGGTCAACTCTTAAAGGAAAGAATTTGCTCCTAAGGAGCAAAATTCTTTCCTTTAAGAGTAGACCCCTTTTTCGGTGAGACTGAGCCTATAGAAAAGCGAACAGGAAATTCCGAAAGTTGTCTCCCTTTGAAAAATGGCGGACAATCGGCCAAGTGTTCCCATTCCCCTTAATAAAGGGAAAAGTGGACTTAACGGGGGTAAACATTAGCTTCTTTATTATTCCTCAAAATCATAGAGTACGAGTGCCGTAAGTGCCATAGATTGTGGGTGCTCGTTAGAACCGCCTAATTGAGGCGGTTCTAACGAGCACCTACAATCTCACGGGTGGACATCAGCGGAGCTATCGCGATATCGCGTTAACGTAACTTTGTTCCCACGACACATCCTGGAATTCTCGCGATAGTTCCTAGGACCCGGAAATGGTAAACAAAAGTAGGTACCCCTGTGGGTTTTGATTTATTGTAGAACAATGAGAGAATAATATAAAGTTTCGGCGATGCTATTCAATGTTAAAATGCTTTAACTTTCTAAGCAGGCCGAAAGAAATATTGAAACAAATGTTTCTGAAAGTAAGCGACCGTAACAAAATCGAAAATCGAACACAGGGTGATCTGACTTTAGTTTTATGTCAGCACGAATTACTGAAGCAATTGTTTTGAAAGTTTTCGCTTAGAACGAAATCGTTCGGCGCATATTCTGGGTATATCAGTCCTCATTCATCATTTAGTTGTAAAAATTTGTTCAGTCCATGTGCAGTGAAGGGGTAATGCCGACGGAGAATGCCGACGGTAATTTCAGACGGAGTAGCTCCCACATCATCGCGGCAGCTCCAAAAACACGTTCTAGTTCCCACGAATCTATCAGATACTGAGTCTGTCACATTTGGTCATTACCTCAGTTAGGTGGTTCGCTAAATTTAGCAAAAAAATCAATGTATGAGTTCTTTAAAGTATTTACAATCTGTTACGGAGGTGTACTAAAACGTATACCTCTGAGTCCCAATCTATACCATGCGGGCTTTGAACTGTTCTGCAGTTAAAAAGTCGTTCTAAAAAAATATCAGTTATTTCATTTGGATTAATACTGAGATTAATGCCGATTTTATTCAAGTATCGTGCAGATATTGTTGACGATATATTCAAGTTTTGCTTACTTTAACATATCAGAAGTTATAGAATTTTATTAGAAATCGTTGACTGGTTCATATTATACATGTAATTTAATCTGTTTTAAAATATATATTTCTATTGACTGCACTGTTAGAAAGATATTTTATTTATTATTATTATTATTATTATTATTATTATTATTATTATTATTGTTATTATTATTATTATTAAATATTCGCGACTCTGAAACGCCTTTTAAGATTAAACCACAACTTTTAATGAATACAAGGCATGGGTTTTGCTAACGTGTGCCTTGATCAGATTTTGATACACGATTAATTGTTTGTTTTAGCATGAAAAAATATGATTAATTTTAAGCATGGCCCAATGGGTGTCTCATAAGCCAATCTGGCTGGGTGTTATTATCTGACTCTCAGGTTTTATGTTTTATGTGAACTGTATAGTGTACATAATAACATGTGACACGTTAATAAACTACTTACTTACGTACTTTCTTTCTTACTTACTTACTTACTGTATAATTTAGTAGAGAATGACAATTTGGGGAGGCTATTTCTTTTCTTCACAGTTATACCACGGTTTAAAATCTCTATAATTCCAGTTGTTTTCTAATGATTACGGACCGCAGCATCCCCTCGGTTAATATAGACCAGGTTGTGACGTCACGGGATTTCGCTCTATTAGACAACTGCTTAAAAACCTGTTATATTCCATTCTTGTATTAATAAATGATTTATATGATGCTAGCGGTTGCCTGGTGGTTTCAATCGACATATAATCTAATCAAAAAACTTCTTTCCATGTGATGGCATGAAAGACTCGTGGGAACTAGAGCGTGTTTTGGGAGCTGCCGCGATGATGTGGGAGCTAATCCGCCTGGAAAATTTAGCACCACTCCTTCAAAGTACATGAACGGATAAACATTTTTACATCTAAATGATGAATTAGGGTCGACATACCAAGAATTTGCGCCAAGATATCTCGTTCTAGGCGAGAACTTACGAAACAGTTGCATCATTTACAACTGGAGTCAGAGAACCCTGTGTTCAATTTTGTTACGGCCGCCTAATTTCGGCAACGATTTTTTCAACATTTCTGTTGGCCTACTTAGAAAGGTAAATCATATCCACATAGAATAGCATCGCCGAAATTGTATGTTACTCTCTCATTCTTCGACAATAAATCAAAACACACAAGAGTACCTGCCTTTGTTTCCATTTTTTAGACCCTAAGAACTATCGCGAAAGTTCCCGGATGTGTCGTGGGAACAAAACTAAGCAATTTCGCGATAACTCCCCAGATGTCCAACATTGAATCTATTTTAAAAAAAAAAAATCTGCAAAAAAAGGTATTTTTATAGATATGCAAAAATTCCATTTAACATACACGCGTAATCATTGTAACAAATTTTAAGCGTTATCCTTTCAGACTTTGCGTTGCATATGGAAGTGCATCCGAACAGAATATCATATAATAGTCTAATTTCTTGCATGTTCGTATTTTCATATTCCCATGATTCGTGTGAAAAATGGACCGAATTACAGATAATTTCCGATGCTAAATTCCGCCAGCCAGAACAAACATTATTTTACGTATTATAAGCTGTACGTAGTAGAAAAGTTTGTAAGGTTACATTTGTGCTTCAAATGTCAATAATAGCTTTAAATACAACTAAACAAACTCGGCATTCGGTTTAAGACACATTTAGGTTACTAAATCATAATGAACCCTTTACAAGCGTGTTTGTCAGTACATGCGGGGTGGGAGGGGGGCGGGGGGGGGGGGTGGATCTTCAGCATGAGTGCACTTGTATTGTTGAGTTTATAATATTAGATGACATGTGAGACTTCGCTGAGCATTTTATTACTTTTTCACGCTCAATTTAATAAATTCAGTTATACAAGAGCATGAATACAAGATTCAGTTTATCGTATGAACTTAAAACACAGTTTTAACACAAAACGTCAATACGTTTAATAAGGAACCGCATATAACGTTACTCGACGTAGCCTCTGTAAGTGTTCGTATTTAACGTACATGTATATCAGTTTTCAGCTCCGGTTTGTTCTTGGCAATGGTATGTAGCAAAATTTTTTTCATTGATTGTTCATCTGTCCAGTCTTTCAATGAAAAATAAATTCTGTTCGTTTGCAACATAGATCCTACAGCATGACTGATTTTAAATTACAACGAGCCTGTTCTATAGCTAGATGTATGCACAATTATACAATCGCCTGCACATAGACGGAATGACAGTACGCAAGACCATGACACCCACACCCCCCCCCCCCCATCCCGCCGTCGACAATAAAAATTTTCGCACATACGAGCGTACGCACATGTACGTACGTTCTTCTACATGGGGGTTACGTACGCGATCCTGTACCCTCGGGTTAAGGCATTGTACCAGGAAGGACGTAAACTTTTAAGAGCTCATATTTTCCAGACCATATGATGGTATTGTGATGATATGTATAGGTTAAAAGGTTTATTCAGCAATACACTGGCCCTTACCTATGACCTCTAGGTCAAGTCATGGACTTAGAAAACTTTAAATGCTAAAATTATTTAAGAGCTTATATTTTTTAAATCATATAATGGATTTGGTTCATATTTGGTACGTAATAGATACACATTTAAAGTTTATCTAGCCTACCCGCATCAATGCCCATGACCTCAAGTTCAAGGTCACAGACTCATAAGTTTTAACATAATCACGCCCATGCCCATGACCTCAGGTTACAGACTCAGAATTTTTAATGTCAAGGTTTTAATAAGAGCTCACATTTCCCAACCAATTCAATGGATTTACTTCGTATTTGGTATGACGAACGATACATGTCGTTTCTCCGGCTACTCCGTTTTGTTTTCGTCCACATATGATTAATGATCGGGTCGAAATAAAAGAAATAATCTTGAAAGGGCCGTAAAACCAAAGCTCAAGGTCAATTTAACAGACTTAGTAATTCATTTATTTTTTATGGATTTGATGCATATCTAGATGATGATAAACACTTTTTTCCAAGATTTAAACGACATTAACCCAACCTTACGCCGATGATCTCAGCCGAGCAATGCGTTGTTTTTTTGTTGTTGTTTTTTTTGTAGTTGTTAGTTTGTTTGTTTGTTTGTTTGGCAACATGCCTTTTTCTTGGTGAGGATGGTCCCTGGGTAGGGGCATCTGTGTCGTATTCACAATTCTAGTTTTATGTGTCTAATCGCAGATTGTGGATAATCGTTAGAACTACCTGAACGCGTTGTTTCTTTTGTTTGCACCCCGCCAACCGTTGGTACAATGCTCATGTACTGAGATCATTTTGGAGACGCTGCTTTCGATTTTTTAAGACTTTTACCCGTCCCTGAGGTAAAGTGACATTATAAACCCTACCGACCAAAGCCGCTAGAGTTTAAGGAGCGGTCCCACTCGTACCACTTTTCTTGGGCAGACTTTTACAATCTAAGCGGTTAACCAGTAATCAAGTTTGGTCGGTTTTAGCTCTGCGCGGAAGCACTATGTCTCCAGGCCCCGATGGTCGAAAGCCATTACGCGTAAGCATAACCACAAAGAGGCGCTTCTAACGAGTACCCTCAAGTTCTATTAAAAAAAAATAAGAAAACCCCCTACCCAATCCCAAACTAAAGATTATAACAAAGGGGTCAGTTTCCAGGGGTCTTCATTGCATGGGCTTGTATAAGTAATGGGCGTGGTCTGCGAGGGTAAGCGAAATGGCATGTTACGCAATACACTTTTAACAACGAGCGTAGGTTTCTATAACCTATTCTTCCGCTATGGTCGTGACATGTCCAACGTTTAAGACGAAAATTTCACTGTGCGATGTCTAACTATTCATCTCAGAAATACGACAAGATGTGCGAACATCGCAGATCTCGAGAATTTGATGAAACAGGATTTTTGTCGTAAGAACTTCGTACGATCTTTTTAAGACGAAAATACGTCGCAAATGCTTTAATAAAACTGGCCCCAGTACATCAAAATTGTGTTATTACAACAATGTAGTGTGAGATTATTCATTAATCCGTCTGATATATTTATTTTCAAAGATTTAGTAGTTTCAGGACAAAATACACTAATGGGTTGTCACCCAACTTGGTGTATGCATTGGACTGTTAGAAAGTGGTCAGACCACTTTTGAACAGTCTCAAATGTGGTCATTTACTACGCAAAGACACTGGGTGTAGAAAAAACAAAGAAGGAAAAAAACTATAACGTCTTAACCCATAACATCCCAATCACAACAATTGTCGTCTGTTTTGTCGTCGGCTGGTAACTTTGAAAGTGATTTTTTTTTTGCAAACAGTGTGGACCCAGATCAGACTGCTCCACTGATCTGGTCCACATTGTTTGCATATATGCAAAAATATGTTTTGAAAAGTTTAAAAAAAAATCAGCAGACGACAAGAACAGACGACAATTTCAGATGCAGTTTTTTCGCGGCATTTAGATGATCTTAATAGCGGAATTCCACTGTGTTAATTTTGCTATCTGAAGCTTTGGAAAGAATATCATAGGGACCCAAGTACCAGTTCGAGTCAATCATGGCCAACCAGCCAATGATGTTCGAGCCATCGACGTTTTACTGTATTTGATAGACGTTTCTGAACGAAACTGACAGAATTTTTCCTCTACATGTAATAGATTGGGACAAACCAATTACTAATTTTACGGTGTCTGATAAATTTCGTTGTACTTTAAACAAACAGCGTCAACCCAGATCAGACTCAGCGTGTTGCGTTACGTTACAGAACTTGGCGTCTCACATGTGACCTATTACACGGGACCCGATCGCACAGGTGTGAGAGAAATAGTGTTGAAGAGACGGTGCTTTTTGGGTCGATTGCTTTTCAATCGACCCAAAGTTGTAAAGCGCTGTAAGTTTTTCAATGCTGAAGTCCACGTGAGTATCAATGACTTGTCCGGTTATTTAGAGAAAATAGATGCGCTAGTCTTATATCGATGCGTACATCTATAGAATCAGCATGTGTTGGGCTTGCAAACAGTGTAGACCCAGATCAGACGCGACAGAGCCCGTAAAATACTTGAATTAAAAGTTAATCGAAACTCTTAAATGTCAGTCCACTCTCCGAGGTTAAAAACATATTTCGTGCTCAGCTCAGCGATACAATCAACGCTGCTGTTTTTGATAAATAACGTATACTGGATTTCCTACTATCAGTGATAGCCACGTGGACTTTAGCACTGAGAAGTTTCTGTGCTCAGTAACTAAACAATCGACCCAAAACTGTATTGTGACTTAGTTATAGCAGGCAGGCTGATCTGAGTCTTTTTTGAGCGAAGCTGTCCCAAGACACATCACTACGAAAACATATATGCCTATACAAATACATTGTAAATTTTACCACCGAAAATCGACAATTTAAAGATCAAACATTGTGATATGCTCCTTATTTCTGTCGGTCTCGGTAGCTCAGTCGGATGCGCGTCTGACTGGTGATTAGGAGGACGCGGGTTCGATTCCCGCCGGGGTCGGCAACATTCTTTCGTGGAGATTGATCATGAAATCTTTTCTACGTTCATTCTCTCCCTTCCGCTGATTCAAGAAGGGCAGTTGTCAGTTTCTGGCGAAAGAATGTGCACTGTACTGGTTAACCGCTTACGTATAAGCCTGCCCAGGAAAAGTATGGATAGGTAAACTGACCGGCTGAAAAATGACCTAAAATAGTGTTGACTAGGCCGTTAAACTCCAAAACAAACAAACAAACAAATGCTTCTTATTTCTGCTCAAAATATAGATTGTGGGTACTCGTTAGAACCGCCTCATCGAGGCGGTTCTAACGAGTACCCATAATCTATATTTTAGAGCAAAAATAAGAACAGGTTTACCCTGTAAACCCTAGTTTTACTATATAAAAGTGGGCTTCAAGGGGGTCAAACTTATATAGGCGTGTTTCCTTGATGTGACTCTAAATGGTCTACTTGCCTGGTGTAAGGAACTTAATCTTCGTTTCCGTCATACTGGCCAAAATAAAAGAATTTATTCACAATATCTTTTATAACTGTTCGTTTGAGATTTTCAGCCCTCTACGATATATCCCCCTTTTTCATCATCCTTGAGCGTTCCTGTCAATAGTGAGTAATGAAGCAGCCACAGTAACATAAACGTTGGCGGCTCCCGCCCATCGAGGCTTGAAGAAATAGATGGGCTGCGTGATGCTTCCTCGCAGAGCTGAAACCGACCCGCACACGAGTACTGGTAAACAGCTTAGAGGAGCTAAGCCTGCCCAGACAAAGCGGTGCGAGTCGGCCCGCCCATGCTTATAAGTCCTATAAGTTTCGACGGGTGGCAGGGCTTGAGATGTCATTTCATCTCAATGTCGGGTAAAAGTCCCACAAAATTGGAAGCAACGTCTCCAAATGATTTTTACAGTGTTGACGGGTACGTTAAATCAAAATCACACCAATAGTTAGTACTGAAGCAGCCACAATCAAGTAAACTTTGGTATGTACAGACTGAATCAACACATGCTAAAAGGATCCTTTTGCGCCATAAGTGTCATATAACATGATGTCAGAAATTTCATATATCTGATGAAAATGTGCAAAATATACTTAATTTGTGCTTCAAACAATGATTAGGTGTACTCGTTAGAACCGCCTTAGTGAGGCGGTTCTAACGCGTACCCACAATCTGTTTCTATCTAAGTAACATTCTTGGTTCAAGAAGTAGTTACAATGCTCAGACCCTAACATAAAAATATGGTTCGCCACACAATGGTTTGACATCAAGGTTACAGTTCCGAAACATGGAAAAATCCTTTAGTCAAGCCCCTGGCTTTTCGGACTACGGAAATTTGTTTTAGACAACGGTAGTTCGAGCCACTGAGGTTCATCATGACCCCAGATAAGGATAAGCTACAGTGCTTAGTAATTTCGGGTCGACTGAGCAACAATCGACCCAGTTAGGCTATCGGTGTTCGATGAATTGAAGGCTTACTGAACGCGTATTTTCCATGTTTTGGGGCTGAAAGCCCTCGAACCCTGTGGTGGCATCCTGTGGTTCACTGCAAGCGTTTTAGAAACAGTTTACAATCCAAAATATTTTTCCAAAGAAGCACAAACTGTAGTTACATATTACAAGTTAAGTCATATATTGGCAATATTTACAATGTGATAATATCATAATTGTTTGTAAACAATCTGAGATCAAACTTTCGTGTCAAAATGAAAATACTGCACGCACACTAGCCACTTTATATCTGCCTAAATTCAATAGTAACATTGGTATATCATTTACCAATCAATGTGATCATGCTATTTTTTCCTGTTCATATAATCAAATATTTATACATTACGAAAACACGCCTATCTAAACATATTGAAAATTTTACCTCCAAAAAATGAAAATTTTCTGATGAAAAATGCGACTTTTTTGTTATCACTGCTCCAAACATAGATTGTGAGCACTCGTTAGAACCGCCTCGCCGAGGCCGTTCTAACGAGTACCCACAACCTATATCTTAGAGCAGGAATAAGGAAAATAATGTATACCCCTGCCAACCCCAGTTTTACTATATAAAAGTGGGGTTTGAGGGGGGGGGGTCAAAATTATATAGGCGTGTTTTCGTGATGCGAACTTCTTTGGAAACAAGACTGAAAATTTATGTGTAAGCACTTAACAGGAATTTTTTTTCAATCAAAGCACTGACGCCACCGATGGGTCGATTGCCCCTGAGTGTAGATTTAAAAATGTAGAAAATGGTTCTGAACAGGGGCTTAAACTATTTCGTTTAAACAAACAGTGAAGACCCTGATCAGACGCCGCATTCTGTGGCGTCTAATCTGGGTCTACATTAAGCCAACAGTGAAGACCCTGATTAGACGCCGCATTCTGTGGCGTCTAATCTGGGTCTACATTAATCAAACAGTGAAGACCCTGATCAGACGCCGCATTCTGTGGCGTCTTATCTGGGTCTACATAAAGCAAACAGTGAAGACCCTGATCAGACGCCGCATTCTGCGGCGTCTGATCTGGGTCTACACTGTTTGCCAATGTAAAAGCACATGAGTCCAGTCCGGGTATTACAGATAACCCTCTTGACTCAGCGACAAGAAAAGCGCGGCTTTAAAAAAATCCATTACTTGAAATTCATGCAAATTTTAACTTCATTGATCAGCGATAGAAGCCCCCGCCCATAGGGGCTTGTACAATTATATATGGGCTGCATGATGCTTCCACGCAGAGCTGAATCCGGCCTGCACACTATAGTACTGGTAAACCGCTTAGAGGATCTAAGCCTGTCCAGGAACCGCGGTGCGAGGCGGACCGTCCATGCTAATAAACCCTATTGGTTTCATTGGGCGACAGGGCTTGAGATGTCTTTTCATCTCAATGTCGGGTAAAAGTCCCACAAAATTGGAATCAACGTCTCCAAAATGACCTTCACAGTGTTGACGGGGACGTTAAACCTCAAATCAAACAAACAAAATTGATCTGCGATAGTCATGTGGACAATGGTAGGCAAGTTTCATGATTTGGGTCGAATGATAACAGTCGACCCAAAATTAACTTCATCCCTTTATGGTTATGGTTAATAGCTTGAAGCACCCGACAAAAGTTAATAGCAGACGGCATTTATTACTATTATTGTTATTATTATTATTATTATTATTATTATGGCTTAGAGAAATATATTCGGCTGCATGTTGTTTCCTTATAGAGCTGAAACCGACATCACATGAATACTGTGGTAAACCGCTTAGAAGGTCTAAACTTTGGGCCAGCCCAGGCAAAGTGGTGCGAGCCAGACCGTCCAGGAATATAAACCCCATTGGTTCCCATGGTCGGCAGGAATTGAGATGTCATTTCATCTCAGTGTCGGGTAAAAGCGCCACAAAATTGGAAACAAAATGACCTAAATAGTGTTGACGGGAAAATCATTATTTTAAGAAACAAACAGGCTTGATCATTGATTCCACTGTGGAATTTTGGAAATATTTGAGGGTCACTGATGAGGCCTAATTGGCCGAAACTAGCTAGTCGGGCCCAGAAAACATGCACACTCCATATTTTTCAGTTCTGTGGTGTATTCCTTGCGTCCAAAGGACAACCCTTTTATAGAATATATTTAACGTCACTACAGCTGGTGTCTGGGAATGTGTGGCGGCCGTGAAATGTCTCCCTGCCCTACATAGTGTAGTTTATAATTTCTTGTCCTTTGGGATCATTGATTCCATTGTGGAATTTTGAAAATATCTGAGGGTCACTGATGACTGATGAGGCCTAAGTGGCCGAAACTAGCTTGCCTGGTCCAGAAAACATGCACACTCCATATTTTTCAGTTCTGTGGTTATTCCTTGCTTCCAAAGAGTAACCCTTGAGGTTGCATACGTGTTGTTTGCTTAGCATACACATTAACCCTTGTCCTGCTAATCCTGGATATACCTTATCTTTGAAACAATGTAGATCCAGATCAGATGGCTTCTGACGAAGCCATCTGATCAGGATCTACATTGTTTGCCATTCAGATTGTGAATTTGTTGCAATAATTTGCATCAAGTAATCTGATTGGTTGATAATCGGTAGTGGGTGTGGCATATATGAATATTCAGCAGGACAAGGGTTAAGTTTAGCAGACGATTCACACGAAATGTCAAGTATGGTTTTCAATGAAAAATTTAAAAAAAATAAAGGTTTTCTTTATATAAATCTATTTAAAATATGTGGGCCCCTATGCGGGGCCATTTTGGCACCAGAGCTATAATTTGAACAATCTTGGTAGAGGTTCATTAGACAAAGCTGGGTACCAAATAACAAAGACCTATCAGACAAGTTTTACATGTTTTCCTTATATAAGTCTTATGTTTGTTTGAGTTGAGGTTTTATGTCGCCATCGATACTATTTAGGTCATTTTGGAGACGTTGCTTCCGATTTTGTGGGGCTTTTACCCGACATTGGGATGAAATGACATCTCAAGACCATACCGCCCATAGAAACCGCTAGGCTTTAAGGAACAGTCCGACTCGCACCACTTTAGCCCTGTGCTGATTACAAGTACTCAAGTTCGATCGGATTTAGCCCTGCGTGGAAGCACCATGCAGCCCAGTCTATTTCCCAAGCCCTGATGAGCACGGCGCACTTTATTGTTTGTTTGTTTGTTTGATTTGATGTTTAACGCCTCCGTCAACACTACAAATGTCATTTTGGAGGCGTTGCTTCCAATTTTGTGGGACTTTTACCCGACGCTGAGATGAAATGACATATCAAGCCCTGTCGCCCAATGAAACCAATAGGGTTTATAAGAACTGACGGTCCGACTCGCAACGCTTTGCCTGGGCAGGCTAAGATCCTCTAAGCGGTTTACCAGCTCGTGTGCGGTCGGATTCCGCTCTGCGTGGAAGCATCATGCTACCAGTTTATTTCTTCGAGCACCAATGGGCGGGGGCCGTCGACGCACTTTATATAATTCTATGTAAAGCATGTGGACCCCTGGGTGGGGCAATTTCTAGTCCCAAGTCTGTATTTTTTAACAATCTTGGCAGAGGCCCACTAGACGAAGCGATATACTAAATATCAAAGGTCTAGGTAAACGAGAATTGTTAAATGTTTTCCCTATGTAAGTCTATGTAAAACTTTTGGGCCCCTGGGCCTGGCCATTTTTTGGCTCCAGGGCTATAATTGAACAATCTTAACAGAGGTCCACTAGATCAAGGTGTATACCAAATATCAAAGGCCTGATCTTTAAAAGTGTTCCTTATATTAAGTCTATGTAAAACACGTGGGGTCTGTCATGGGGCCATTTTGGCAGAGGTTCACTTGATTAAAGTGTGTACCAAATATCAAAGACATGGTCCTTCTGGTGGCAGAAGCGAACATTTTTAAAAGTTTTACCCATACAAGTCTATAATTTACCTATACAAGTCTATGTAAAACATGGTGTCCCTCAGTCGCGCCATTTTGGCCCAAGGCCTATAATTACAACTGTCTTGGCAGAGGCCACTAGATGAAGCTGTTTACCAAATATAAAATGTCAGCTTACCCATCTGGTTTTAGACAATAAGGTTTTAAAAGTTTCCCCTCTATAACATTGTGTAATACATGCGGGGCCCCTGGGCGGGACTATTTTTGTCCCAGAGCTATTAATTGAGCAGTCTTGGTAATGGTCCAACGGACGAAGCTGTGTACCAAATTTCAAAAGCCTGGGTCTTCCGGTTTCAGACAATAAGATTATTAAGATATTTCCTAATAAAAGTCTATGTAAAACATGTGCTTGTTTGTTTTTAAGTTTAAGTTCCCCGTCAACACTATTTAGGTCATTTTGGAGACGTCGCTTCCAATTTGTGGGACTACCTGACACCGAGATGAAATGACATCTAAAGCCCTGCCGCCCAATGCAACCAATAGGGTTTGTATGCATGGACGGTTTGACTCTTACCATTTCACCTAGGCAGGTTTAGACCTCCTAAGCGGTTTACCAGTACTCAAGGGCGGTTGGTTTCAGCTCTGGGTGGAAGCATCATGCAGCCATATCTATTTCTCCAAGCCCCGATGGGCGGGCGCCGTCTATGTAAATCATGTTGGCCCGTGGTTGGGGGTGTCATTTCTGACCCCAGGGCTATAATTTGACCTATCTTAGTAGAGGTCTTCTAGAGGAACCTTTATTCCAAATATCAAAGCCCTGGGTTTTAGACAAGTAGATTTTTGCATTGAATGGAATTTGAAAGAGGACTACACAAAAAGCATTTCTGCCAAGTTTGATCAAAATCTGTTCAGTGGTTTAGGAGGAGATGTTGTTAAAAGAAGTTGTGCACGGACGGACAGATGGACGGACGACGAAGGACGGTGACCAATCAAAATACTCCCCCCCCCCCACCATACACACACACCACCACCACCACCACCACCACAACTACCACCACCATCCCAAAGAGCCTTCGGCTCAGGTGAGCTAAAGACAAAACAAAACTAGACAAAACAAAACAAAACAAAAAAAAATTGTTTTTCCCCGGACGTTTGTCTGTCTGTCTGTATGTCCGTCTGTCACAAAATCGTGTCTGCTCTATAACGTGAAAACCGTCCTACCTATCTTCACGGAACTTCGTAAAAATATTAATCAACATTAGGCGACGTGCAGAACGCAAGAACTATAACTTTTGCATTTATACTTATTGAGTTATTTCCCTTGGAAGTTTGTCGGTCACAAAATCGTGTATGTATGGGCAAAAAGTGTCCGGTCAATACCGTTCTTAATTTAAGATGGATTTTAAAATTACTTGGCAGAAATGTAAACCACCATAAGGCGATGTGTCGGGCGCATGACCCAGGTCGGTACCTTTAAGGTCAATGTCATACTTAGAGACCAAAGGTAAAAAGAGATTTTTTTTTTTTTTTTTCGTGTTTGGTCTATAACTTTCTTATCTTGGATGGGTTTTAAAATTACTTGGCAGAAATGTCAACCATCACGAGACGATGTGTTGCGCGCAAGACCGAGGTCGGTTCCTCCAAGGTCAAGGTCATACTTAGAGGTCAAAAGTCAAAAAGGGGTCTTTTTTCGTGTTCGGTCAATAACTTTCTTACAAGACCAAGGTCCGTACCTCAAATGTCAAGGTCATACTTAGAGGTCAAAGGTAAAAGAGGCGCCTTTTTTGTTCGATTACGGTCAATAACTTTCTTATTCTTTGATGGATTATGAAATTACATGGCAGAAATATTAACCATCATTTTACGATGCGTCATGCCAAGATCCAAGCTGGTTCCTCAAAAGTGAAGGTCATAATTAAAGGTCAAATATCAGAAAAGGGTCTTTTTTCTCGGGTCCGGTCAGTTACTTTTTTTATTTCTTGATGGATTTTGAAATTAATTGGCAGAAATGTTACCCTCATGAGATGATGTGTCATGTGCAAGACACAGGTTGGAACCTCCAAGGTCAAGGTCATATTTAGAGGTCAAAGGTACAAAGAAGGTCTTTTTTCATGTCCTGTCAATAACTTTCTTATTTCTGGATGAACGTTTTAAAGTTACTTTGCAGAAATGTTCACCTTCATTAGATGATGTGTCGCACACAAGACCCATGTCAATACCTCCAATGTCAAGGTCATACTTAGAGGTCAAAAGGGGGGAGACATCTGTGTTTTTGTAAATAAATTCTAGTGTTAAGTTGCTGCTGTTTCTGATGAGAATTCTGTGACTCGATTTGATTGAGAGAGAGAGAGAGAGAGAGAGAGAGAGAGAGAGAGAGAGAGAGAGAGAGAGAGAGAGAGAGAGAGAGAGAGAGAGAGAGAGAGAGAGAGAGAGAGAGAGAGAGAGAGAGAGATGAATTATATATTAATTAATCATGTGTGCGAACATTTAATTCATTTATTCGAAATCGATCTCTTTCAAGCAACTGGTCTACATCTATAAAATATTCATTTCCTCACAGGTAGCTGATGGTCTTATGGCTGCGTCTTAACCCTTTTTGTACCACATGGAATCTTCCTCCTAATATATAGCAGGAGTTCATTTCAAAATTTAGGGGTGTCAGGTTGTGTTTTCTTCAAAAATAATTATGAAAATGGCTGAACTTTTAGCAAACAATGGAGGCCCTGATCAGACGCCGCGTTCTGCGGCGTCTGATCTGGGCCTGCGCTGTTTGCCAAGGTACCCCTTTAGGGGTTTCTGGTACTCAATGGGTTAACGACAAATAATCAACGCACTGACAATACTCGTGGGTCAAATATTATTCATGTGGTTGTTTTTTTTTTTGTTGTTGTTGATGAGATTTTACGTTCCAGTCAACACTAGTTAGGTTATATTGGAGACGTTGCTTTCGATTTTGTGGGACTTTTACCCGACATTAAGATGAAATGACATCTCAAGCCCTAAAACCTTTAGAAACCGTTAAGTTTTAGTTTAAACTTTATTTTATTTGTATAACTAATACATATAAACTCAACACATAAAAGCTATGAAATTACAATGTTACACAAATGGGATTCAGGAGAAAGTCGTTCGACTTTTGAAAAGTCTGTATCCCACCTTGCTTAAAGTGAAGACAAAAGTTATACGTGATTTAGCTTGAAAACAAGACCCTAAGTACTTTGTTTCATGGATTTGTGTGTCAACATTCCTTTGAAACCAATCTGCTGCAGGCTCCACGGGGAGTGGATAAGTTCTTATTCCAACACTATGTTTTACCAACTCACGACCTTGCACATGCAAGCAAAGACAAAACGTGCTTTGTCAGATTTAGGCCTCTAGAACATTTGCAATGTAGCATTAGTATCTATCAAAAACGTTAGATAGGTGTGAAACACGAGCAGAGCAGAACAAGAGATCCATCTTATGTACTTTCCTAATGGGATGTATTATACTACAATTGAAGTAGGGTTTAAACTAAATTCGTCAGTTTATTTGAAACGTTTTGTCTTTAGTAGAAATTCCTGCACAGCAAGGAAGACCTGTTTATTCTGGTGTAAAGAAAGCTCTGAACTGCCAAAGAGCAGCAGCTTAAGAGTGGGGCGACAAATCTCCGATACTGTATCGAGTAGATCTTGTCTTTGGTTGGTGTAACGATTACAATTTAACATAAAGTGGTCTGTATCTTCTATTGAGCCACAAGCACACAGAGGGTTATCAATAATATTTTTAGAGAAGAGATGCTGGTTTAACGAGCTACATTTTGTCCTAAGTCTTGCATGATAAATTTGTCCAAGTCTTTTTCCACAAAGGTAATATTTAGGAGGAATTTCTAGGTTTGTATTTAGCTTTCGTTTGAAGGAATCGCTAGAAGGAGAATCACTTACTTCGCTTGGGAGGTCGTTCCAGTCTCTGATAACAGATGGTAGAAAAGAATTATAATATTGTTGTGAGTTGGCGTGTATAGTACTAATGTTTGATGCATTACGCAGTTGATATGCTGAGGTATTACCAACTGAAGGCGGTACCAAAGAGGAAAGGTACTCAGGAACTAGGCCATTTTTCATTTTAAAAAACATCTGAAGTTTATGCTTTTTCCTTCTGGACGATAGTGATTCCCACCAAGTTTCAGTGTGTAGAGCATCGATAGAGACAAGTTTAGTTGCTCCTGTGACAATCCGTGCAGCTTCGTTTTGGATTTTTTCAAGCTCGTTAACTTCATAATGGGTGCAATTGTCCCAGACTACGTCTGCATATTCCAAAAGAGGTCTTATAAAGGAGATATAGATAGTCTGTAGCGATTTCCCATCAAGGGTAAACTTGTGTTTTCGCATTACATTAATACGAATCCACGCCTTTGACTTGATATATTCCAAGTGTTCGTGCCATGTACAATCGTTTGTAAAGATTAACCCAAGATGTTTGTGTGAACTTACTTCGTTAATTTGTGTTTTATTCATTAGAACTGGGGGATGATAAGGTTTATGGCGCTTTCGTGAAAAAGTAATGGACTCTGACTTTGCTGGGTTAAATGTGACTAACCATTTTGTTGCCCATTGGTGTACTTTGAGAAGGTCGGAATTCAGCTGATGAGCAGCTTGGTCTGGCTTTTCTACTATTACGTAAAGACTAGTATCATCTGCAAAGAGTCTAATAGATGAATTTATATCCTCAACGATATCATCAATGTATAAAAGAAAAAGAAGAGGACCAAGAATAGAGCCTTGAGGAACTCCGGCTTTAATAGATGCCCATTCAGAACTGACTCCCGGCAAAACAACTCTCTGCTTTCTGTTATCTAGGTAGTTTTTGAACCACTTTAAGAGAGATCGAGTAATACCAGCCCTTTCAAGTTTAAAAAGCAAACCTTTATGCCATACCCTGTCAAAGGCTTTGCTTATATCACAGAATATGGCTCGGACTTCTTTTCCTTCATCGAGTGCTTTACAAAAAGTATTATAAATAACTGTTAATTGATTCACTGTTGAATCGCCTAGAATAAAACCCGATTGCATTGCTGTAATAATATGATGATCGCGAAAGAAATTGAAGACATGTTTGTGTATGATCTTTTCCAAAACTTTTCCGATTGTGCTCAAGAGAGAAATAGGCCTGTAGTTAGTTACGTCCGAAGGGTCATTTTTCTTATAGATAGGCGTCACATTGGCTTGTTTCCATATGTCTGGAATCCGGCCCATAGAAATAGAAAAATTAAATAAATCGGACAAGGGAGATGAAAGTGGCTGTGCAAGTTCCTTGAGAAGTTTGTTGTTAATAGAATCTGGTCCTGCTGCTTTGCCAGTTTGAAGGGCACGGAGAATGGATGAAACTTCTTCAGGTGTTGAAACTATTGATTCAAGTATATTAGTGGGTACGTTTGCTGTATGAGGCAGGAATGCATTACTTTCATCTAGCTCAGTTTGTTGTGCAAAATATTGATTTAGAGCTTCGGCTTTTTCACATTCAGAAGAGTATATTGTACTTCCTCTTTTGAGTGGGGGGATTGTGGATGTCTGTTCAGGCTTTATAATTTGTTTTAACGTTTTCCACCAATCTTTAGGGCCTAAGTTTGTATTCTCTAATTTATTGGCTAATTTCCTAATGTCATCATTTTTTGATTTCCTTATTTCGTTGGTTAATTTGTTTCTAATATGTTTGTAATTTTCGAAGTCGTGTACATTGTTTGTTCTCTTATATTTGTCATACAAGCGTTTCTTTTTCCGTATTAATCGTTTTATATCGTTTGAAAGCCAAGAGGGATCTGACTGTCTTATTTTTATAATTTTATTAGGTATATGCTTGTTGGCCAGCAGACAAATTTTATCTGTAATATTTCCTGCATAGGTATCGATATCATCATTTTCGAATGATTTCCAGTCAGTTTCCTCCAGGTCATTTGAAAATGCTTCATAGTTACCTCGGTTGTATAAATAAATTTTCCGGGTATAAACTGGGGTAGTGGCTTTTTTGAAGGTCAGTACACAATATATAGGACAATGATATCTTATGTCCTGACCAAGGAATGGTTCACCGACACCACATAATAATATATTATTTTTATTTCCAGTTAAAAAAAGATCTATTATAGAGGAGGAGGATTCTGTGTAATGCGTTGGTTCCTTAATTAGCTGGTGAAGGCTAAATTGTTGACAAATATCTTTTACTTTTTTGTTGGCAGATTGTTTTAATATGTCAAAGTTGAAATCTCCAGTTACTAGAATATTTCGTACATTTGTTTCAAATGCCTGGCCAATAGAATCTTCAATCGACGACATATGGCATTCGTTGAATTAGGCGGACGATAAAACGTACCGATTAGTTGTTTCTTACTATTTACCATGACTTCTATCCAAATACACTCTATGTTTGGCAATTCAAGATCGTTTCGTCTGCAGGAGTAGGTATTGTTTTTAACATATACGCAGATTCCGCCATAATTTTCTCCAAGTCTGTCACGCCTAAATAATTTGTAGCCTTTAAGATTTAAAACGTCATCCGAAGTTCTTTGATCCAGCCAAGTTTCAGTAATACATATAACATCAAAGTTTTGAAGTTCAGCCTCAAGTAGATCTAATTTATTCACGATGCTTTGAACATTATAATGGACAACTGAAAACTTGTCTTTAATTATTTGGTCTTCTACGCTTGTAAAAGAGCTTTCAGAAGAGGAGGAAGGAGTCGATGATGGACCAGGATTCCGTTCTATTCCTGATATAAAAAGCAGTGACATGATTATCAAGATATCAAAATAGTTAAGAGGCTCAATACATTTGGTCTTTGCTTGACGACTATAGTGCAACCCTATCCGCATTCTATATATAGCAAGTGGTATCATGTTATACAATCTGTTAAATGACGAAAAAGTTTTGAAGATGCGGAAGGGTGACTTCTAGTGTGAAGCTCTGTACGACAGATGGCAAGGTGTAAGCAGTTTTCCCCGTGGTGCAGCAGCAGTAAATTCAAAGGAACAATTACACATAACAGACACACAAGTATATACATACACTTGATAGTTACATAAATGGGAAACGGAATAGATATATTTGCATAGATTAAATACTATAATCGTATGCATGTAAGTGTTCATATTAAAACAATTTATATTTTGTTGTTGATGTAATCAAAAATTGTCCTGACCGCTGCTAGTGGAAGAAGGCAAATTACGTCGGTTGTTTAATTATGGAATGTAACTACATACGGGGAACACGGCGCCCCAGAAACATTCCACAAACTCCCAAACTGTGTCACGACGCATGAGCAACATTGCATCAGCAACGTTCTTACACCGCATCGACGCCGAAACGACGTCACCGGAACACCGTATTCCCGACTAGTATAAAGATAATTTCATATTCTGACTTACCAAAAGTATATTCCAAAAGGCTGTTCATTACAATTATATATGGCTGTAATCATCACGAAAAAACGCCATTATAATTTTGACCCCCAACCCCACCTTTACATAGTAAGGTCGGGGTCCACAGGGGCAAAACCCTATTCTTGATATATTTCCGCTCAAAAGAGAAAATAATCAGATTCTTTTTCCTTTTGTTCTTCATTTTTTGGTTGCTTTTCAATATATTTTAATAGGCATGTTTTCGTTATGGTGACAAACCGGGATATACAGATACCATTTACAACGAAGATCCATGGTGTTGTATGATGAGAAAGACCTGCCTTCAAGTTCCGTTGACTCGCTCATAATATATTTAAAACTCAAAAGATAATTTCATTAATATTGTTATTCAGAGCCCGTGCCACATATTAACCTACCACGGGTATGAGATTACTAGGCAGTACTAATACTGATAAGGCTTCAGTACATACCCATTAACCCCTCCTGCACCAAATGGAATCTTCCACCCAACATACAGCAAGAGTCCACCCCAAAACCCAGGGGCGCCAGGCTGCGTTCTCTTCAAAAGCTGTGTGGAAATTGGCTTACCATTTTGCAAACAGTGCAGACCCTGACCAGACGCCGCATTCTTCGGCGTCTGAACTTGGCCTGCACTCTTTGCCAACTACCCGTATTGTGGTTTCCGGCACCAAATGGATTTAAAAAACAAGTTTACTCTGACCGCAAAACAATTAGCTACGACAAAGAATGCAAACATACGCACGACATTAACAACATATTGGGGATTTATATCATTATTTCTGTTGAAGTGACTGCTTACTTAATCCTTGACGTTAAATACTTAAAACAGTGTAGGCCCTGATCCGACGCCGCGTTATATGGCGCCCGTTCCAGGTCTACTCCGAACACGAGTCCAGTCCAGGTCTTACAGATTGCCAGCCCTCTGACATAGTAAAAGTAGAAGCTGCTCGGCTATTTAATGCCGGTTGCTGCTAGTCATGTGGACATCAGTATCATATTTAGGATGGCAGGGTAAATTTGAAATTATTAATATTCGACCATAAAAAGAAGCACAGATTTTAAATATATCTGTGTGTGCATGATATTCATGTTACAATCAGGTCAAAAGTTTCCCTCATTCTTATATTCACGTGCATCTCATGACCAATACGTTTGTAGGGTGTACGCTGCACGTGATCGTATCTATTTATTTATACTACTTCGTTGACAAGTATTGTGGTTGGATTATGTTGACCATTCAAATCTTTTGTCCATGGACTCAATTGCATAAATCACTGGTAAGTATTATATAATTACGAATTTTACGTCCTAGCCAGCACTATCTCTGTTACTATAGTGAAACTGCAAATACTCACAACCGGATAGCTCATGCACCACGACCAACACAAGCTCCCTCATTAGCCTTAAATACCGTTGTCGGAAGATAAGTCGACAGTGACGTAAAGGACTGAACCACTACAGGTAGGTTTGACAGGTTGTACCGTTGTCAATATCGTACCCGCCATTGGTTGACAAGACAGATTGTACCATTATAATTATCATTACCGAATCGTCATTACCTTTTGACAACAGTAGACAATGCTTAATAACAAAAACATTCGCTGACGTCACTTTCAACTCATCCTCCGACAACAATATAACTGCATTTGTATTTGCTATGGCATGTTTATTATTATCAATTTGAGAAGGCACTTTGTGTGTACCCACTGAGGCGATTCTAATGAATACACATAAAATGCCTATTTTCTTTGCTAAGAAGTCGATTTTTTTGTGGTATTTCTACCACGTCCGAAGACCTGTCAGTATGAGTTACCCTCACTAGTTAGAACTTTCTACCTTAAGGGTTTACCGAAGTACAAAAAGTGGGTGGGGTACCCCTCAACATGACTTTTCTTTTTAGCCAAAACACGGAGTCGGAGAAAAAGTTTGAATATACTGGAAAGTAACACGTGATGTAAATGGGACTTACCACTCTGAGAGGTGGCTGTGGTGAAGCACGTCCGTCTAGTTTGGAGTCCAAAGGCAAAGAGAGCGAGCCACGCTGATGGACAGGGAAAAATCATTCAGATGACGTAGTTCGTCTGACGTAGACATCCGTAGCCATCCGAAGTTCACCGGAACCATCCGAGTGGTTGTTGTTGTTGTTCATCCACTGGTAGTAGCCTGCAGGCGTATCACTCACCCCCTTCCATAAAATAGCATTGCTAGATCTACAACAAACTGTTTTATGACTTAAATCTCTGAATATAAAATGTAAAGATTTCCTAAATTGTAATTATGACTGAGTATTGATCGTATTGACCTTAATATTAAATTGAACACTAAGCATAAAGTTTCCCTTACTTGCAATTGTGACAAAGTATTAACTGTAGAAACTGTATCGACATTATAAGAAAATTGACCCCCAAACAAGGTTACCCTTACTTGCAGTTGTGACAAAAGTGTTGACTGTATGGACTGTATTGACCTTATGAGACTGAAAACCGAACGTGCCCGACTAGAAATTAGGATTTAAATATGTGTAGAGAGGCTTACACTAATATCTATGCATCCGAAAGAAAGAATTCCTTATTTATACCCACACATACATGCACATTAATTTGAATATTCATTTTTTCCTTAAACTGGATACATATTGTATATATACACCAGCATTTACATGCTGTCAGTTGCTACCTGAAATAATTTTATATTGCTAGTACAAATCAGCATATGAAAATAAAGTAACCACTAGCAAGTCTTTGGTTACAAATTTACAGCCCTTTAAGATAATTTCACCCATTCAGGGCTAATTGACCATCAAAACTCCTAAGTATAGGAATAGAACAAAATTTACAGACAGCAATTAAATTTACTTAAAATGTCATTAATATAACATTCCTTAGATTTAGACTTATATATCATATTACTCAATTTAGCATTATTTCAAGTAGCAATATCTAGCCTATTTACATATATCTGCAAAGCAGACAGCTCTTTTGCCCAATGGATATAGCTACAGCATGTGATAGGATTGCCATATAAATATACGGTTACATAAGCAAAAATAAAGCACACATTTTGAAAGTGAACAAACATACATACACATACAAGGTAATTAGCATACAGCTGTCTGATGGCACCAAATTAAGGTCTGAGAACCCGAGACCTTAGAATCAAGGGAAATAGTGGGATTTTTAGAAAAATATTAACCTAAATGAACCGAGGAATACAATGACAACTACAGTATCCTAAAAAATGTTGATTCTTCAAGAAATACTGGAACTCTTTAGGTCAAGGTCAAGAATTACCAGAATGCATGTACTTTACAACAGGTATATGGAAGTGAGGGTATCCTCTATTCATTGTTCCATAAAGCTCATAGATACACTCTATAAAGCTACTTATTAGCACACCCATTCCGTAGTAATTCCAGAGAAATAAACGAAGAGTAAAGCAACCAGCAGTTACAACGCAACTAGACTACCATGCAACACTTACAACTGGTAAATTCCTGTGTCTGTAAACAGAAAGAGACGAGGGTAATAACCTAAGAACCCAAATGCACTTCATTGACCCAAAATGATCCCACATATGAAAACTACAAAGAGCTGGTCACTGTAGGAATCACTATGAACCATCCATACAAAGGGGAAATAAAATGCACTTCACTGACCCAAAGTGATCCCACATATGAAAACTACAAAGAGCTGGTCACTGTAGGAATCACCATGAACCAGCAGTTACAAATTTCATGAAGCCCTATTTTCACTCCATATCGAGCAGAGAAAACGTATCTAAAGTCACTAAGAATTTAAAGGTAATTACTTTCACTGAAAATGCGCGAGAACCCAACAATTACGAAATTGTCATAATAACTTTCGAACTGCATGTTACTGAATGAAGCTGGATTTTGGGAGAAAAAATATTCTACCAGGGTAACTGATACAGCCTGGCTGCATTACTGTTACAACCTCTGATCAAATCAGTCATGGTCATATTTAAGGACTGTGCTGCTGCCTCTGCAACCTTATTGACAGACCAGGGAAAGGGGAAACCTGCAAAATAATCTGCATCAGTTTCTAGCAGCAATCGATTCCGGTTATCAAATGTACCGAGAGCATGCATGGTTCTATGGTCACGAATACTTTTTGGGGCTATACTAAAATAACAATTGGGTAAGGTATTGGTCCAGGTCCTATACTCAGCAACATCCCCAGTAAAGCAATGGCGATGAATCGGGTGGTTTGTCATGTCTAGATTCTCAAGTAGATTCAAGACCTGAGCTGCAGCCAATCCAGTACCTTCATCCCGCACATGCAGCACTACTGGTTTATTTTCTCGCTTGGCAAGTTGGAGAGCAAGGGAGAGGAATCGGCGTTGAGCCATTATTTTCTCATCACTACAAGCCTGCCTTGTCCGACATCGGTTATGATAGCATTTGCTAGTGTGATCAATGCCGACCTCGCCGATGCCAACCGCCTCAGGATGCTTCTGTAACAATCTCTCCAACCGGCCGTACAGAGTGTCACAATCATCATTAGTGATCAGATGAGGATGAACCCCCAGAGTAATTTTCAGCCGAGGATCCATCCTGACCCGATCACCTATCAAATTCCATCTTGATGGGTAGACATAATTAGCTATCGCGAACGGCAGTCTAATTGGTATTGGTCTCGAGCCCTCCAGATCAGACAGCGATATGCATCTAAAATCCGAGAGCTTATCCATATGAAAATGGGCATCAATAATCCCCCTCTTCAATATGGAATAACCCTCAGGCGGAATGGAGCCATCATACAATGCATAACGGGTATAAAACTTGAGCTGGGAAATTACATCAGGGTTCAGTTGGGTGATTAGAAGTACAAAAAGTTTTGGATGTGTTAAAGCAATAAGTCTAGTTGGGGGAATGCTTAAATAGATAGCAGATGAAACTGGTTCCAATCCGGCTCTCGAATCATAGTCCCTGAGAAAAAATAAATCCCTCTCAGAGAACCTGACAGTATCAGGAGTGAGCTCTCGAACCGCTGCACACCCCAGCAGCTCAATGGGGGAACCCAGACCCAGTTGCTGACTCAAGAACAAAAATAATCCGTTCATGAGCATGAACCAGCCGCTGAGCTGAGCCTCCCCAGTGAACAGCTGGTGCTGTGGATGGACCTGTTCGAGATCCCCCTCCATTCCTGCCGAAATATGGCAATCTACACATGCTGTAGCAGGGTTCAAGTACCATGGGAAATGAACCCTCCTCATGTGTTTGAAAATATGGGTAGATCGGTTGCCACAGACTTGGCAATTGGTCTGAATCCTGGCCCTCTTGGTCTTGGGAGGCATGTTCTGTAATAAAAGTAACAGAACTGTCTAGATGTTCTCATGGTTCATGTGTAATACAATTAGGACCTTTCCACCCATGAAATTATTGTCTGAAATGGCTGGCCCAAAACAGACAGGAGTCATACTAATCCTGTTCACAAATTTTTGTCTGGAATGACTGGCTCAAAACAAACAGGAGTTATATCAATCCCGTTCATAATGATCATTCCATGCCAATGGGATAAAATGACCATCGCAAACGGGTTACGTTGCAAACTGGTTGCCCTCAGCACAAAGACAACCTATGACGCCTGAATCTATGGTGTCACCAAACTACAAAAGAGCTGAAATGACGACCACAACACAGACGTCATCATGACGCCAAGGTTAAAAATTTTGCCATCCGAACTCGTAATCACCATCAAACTTCAAAGAGATGAAATGATCACCACGAGCCCAAACGACATGCAAATGCCATTGTTATTAAGACAAACATATCGACTGAATTAATGGCGTCATTAAACTTCATAAGACTAGAATGACAACCACCAAAACAGACGACAACATAAAAAACATTCAACATTTACAATATCATGCTACCTGATCACATGACATCACCAAACTTCAAAGAGCTGAAATGCCATGAGACCAGACATCATGAAAGAAAAAGAATAAACATCAATGATTCCACACCGGTCACCAAACTGCAAAAGGCTAAAATGACCAATATGAAAAAAACGCAAAGACACCCAAATATGTCCGACTCACAATTTACACATTGTGTCGCCTGAATCCAAGATGTCACCAAACTTCAAAGAGCTGAAATGACTACCCCGCAATCAAACGTCACGGCTAAAACATCACACACACATAATATGCCATCTGATTGCAAACTGATCATCAAACTTCAATGAGCTGAAATGACCAGAATCCAAACAGATGTCAATAACACAATACAGGTGTCACCTGAATTCAAAGCAACATCAAACTACAAGGAGCTGAAATGTCTGCAATGAAGTCAGATGTCACATACACGTTTGTACAGTACATACCCCTAGGTCAGTCCCTGAAACGTGCTGGAAGTTGGATCTTTCTACCAGCCCTTGTTGTTCTTGGCTCCAAAATTGTATCGTCATCGGAGCCAGAATCCGAGTCGCCTGTCGGCATCTGCGAAGTGCTATCAATGTCCCCGATAGATCCCTCAGCACCAGAATCAAAGGTCTGAGAGTCCTCCCCAAACAGGTATGGTAGAGGCATGTCAGAACAATCTCCCCACATGTACGGTAGAGTCTGATCAGGATCAAACAATCCGCCACCTGGAAACCTGTCCTGACTGGATTCCTCGGGGTCCTCATTTTCGTTTTCCCCAGCAGTCATGGGTAAAGTGTTAAGAAGTTCATGTCTCTGTCTTTGCAACCAAAGTGGGAAAACAGAGTCACGACATACTTTAATGCGGTCATGGTGTACAAATTGCACTTTTCGTCTCCCTTGGAGTGCGTAGACTGGTGGACGAGCACGGACTACTAAATATGGTCCTTTCCACGGGGGTCGCAACTTTGAACTTATACCTATTTGGGAAGATGAGTCTCTTAGATAGACAACATCGCCTTCTTTATAGGATTTCTCAAACACCCTTAGGTCGTAATCTCTTTTCTGGCGCAGTTGAGTGTTGCCAATCTTCTCCCTGGCCAGCTTATGTACATTGGCAAGATTACGAGTAAGATTATCAACCCAAGATGGAGGGTCCCGGGGAGTGGCGCTAGATAGGCCAAGGATAAGATCAATGGGCTGAATAATTTCTCTCCCCAGCATAAGCATATTGGCGGAAAAACCAGTTGATTTGTTTTTCATTGAGTGTAGGGCCATGGCAATAAGGGGAAGATGCTCGTCCCAGTCCTTGAACCCACGGGAGATATAAGTCCGAATCATCTGAAGGACAGTACGGTTAAAAACCTCTACCTGGCCGTTCCCAGAGGGGTGATATGGGGTAGTCCTAGTTTTTGTTATTTCCAGCAATTTACAGAATGACTGAAAGAGGTCACTCTCGAAATTTCTACCTTGATCGGTGTGTATTTCTAAAGGACAGCCAAATGTAACTACAAAATGTTTTAAAAAAGCAATGGCTGTTAATTCTGCATTCTGAGCAGGTAGTGCTGCCAATTCGACCCATTTTGTGAACTGGTCCACCATGACCAGCACATACACTGAACCTGACCTACTTTTGGGATTAATAGGTCCTAAAATATCCAGATGGACTCGTTCCATAGGATATCCGGCATGATACATTTCTTGAGCACTCCTAGGTGTCCGATTTCCTCTTTTGTTCTTATTACAACTACCACATTGCTGCACATATATGTTACAGTCTTTGGACATACCATGCCAGTAAAACTGTTGTTTAAGTCTATCCAATGTTTTGGTTTGACCTAAATGTCCAGAACTTTTCAAATCATGACAAAGATATAAAACTTTTTGTCGAAATTTCGCAGGGACAACAAGGCAATCACTACGATCGTCCCTGTTTGCCCAGGAATAGTACAAAACATGTCCCTTAAATACCAAATGATCTTTAGTTAGCCAGAGAGCTCTTGTTTCTGGGCTACAAAGTTGTAATACCCGAGTGGTGGGCTCATAGGAATGCTCAAGCCAATTAATGATAATGCCAATGTTTGGGTCCTCAACCTGTGCTTCCCTGAGTTCAGGTGCAGACAGACTTTCCATCCAATTTGAGACCGTCCGGATCCCCGTCAAAACTGAAACAGGATTTATTGGTTGAACACTACGCACTGCTAGAGGGACTACATCATCTACATCAGTGTTAAACCGAGCCCATTGCTTATGTGCCCGCGTACAGTAATTGCAACCTCCACAGGGGAGATCACTTAAATTCTGACCGGCTCTGTAGCAGTCGCAAGCCTCTAAGGGGTCTCTTATTCGACTCAGAGCATCCGCGTTACAGTGTTCTGTGCCTTTCCTATGGTAAATTTTAAAATCATATTGGGACAGTTCCTCGATAAACCGTGCTAACTGCCCTTCCAGATGCTTGAAACGGGTAAGCCAAACAAGGGAATTGTGATCAGTTCTGATAATGAAAGGGCGTCCCAGCAAGTAATGCCGAAACTGGCGACAGAACTTCACTACTGCCAAAAGTTCTTTACGCGTTGTGCAGTAGTTTCTATGCTGCTTTAATAAAACATGACTGGCAAAGCAAATGGGCTTCTCCACACCATCTTGAATCTGGTAAAGTGCTGCACCTATTTGAGTATGGCTGGCATCTGTGTCTAAAATGAATTCTCCATCAGGTGATGGATGTGAGAGCATGGGGGCTGTTATAGCTAATTCTTTTAATTTTTCAAAAGCGACCTGGTGTTTGCTTTTCCAAGTAAATTTTTCTACACTGGTTATGTCATATAGGTCAGCAGAGACCTGTGCAAAATTTCTAATATGGCTTCTATGGTAATTCATGAATCCAAGGAATGACTGAAGCTCCTTGGCATTCAAAGGAACAGGCCACTTTTTCACAGCCTCTAACTTATCTGGGGATATTGAGACACCGTTTCCGCTTACAAGCTTGCCCAGAAACTCCACCTGTTCTCTGAAGAAGTGGCATTTCCTTGGTTTTAATTTCAAGTTATGTTCCCGGAAACGTAAAAAAACTTTCCTTAATGCTGACAATGCATCCTCAAAATCAGTGCCCAGAACTATAACATCATCTAAATAAACGATCACTTCCTGCCAAGTTAGCCCTCTCAGGACCAATTGCATGGCCCTTTGGAACGTGGCAGGGGCCGTGCAGAGCCCCATTGGGAGTCTGGACCATTGGAAGCTCCCAAATCGTGTCCCAAATGAAGTTTTGGGTTTCGAAATCCTTTCCAGGGGAATTTGATAATATCCACTGCAAAGGTCGAGAAGACAGAAGAGATGCTTACCATGAAGGGAATCCAGACAGTCCTCAATCAGTGGGAGACAATAATTATCTTTGTATGTTTTTGCATTGAGAGCTCGGTAGTCAATGCAATACCGAAGCTCTCCTGTTTTTTTCCTGACAAGGACTGGGGCTGCCGACCATTCTGACACTGATGGTTCTATTACTTTTTGTTTAAGAAGCTTTTCAATGTATTCTTGTTCCTGTTTTTGAAACTGAAGAGGGGTTCTTCGAAATTTTTCAACAACTGGTATTTCATCATGAGTCTTAATTTTATGTTCGACTCCAATATTTAAACACCCAAGGTCAAAGTCATCTTTTGAAAAAATGTCTGGAAATTCTGATAGCAAATGTTTAAATTCACATTTTTGATGGTCCGAAAGATCAGTGATGTTATCCAAATACATTTGCTTAAGATGAGTAGGAATACCCTCACATTCAGTGTCATCTTGCTCTGCAACCCCACTTGTTTGGGTAGTTTGAAATATTGTGGCTTCTTGAGTAGAATCATGATTTGCTATTTTGTCTGCTGGTTCTGCATGACCAATCTTATTTCCCTTTTTGAAAGTAACAAATTGATCAGAATCATTGACAACCCTTAAAGTTACATAATTCCCTTCGCCGTATACTCTGGAGGCAAGAGTATGCTTAGTTGGACAACTCTCAACCATATAAGATCCTTCAATAGGATTATCAAGTTGAGCTTTCACAAAACCAACCGAATTCGGCTGAATGACTGTACGTCGTATTACAGTGACTTTTGAAAATTGTTGCTCTTCTGCCATGGCGACACTAATGGGAACCAGCTCCTGACCTACTTTCAAAAGCTCGTTACCAAGATCCATAACACATCCAGTTGCTACCATAAAATCTAAACCCAAAAGACAAATATCTTTCACAGGAGCTGCACAAACTGTGTGCAAGAATGTTTGTGTCCCTATGGTAATGGGCACATTGTATACCATGCGCCCATGCACAGGATCAGCCCCTATTCCCTTAAGAACACAAACAGGTCCCAATTCCTTTGGATTGTAAACAGACTTTAAAAAATCATCACGAACCAGGGTCACCATAGCAGCAGAATCTAAAACAGCATTTGTTGACTTACCATTCATTAAAAGCTTGACTGACGCTGTTAAATTTCTATGACTAGGGAGGGACACCTCTAGCACTTCACAAGGCACTTCGCCAGAGCGACTCAGATCAGATCGGACTAGGTGTTCGTCGCCGGTACACCCAGTCCGCTGGCATTTAAATCTTGAGTTGCCTCAAGCGGACCCGACGTATTCCGAACTTTTGTGTCAGGACTACGGTTGCGATACTGTGATATCGGCGGTTGTGATTTTGACGCAAATGTGTCACCCTGTTTTAGAGATCCATCTCCAACCCAGGGTGGAGTAGGCGAAAAACCCTCTGATGGATAATTTGCTTTAGATGGGGGGTAATCTGGCATGTATGGATATCCCCGCATTTGCGCAGGCCATCCATACCATTCTGTTGCTCTATCCCTTCCATCCCTATTAGGACTTCTCTGTTGGTAACTACCCCTATAGGGATAGCCACCACCCATTTCTCGCCTGACAGGAGACCGGCCCCTATAGGGATTATCTATGTTTGGATTGACGGGAACATAAGGATAACTATCCCCTGTTCTTGGTCTTGTTGGTGACTGGTCTCTATAAGGGGGGTTATTGAAAGGAACATAAGGAAAATTATCCCATGTTCTTTGTCTTGTGGGTGACTGGTCTCTATAAGGGGGGTTATTGGGATATCTCATACCTGTACCCTGTATGATTGGAGACTGACCCCCATAAGGGGCACCTGGTCTAGTGGGTGACTGACCCCTGTAAAACTGGCGGGGTGAATTACCTCGGTAATAATCTGGGGATCTTTGTCTAAAGCTGTTTTGACCTTGAGTCGGGGACCCATACCGAGATGGAGATCCTGTTGTACTATGAAGAGTTTTTACTACCTCCTTTAATGTCTTTTCAATATTAGAGACTCGTGTCTCTTCATCAATGGTAAAAATTCTTTCCTGAAATGACACTCTTCCCCCTCCTATGGCTTTCTTGTTAGCCATAATAGTTTTGACCCTACGACATGCATCCTGTATAGTGCTAACTGACTCGTTCATTACCACCATGGCCGCTTCCTTATATTTGCAGCCACGAAGGAATGACTCTGTGGCAATTTGTTGCACTGTATCAGTGTCTGTTTTTTGATAACCATCCATAGTGATGGTGAGTACTCTTTGCAAGAAGTCTTCCAAAGTTTCCTCATCACTTTGTTTAATAACATGTAATTGCTGTCGCGCAGCTACTGGTGCATCTCTCATGTCAAATCTTAAGGCCAATTCTTTTTTAAGTTCATTATAGTCACCCCTATTGACAGAACGATTGGCATATTCTAATGCTTTGTCAGTAAGACAATCAAATAATCTATCCAGCTTCTTGTCTTCTGACCAATCACGGCGAATAGCAGTTCTAGAAAATTTTGCAATAAAAGCATTCCAAGACAATTTAGAAGGATCGCCAGAAAATCGTTCCATTTTTGGTGGGGCTGGTGATGGGCTTAAACTAGTATCAGACCCTGTATAACGATTCTTTCTGTGACGAGACCGCCCTCGTATGCAAACTTCCTCATTATCGGCATTTGCCGATACACTCTTTGAAGAGGAAGTTGTTGAAACCTTTTGTTTCATAGAAGTAGGGACCGGTTCCTGACAAACATTGGTGGTAGTCGTAACCACAGCTACATTCCCACCACCCTTGTTATAAACTGCGGATGAAGGAATGATTTTTGAAACAGCATCTATAACAGACTGCTGCATATTCGGTTTAACATCATTCATTGTTACCACATTGGTTAATACTGATGTATCAGGAAAAATGGGCTGCCTTGGTATTCCAGGTGGTGGTGAAATAGGAAAATACCCCGTAAAAGATGGTAACATGGACGATACTGGGGTTGAAGGAGGAGGCAGAATTTTATTGATATCTTGCAAAAAGATATCATGACTGGAAAGTCTTTTTTTTGATATCCAATTTATCTTTTTCAATGCAGTCTATATGGTATTTCATTCCTTCGTTTTGATCTCGAATAGATAAAACGGATTCAGTCAACCCTTTGACTTGCTGTGTAATGGCTGAAGCAAAATTTTGGAAATTTGAATCCAATTTATCCATACTTGTTCCCAAAATAGAAATTGCATTGGCCATTTTTGACTCAAAGCATTCTTTTTCTTTTGTGGCTGTGATTGTTGTAGACACAGCACTTGGCAGCTCTTGTCCAACCGTGGTATTTGTTGGATTAATTGTGATATCTATCGGGTCAATAGAAAATGATCCGCTATCAATAAAATCCTGCCATTCCTGTTGTGAAAGGCGGATTGCTACCAAATCCTCAATGGTAATATGGGGCCTTTGTCCAGCTAGTACCTCATTCCTTAAAGCAATGATTTTGACTGCTGACTGTGACCCTATCTTGTGTAAAGACTCTAGGTCTGCCTGTGTGCAAGTATACACGTTAACCGACATTGTTGCAAAAATGTAAGAAAATACAATTCAACATAGAAATCAAAATATATCTCAATACTGGAGAAAAATCACAAAAATGTCAATAAATTCTCCATAATAACCTATGTAGTGTTGACGGGGACACAAAACCACAATTCACACAAAGAAAAAATACAGGGTTGTCATTTTAAGAAAATGATAAGAAATGTTGGCATTTCATGACCACAAAAACCCATATAGTGTTGACAGGGACACAAAACCACAATTCACACAAACAAAAAATACAGGACTTTCATTTTAAGAAAGCAACAAGAAATATTGGTATTGTGGGCATTTAATATGGCATGGTGGACGTGGGGGTACGACGAGAATAAACAAGACAAACAAAAAAGAACACAAAAAATTTATTTCGACATGTTGAATTTTCTACCAGGAATTTCTTTGCAGAAATCCCCGAAAGCAATTCACCACGCAAAATTACACAATTAGTCCCTAGAACCCGCGAAAGCCATGCGCCGTACTTCTCCCTTACTATAAATTCCCTGAAACCTAAAAAAAAAAACAAAAAAAATAGTTAATTTTGTCAAATTTACCTTCAAGATTTCATTGTTGCGCCAATTTGTGATGAAATTGCAAATGGCCGACTTTTGGGGACACGTGCAAATCACGGACTAGCCAAAATTTATTTCAACGAAATATTATTTTCTAAATAACCAAAATTCAAGAACTGTATCAAAATAATTGCACGCGGTATTACAAAAAAATATAGAAACAGAATTTTAGAAACAACAGACAGTTTATGTTACATTCCGACGCATAATTTCACAAATTCTCATTTCCGCACCTCGCTGAAAATTCAATCAGCAAAGCCCGAAAATGGGACTAAAACAAATAAACAAAAACAATCGAAGAAGAAGAACAAATACGCACAATTAACAACGGCTAACCATTTTTTATCCTCGTCGCCATTTGATGTAAATGGGACTTACCACTCTGAGAGGTGGCTGTGGTGAAGCACGTCCGTCTAGTTTGGAGTCCAAAGGCAAAGAGAGCGAGCCACGCTGATGGACAGGGAAAAATCATTCAGATGACGTAGTTCGTCTGACGTAGACATCCGTAGCCATCCGAAGTTCACCGGAACCATCCGAGTGGTTGTTGTTGTTGTTCATCCACTGGTAGTAGCCTGCAGGCGTATCACACGTCTTCAAACATAACATTATCTAATAAGCAATTATCAAACTGCATGTAGGTTTACACAGCCGATGCAAAAAATGAGGGTGACAGCATTTGCGCTCAAAGTCATATTTACCTAATTTTTCAGGACCTAAAATGTACAGTGTACTGTTCTTGGAAGGGTGAACTACAATGTCTTAGAGTATTACTAACCAAAATTGTCTCCTGTCTAAGAAACATTTGTGGCACCTCGAGATATTTTTCATAAGTTCTTTGGTCGCCATTTTTCATTCATGGGATTTGTAAACAAAATATCAACCTTATTTGGAAACGCATATCGCCAAATCGGCTCGACGATGTAACATGACAACTATGCGCCGTGAAACAGGAACCCTTTCTGCATCGTTTTGTGCAAGTTTAAGTATTTTATAAACTTACGATTAATCATCCAACAGGTCAATTTTATAGTCATTTTTTAGTCATAACAGCTGATTGGAAACATTTGTTGTTGAGCATGAGGAAGTCATGGCTTTATCACATAAATATTACTACGCCTCGAGCGGAACTAGGACAAAACATCGAAAAAATTCCAATATGTCCTCAAAGTTTTTGTTGTTTCATAAATCTAAATGACTTTTGTGCTTAAATTGCTTAAAATTGTTTTTGAATAAGTGGTAATTCTTCAAAAATTTGAATATTTTGGGACTATATTTTTGCGTTCGTGTCACCAGATATGGAAGTCCTTAGGTGTTTCCGGTTTCATTGACAAGCCTTTGAAAAAAAAAACGTGTTAACAAATTTCACCAATTTTGCACTGTAGACATGTGAATCAAGGTAAGCATTTATAAAGAGACTTAGATTATGGATTTTGCTGTAAGAATGAATAGGTTCAAGAGTTCGATTGTCGAAAAAACACCACTTATTTGAATTTCAACAGCTAGTCTAATTTACGTTATTGATAGTAAACCTACACCTCGTGACCAAATGTAAACATGTATGGTGGTCAATAGAAGACGGCAGTTATGCGCTCTCTGCAATTATTTTGTGGCATACTGTCAATGTTGTTATAATTAAAATATGTGGCCCTGAAAAAGATACATAGTTCTCTAAGGAAAGAATTTGCTCCACAGGACCAAAATTGTTCCTTTTCAATTTAAACACTTATTGATAAGGGAGACAAAAATAATTTGGCCCCTTTGAATGTGTATCCTTTCTTTCTACTTGAACTGCGATCGGTCACATCTGACCATTACTCGCAGGTGTACATTACATGCACACCAGGTTTGCAGGATGAAAGCCTACACAGTAATCATCCCCCCCCCCCTGTCTGGGCTTGAAAAAATAAAAAGGCTGCATGATGATTCCACGCACAGCTGATTCCGAAAGCACACAAGGACTGGTAAACCGGTTTTATAGATAATCTAAGCCTGCCCAGGAAAAGCAGTGCAAGTCGGTCCGACTTATTCATGCTTATTTATAAACCATTTTTGTTTTGTTTTTTCTCTCCCAATACTGTTTTCGGTCGATTCTGACCATGATAACAGGTTTGGGGTGTGGCACAAAAAGTTTTCAATCCCCATCCCCAAAAAAGAGCTTTGTGACACTGCCACCAGCAGATTCAAACTATTTACAAGAAGTCATCAGGGGAAGGAATCCATACCTATCCCCTGCCCAACCCTATGATATTATATTTTGGCCTGAAACCCATCAACTGTCTCAAAATAGACAGCTTCGATTGTAAGGCCATTCCAAGTTGCAATTGTCTCTTAAAACAATCCATGTAAGCATTAGGACGGTGATACTGAAAGGGATGGGACCTGGTTCTCCTACATCCTCCAACAGCTCCAGATAGGTACCTACTCTTATCTATAAAGGTTTCTTTGGGCGACAGGGCTTAAGGTGTCATTTAATCTCAATGTCGGGTAAAAGTCACACAAAATTGGAAGCAACTTCTCCAAAATGACCTATATAGTATTGATGGGGACATTAAAATTCAAATCAAACAAAACAGTGACATGAAAACAAGGGAGACAACTAAATCTTCGAATGATTCAGTTGTAGTAGCTGCCGCAGTTATTGTCCACCATACCTTTTTTCTAGACTACTTTTTAGCAACAAATATGTCTGATAATTGTATTATTTTGATAGACAGTATGGGCACAAATTTGCTGTATACTCTACTGTGGAATATTTTTGAGCAATGACATTCTCACACATTGTAGTAGAATAACCTGTGAACCTATTTATGCAATTTTATTTGGCTGTATTGCCAAGGAGATTGTGTTTGAACGCAAATGGATTGAAGCACATAAAGAGAGGTATGTTTTTCTCAATAATTCCTGAATTTCTGAAAAAATTCTAATAGAACATGTGAATAAGTTGAAATAACTTATAGGCCAAGTAACTTTTCAAAAAACTTGACAATTTTGCAAAATTCAATTAAACAAATTTTGAACACCACACCATTACCCCACCCACTTTTTGTACATTGGCATCCCCTTAAATACCGAAGGTATTAGAGCAGTGAAGCTTAATTGTACAATATGCGTACTCTCTTGTAAGAATCATGTATACCAGTGAAAGATTCATCTTTTTAAAGTGGTCCTGCACAGATGCACATAGTAAAAATAATGTTTCTGGTAATTCCACAATTTGTGTCCACTACTCATGCCGCCGCTCCCATCCCTCTCCCGTCGAAATGAAATACAGGAGGGGAAGTGGAGAGGGACACGAGCTGTAGCACATTAATCGTTTTATTCCCACCATTCCATTATCACCACCCTTACCGAAAACGAAACGCAAGAGTGGGGAAAGGAAGGTGAGAAGTATATAGCCGTTAGGTTCACATGCGATTCATGTAGTTATGTGTACGTGTGCACCTTGCGCACGTGTATGCACTCTTTACACCCCCAACAAATCGATGATGTCTCAAAACCGATGCAACATCGATTTTCTATGATTTTATCTATCCAGCACCAAGATGCACCATGCTTGGGTCAAATTTCCACATTCAGACAGTGAACCTGGACATTTGGCACAATGATTCTCAAATATAATTTCGCAACGTTGCAGCAAAGTCGCAGCAACGTCAACACGACGTGACAATAACCTCCTTTATCATATGACGTCGCGTCTGACAGTGAAATAACGCCATGTAATATTTTCGATAATCCACTGGTGGATTAAATATACAAATTAGCTAGATACGTCCCGCAACGTTACTTTACGTTAAGTTTCAAGGAGCGGTCTGACTCGCATCACTTTTCCTGGGCATGCTTACATACCAGTACTCAAGTTCAGTCGGTTTCAGCTCTGCGCGGAAGCACCATGCAGCCAGATCTGTTTTTCCAAACCTCGATAGGCGGGACTCTGATCGTGTCAGGTAGTAGGCTAGAACGATGACCCTGAATCTGGTCTTAGGCTGTTTCGTAAAACCTTCATTTCCAGCAATTATAGAAAACATTGTAGAACACGTAGCGTTCTGTGATGTCTAATCCGCGTCTGCTCTGTTTGCCGATGTCCCATATTGGGACTCAATGCGTTGTAAGGGTTTTAACCAATTCAGTATATAATGTAATTGAAAAACGCTCCCGGTACTTGCGAGGCCTTTATTGTCAGTGCGCTCTGTCTTTTAAACAGTACACAAAATCGTTAATTTGCACGCGGCTTAGCGTCATTAGGCACTGACGTGGATGGCAACAATTATACAACGGCAGGCAGTTTTATTGACGACCCAAAAAGTAGTGGAAACAAACAAACATGCGTTTATTTTTTGGCAGTAGTCCATATTTCTTACACGCCAGATAAGAGTATCCGACATTTCAGCAGGATATAGAAATTCTTATCCCGTCGATTTTATCTCAACCTCCTTATCACACTCTGCTGTGCACTACTTACAAAGCATTACCGCACCCTGTTGTGTAATACAGTAAAATTCCTATATTAATACCACCCTCGGGATGTTCAAAAGTAGTCTTGAGGTCCCAAAGGAGGTCTATTATTAGGAGACACTGGGTGCACAAAGAACGAATAGCTGAAACCTTCTCAACAAGATTTTAACCCTTTTTGTACCAAACGGAATCTTCCACCTTATATATAGCATGAGTCCATTTCAAAAAATTACGGGTGGCAGGTTGTGTTTTCATCAAAATCTATTTGGAAAAGGACTGAACTTTTAGCAAACAGTGGAGGCCCTGATCAGACGCCGCGTTCTGCGGCGTCTGATCTGGCCCTGCACTATTTTCCAGGGTATCAGTTTTGGGGTGGGTTAAAAAAAGAATTAGCCTTAATTTTAGGTGGCCTTAATAGCGACATTCTACTGTATTTGCAAAGCATGTATACGTTTGGAAAAGGGTTAAAGCATATGATACAATTTCGTAGGCATGTAAGCACTTGATGCCTCTTTTGAAGAATCAAAGTCAAAATAGCATCGTATCATGAGAGTCCCATGAGAAATCTTATCAGCACTTATGCCGATTATTTTGTTGCAATGCCCCCGCCCATCGGGGCTTGAAGAAATATATGGGCTGCATGATGTTTCCACGCAGAGCTGAATCCGACCCACACACGAGTACTGGTAAACCGCTTAAAGGATCTAAGCCTGCCCAAGCAAAGCGGTGTGAGTGTCGGACCGCCCATGCTTATAAACCCTATTGGTGTCATTGGGCGACAGGGCTTGAGATGTCATTTCATTTCAATGTCGGGTAAAAGTCCCACAAAATTGGAAGCAACGTCTCCAAAATGACCTTTACAGTGTTGACGGGCACGTTAAACCTCAAATCAAACAAACAAAAATGATTATTTTGTTAGTAAACTCTATGGAAAGCCTCTAAATTGTCAAAGCAACCAAACTAAAACAGCCGATTTTCTTTATAAACACAAACTTTTAATCAGATGACATCTAAGCCAGTCGACCAAAGATGTCGTTTGAAAGTGTTGACACCAGACGACAACCATCCTATAAGCTCTCCTTGAGTCTTTGGCTCTGGTGAGGTAAAACAAGGAAACTGATATTTTATTGTACATCCATACACGGGCATTAACCCTTAAGACGCCGAGAAAAACTACATCTGAAAATGTCGTCTGCTGAGTCTTCTTGCAAACATTTCAGTCCATATTGTTTGCCAAAAAAAAAAATGACTTTTAAAGTAACCGGCAGACGACAAAGCAGACGACAATTGTCGTTGTTGGCGTTTTATGGGTTAAACAGTCCGGTTAAACAGAGATTGCATACTAGACCACCTTTTCTGGCAAAATAGTGTGCAATATACAGGTTACAAAGGATCTTACATGGGTGTTCATGTATTATTGAATTGATTAAACTCGTTGAGGTAAGGGATAAAATGCGAGGCTTCGCCAAGCATTTTATCCCTTTTCCTCAACGAGTTTAATCAATTCAATAATACATCAGCACGGATGCAAGATATGTTTATCATATGACATGTAAAACGCATTTAATTTAAAATAATGTCAATATTCCGCCATTAGTAAACGGAATACATGTAACGTTACGAAGCGTATCTTACTAATTTGCACAATTAATCCAATAGTGGCTTATCGAATTTATTACATGGCGTTATTACACTCTCAGGCGCGACATCGCATGATAAATACTGGTTAACCGCTGATGTATATAAACCTGCCCAGAAAAAAATGGTTAGGTAAACTGACCGGTTCGATATGAGTTAAGCAGTGTTGACTGGGCCGTTAAGCTCAAAACAAGAAGGCTATGTCGCATCTATTGAGGCTTAACGTCAATGAACTGTGAAATGTAGGTCAAGGTCAAACATGCTTGGTTGCTGTACCAAGTATCATTAATGAAGCTTTTATAGTTCTTGAGAAATGGAATTGAACAGTAGGAATATTAGGGTTGAAGTCGACACAGTAGTTCAAAAACATCAGTGAGCCATGAAATATTTGTCAAGGTCACCACGCAGAGCTGAAACCGACCGCACACGAGTACTGGTAAACCACTTAGAGGATCTAAGCCTGCCCAGGCAAAGCGGTGCGAGTCGGATCGTCCATGCTTATAAACCCTATTGGTTTCATTGAGTGATAGGACTTGAGATGTTGTCGTCGGCTGAACCTTCTTGCAAACTTTTTAAAAGTATTTTTGGACACAGGCAAGATCAGACTGCTCCTGATCTGGGTCCAAACTGTTTGCAAAAAATGACTTTTAAGATAACCGGCAGACGGCAAAGCGGACGACAATCGTCGTGATCGACATGTTATGGTTTAACCTTATGGTTCTTGAGAAATGGACTTAAACTTTAGGGTAAATGCTACTGTTGTGTTGACGGAAAACCGGACTCCAACGAGCACAATGCTTAAACTGGCGCAACAAGATATTGGTCAAGTTTGTTTACTAAAAAAAAAAAACACCTTTCGATCGTTCAGCGCAACACTGGGCTAAGTCCATTTTTTTTTTTTTTTTCAAAAATGACTTTTTTATGCTGTTTGGTCCAGTCTATGCTGATACACATTCACATAAAATATTTTAGCCATTCTCATAAAAATAAACCTTAAAAAAGACATTTGGCATTTTGATCTCTCTCATTCTTGGTAGTTTGTTTAACGCAACACTGATCTAACTTGAGTTAGACCAGTGTTGCGTTAAACAGTTGAAGAAAACTAATCAATATTTTCTGGTGATATCATGATGAGGTCATAGGCATAGTAGATAGAACAACTAATAATCATAACAGTTGATGCATTTCTTGGCAACGTTTTATTATGGGACCCCTTTACAGAGGGTCAGGGGATGAGACAGGGTCCTTACTATACCGTAAACCAAATACATGTGTATATAGATCTGCAAGTCATGTGTTCTTTTTTTCTCTTTTTTTTTGTATGCAGAATCCATGCAATATAACCTATAATATATCATTGTTACCCCCCTGAGGTTGGGTGGTGGGCATACTCTAGGGATTAGACAGCCAAAAGATCATAAATCTAAGGAATTTGACAAAACCTAGAGTCCAGGAGGGACCTTAAATGCAGAACAAAAATATATACAATATACATTGAAGGCCCATATCAGACACCACATTCTGTGTGATCTGTTCAGGGTCTGCACTTTTTGCTAAAAGTCCAGCTATATTTGTTTTGGTCTGACAAATACTGACACCCCTTTATTTTGAATGGATTCCTGTTATATACATGGCTGACGATTCTATTCAGGACAAAATAAGCGCCCCACCAATCTGGGCTTGGAGAATAAATTGGCCTAAATAGTGCTCACATATGCGAAATTAAACCCAAATGGCAAATAATTAAAAATAAATATTAATAATAAAAAACTAAGCCTATTTACACAGACTGTGCTACTATTCAGAAGTCTGAAAGTGTTAACAACCCACCCAGTGAAGAAACAATGTAGACCCTGATCAACCTCTGTCAGGATCTTTATTTTTACTAACTGACCTTTATGGGGGCAAAATAAGGCTATTTTTAAGGGACATATTTGCTCCTTCTTGATAAAACTTATGTTGTGTGTACTTGTTAGAATTACCTTGATGAGATTATTCTATGTAGTACCCACAACTGACCGATGTTACTGAAAAATAAGGAAAAAAAATCCCTTAACCCTTGTCCTGCTAATCCCGGGTATGCCTTATCTTTGAAACAATGTAGATCCAGATCAGATGGCTTCTGACGAAGCCATCTGATCAGGATCTACATTGTTTGCCATTCAGATTGGGAATTTGTTGCAATAATTTGCATCAAGTAATCTGATTGGTTGATAATCGGTAGTGGGTGTGGCATATATAAATATTCAGCAACACAAGGGTTAATATGTTCATTACTCCACCTTATCTGGAGATACCTGTATGTAAAAGTAAGCTGACAACAAGCAGTCTCTTTCAGGATATTTTTTTTTTACTCTCACCCAATATATATAGTATCAGTGGCTCAGGCCGGCCTCGGTAGCTCAGTCGGATGCGCATCTGACTGGTGATCAGGAGGACGCGGGTTCGATACCTGCCGGAGTTGGTAACATTCTTTCGTGGAGATGGAATCCTTTCAACGGCCATTCTCTCCCTTCCGCTGATTCAAGAAGGACAGTCGTCGGTTTTTCAAAATGTGCACTGTACTGGTTAACCGCTTACGTATATGCCTGCACAGGAGAAGTGTGGATAGGTCAGCTGACCGGCTCAAAAATGACCTAAATAGTGTTGACTGGGCCATTAAACTCCAATACAAACAAACAAAACAAAATCAGTGACTCAGTCAGATTCACATCTGATCAGGAGGTTGCAGGTTAGATCCTCCTGGGTCTGCAACATTCTTTGGTGGAGATTGATCATGACATCACGTGAACAAGTCCGTGAAATAAACACCCCCTTATACTCCACTTAGAGAAAACTGGGGTTTACGAGGGTATACATTATTTTTCTTATTTTTGCTCCAAGACATAGGTTGTGGGTACTCGTTAGAACCGCCTCAGTGAGGCGGCTCAAACGAGCACCCACTTCCTATGTTTGCAGTATAAATAAGGATAAAATCATCAATTTTCATCAGAAAAATAGCCATTTTGGAGATGTGAAAAAAATGCACTATGTCGTACGGGTGTGTTATCGTAATGAAATATTTTCTACCATCATTCTCTCCCTTCCGCTTATTTAACTCTTATCCTGCTAAACTTGGATAGGCTGTACCTTTGCAAACAGTGCAGATCCTGATGAGATTGCTTCTCCATAAACCATCTGATCTAGATCTTCACTGTTTGTCATGCAGTTTGTGAGTTCAGAGATAAATGACATCAAGTAATTTGATTTTTTGATAGTCAAAGAAGGAAGTGGCAAAAATTAATTTATTCAGCAGAACAAGGGTTAAGAAGGACAGATGTCCGCTCTCATTGATCAGAAAAGTAAGCTAGCTAAGGTATGAAAGCTTTTGCTTTCTACATGGACAATCAAAATCATTGTTATGACGTTCTCTTCACACATATAATGTACTGGGGCCAGTTGTTCAAAACTAACGAGGTCGTTAGTTAACGTATCGTTAAAACTTTGATCATTTTTTATGGCAATATGCTAATATTTTTGTTAAAAAAATGTGAGCAGCTTTTGCGGAAGCAAAAGCTGCTCACATTTTTTCAGCAAAAATGCCAAAAATTTATATATTAAACTTGCGGGAACAGTTAACAATATGACCACTAACGAGCTTGTTAAGCTAACGATGCTTTGAACAACTGGGCCCAGATATGTAGAAAAAGGTCATACTTTTAATGAGAATTACTGGTTCTATACCAAAACTGAGCATGCAACTAAACATTTCCATTTATACAGCTGCTCAGTGGGCTACAGTCATTCGGTCTGTAAGGGGGTCAGTTCAAGGTTTATGAGAATTGACTTTATGTGATTTTTTTTTATTTTCACAAATTTTCAGGAAAAAAATCATAAACTTTGACATCAGCAAAGATAAAGAAAATGTCTATTATTGTAAAATAAGGTCTTTATATTTGTTCTCAGGGCTAAGAAAAAGTCTTCAGCACCACATTTCGTAAAATCATTCTTCGATATAAAAAGATTGGGTACAACATAAATGTTATACGAGAGACTGCATGCATGGTAGTTAACCCAATCACGGTTGACAACTTTGCTTCCCTCTTTAATTGCACACCGGTGGGTCAGGCCTCAGATTCTATGACGGTTTCAGCGGAGAATTAGAGAGATTTAATTTTATGTAATGTTGGTTGGTGCCTGAAGCTCTGTCTCTGGTCGGGCCCATCGGAGTCTAATTGTTGGTTTTCTTTTGCTCCAGGATGTCAGTGTTTTCTTGCTGTCGAGTCCTCAACGTTGTTTCATCTTTGTGGTTGTTTGATTTTTTGGTGTTCACGGTGATGTTGCACTGATGAGTTAGGAGGCCTTCGTGCGGACTGAACAGATAATTTGTCTATTTCGCGACTGAAGTAAGGGCGAGGATTGTGGCCACGTAAAATCGATTTAAGCCCCCCCCCCCCCCCCCCCCCCCCCAGTGGAATTCGTTTCACTGACCGTTCCAAGGCGGTTCTTCTGTCGCGCATTATTTTTATGCCCCCGGAATCTAAGAGATTCGGGGGCATATAGTTTTTGGTCTGTCCGTCTGTTTGTCTGTTTGTCCGTTTGTCCGTCTGCAAAAACTTTAACATTGGGCATAACTTTTGAATGGTAATAGATAGAGCATTCATATTTCACATGTGTATACCTTATCACAAGACCTTTCCAGTGGTACCATAATTTTTGATCTCGTGACCTTGAACTTGACCTTTGACCTATTTTTTTTCAAATTTTTTAAAAACATTAACATTGGCGCTGTCCGGGGGCATCAGTGTTTCACAAACACATCTTGTTTGTTATGGTTTGTCTTTGAGTGTTTGTATTGCTTAGAAATTAACTGTCCTTTTTGGACGGGCCTCCGTGACCTAGTGGATAAGAGCGCTGACTCTTAATCATTAGGTCTCTCACCGCTGTGGGCTCGAGCCTAGCTCGGGTCACATTAGAGACGCCAAGTTCTGCAACAGAAGGTCAGGTGGTTTTTCTCCGTCCTCTGATTAACGATCGGCTCGATATGAGTGAAATAGTCTTGAAAAGGCCGTAAAACCAAAACCAATAAAAAAACAGGTCCTTTTGGCTTTCCGCTATTGATGTATCCATTAGGGTCTGTTATTTCATGTTTGTGTTTCTTTCCCTTTGGTGCCTCTGATGGGAGCTGCGGCTTAATTGTATAGATTCCTGATCATTGCCTTCCCTTCTATTTTAATATTTGTCCTCAGAGCACCGAAATCACTTTCAGTAACTGATTTCAATGGATCAGCACTCAAAGTTGACCTATTTGAATGTTTGCACTCCAAGTAGGCTCCTAAAGCCTAGAAAATAGAATCAAGTTAAAAAAGAATGGGTACGTAACATTGTCCAAAAAATATTTTGACTTTACATGTATATTGCTGTGTCATGAAAATGTGACTTCAAAAGTACACAAGCCATTTTACCTATTACTGCACTATGAATAAAAATACTTATTGCTATCCTTTAACACCATGGTCTACTTTGGTTTGATTTAGAGTTTAGAGGCCCAGTAATCACTATTTATGTCATGTAAACCAGGCATAATGCTTCCAGGCAGAGCTGAAACTGACCGCACTTAAGTACTGGTAAATCGCTTAGAGGTTCCAAACGTGCCGTGGAAAAGTGGTGCGAGTTGGACCCTCAATGCATATAAACCCTATTGGTTTCATGGGTAGCAGGGCTTGAGGTTTTATTTCACCTCAATGTCATGCAGGGCTTGAGATGTCATTTCATCTAAATGTTGGGTAAGAGTCCCACAAAGTTGGAAACAATGTCTCCAAAATGACTAGATACAGTCGGGCTCATCGGAGTCTAACTGTTGGTTTTCTTTTGCTCTAGCATTTCAGTGGTTTCTTGCTGTCGAGTCCTCACCGTTGTCTCACCTCTGTGGTTCTTTGATTTCTGTGTTCACGGAGATGTTGCACTGATGAGTTAGGAGGCCTTCATGCGGACTGAACAAATTATTTGTCTATATCGCGACGGAAGTAAGGGCGAGGATTGTGGCCACGTAAAATCGATTTAAGCCCCCCAGTGGAAATCTTCCACTGACCGTTCCAAGGCGGCTCTTCTGTGGCGATTTATTTATGTTGTTGTTTGTTACTTACTGTGTGTATCACTTGTGTCTTTTAATTTTGGATGGCCATATGGCCATTTTGTGGGAAAGTAACTGTCCATATGGCCTTCCTTTGTTTAGGTTTCCATTATGGTCTGGTCGCTTAATGTTTGTATTTCTTTCCCTTTGGTGTCTTTTATGGATGGAGTAAGTTAATTATATCAATTCCTGATCTTTGTTTTACTTCTACTTTGACGATGATGTTAAACCTCAAATCAAGCAAATCTAAGTACACTGAATTCTAATTATGGCAAATATGGTAATGTTTTATTCTGAAAATGTGTTCAACTGTATTATATATCTCTGTATAATGTTTCTAAATAACATGGGAAAACCAAATATTATGACAATTGAAAATTGTAGATTAAGTTAGGCATTTTGAGTATTTTGCTCATGAAGGCTCGAAAAAATGAAAAATTCTCCAACTTGTTTCATGAATTAAATATATAATCATGAATTACATGTATATGTATAAATTTGTTTGTTTGTATTGGAGTTTAACGGCCCAGTCAACACTATTTAGGTCATTTTTGAGCCGGTCAGTTTACCTATCCACACTTTCCTGGGCAAGCTTATACGTAAGCGGTTAACCAGTACAGTGCACATTCTTTCGCCAGAAACTGACAACTGCCCTTCTTGAATCAGCGGAAGGGAGAGAATGACCGTAGAAAAGATTTCATGATCAATCTCCACGAAAGAATGTTGCCGACCCCGGCGGGAGTCGAACCCGCGTCCTCCTGATCACCAGTCAGACGCGCATCCGACTGAGCCAACGAGGCCGGCCGTATATGTATAAAGGCTACTTCTGTAAGATACAGTTAAGAGAAGCAGTTAAATGCAAAAGTAATTTTAAATTGCATGTCTTACATTTAAATCTTTCTACATGACATTGTATTAGATTACAAGAAAAAGAATGGGGAAAATGTTATTTTACCGCTCTGCAGCAATAAATATTCTTCAAATACATGAATGTTTAGTTTTCTTTCTGTACTTTAGATATTGCTTCTACGGGTTATGACTAATTTTGTTTTTGAAAATAGAAAGTGACAAGAAACACTTATTTAATTCCAGTTAGACCAGTGTTGCATTAACTTAAATTGCGAAAATTTGATATTTTTAACGGGAATATCTCTTTTGCTGTCACATGCCATGAATAACAAGATACTTCACTTTAAACACCTTATTTTACCTTGTAGATCAGCTTTCATTAATACTCTGATGAGCTATTTATGAATTTAATAAACAGAAAAAAAAACTGTCTCCAGTAAAATTTAAAAAAAAAAAACTGAGTTAGCCCAGTGTTGCGTTGAACGATCGATTTATGTACTCCCACAAAACGTAAATTGAATTGGGACACCATCGAATATTAAATCTGGGGCAACACCCATTTCCATTAATGAAAACAATATTGCTTCTGTTTTATTGGGATTAAAATTAATCAGCCATTGTTTTGTCCATGAACAAATAATAGCGGGAGCATGATTTAGAATCCCTTCTATATCCCTTATGTAAGAAGCTGGTACAAAAAGATAACTATCGTCGGCATACAATCTAGTTAAACTCAATAGATTTTCTGCTATATCATTCACATATATAAGAAAAAGGAGCGGTCCATGGACAGATCCTTGGGGGACGCCAGCCTTAACATTCTTATTTCAGAGAAAGAAGAATTAAGGACAACACATTGTTTCCTGTTAGACAAATAGCTTGATAACCATTCGAGCAATGGGCCTTCAGTTCCATTCTGCTTTAATTTAAATAACAATCCTTTGTGCCACACACGATCGAACGCTTTTGAAATGTCACAGAATACCATACACGAAATTTGTTTATTATCGAAACTCTGACATATGTGATGGTAAATATCTATAAGTTGAAATGTAGTTGAGTGGTCAGGAATGACTGATATTTATATAATAACTTATTATCTTTCAGATAATTATAAATGTTTTTAAAAACTACTCTTTCCATTACTTTGCCAACTGAGCTTGATAGAGAAACAGGTCAATAGGTTGCAGGATTCGACTTTTCACCTTTTATACAAAGATATAACGTTATATTGCTTCCAGGGCTCTGGAAAAGGTTTTTCAGAAAGTGAACGATTAAAAAGTATACTTACAGGTTTTGATACTGCATTCGAAACATATTTAAACATTTTATGGTTTATCAAATCAGGGCCTGGTGCCTTATTAACATTTAGAGCAGATAAGATATCCTTCACTTCACTTTCAGAGATAGTAATTGATTCTAAAGTACTATCAGCAACATTTTGAAAAACTGGTAAATGCAAATTTTCATCACATACCTTCGATATTGACGTAAAATAGTTATTTAAACAATCAACCTTTTCTTTGTCAGTTGTATGCATTTCAATGTCTCCATTTTCATTAGTGGAATGAAGCGGCGGAACAGATGCCGAAGCAGTATTTGATTTAATAAAATATCGAGTTAATTTCCAAAAATCCCTTTTATTTTTATTAAAATTTTCTGTGATAGTAGGTTCCAAATTATTATAAAATCTTTCTTTCGCAAATTCTTTCATATTGTTTATTTTATGTCTAATCGTTTTATATTTCCGCCAATCTTCAGGACGTCTTCTAAAATTCGCAGTTGTTTTTAATCTAACTCTTTTCCAAGAGAATCTACGGATTTCGTTGTCATACCAAGGTTTATCATCACTTCTTACTGTTACTTCTTTCGAAGGTATACACTCATGGACATAATTTAAAAATACTGTATGAAAATATTCCACAGCCTGGTCTAAAAGCAATGTATACAAACAACTCCAATCGTGGTTATTTATTTTGTTTTCTAGCTCTGTATAGTTGGCTTATTTGTAAAACCATACTTTTCTTTTTGAAGATATGTCGAACATTATATTCAAAAGGCATCTCAATATATGTAGCGTTATGATCACTTACCTCAGAAGGGATCGACAGCGTGATAGCTCAGTGGTTAGTGCACTTGCCTCTGATGCTAGAGGTCCCGGGTTCGATCCCCGGCAGCGGCGATAAAATTTCGGTGTCCGAACACGCTCCATTGGCATCATTTGCAGGGATGAATGTCATAAAGTGCACCGTCCTTCGGATCGGGACGTTAACTGGAGGCCCCCTGTACAGGGAGAACCATCCCTTGTGCAGGTTAAAGATCCCTACCGTAATTACATGATTACTGTGGAGGCTTTCATCCTGCAAAATCTGGAGTGTATGTAATATACACCTGCGGTAATGGTCAAATGTGACCGACGCAGTATCAGAAGATAGATAGATAGACACCATAATCCAGTACAGTTTGATCAAAATTAACTATTATAGGGTCCAATAATGCCCTTCCCCTTGTTGGTTCATTGTTCACGTTTTGCAACGAATTCACTAGGAGGACATTTTTAAATTATAATTATTGGCAAGTAAATCTTCATTTAGATCCCCCAGAATGATAACGTTTTTGGTTAATTCCATGGCTTTTTCGAGATTTTGATTCAATCTCTCAAAGAAATATTTATCGCTGATTCTTGGACTATAAAATGACCCTATTACGTATAATCTACTCTTTTGTTTAATTTTAAACCAGATACTCTCATCCCAGTAAAGTTCAAGTTCATAAATTCTCTCGTGTGCTAAGTAACTATTAATATAAACCAGTAAACCCGCCCCCGTGATTTGTTCTATTTTTTCTATAGGGTGAATCATAATTCTGAATCAATAGTGAGTCGTTAGTCAGTATATTTGTATCACTGTCGAGCCCCCACCATTGCTTCATCACAGACGTTTCGTTGTTTTAACCGTTTGTCAGTGGTGGCACATTGATGAGCTAGGAGACAGGCCAGTAGAACGTGGGAAGTTTGTTCTAGCTTTCTTCAATGCCAATCGCGAAGAGTCTGATTCAGCAACACCATTCCCTCCTCTTTTATTTAGGGGCGGGATACCTCGCCTGTCTTTTTTCTGGCTATTGATATACGGACGAAGTTCAATGGCTCGAGACAGGGGTAGTTCGAGCCACTAAGGGTTACAGTCATGAGGCATAACGGGGTTAATTTTGGGGCATCTTTTCGATGTTCTATAATAAAGATGTATGCTGTGTGTACTCCTTAGAATCGCCTTATGAGTACAGCATACAATGGCAAGATAAAAGTGGAAAATATCCTTAATTAGCTCACACTATTTCTTATGAAGAAGAATTCCGCAAGGACCAAAGAACAGATTCCAGACACCAATGGTATACGAGACATCAGTGTTCGAGTCATCGAAGTTCTACTGTATCTGCAAAAGTCTCTGGGATTTTCTTTACATCACCTACCAAATTATTCACAAACAAATGATGCTGATTCTTTTTTATGTCAGTATTAATTTCTCGTCTCAAGTTTTCAAACTTTGTCTGGAGTTTTCTACTTCCCATCAATTTTGCATTCTGCAAATCCTTTTTTTTTTTTCCTCTGGTGTGATCCAGGGAATCGAAGATACTGACCTATTAGTTTTTGAGGGGATATGATTTTCAGCCGAAGTGTGAATGATAAAAAGTTTTCGAATCAGAGTTCTCCTGGACAGTCCGAGCACCTCAATAGTCATTCAAGTATTCATCCTTTGAGTATCTTAGCGCATCCTTTCTCATAGTTTGATGGTCACCTTTTTGATGTGCGCACACCTTCCTCTGATGTTTCCTTATAGGTGGTATCACGATTTTTATTCAAAGTTGAAGTGAAGGTAGTGATATGGAATAGATAAAATCACACACCTTCCGCCTGAGACACCAAAGGGAGAGAAACACAAACATGAAATAACCACACCAAAATGGAAACATCAATAGCGGAAAGCCAAAAGCACATTTACTTTCCCACAAAATGGCCTATTGGCAATCGAAAACAAAAAGGCACAAGCGATACACACACTCAAAGACGAACTATAACAAAAACAAACCGAGACGGAAGAACCGCCTTGGAAGATCAGTGAAAGGTATTTCACTGAGTTGGTGGGGGGGGGTCTTTAATTGATCTTACACGGTTGCTCCAGCATGTCAGTGTTTTCTTGTCGCCGAATCCTCGCCGTTGTTTCATCTCTGTGGTTGTTTGATTTTTGTGTTCTCGGAGATGTTGCACTGATGCGGAGATGTTGCACTGATGAGTCAGGAAACCTTCATGCGGACTGAAAAAAAATATTTGGAAGTTAGGGCGAGGATTGCGGCCGCGTAAAAACGATTTAATTCCCCCCCAACACACACACACACACACACACACACACACACACACACACACACTCTCTCTCTCTCTCTCTCTCTCTCTCTCTCTCTCTCTCTCTCTCTCCACCGCGTGAAATACTTGTTATCGACCGATAGTTTCGACAAGTTGTTTATGTAAAACAATGGAGAGAATGATAAACAAGAGATTAGTTTGGTACTTAGAGTATAACAACCTCCTATCAGAATATCGGTCAGGTTTTCATTCGGAACGTAGTACCAGTTACGACAATTTAACCCTTGACCTGCTGAATATTTAAACATGCCACATCCACCACTGATTATCAACCGATCAGATTTCTTAATGCAAAGCATTGCAACAAATTCATAAACTGAATGACAATGAATATCCTGATCAGATGGCTTCTTCCGAAGCTATCTGATCTGGATCTACATTGTTTGACATATGAGACATATCCGGGCTCAGCAGGATCCGGGCTCAGCAGGACAATGGTTAATTAGACTAGAAAAAAATTATACGTAAGGTTTTTATTAATAAAGAACACATAGTAGCTATTTTTTTTACTTGGAGAAAGCAGCATATGATATCACATGGCGTTATGGAATTTGAAGGATCTGCACATAACATTGGTTTAACGTTTGAAGGGCGAGGACTGCGGCCGCGTGAAATCGATTTAAGCAACCCCCCCCCCCCCCCCGGGAAATTCTTTTCCCTGACCGTTCCGATGCGTTTCTTCTGTTGCGGTTTAGTTTTGTTACGGTATGTCTTTGATTGTGTGTATTGCTTATATCTTTTCCTGTCCTTCCCAGCAACTGTGAGCGGGTGGGCTGCTATTATGCTGTAAAATTCACATAAAATTGACACGACAGTATAATTAATTTTTTGGTAAACTTTTGTTTCAAAATTTAGCAAAATTATCAAAATAAATAAATAAATATTATAAATATTTTTTATAATCAACATTTTTTTTCTTAAGCTGTAAGACAGTTGGAATTTGGGTAAAATCATACTGTTTGCTTTAGTGAGCCAGATTACAGTTTCTGTTTTTCTTAAGCACCTGGTCATCAAGGATCATAAAAGAACTGCTAAAACATACTTAATTATAATCACCTCATGAGAAGGAAATATCGAAACCATATTGTGACAACAAATGTCTAGAATCAAACACTGAGACAGATTATAATTGATATGGACATTTTGTTGTTAAACACAAATCTGTTCTGATTGTTATCCTTGATGACCATGGCTTGGGAGGGGATAAATGCCAAAACAGGTAGCTTTCCTCTTGAGCAATGTTTTGATAAGTACATAACAACATGTTAATAAAAAGGGAGTATTTTAGGTTATGAAAAAAAAACACAATTTACAATCATAGTATAGTGACTTTATGCATGACAGACTGGATTTGCCGTCTCAATTTCTGGAATTACCAGTGTTTAAAGTGTATATTTTGTGTGACACTGGACTTCGCCGTGTAACTAGTTAACGGACACATTTACAAGAAAGGATCTGCCTTCTTTACATTGAACCGGAAAACCAGTTTGAACTTTTTTATGTTACCATTTATTTTATGTTGGTGAACTTGCTTAAATACAGAAAAAATACAAATTAAACAACTGTTTTGTAACCGGCGTTCCTCATTATTTTCATTAGTACTTTTGCTCCCTTCAGTAGTACGTAATATCTGGTGGAGAACACAGGGGTACGTGAACTTCAAATACCTCTCATAAACTAGCTAAGCGAGAAATTTCCCTAAATTTTCAAAAACTATGGAACGCCGAAGCAACCAAAACTCCTGGAGCAGACAGAATTCTCAAGTGTTACCAGTCATTCTTTATCTGACACTGCCAGCAATCACCACACATCACAGTAAGGAATTTCAAGGTCGAAAGAGGATAAAAAGTGAAAAACAGAACCAACGGGATAAAAACAGACTACAAAACTTTATTGAACGTAAGTCTTTCTGTTCACTATTCCCTTTCTATTCATTGGAAAATGAAGACATTCAAAACATGATTCCATGGCAGGCATTTAACCAGAGCAACGCAGCAACTCAGAAAAAGAAAATAAATGAACTGCATCAGGAAATTCTTTGTCTGAATTCAGAAGTCACTGTATATCAAGAAAATGCCATAAAAACAATTAAAAGTCTTAAAGCCGCTGAAAATGATGTAATTGGCATAAAGTGTAAATTGCATTCTGAACAACAGAAGCTAAAAGTAGCAGAAGAAGAAATTTTAAATCTAAAAGAAACACTGTCTCAGGAACAAATAAAACTTCAGAAACAGGAAAATGAATTTTTAACTTTTAAAGAGGCAACTTATAAAAGCATAGACAAAGAAACAGAGCATCATCGCTGGATTGAAAAACAGCATCTTAAAGAGGTGGCTGATTTGAAGGAAGAAATTAACCAACTAAGAAGAGATTTACATGTATCAGGATGTGTAATAAAGGAAACACAAAGGAAAAACCAATCTGGGAGTGTGACTAAATCAAAGGCGAAAGAAAGAAAGTCATCTTCAAAAGGAAAACACAAGCCGTATGAGCCGCCTACGGAAAATAATCAAGGATGTCACAACTGTGGTAGTATTTCATATCACCCACAAAGCAAATGTCCAGCAAGGAACTTTCAATGTAAAAAGTGTCCAGCAAGAGGACATCATACACTGGATTGTCCCCACATATGTAATGGGTGTGGTTCTTCATATTGTAAGAAACCAGAACAGTGTGGTGCATATGAAATAAACTGTGATTATTGTGGAGTGCAAGGTCACTTTTCAATCATGTGTTTAAAGAAAAGGTTTGATGAAGAAGGCTTTTAAATGTTTTTCATTTTGAAATACTTCTAATTTTTTTGGTAATAATTTTGAACTGAAGAGATTTTCTGCTATAACAAAAATTGTTTGAGTAGATGTACGGAATTTTGGCCAAATGCCAACATACTAGCCAGCTATTTTTGCATAGATATTCATTATCATGAATTATTTAATGTTGAAACAGAACGTATTTTTCCTTCAATTATCGTTTCAAATTTTGGGGACCAAAATCTCCAAAGTAGGGGAGAGCTATTATGCTGTAAAATTCACATAAAATTGACACGACAGTATAATTAATTTTTTGGTAAACTTTTGTTTCAAAATTTAGCAAAATTATCAAAATAAATAAATAAATATTATAAATATTTTTTATAATCAACATTTTTTTTCTTAAGCTGTAAGACAGTTGGAATTTGGGTAAAATCATACTGTTTGCTTTAGTGAGCCAGATTACAGTTTCTGTTTTTCTTAAGCACCTGGTCATCAAGGATCATAAAAGAACTGCTAAAACATACTTAATTATAATCACCTCATGAGAAGGAAATATCGAAACCATATTGTGACAACAAATGTCTAGAATCAAACACTGAGACAGATTATAATAGATATGGACATTTTGTTGTTAAACACAAATCTGTTCTGATTGTTATCCTTGATGACCATGGCTTGGGAGGGGATAAATGCCAAAACAGGTAGCTTTCCTCTTGAGCAATGTTTTGATAAGTACATAACAACATGTTAATAAAAAGGGAGTATTTTAGGTTATGAAAAAAAACACAATTTACAATCATATTATAGTGACTTTATGCATGACAGACTGGATTTGCCGTCTCAATTTCTGGAATTACCAGTGTTTAAAGTGTATATTTTGTGTGACACTGGACTTCGCCGTGTAACTAGTTAACGGACACATTTACAAGAAAGGATCTGCCTTCTTTACATTGAACCGGAAAACCAGTTTGAACTTTTTTATGTTACCATTTATTTTATGTTGGTGAACTTGCTTAAATACAGAAAAAATACAAATTAAACAACTGTTTTGTAACCGGCGTTCCTCATTATTTTCATTAGTACTTTTGCTCCCTTCAGTAGTACGTAATACTTGCCCCGAAACGGACAACACCATCTTTAAAGCACAAGAAAAACAAACAAGACAGGTCCGTGGCGGGGCGAGCACATACGCCCGCATATATACTCAATAAGCTGGGGGCACAGACCAAATAATGTAAAAATATACATACGTTACAAAAACATGCAAAAATCAAATAAAAAAAAAAATACCAATATCAAAATTGATTCAAAAAGCGTAGACGACATCCATAGACAGGGTGCTGGCGTGACGGTGTATATGCGGCTGAAGCTACAAGCTAGAAGAAAGAAATGGATGGACTCTACAATTTTGTGGTGCAAATAAGCACCACAAAATGACTAAAAACTTTATGTCTCGAATCCCCTCATTGGATATAAGGTGCAAAACACGTAACATGGAAACGTGTATAGCAGTCTTTAGAAACGTCTTCCAAATCGCAATGAAACTTTCAAACAAAATTAACTGCTAAACGATCCCCTTAATGATAATTTCAAACTCGGAGCCTACCCTGTTACACAAAACAACCCACACCCCTTTGCGACAAACCGCAAAAACCCAAGGCACAGCACTGCTATAACTTAAACGCTGTGCAGTTACGTAGCCAAACATTTAGAATGGAGTTCCAAATTATAACAACTAATCTACGTTGCAGCAAAACAAAGGCTCACATTGGAACTCTGCAACACATCCACAGCCCTTGAAAAATGAAGCACGCCTAGCCCAGAAACTCCGACAAATAAAGATGCCCTTTAGCGACAGAACACATGCACTCCTGAAGCAAACGGGAAGACAAAATATAAGCCCCGCCGAGACCTGGAAAGGTCACGGCACCGTTTCACAAACCCCTCAGGATGGAGCTCGGCGAATGGCTACAGGGCAAGGGGATGCCCGTGGGCTCGGAGACACCTGAGACGTGAGACGACAAACACGGACGGACGGGGCTGGAGCCGAGCGATGGTCTCCCTGTTCGCCGGCAACGGGGAATAGGGGTACCACCGAACGGCTACGGTGTAGTGCCAGCATGGATTCGTTCCCTGGTACCCGACCAGCTGACGACTCGCGACACGGGGAAACTGGAAAACAACAACAAGGTCAGATCCAGAGTTAGACTATTTGCTGATGACACTGACATATATTTATATGGTAGCGCATCGGATTTGTGATCGAGAGGTTGCGGGTTCGAGCCTCACTCTGGCCAAAGTGGTGTGTCCTTGAGCAAGACACTTAATCTACATTGCTTAAAAAATAAAATAAAAAAGTACTGGTTACCACCCAGGAAATCCTGCTCGTAATGCCCAGATGGGTTCCGGGTCATTTCGGCCCATAACAAAATCGGCCCATGACAAAATCGGCCCATAGCAATTTCGGCCCATAAATGACTTCAATGCTGTTTAAGGGCCAATTTGCAGCCAAAATATAGAACAATGAAATATATTGTTATTTTATGATAAAATACATGTATATACAATTTATTTTTACCCCTTTTCCCCGCTCGGCATTTGTATCATTATTTTCAATAATTACCTCCCTCAGATGTGAGTCTTCTCGCAATGCAAATTTTGTAATTGGATTAGATATGAAATAAAAATAATATAAAAGACGGTCTGTTTCTTTTGAAAAAAAAAATGTATATTTATGAACTTGGACATTGCAGTTCTGGGGTCATTGTTTATTTGTTTATATTGTTGGCACATATCGGTTTGCAAAATGTTCAATAATCGCTTTACGTTGTTACCTTTATCGGCACGTGCCTTAAAGTGACAAACAGAACGATTATCATATTAATCAGTCATTATTGGGGCACGTGCCAATCATCCATTAGTGCGGGTCTTTAATACTTTCTTTGTTTCTTGCTTTCGGTTTCGTTTTATGAATGTTATTGGGCAGGGGCACATCTATAGCTGTTTGTGGGCATAGCGCCGGGGTGTGTAACTATGAATCATAAAGTAGCCAAAGCTTCCTCATGCCTCCAGCGATTATGACTATACTGTGCGGCTGAGCAAGTCGAGCTGTGTATGCTGGGCTCGAAGTAGTCAAAACTTCCTCTTCCAAACGAGCATGACCATATTATGCGGCTGAGCAAGCTGATCTGTGTATGCTGGGCGAATTGTAGAAATTGCTGGGCCCTTGCTTACTTATTTACTTTGTGTTTCAATCACCTGGCAAATGTTAATGCACGAAAACATGTGGGTGTTTCCTGTAATAAAATGGAAGATTTTCTACTGAAAACTAATCAATGCGCCTCTTATTCATAACGTATTCCATTTCTTAAATGGAAATAAGAAACACAATGTACACAACGAAACCCTTAACAATTTCATAAGCCCAATGTGAATGTGAATAGCGCTTGATGTCAGTTTTCTAACCATTGCCTGCAGGGAAAACGATCAAATATCATAAACCCTTAAATTTTCAAAATTCTTAAGAATACATTTTTTTTCTTTATATCCATTATGATAGCACACCCGTGACATAATGCACTCTTTCATTTCCTCGAAAATGACTACTTGTCCGAAAAAAAAATGTGATATTTGTCTTATTTATACTCCGAGCGTACGTTAGCTAAAGTTCCAGTGCTCTACAGAACGCGTCTAACGAGTACCCACAACCTACGTCTAGGATCAGAAATAAGCATAATAACATACACCACTTTATACTCCAAATTTCCCTGTATAAAGTGGAATTTAGAGCGGTATTATTTTCTTGGATAACCCTTTCTAGAACATATTTAACGTCACTACAGCTGGTGTCTGGGAAGGTGTGGCGGCCGTAAAAATCTCCCTGCCCGACACCATAGTGTAGTTTATATTTTCTTGTCCTTTGGGATCATTGATTCCATTGTGGAGTTTTGAAAATATCTTAGTGTCACTGATGAGGCCTAATTGGCCGAAACTAGCTAGTCTGGCCCAGAAAACATGTACACTCCATATTTCTCAGTTCTGTGGTGAATTCCTTGCTTCCAAAGGATAACCCTTTCTAGAACATTGTGAACATGATGTGATTTTTATCAGTTGAGGAAAGAATATTAATTTCTCAAACTGAACATATTTTTCACTTTATCCCATTGTTCGACTTACATGCTACTGATTTGGCCCTGCAAGCAAACCAATTATATGCACACATAGTAATTATACCATCATTAAAATTTTGGATCGAAATTGCTATGGGACGATTTAGCTATAGGTCGATTTTGTCATGGGCCGATTTTGTTATGGGCCGAATTGTCCAGGGAGTGAGAAGCAGTAATAGGAGAAAAAAATATTCACAGAGCGAGCGATGGGAGGTAACTACCAGACTACGAGTGTAGTTTGGATCGTAGTCCCGTACTGCATCACCTGATCAAAGAGAGCTTTCGTGCTCGTAAGTCTAGTAGCCCTGACGTTAAGAGCCATTACAAAAGGTTCAGAGCACATGTACAAAAGGTAATAAGAGATGCATATTGGAAGCATGTTTCCAGCATCTTCACCTTTGAGGATGATAATACAGATCCCGACAGTCCCCAGAAGAATGGTAAAGTAAAAAAGTTTTGGTCATTCGTAAAGTCCCTGAAAAAGGAAGCTTTTGGGATCACTTCATTAAGAGATAACGGTATTCTCAAAACAGATTCGCGCGATAAGGCCAACATATGTAACAAACAGTTTCAATCTGCATTTACGCGTGAAACTGATGGTGAGCTACCAACTAAAGGTAATAGTCAGTTCCCCTCAATGGGGGACATAACAGTTGACCCAAACGGGGTCGCCAAACTGTTAGGTAAGCTCAAAATACATAAGGCATCTGGGCCGGATGACCTGAATGCCAGGGTGCTTAAAGAATGTGGTGCTGAAATTTCACCTGTGCTGGCCTTTATCTTCAATGAATCACTCGCCCAGGGCACTGTACCAGATGACTGGCGACAAGCTAATGTTACCCCGGTCTATAAAAAAGGAGAAAAATACGATGCAGCAAATTATAGACCAGTGTCGCTAACATGCATCTGTTGCAAAACCCTGGAGCATATAATAGTTAGTAACATCAACAAGCACTTAGCCTTTGAGAGCATTCTTGCTGACTGTCAACATGGTTTCCGAAGTCAAAGGTCTTGCGAAACTCAATTAGTTCAGTTTTACCATGACATTGTGAGCAATCTGGATGGGGCCACAAACTGTGGCCACAAACAGACTGACTTGATTATCATGGACTTCGCTAAGGCCTTTGACAAGGTACCTCACAGGAGGCTATTGTATAAATTGGATTACTATGGGATAAGAGGATCCACACACAGGTGGATTAGCTCATGGCTCTCAGGGCGCTCACAACAAGTTGTACTTGATGGCCAAGCGTCTGATCCAGTCCCTGTTTTATCTGGTGTCCCCCAAGGTTCGGTCCTTGGACCGGTCCTTTTCTTGGTATTCATTAATGATCTCCCTGATAACACCAGGTCATCTGTCCGTTTGTTTGCTGATGATTGTGTCCTTTATAGGAATATATATTCTTCTTCTGACTGTCTTATTCTACAAGATGACCTGAATCAACTAGCACAGTGGGAGGCCGATTGGCAGATGAAGTTCAATGTGGCCAAATGTCATTCAATGAGGGTGTCACGACACCCTCCTGACAAACAAATTAAGTTTGACTATAAACTACACCAGCAAATCTTGGAGCAGGTTCAATCCGCCAAATATCTTGGTATCACCATCACTGATGATCTTGATTGGGGTCAACACGTTTCAGAAATTACATCAAAAGCAACTAGGACTTTAGGATTTCTTAGACGAAACTTGGCTTTTGCACCTAGGCAGACAAAGGATGTTGCATATAAAACATTGGTTCGCCCTCAGCTAGAATATGCATCACCCATTTGGCATCCCTATGTTAAAACTCAGATTCAGCAGGTGGAGAAGGTGCAGAGGACAGCTGCTCGATGGACCTGCCGACGATGGCGCAATAGAAGCAGCGTCGGTGACATGCTTAACGAGCTAGAATGGCCGTCCCTAGAGGCCCGTCGTGAGCAGTCCTCTTTAACCTTCTTCTATAAGATACATTCAGGTACAGTGGCCGTTAATAAAGATAAATACTTGACCCCTGTGACAGTTTCAACTCGAACAAGGGCATCAAAAGTAAACAACTCACTGTATCACAGGTACCAGTCCTACAGTGATGCCCTGAAAAATTCCTTCTTCCCTAGGACTATTCCCCAGTGGAATAGTCTTCCCTCTTCTGTGGTGAATGCTAAGACTGCAGAGGAGTTCAAAGCCCATACAGTGTAAGATTGAGACTCAGAGGTATGCGTTTTAGTATACCTCTGTTATTCAGATTGTAAATAGTTTTAAGGACTCATCCAGTGACTTCTCTTTTTTTTTTTCAGCTAAATTCTAAATTTAGCTATAGAATTTAGCTACGCACCCAACTGAGGTAATGGCCAAATATGACCGACTCAGAATAAGAAGATAGATAGAGCGAGCGAGGGGAGGTAACACCAGACTCTTTTTGGGCGTTTCGGTAGTTCTGTTTACTCATACGGGAACAAGACAATTCATCGACAAGACAATTCATCGACACGGTTTTTGGAGACAATTCATCGACACAAATGAAGACAACTCATCGACACTTTTTGAAGACAATTCATCGACACATTATTATGTTGAAATTATACACAAGTTGATAAAATGAAGACACTGTTTTGAAAAATAAAATGATCTTTTATCACGTTTATGATCAAAATAACGAATTTAGAAACATTTAATTCAATATTTTGGCTTATTGACCCTTTTAACCGCATAAAAGAAAATGTATACGGAACTTGGTCAAATATTATTCAAAACTTTCATAATCAAAATAAAAAAGATAGAAAGTGAAGCTGGATTGTGAGTTACATGTATGTTTGCAGTTTTCCCTAAATTTTCAGCATTAAATAAGATTCTGCTCAAATCAAAACGATTCTAACGGTAACGCCTAACGTTTATAGGCAGAAATATGAAACGTAAACATAATCCCATTTAACCCATTTAGTACCATATACCCCAAAACCGGTACCCTGGCAAACAATGTAGGCTCAGCTCCGACGCCGCAGAACGCGGCGTCTGATCGTTCTGCGGCGTCTGATCAGGGCCTACACTTTTTGCAAAAAGTTCAGCTATTTTCCAAAACAAATTTAGTTGAAAACACAACCTGACAACCCTTCATTTTTAAATGGACTCATGCTATATATAAGGAGGAGGATTCCATTTGGTACAAAAAGGGTTAAACTGAACTTTTACCCCTAAAGTGGGATTAATCATGGTCCACCGCATGGGCTTTTTATCTAGATGATAATCCACCGACACGATTTATATCTCATGATCAGAATTAGGTGTCTTAATGCGAATTGTACAAATCTCGAGGCTAAATTATCCTCCAAATCCAGTGGTCCTACTATCAATACTGCCACTACATAGCAATCAGCATCCTAAAAGCTACATGCTATCCTCAATTGCTTTGAGACAGCACCCCGACAGTCACTTTTTGCGACATCAAATCAGACGAGGAAACTATTGCGGTTAAAATGGTCAATAAGCCAAAATATTGAATTATTTTTTTCTAAATACGTAATTTTGATCATAAACGTGATAATAGATAATTTTATTTTCAAAACAGTGTCTTCATTTTATCAGCTTGTGTATAATTTCATCATAATAATGTGTCGATGAATTGTCTTCAAAAAGTGTCGATGAATTGTCTTCAATTGTGTCGATGAATTGTCTACAAAAACCGTGTCGATGAATTGTCTTGTCGATGAATTGTCTCGATTCCACTCATACACGGGAGTTAACTCCGAGTGGTTTTGCACACGGCACATTCTTCATCCGGGCATCACGCCATTTTTCAGAGGCGAAAACTTCACCGGTCTTTTGTCTAGTCCAGAAATACCCGGTAATTCAACTTAATTCTGTAGTTGTAGTATATACAGTCCGAAGTTACATTGCTATTCTATGCAACTGCTTCATTTACGGTCTATTTTTGTTGTAAATGGCACATTTTTTGCAGTGAAATTTTGAAGCTTCGGCAAAAAGTGTCCAACCAAGCACATGTCTGAAACGGAAAGGCTATGCGAGTGCTAATCCTTTTCCCTGTAGCCTATGGCTATTGTTATACTGTTGATTATCTGAATGTCGAAGTTTTTTGTAGACACACACCCCTGCGGTTTAGTGGAAAATTTACAAAATGACCAATCTTGTGCATTTTACAAGGTTTAAAGGGCCCCCGCCAATCGGGGCTTGAAGAAATATATGTGCTCCATGATGCTTCCACGCAGAGCTGAAACCGACCCCCAAACGATTACTGGTAAACCGCTTAGAGGAGCTAATCCTGACCAAGGAAAGCAGTGCGAGTCGGCCCGTCCATCCTTACAAACCCTATTGGTTTCATTCGGCAGCAGGACTTGAGATGTCATTTCAGCTCATTGTTGGGTCAAAGTCCCACAAATTGGAAGCAGAGTCTCCAAAATGACTGTTACAGTGTTGACGGGGACATTAAACCCCAAACAAAAAAACAAGGTTTAAAAAAGATGGCTTTGGTGAGATTAGTGCAAGGTTGTGTTTGGTAACATTGCGCGGCTGTTTTATCTTCACACCCTGGCTGCAATTAACATTTTCAATAACTATCCATCATTATCCATTTCACTATGCAGACGGGTCTACCTAACACTGCAAAGACGCGCAAAAGGCGGACAAAGACACACAAAGACATTTTAATAAATTGGACAAAGATGCATAAAAATATGCTGAAAGACCCCATCCCAGACCCACGAACCTCCATTATGCATAGCCACCATCATAAAAAGATAAAAGAGATCAAAGACTATGAGGCTGAGATATAAGGGATTCGGCATTATTGTCCGTCATATCCGGTAAATATCGCTTCTACTTCCGCTTAGCAAGGCCTTACTCGGTGAATGCCCTTCCATAAACTTTTGTCAGACAGACAACATGCATTTAGGAAAAGGCATAGTTGCGAAACTCAGTTGAGCACGGTTATTAATGATTGGGCAAAAATCCTAGACAAAGGGGGGCAGGTGGACACATTTATTCTGGACTTTGAGAAGGCTTTTGACACCCCTCCTCATGAACTACTTACATCCAAATTATTTGGTTATGGAATTGGTGGGAAGACTCTTAAATGGATAGATTCCTTCCTTTGCTACAGAAAACAGCGTGTTGTTGTTAATGGTGAATCTTCAGTATGGGCGCCAGTTTTGTCTGGAGTCCCACAAGGGACCGTTCTTGGTCCTCTATTGTTCTCCCTGTACATCAATGATATTTCCACTGATATTGACTCAGAAATAAGACTGTTCGCAGATGACTGTGTTTGTTACCGGGAAATTAGAGATACAGATGACTCACTGAAACTTCAGGCTGACATAGATAGATTAGGATGTTGGGCCAGAAAATGGGGCATGAGATTTCAACCAGTTAAATGCAATATTATGCAGATAACAAGAAAGAGATCTAATAAAGTTGAGGCTTCTTACACCTTAGAGGGAACGGTCCTCGAAAATGTGAATTCCATTAAATACCTTGGTGTGACAATCACTCACGATTTGAGATGGAATACACACATTAGCAATATGTGTACAAAGGCGAATAGAACACTTGGTTTCCTGAGGCGAAATCTTCATCAGTGTCCTCAGGATGTGAAAGAAACAGCATACAGGGGACTTGTTCGCCCAATCTTGGAATATGGTAGTTGCATCTGGGACCCAAGCGGAGTGGTCCTAAATGAAGAAATTGAAAAAGTTCAGAATAGAGCTGCTAGATTTGTAACTGGAAATTATTGCTTTGAAACTGGGAGCATGACTGGAATTCTAGGAAAATTAAGATGGGAGTCTCTAAAGAAAAGGAGAAGAGACAGTAGGCTCATACTCTTATACAAAGGTCTAAAGGGTGCTGCCAGCATTCCAACAGATGACCTCGTTCCCCCAGCTAGGCATTGTAGAAAACACCATTCAATGACGTTTCAGACCCTTACTGCAAGAACAGATATTTATAAAGAATCGTTTTTCCCCCGAACCATTAGAGATTGGAATGCCCTTCCCGATTCTATTATTTTGACGGCTGAAGGTGCTGAGGATTGTGTAGCTAAGTTTACATCTTTGGTTAGAGCTAGGGACTAACTTCCCATATCACAGGTCCTGGTGTATGAATGTCATTTGACGTGTGACCAGTAACAATTCTGATTCTGATTCATAGCGACCATGTAAAGCAAAGTGTAATTGACTGTGAAAGCTCATTTGCATACATGTCTGTAATTTTTTGTGTCAACATGTCGTACTAGTATACTGTTTGTCAGATGAAGCTCAAGCCCGTTCTGATTGTAAATTGGAGACAATTAACATGAATTAATGTCCAAACAGGCTACCTGCTGGCGCATGGGTTAACAATCCGACGCCCGATTTTGAATGGGTTGATTTGTATACGCACCTTATTGATTTTCCAGCAGTGAGAAATTATTTAATTGAACAAATGATTTCATAGTTTACAAATTTAGTTAATTTAAGAAAGAAGATGCTTTTATAGAGTGTTCTTGTTCAGAATTCTGTAGCGAAACCCCACCAGATAAGTTTAAAAAAAAAAAAAAACATCGATTTTTCTGACATTGTGAATTTAATAAAGACAATATACATGCTTATTTATTTATTTAATTAATTATAGATCTGCACTAAAGTACTTTATCTTTTTTCACATGCCCATTCAAATATGTTGAAATTTTTATCAACTGAAAACACTTTTGGTTCTAACGAGTACCCACATAGTAGGTTTGGAGCAGAAATAAAAAAAGAAATGTACACTTTTCTATGCCCCATTTATTTCCCTCTATAAAGGTGTAGGGTTTAAGTGGGTAAAAATTATAAAGGCATGTTTTCATGATGTAATAAAATATGTGGGGGAATACAAATTTCTTTATCTCTGTCCCAAGACATAGATGGTTACACGTTAGAACGCCTCAATTAGTACCCACAACCTATGTCAGGCTTGCACACACAAATGATTACACCTACTGCAGTTTATCCTCTTTTTAACTCCTTTCAGTTTTTTTGACAAAACTTCGAACACCAATTCGTGACTAAAATGTCAATTTGATGATTTTTTCGACGAAAATTCTTCCAAAAACTGGTTCGATGAACAGTATCAATTGATGGAAAGATACATTCTTACGGCCCCCGCCCATCAGGGCTTGAAGAAATAGATGGGCTGGATGATGCTTCAGCGCAGAGCTGTAACCAAGCGAGGAGCAGCTAGTACCATTGTTAATGACTTTGGTATGTCACGGCCTGGGATCGAACCCGTGACCTCCCATTCCCCGGAGTGGACACTCTACCAAGTGAGCTATCGGGGCCGGTCAGTCCTACAGATACTGATACAATCCTACAAAAGATTTTGGGAAGATGAACTGAACCCTTGCTGAAAACAAAAACCCATTCCTTTGCAAACAGTGTAGGCCCAGATCAGATGGCTTCTTATAAAGACATTCCTATCAGGATCTAGGCACTCAGTTTGTTGTTGCTGTATATCCATAATACATTTTATCGCTGCTTATAACCACTGGTAATATCTTGTGCACAGATATTCAGTTTGTGAGGCCAGCCTCATTAGCCCAGTCTGTTGTTTGTTTTTGTTTTGTTTGAGGTTTAAAGTCCCCGTCAACACTGTAAAGGTCATTTTGGAGACGTTGCTTCCCATTCTGTGGGACTTTTACCCGACATTGAGATGAAATGACATATAAGCCCTGTCGCCCAGGGAAACCAATCAGATTTATAAGCATGGACGGACTGACTCACATCGCATTGTCTTGGCAAGCTTAGATCCTCTGAGCGGTTAACCAGTATGCGTGTGCTGTCGGTTGCAGCTCATGTGCGGTCGGAAGCACCAAGCAGCCCATCTATTTCTTCAAGCCCGATGTGCAGGGGCGACTCGGTCTGATGCCCTGAATGCTGATCAGGATGCGGTTTCCATACCTATTAGTTTCAGGCTAATGTGCACTGTACTGGTTAACCACAGGGGCTGACAAATCCATTGCCCGGCCGCCCGGGACAAGTCCGAAATCGCCCCGGGCAGATGCACTTTGACCTTTCGACGCCCGGTCGGGCAAGTGCAAAAAATCGTCTACAATCGTCAGTCTTTTGAGTCCTTAAATACAGTTAAACTAGACCAGTAAGTAAATCACAATAATTCCCGCTTTGTCGGGAATTCAGAGACGAAACCATCCATGTTATTAAAACGGTTCATTTATGACACTATTGTTAATCCCTGAAATATAATTACCAATTAAACATGATTGCCCAACGATGCGTGTCTTCCATTTCTGGTGTAATGTGTACCGCCAGCGCTATCGATAAGCTTGACAAGGTGTGAAAATAAGATTGTCTCTAATTTGCGTTTATCCCTGCCATAAAATTTAATCCACAATCAATGTGAAAATGATTTAATAGATCCTAAGACGATTCGCTACATCTTACGGTAGTACAAACAGACTATTCTACTATCTCGTGAATGGTTATGTTTTGGCACCAAATAGCAGACGCTGGCGGAAAGAAAAGGTCGAATGTTTTAATGTTGGTAACCGCGGATTAGTCGCGCCTCTATCCACAACCGTTTAGCTTTCGAGAAAATATTTTTTACCGGTTCCAAACATTTTTTCCTGAAAGAGATAGGCCCCATTAAAATAAAACAATGACGTTAAACACGTGCGGTGTTGCTAGGGTCGGATGACGTCATTTACCGAACGCGTGCAGAAAAATGGGATGGTGGTTTGTGGACGATGATTTGGATGGCGGAAATGATTATCGCATTGAACTTGCTTGTAGGGTGGGTGTGAACGTTTGGGTTCGTTTGTGATAGAGTGGGTTCTTGTCTTCTGGTTGGATCATTAAATCCAAGCTAAACAAACTGCATTCTTTTAATCTTTTATCGCGCTGCCCTGACACTTCTGATCTTTTGAGTAGATCTATATCACTGCAGCTCTTGTTTATCGTGCATGTCAAGCTAAATGAGATTATGTAACTGTATCTTAAATTGCTAATCGGTTAAGGTATTATGTCAGCAATTAACTTGAAAGGTACCGTTATTGGCTGTGACAACAACAGTATTTTCTACCGTATTACCGCACATAGGGAAATAAATAGAAGAGAATGCAATGATCAGGAATCGATACAATTAACCCTGAGCTCCCATCAGAGACACCAAAGGGAAATAAACACTAACATGAAATAACTAGACCCTAATGGAAAGTGGTTGTGCTTGAAACTTGACAGATTGTATTTATAAATTTTGGTCGTCATCATCGTCACCCTTATCCCCCCCCCCCCCCCCCCCACACACACACACACACACACACACACATCCAACCCCACTGAGTTCCAAAATCCTGGGCAAGTAGGATTTTGAGCTAGGCAAGTGCAAAATTTTTGGATTTGTCAGGCCCTGGTTAACCACATAGGTGTAAGCCTGTCCAGGAAGTGTGGATAGTTAAACTTATCAGATCAAATGACCTAATTGGTGTTGACTTGGCTGTAAAAATCCAAAGCAAACAAAAAAATAATAAACAGTTTATAAAATAAATAAATACTCCAGATCTATCAAGCAATGCATTGTTTACAGTTACACATGGGTGTAGCAAAATGATTTATTCAGGACCAAACAAAAAAGAAAGATTATTTACATGACAAAAAGTGTGCAGAACACAGTACTGTGTGTTTGTCAGGTTCCAATTTTGTGCCATCTTAGTTGACACGCTTGCAGGCATTTACCCAACGTTCAGATTGTACCGGATCAGCTGGAAACAGGTGAAATGTCACTTTCAGTGGATTCATCATGTTGTTATTCGTACATCCAACCGAACAACAACTTTAAGGCACCTTTTATAAAAATATTTTCTTTGTGAAACCAACGAAACAATCGTGTTAACACAGTGTAATTTGTGTGCAACAAAGCGTACCAAGGTCAGTGGACTGCTTTTGTTGTCACCGTAATGGTTGGTTGCTATGCACGATGAACATCCGAAGTGATCCGAATGAGCAAAGTGCCAGGATAACAAAAATCACGAATAAACAAAGATACATAAAATAAGCCAAGATACGCAAAGACATCAAATAAAACCCAAAGACATGCACAAAAGCAATAATTAAATAAATATATGGGCACATATAAAAATATACATGTATATAAATTAATAGAAAAAATCGAGTTTTTTAAGTTTGAAAGGCACACAAACACACGCAATTAGTCCATTCCAGTAAATTTACGCACCACATTCTTATGTGTCTTTGCTTGTCTCTGTGGGTCTTTGAGTGTGCGTGCATTTCAAACTTAAAAAAAAAAGATTTTTTTTCTATTTATGTATATCTATTTCATATCTGCCTACATATTTATTTATTTTTTGCTTTAATGCATGTCTTTGCGTTCTATATGGTTTCTTTGCGTATCTTGATTTATTATTTTTTTTTGTCTTTGCTTATCCCTTTATATCTCAGCCGCATAGTCTTTGCGCACTTTTGTCTTTTATGTTGGTGACTATGCATTATGGGGGTTTGTGGGTCTGGGATGGGGTTTTTCAGTTTATTTTTATGTGTCTTTGCCTAATTTAAGTGTCTCTGCCCGTCTTTTGTGCATCTTTGCATACTTTGCCCGTCTTTGCGGTGTTTAGGTAGACCCATGCAGACTATCGGCAGAGGAAGTCTTCTGTCAAAAGAAACCATAAACAGTTATCTACAGTTCCAAATAATGGAGAATTTGCCTTGGTTACTAACTTTTGGTTGTAATGAGTCATAATCTGAATTTTCTCTGAAAAAATCCATTGAAACACTTCTTGAGCTGATTATGTTCTACAATAACAATGTATTCTTCAGATGATAACAATGTATTTGTAACTAACGCCACATCGAAATAGACTAAGCATATTGCTGTAGGCGCCCGGACTGCCTTTTACATTAGGGTTATAGGCATTTTTATTCCAAACTTAAATGCCCAGGCAAAAATTTAGGCGGCTGGGCGTAAGGCTGCCACGATTAATCGGATAATCGATTAATTGATCGATAGATTCCAGAAATATGATTATCGATACTGATTTTTCGTAATCGATTATTTTCTTAGTAGAATTTACCAGCCAAAGAAATTTCTTAAATACCTAGATGAGTGGCAAACAGTGCAGACCCTGATGAGACGCCGCGTTCTGCGGCGTCTCATCTGGGTCTACACTGTTTGCTCCGGCCTGTCTGTGCAAATACCTAGAGTTAAGTACAACATATGGTAAGAGTCATATTCAGACAGAAAGCCAGACAGGTAAAATAATGACCAAATCTCCAGTGATTACTAATCGATTATTTATCGATATGACAAGACCGATAATCGATTATCATTTCAGCACCGATTAGCCAGCCCTAGCTGGGCGCCTGTTAGTCTTTGTCCCAGTGTCATAAGGGATGAAACATAATTAACATCTCAGAAATATTAATAGGCATCAAATGATAGGCTGATTTCAGGATAATACAAGTTTAAATGAGTTTCATAAACATGTGCTATGTTGACTTACTGCCATAATACTAGTTTACATTTCCTTTTTACAGTAGCCAGAGATGGCACATTATGTATACCCAGCTGCTGCTGCCAATACAGCTCAGCCTGCACAAGGATACCAAGCAGTGCAGACAGCATTTGTAGCTGCCACACCTCAAGCTGCAGCATATGCAACAGCTCCAAGGGCTGGACAGGCTTATGACGCTTATCAGACACAACATACTGCAACTCCACAGTATGCCTATGCCAGAACTCAAGTTGCTGTAACGGTGAGTTGTTAAAAGCAATGTCAAAATATTATGCCACAACCTCCTTTTATAATACTGTTGATTGGCTTCAAAGCAGAAACCTTTTCTGTGACTCAATTGGTGTTAATATAAAAAAAGAAAGAAAAAAATATACAGATTATACATAAAACTACTGATTTTAGATATACATCTATGTATTTTTTTTTTTTTTTTTTTTGGTTTGGGTTTTACGGCCCTTTCAAGATTATTTCACTCATATCGAGCCGATCGTTAATCATAGGTGGGCGCAAACCGGAGTACCCGGAGAAAAACCACCTGACCTTCCGTTGCAGAACTTGGCGTCTCACACGTGACCCGAGCGAGGCTCGAACCCACGGCGGTGAGAGACCTAATGACTAAGAGTCAGCGACATCTATGTATAAACAGTGTTCTAGACCAAACTCTTATATTAAATGAACAGGGTTCAATATAGTCAAAACTGTTATATTGAACAAAAAGGGTTCAAATATAATTCTTCATCCAAATTTACAGTATTTCGCTTACATGCTGAGGCACTATTTGTTATTGAAGTGCAGGATGACTTTTTAGAATCAGCAGGGATTTTCCTACCCTTCAGAATCAGGATCCAGGGGTCGCTGGGTTTGGGAAAAACAGCTCGCTAATATTTATAGTTGGGAATTTAAATCAGCTGTAACTTTGTCAATTTTGGTTCAATTTTCATGAAATTTTTATCAAAATGTAGCACAACATCAGAAATTAGGAAATTCATTATAAATTTTGGGAATATCTGTCTCTAAATTGGGAAAAATAGGGGCCGATTACCGGCCCCAAAATTGCTCTAGGAAAATCCCTGATCAGAAACTAGTTTCTAGGGGTGAAATGATTCATTGAAATCGTATCGTGATACTTTTGCTGATGATATGCATATCGTATTGTGGGGATAATATCACGATACCTGACGATACGCCAAAAAGTACAATTTTCAAAGAAAACGACAGCTTTAACATATTTCAAGACCATTTTCATAACAAATAACAAAGATCTTAATTGTTACTGAGGTACATTGATTACGTCTATGACAAATATGGGCATCTTACAGAGGCTTTGTTACACAAGATTGAACTCTGAGATGGTTTTTTCAACTTTTGAGCCAGTTTGAAAATTTTCGAGCTGTGATTTAAGCAAAAATGTAGTAGCGTGATATGTATAGTATCGTGTGGCAAGTATCGCGATACTTATCATATCGTGGGGTGACTGTATCATTACAGCCCTACTAGTTTCAAGGTAAAGTGCCATGCAGATAGTTTCTTAGTTACCTTTTTCATCAGGAAAAATGCTATCTTACAGAAAGTGATAAATCTTTAAACTCCCACTTGCCAGGTGTATTGCAGAACCTTCGTTCAGCTGTAGTAGATTTGCAAAATTTGCATTTGACAAAATCCAAACCTTCACTTGCCCTAATTGCAAGTACAGTGAAATTCCGCATTAAGACCACCAAAAATTGAGACTAATTCTGCTTTGAAAAACTTATTTAGAAAGTTTCATTTAAACTTTCTTTGTGTTTTCTGCATGCAGTGTCCTCAGGTCAGAGACCACCATTGGGACTGTTCAAAAGTGGTCTTTAAGACCACTTTTTAAAGTTCCAAAGGTGGTCTTCATATATGAATTTTACTGTACAAGTGGAAGAGTGCATTTTTCTTGTCCAGCAGTGTACCATAATGAACCTAAGTATGGGGACTGACAGGCCTAAACAAACAGTGCAGATCCAGATCAGACTGGAGCAGTCTGATCAGGATCTACACGGTTTCCAACTTCATCTCCAAATTCCTGTGAAAGCTGCATGAAGTGAAAATACCTCTCTGAGCATGACTGTGCACACATTGAAGACTGAGGCTGGCACGATTTATGGTCAATTAAATGATCATCGTTGATGATTTTCTATTAATCAGTTATTTGATAAGTTCAATTTACTAACAAACGTCAGTCTAACATAACTCAATGAGTGGCAAACAGTGCAGACCCTGATGAGACGCCACATTCATGATTTCACAGTGTAGATTTTTAGGAATCTGGAAGTTTAGAACTTTCACCCATGTGAGTATTTTTTGAAAATTGAAGGGTACTTTTTTCAGTTTTCCATTAACCCTTGTCCTGCTGAGCCCGGGTAGATCCAGATCAGATGGCTTCTGAAGAAGCCATCTGATCAGGATGTACATTTTGTCATTCAGATTATGAATTTGTTACAATTATTTGCATCAAGTAATCTGATTGGTTGATAATCAGCAGTGGGTGTGGCATATTTAAAAATTCAGCAGGACAAGGGTTAAAACCTATGTTGTGGGTTTTCATTATGATTGTCTTGATGAGGGGGTGGTAATGAATACACACAACACTGGTTCATATGGAGAAATAAGGAAAATTATCACCAAATACCTTGTCCATGATTGAGACTAGGGCTGGCTAATCGGAGCTGAAAAGATAATCGATTATCAGTCCCGTCATTGCGATCGATAATCGATTAGTAATTGCTAAGGTTTTTGTCATAATTTTACCTGTCTGGCTTTCTTCTGAGCATGACTCTTACCATATGTTGCACTTTACCATATGTATATTTGAACAGACAGGCCTGAGCAAACAGTGTAGACCCAGATGCAGGGATTATTTTGGGCAGGGCCATGGGGCCATAGTCCCATCAGTTTTGAAAATGGCCCCTTGTTTTGGAAAGCAGGGGCCATTTTTACGTGGGGAGAGATAGGGAGTAGTCATTCGGAAGCTAGTTCTTTCTGCTTTTTAGTCAAAATGGCCCCATCGGCATTTTCACCAGAATTATCCCTGAGATGAGACGCCGCAGAATGCGGCGTCTCATCAGGGTCTCCCCTGTTTGCCACTCATACAGCTTTTTTAGGCATAACTCTGGGTAGTAAATTGTACAAATCAAGTAATCGATTAAAAGCAAATCAGATGATAATCATTTTTTTGTGGAATTTATTGATCGATTAATCGGTTATACGATTAATCGTGTCACCCTTAATTAAGACTCACAAGCAAGTTACCTTGTCTGTTGATTCAACATAAAGCAATGGAAGAGTCCACTGGTATGCAAAACTGTTAACTACTGATTGTCTCTAATTTTTATCACCAGCCCACTGTGTCGTATGAGCAGAAAGCGGCAGCTGCCTACTACCAGCCGCAGGCGTCGGCTACATCTTATACAACAGGAGAGACCCAGTACCAGCAAGCTGCTGGAATTACCCAGCCTAAGTCGCAGTATCAGACAGGTAAGAGTATGAAGTGTGACAAGCCAAAATATTCTCTGGTCATGTGCACACAATATTCCTCCCAGAAACAATTACAACACTGTTGTCTCTGAGAGTCCACATGTAGGCTGGAAAAATGGTCCTTAAGGGGAATGGGAACACCTAGATGATTTTTCTTCCATTTTCCAAAGGGAGACAACTCTTTGGGACTTCTGTTCCCATTTCTGTAAGCCCTGTTCCACTGAAAAAGGGGTCTACTCATATAGGAAAGAATTTGCTCCTTAGGAGCAAATTTTTTCCTATAAGAGTTGACCTCTATTGACGTGGGAGACAAAAATACTCGGTGCAGGAGTTGCCTCCCCTGAAGGTGTTCCCATTTCCCTTTTAAACAGGGACTTTGGCTGTTTCTTGCAACCTTCAAATTCTTGGCCTGTAAACAAACAGTATAGACCCTAATCTGCAGTCTGATCTTGGTCTACAATGCCAAACCAAATACAAGATTCCAGTCTGGATTCTATAGATAACCCACTTACGCAACACTGACCTCACATTGATAACAATAACGTAGCTAATCTTCTAAAATTAACTGTTATCCTGATTTCTTACAAATCATTGACAAGTCACATTGACATCAACAGAGAAAAGCTCTTGTGCTTAGTAACTTAGGGTCGACTGTAGGGATGTAAAGATAGTCAGAAAATGACTATTGCGATAGTATTGACATTGCAGGAATAACCATTGTGATATTATTACTATTGCTGACTACTATTGCAATACTATTGCGATACTATTGCCTGAAACATATTTTCTTGTTTGAGAAGGAAATAAAAACTATTCAATCCTTCAAACTGTTTTCTGTATGCTTTATCTGCATACAAGAAATAAACAAGATAATTTACACAAGAGGGACACCTGTTGTAAACTCCTGTTTGCTTTTCTGTCTGTTTGCTTTTCTGTCTGTCTGAAGAGGAAACCGCTCCCCAGGAGCATCGTTTTTCCTTTAAGTGTAAATCCTTCTGGAAGAGCCGGGAGACCGATTTTAATAGAAGTAGCCATGTAAAATGTATCAATTCACAGTGAGAATGTGAAATCAGTTTCTTAATCAAAATAAATTTAAGCTCTTCACGAAGGCAATGAAATCTTTGCTTGTCTTCAAACACACTTCAGGCTTGACAATGTGACTAAATACACCTTAACCTCGTTATAACACTGAACTTTGGGTCCAACCAAATCGACCATGTTAGTTAACCGAATCGTGTAATAAACGCCGGATATGCAGTCTATTCTATAATTACACTGTAAACACAAGCTTCCGGCGCTACCGATAAGCCTATAATGTTCCGCGTGACAAGGTGTGAAAATAAGATCAAGTTATGTCTCTAATTTGCATTTATCCCTCAATCATAAAATTTAATCCACAATCAAATCGCTCCTAAGACTATTAGCTTCATCTATCAGTAGATGTATGCATATTAATAAAAACAGACTATTCTACTGCCTTGTGCATGGCTATATTTTGGCGCCAAAATAGCAGACGCTTGGCGGGAAAAGTCGAACGCTTTAATTTGTGTAAACACATCTGTATGCTGTTGTTGGTGACACGGATCGAGCTTCCGGGTATGAATCGGGAATTGTGCAGGGCGCTGTTTTCTATCCACCTCTATCCACAACCGTTTAGCAGTGTTCTGCCAAGAAATTCAAAAACATGGGCCAATGGCCCATCAGACAGGAAATTGTCGGGCCATTTACAAAAAAGTGGGGCCATTCACCAAAAAAGCAGGGCCATTCACAAAAAAAAATCAATTTATACAAAGGGCGAGTATGACCTCTTGAAAGGGCCATTTATCAATCAATATTTTATTTCTGTCCGACTTTTAAATGTGGAAATACAATGTTAAACAGGTGTTGTAGACTTTGACATGAAAATCATGACCTTGCAGTCGGTACACAAAAAAGATCAAACAGAATTTTTTTCTTGGCCTTCAGCTAAATGCGTCTCATTACTATTTTTAGCCTAAGGAAATATAATTTTGGGGAACACTGAAACATGGGTTGATCAAAAAGAGACAGATCAGCCTGCGCAGCCTGATCAGAACATTCGCTGTTGGCTCTACAATTAAGTAGGAATCTGTTACCATAAACAAATTATTATAAGAGCGTTGGGTATTATCAAACCAAAGGCAATATTTACGGCCACTGACACGTGACCAGTCCACAGGTGTCAGGTGTGAAAAACGTGTTGGGTTAATTTTGAGAGGCTAAAAATATATATTGGGCTGCAGATTAATAGACTTCAAAGGAAAGCAACCTGATCAAGACATGATGACGGTTCGTTCCTCGAGAAAAAGGTGCGCCCGGCAATAATTTGGATGCGCCCACGGGCCCATGGATGTCAACTTTTCTGCGCCATACAGATTTTTTCCGCGCCAATGGCGCAAGGGTGCGGCCTTGGCAGAACACTGGTTTAGCTATTGAGAAAATATGTTTTACCAGTTATGAAAGAAATACGCTGCATTAAAATAAATAGTAGATAGCTGAAAAACTATGTCAGCAATGCATACGATTCAGAATCAGAATTGTTACCGATGACACGTCAAACGAATCCATACACCAGAGCCTGTGTTTTGGGAAGTTAGATTTGAATGTTAAGACCGAAAATCTGAGGAAATTTTTAATATAAGTCTCAGTGTTTCGGTACACAATCGATCGCATGAGTTTGTTAAACGGAACACCTTTGAGATCAGGGCTAAAGAATTTTTATATCCAAATCGGCCGTTGACCGATGACATCATCAGTAACGTGCCGAACATGCCTTACAATGTCATCCCGACATTCTTGCATCTGCCAACTTATCTAATTTTCCATCATTTTCATTATGTAATGTTTTTTTTCCAAACATCATTTGTATTTTCCTTTTGTTGTTTGGTAAAATCTTTTGAAATATTTTAGCAATACAAATAAACAGAAAATCGTACCACGTTTTTATTTTCTTACATTGTTTTCTAGTGCAGTATTTCCCTTACTCGGTGTCCAAGATTCAAAATTAATTCCTCGGCTGTATAAACATGTCTGGATGCCCAAATAATAAACGTTCTTTGCAGGACGACACGTATTTCATTTCCTTTGATGCCTGTTATTGACAAAATAAGAATCCTCTAAAACATCAACCAGAACATTTTTTTTGCATCTTTTGAAGCGGTAGTGACACATGCGGACTTCCCATGCTTCATGTGCTAATTAATGCGGGCGGCACCCTTTGATAATAAATACCACTGTGTAAACACTCATTAATTATCGCTTTTCTTATCACTGGCTTGCAGATTAGCGTAATCAAAATATGGGTGGTGGTCCGTGTCAATTATTTCGAAATCAATTAACATCAAAGTGCTGTTGAAATATGCTTCAGAAAGTTGTAAATTTACCAGTTCAATAAAGGAATATTCAGCGTTCTGACCTTAACGGACATGATAGTATTGACCGATGAACTGTCAATCATGACATGCAGACATTATTTTCAAATATATTTTTTCTTTTAGTCGTCCGAGAAAATGAGACTCGACATCCCATGTCAGGCCTTGTTTACCCCGAAAAATAATTCTGCAATATACTCCAAAAGTTCACAAGGCACTTTCAGGGTTAAGGCAGGACTTGTATTATTTCGGGGTTTGCATCTGTTTATTTGCTCTCTTCGACATTGTTAGAAATGTTCCTTGATTCATAGCTCTAGATAAGTTGGGTATTTTGTGATAATTATTTCTCCATTTAAACCTGTGTTGCAGGTATTCATTTGAAATGCCTTGCTGAGGCCAGTGGTTCAAATGAATACCAACACAATAGGTTTGTATGGAGAAAGTTGAAAATTATTCTTAAGGGGGATGGGTACACCATCAGGGGAGGCAACTTCTGCAAAAGTGTTTTTGCATCTCATGTCAACAAGGGTCAACTGTTAAAAGGAAAGAATATGCTCCTCAGGAGCAAATTCTTTCCTTTATAAGAGTAGACCCCTTTTTCGTTGGGACTGAGCCTATAGAAAAGTGAACAGGAAGTCCCAAAAGTTGTCACCCTTAGAACAATGGCGGAAAAATGTGCTAGGTGTTCCCATTCCCCTTAATCATCACCAAATAACCATTTTGTCTGTTTCTATACCTTGATTTGCAGTTGTGGTACAAGCTATTCATTTGAACCGCCCCACCAGGACAGTTCAAATGAATGCCAACTAGGGCTGGCTAATCAGAGCTGAAAAGATAATCGATTATCAGTCCTGTCATTGCGATCGATAATCGATTAGTAATCGCTAAGGTTTTTGTCATGATTTTACCCGTCTGACTTTCTGTCTGAGCATGACTCTTACCATATGTTGCACTTTACCATATGTACATTTTAACAGACAAGCCTGAGCAAACAGTGTAGACCCAGATGAGACGCCGCATAATGCGGCGTCTCATCAGGGTCTGCACTGTTTGCCACACATCCAGCTATTTTAGACATGACTTTGGGTAGTAAATGGTACCTATCAAGTAACCGATTAAAAGCAAATCAGAAATGATAATCATTTTTGTGGAATTTATTGATTGATTAATCGATTATACGATTAATTGTGTCAGCCTTAATGCCAACAATGGGTTTTTCTGGACAATTGACGAAAAATATCCTTTAATTATAATACCCACCCTTATCTGTTTCTATACCTTCATTTGCAGTTGTGGTAGCAAAGCCAGCCTACAGTACCAGTTCGTACACAACACAACGTCAGGTTACTGCCCCAAAGGTTCAGGCGGTACAAGTAACAACCACTCCAACCAACTATGTGTACTCTGGAACAACAACACAAAATGCTTCTTCTTATCAGACTAGCAGTACAACATACCAGCCCACGACAACAACTCCAGTCACAACATATTCTAGTAAGCAGACTGGGCACTACCATATGACAACAACTCCAGTCTCAACTTATTCTAGTAAGCAGGCTGGGAACTACCATTTGACAACAACTCCAGTCACAAATTATTCTAGTAAGCAGACTGGGCACTACCATTTGACTTTTTGGCCCCCGCCTATCGGGGCTTGAAGAAATAGATGGGCTGGATGATGCTTCCAGGCAGAGCTTAAACCGACCCGCACATGAGTACTGGTAAATCGCTTAGAAGATCTGACCCTGTCCAGGCAAAACAATGGGAGTCCATGCTTATATAAACCCTATTAGTTTCATTGGGCGGCAGGGCTTGAGATGTCATTTCATCTCAATGTCGGGTAAAAGTCCTACAAAATTGGAAGCGACGTCTCCAAAATTACCTTTACAGTGTTGACCGGGACGTTAAACCTCAAATCAGACCAACAAAAACCATTTGACTTTTTCACTATTTTTTGCCCCATGCCATTCGAAGAGTGGTGGAAAGGGCATATAGTGTTGCCCAGGGCTCGAGAAACTGGAGAATCCAAATCGGCCCATCCAGATTTCGTCAAAAAATACGGAAATTGCTGATCGGTTTCGGTAATTTCCGTAAACGTTCCTGGCGATTTGCAATTTTAAAATGTGTTATTAGCGTGACGAATGGCATACCAATGTTGCTCTTACACTAATCAACGAATATGAGCACTAATATCTCGATTATAAACAGCAGTTATTGCTTACATCGTTCTAATTTCATCTACTTTCATTTTCTATGCCAGATTTCATCTACTTTCATTTTCCCAATATCCGGGTCACTCAGAACCTGAAAACGACCAACGTGAGGCAGTCAAAGACTAGTTCGATGGTCACTATATTTTTTCCCTGTTTAAAACCTTTAAAATATATCTCATATTTCACGCATTTTATTTTGCCCAAATTGCTTTGTTTACATATTGCAGCCACGCGGTCGGAAAATGACATCATAGTATACGGTTTCCGTTTACACAATACACATTAATGCAGTCAAGGACGTAAAACACACCTGTTTTATGTCATTGATTTTAAAAGAGCATATTTCTAAATAAAAAAATCGTTTTGAACGGGTTAAAAATCGAAAAACATTTCTTTACTCTCGAACCAAAACATGGCCGAACGAGAGTCATTGAAAATCTTACATGGCCGAACCGAGTTTTAAAGAATATAAATACATATTTCGCGATTACACAAGTCTGAAACAAATCGCTTTGTCTAGAAATGGCGAACGATATTGAAGCAACGTTAGGAAAATCACGTCATGCAGTTTCATTTTAATTCGTTCAAGGGCGTAATACACACATGGTTTATGTTATTGGCATCAAGGGAGCTTGTTTCTTAAATAAAAATATAGTTTAGAATGGGAGAAAAAGGCATTTTCTCTCGAAGGCTTAACACACAATGTTCTGACAGACATGACAGGTGTGTATTGAAAATTGCGCCTTGTGGAAAAAAGCAATTTCATATTCAAATACCGGGTCCATGGTAAGCCATAAATTAATGACTTGTGTAAACAAATTAGCATATGTCCTGCATTGATTGACCTAAATTTCTCACCTTGCCAGCTTGCCAATAACGCCTGAGGCCAGTGTTCACGGTTTAATAATTTTGACACACGGGTCAAATTTCGCTGCAATAAGATCAAAGAACCCGACGTGGACTTGTCGGATTTTCACCCAGTTAGATAATGAACCAGTCTAACACCTTTTGATGTAGGCATTTTTTGTATACATGCTTGGATTATCAGTGGCAAACGGTCAGCTTGTTTTTACAACATAATGATTTAGCGAAATTTTTAACCAATTTTTATACCCCACCACACGATAGTGGCGGGGTATTATGTTATACCCTCCGGTGTCTGTCCGTCCGTCCGTCCGTATGTCCGTCCGTCCGTCCGTCCGTCCGCACCATTTCCGATCGATAACTTGAGTAATTTTTAACGAATTTTTTTCAAATTTTGCATACATGTATATATCGGGAATGAGTGGTATGGGATTGTTAATGGGCAAAATCCGTTAACATTTGACAGAGTTATGGCCCTTTTTAGTTCAAAATAAGGGGTTTTGGGGCGTTTCCGATCAATAACTTGCATATTTTTTCACGGATTTTCTTCAAATTTTGTATACACATTGGCATTGGGTATGAGTGGTTTGGGATTGTAAATGGGCAAAATACATTAACATTTAACGGAATTATGGTCGTTAAAAATTCCGATTAAATGGTTTTTGGAGACTTATTCCTTTACTATATGGAATATTTGGATGAAACTGCACTGATGTATAAACGACCATAATAAGCAGGTTTTGTGTTGTGAATACACAAAATGCGTTAACATTTAACGAAAAATTGGTCGTTAACAATTCCCATTAAATAGTTTCTGCGCATTTATTCCTTTAATTTATGAAACATATTGATTATCACTGCCAGTGTAGTGGTTAGAGTGCTGGACTACAAATCCTATTGTTGACTATGAATCAGAGGGGCGTGAGTTCAAATCTCCGTCGAGGAATGGAAATTTTTTTTTTTTTTCGTTTTTTCTTCTTTTTTTTGTGTGTTCTTTTTTCTTTTTCTTTCTTTTTCATTTTGGCAATGAATTTATTTCTTTTTTTTTTATTTTTTTTAATTTTCCTCATTTTTGGTTTTTCATTCCTTTTTTTTAGCTCACCTGTCACGTAGTGACAAGGTGAGCTTTTGGGATCACTTTTTGTCCGTCGTGCGTCCGTGCGTGCGTCCGTGCGTGCGTGCGTCCGTAAACTTTTTCTTCAAACGACATCTCCTCCTAAACCACTGATCGGATTTTGACCAAACTTTACAGGAATGATCCTTAGGTGGTCCCCTTTCAAAGTTGTTCAAATGGTTCCGGTCCGTTGCACATATAGGTCACAGTAGCCAAAAATAGATTTTTTTCACCAAAAACTTAAAAAATCTTCTTCTCTGAAACCGCAAGGCCCAGGTCTTTGATATTTGGTATGAAGCTTCATCTAGTGGACCCCTACCAAGTTTGTTCAAATTATAGTGCTGGGGCCAAAAATGCCCCCGCACCAGGGCCCTTTGGTTTTACATGGGCTTATATAGGGAAAATCTTAAAAAATCTTCTTCTCTGAAACCGCAAGGCCCAGGTCTTTGATATTTGGTATGAAGCTTCATCTAGTGGACCCCTACCAAGATTGTTCAAATTATAGTGCTGGGGCCAAAACCCCCCCCCCGCATCGGGGTCCTTTGGTTTTACATGGGCTTATATAGGGAAAATCTTTAAAAATCTTCTTCTCAGAAACCGCAAGGCCCAGGTCTTTGATATTTGGTATGAAGCTTCATCCAGTGGACCCCTACCAAGATTGTTCAAATTATAGTGCTGGAGCTAAAAATGCCCCCGCACGGGGGCCCTTTGGTTTTACATGGGCTTATATAGGGAAAATCTTGAAAAATCTTCTTCTCTGAAACCGCAAGGCCCAGGTCTTTGATATTTGGTGTGAAGCTTCATCTAGTGGACCCCTACCAAGATTGTTCAAATTATAGTGCTGGGGCCAAAAATGCCCCCGCCACGGGGCCCTTTGGTTTTACATAGGCTTATATAGGGAAAATCTTGAAAAATCTTCTTCTCTGAAACCGCAAGGCCCAGGTCTTTGATATTTGGTATGAAGCTTCATCTAGTGGACCCCTACCAAGATTGTTCAAATTATAGTGCTGGGGCCAAAAATGCCCCCGCACCGGGGTCATTTGGTTTTACATGGGCTTATATAGGGAAAATCTAAAAATCTTCTTCTCAGAAACCGCAAGGCCCAGGTCTTTGATATTTGGTATGAAGCTTCATCTAGTGGACCCCTACCAAGATTGTTCAAATTATAGCCCTGGGGCCAAAAATGCCCCCACGCAGGGGCCCTTTGGTTTTACATAGACTTATATAGGGAAAATCTTGAAAAATCTTCTTCTCTGAAACCACAAGGCTTAGGTCTTCGATATTTGTTATGAAGCTTCAGCTAGTGGACCTCTATAAAGATTGTTCAAATTATAGCGCTGAGACCAAAAATGCCCCCGCCATGTGGCCTTTTGGTTTTACATAGACTTATACATGTATAGGGAAAATCTTTAAAAATCATCTTCTCTGAAACACAAGGCTTAGGTATTTTATATTTGTTATGAAGCTTCAGCTAGTGGACCTCTACCAAGATTGTTCAAATTATAGCCCTGGGGCCAAAAATGCCCCCGCTCCGGGGCCCTTTGGTTTTACATAGACTTATATAGGGAAAATCTTGTTTTACATAGACTTCTATATGCAGGGTAAACCTTTAAAATCTTGTTCTTTGAAACCACAAAGCCCAGGTCTTTCATATTCAATATGAAGCTTAATCTTGTGGACCTCTACCAAGATTGTTCAAATTATAACCCTCGGGCCAAAAATGACCCTGCCTGGGGCCCATTTGTTATACATTGGATCAGGTGAGCGAACCAGGGCCCTCTGGGCCCTCTTGTTCCCTTTTTTTTCACCCTTTTCTTCTTTTTGTTATACCCCATCACACGATAGTGCTGGGATATTACAATATACCCTCCGGTGTCTGTCTGCCGTCCGTCCCCACCATTTCCGACCAGTAACTGGATTAATTTGTGCTATGAATCTGAGGGGCGTGAGTTCAAACCCCCGTGGAGGAATGGAATTTTCTTTTTTTTTTTTTTCCTTTTTTTCTCGTTTTTTCTTTTCTTTTTTTTTCCGTTTATTTTTCTTTTCTTTCTTTTTGCAATGAATTTTTTTTTTTTTTTTCGTTTTTTTTTTCTCATTTTTTGTTTTTCATTCCTTTTCTTTACCTTTTTTTCCTTTTCTTCTTTTTGTTAAACCCCATTACACGATAGTGCTGGGATATTATAATATACCCTCCGGTGTCTGTCCGTCCATCCATCCCCACCATTTCCGACCGATAACTTGATTATTTTTTCACATTTTTTTTCAAATTGTGCCTACATGTTTATATCGGGAATGACTTTTTTTTATTTTCTTCTTTTTGTTATACCCCATCACACGATAGTGCTGGGGTATTATAATATACCCTCCGGTGTCTGTCCGTTCGTCCGTCCATCCACACCATTTCCGACCGATAACTTGATTAATTTCTCACAATTTTTTTTGGAGTTTGCGATCAATAACTTAAGAATCTTTTCATGGATTTTCTTCAAATTTTAAAACACTAAAGGACACATATTATTGCCAAGGACAGTCACTCTGCTTTTCTGGTTATTGTATTATCTGCCCTTTTGATATACATGTATGTAGTTCCTTTACTATATTGAATGCCTTAGTGAAGTTTTACAGATAACTATAACACTTAAAAGTACCACTATTATGGGCAAGGCTATAACCATATTATCTTGCAGTGGTGGGGTATCATGCAGTGTTAGCGTGCTTTTATTTTAAAATGTTATAGAATTATGGACCGATTTTTTAACCTTCTTCTGAAGTCAAAATCGGTTTATGGACGCCAAATTTGGCACGGAACCGGAAAACCAACATTTTCTCGAGCCCTGGTGTTGCCCCTCAGTGTCCGTCCGTCTTTCTGGATGGATTTTGAAATTATTTTGCAGAAACCTTAATCATCATGAGACGATATGTCAAGTGCAAAACCCAGGTCCATACCTCCAAGGTGAAGGTCTGACATAGGTCAAATGTCAAAAAATAGGGCCCCAAACTTAAACCGTCAATAACTTATTTCTGAATTGATTTTGAAATTCCTTGGCAGAAATGTTCATGATGTGTAGCGTGTAAAACACCAGGCCGTACCTCCAAGGTCAAGGTCGTACAGTTGAGTCGAGAAGAACAGTTGTCATTTATTGGTGAAGGAATGTTCAGCGTACTAGTAGAATTCTTAGGTCTAAGTCTGGCTGGGAATCATGTAGTTCACTGCAACAACTATTCTTGAAGTTTGACCTGGTCCTAAATTTTAGACTTAACAGTTGAGGTTTAATCTTTATGAGTAGGACAGATATACAGTAAAATCCCACTAATAAGACCACCTAAAATTAAGACCAATTTTGCTCTGAAAACCTTATTTTGTAGTTTTCATTTATTCTTTGTGTTTTTGGCATACAGTGTCTACTGGCCAGAGACCACCTTTGGAACTGTTCAAAAGTGGTCTTAAAGACCACTTTTGAACAGTCCCAAAGGTGGTCTTAATAGAGGAATTTTACAGTACTATACCAGAACCCAAGAAACAAATCCTAATGTTAGTAAAAGGTGATCAGTAAAGAAAGCTTGAAAATATATTTAAACCGAGGCCCTGGCTGGGAGCTTACAGAATTTTCATGCTCATGCTCAACTCAATCAAACATGAAATACAATCACAACTTTTTAAATTATTTTTTAAATTATCAGTAAGTAAGATTTTTTGATCAGAAGAAACATATTTGTCGAGTTCATATATTTGTAGAATGCCAAAAGTTCCATTTCAATATTTATGAGCAGTTGAAATTTCGTACATTAACCGATTTTGTACCAGAAACCCCAAAACGGGTACCCTGGGAAACAGTGCAGGCCCAGATCAGACGCCGCAGAATGCGGCGTCTGATCAGGGCCTACACTGTTTGCAAAATGTTCAGCTATTTTCCAAATAAAATTTGAAGAAAACACAACCTAACACCCCTAAATTTTGAAATAGACCCCTGCTATATATAAGGAGGAAGATTCCATTTGGTACAAAAAGGGTTAACCAAGTTTTATAATCACATTCCTTTTATTCAGGCTACGATGCTGCTCTGTACTCGGCAGCTTCAACCTACTACCAGCAGCAGCAGGCTGCCAAGGTGACTGGAACTTGGGGATTCAAGAAAGCTACTACCACCCCAGCAGCACCTAAGAATGGGGCGGTGCCTGCTCCACCGAAGCCCAAGTTGCCACCAAAGCAACCACAGCTGCATTACTGTGATGTATGTAAAATCAGCTGTGCAGGACCACAGGTAACTTTTGTCTCTATGTTCTACTTCCCTTACTCCTTATCCCTCTGAACACAAAAACACCTCCCTTTTCAAACTGTGTAGATCCAGATCAGGTGCCATCTGATCAGGATCTAAACTGTCATTAACCCATTGTATGCAGGAATCCCATAAAGAGATACCTTGGCTGGCAAACAGTGCAGACCCATATCAGAGGCCGAAGAACACGGCGTCTGATCAGGGCCTGCACTATTTGCTAACAGAATTTTCAGTTAAAAATAGGGTAAAAAAAGGAAAAAATAGGCCTGGCACCCCTTATATGACAAATGGACTTGTCCAACAAAAAGCAAGGGTTAAGTTCAGCCGTAAGAATTTTTATACCGGCTTTTTTGAAGAAAAATCGGGTATATTGTTTTCGTACCACAGTTCACTCCGGCGTCCGTCGGTCCATCTGTCCATCTGTCTGTCCGTATCTCCTCTGCAACCACTGAAGTTACACTTTTGAAACTTTGCATGTGGATAGTACATGGAATGTAGATGGCAGTGGGCAACTTTTTTGTGACCTTGACCTCAACATGACCCCAAGGTCAAAGGTCAAAAATTATGATTTGCCATATCTCCTTAACTATTGGAGTTACACTTCTGAAACTTTGCTTATTGGATGGTCCTTGGAATATAGAATATGTCAGGTTACTTTTGGTGTGACCTTGACCCCAAGGTCAAAGGTCAAAAAGTATGATTTTGCCATATCTTCTAAACTATTAGTTACACTTCTGAAACTTTGGTTATTGGATGGCCCTTGGAATATAGAATAAATTTGGATAATTTTGGTGTGACCTTGACCTCACCATGACCCCAAGGTCAAAGGTCAAAAATTATGATTTGCCATATCTCCTAAACTATTGGAGTTACAATTCTGAAACTTTGCTTATTGGATGGCCCTTGGAATATAGAATATGTTGGGCTACTTTTGGTGTGACCTCGACCCCAAGGTCAAAGGTCAAAAAGTATGACTTTGCCATATCTTCAAAACTATTGGAGTTACACTTCTGAAACTTGGTTATTGGAGGCTGTTGGAATATAGAATAAATTGGGATACTTTAGGTGGACCACAACATAACCCCAAGGTCAAAGGTCAAAAAGTATGACTTTGCCATATCTTCTAAACTATAAGGGTTACACTTCTGAAACTTTGTTTATCAGTTAGAATGTTCTTTGCAACTTTTTTTAACTTATATGTAGTTTTGGCTAGCTAATACATAGTCATTAGTGTTATTAATAGAAAAAGCGGGTATTTGCGATGCTATACCTTTGACATCAGATCTAGTTATTCTTAATTTAGGAAAACTTGAAATATGTGCAAAGGCATGAGAAAACAGGGTAAGGCTCAGTTCAGCCTGCACATTTGCTTTAGTCTGATGCAAAAGGATTGAACCATTTTATCGGGACTTATCCTAAAGAACTCTTTCACTTTATTGTCTCCCCTGCTTTAATCATAACACTGTATTGGAGTCTAAAATTCCTTCCATCCATCCATCCACCATTCTGTCAAAGTTGGTGTCAAACATAGGGTCATCCAAATGTTTTCAAGTTCATTCAGAACTACAATGGCACCGCTCATCCGGGCTTGGAGAAATAGAAGGGGCTGCATGTGTTGAAACCAACAGCACAGGAATATTTGTAAGCAGCTTAACTCTTACCTTGCTGTTCACGACAACCCCTATCTTTGCAAACAGTGTAGATCCAGATCAGATGGCTTCTGAAGAAGCCATCTGATCAGGATCTACACTGTTTGGCATTCAGTTTATGAATTTGTAGCAATAAATTACATCAAGTAATTTGATTGGTTGATAGACAAATGGGTGTGGCTTAAATGAATATTCGGCAAGATAAGGGTTAAAAAGTCTTAAGCTTGCACAGGCAAAGTGGTGTGAGTAAAACCATCCCTGTATATAAGCCTAAATATTTTCATTGGGTGTCAGGGCTTTAGATGTCATTTCATCTCAATGTCGTGTAAAAGTCCCACAATATTGGAAGCAACATTTCCAACATGACCTAAATAGTGTTGACCATGGCGTTAAACATCAAATCAAATACAGAACTTCAGTCACCGGCACGACATAGCCTTTGGAGGAATTCTTGTAAATTGGAAGTCGTATTAGCAGATTCAGATTGACTAATTAATAGAAATTTTCCCAGAAAAGGCCAACAGTGGAAAATGAGGTAGTTTTTCTCCAGATACTCTGTTTTTGTCCACCTCTGATTATTGATCAGCATAATTTGATAAAATAAACTTGAAAGGGTCATAAACCATCCCTGTTCCAGTTAACTAAGTTCTAGAGTTTATTTATTCCCCTTTAAACTGCTGTATTTCAGACTTATCGTGAGCATTTAGAAGGCCAGAAGCACAAGAAAAAGGAGGCTGCTGCTAAGGCAGGCCAGCCTACAGCTCCAGCAGGCCGCACCAGTCAGAACCAGCTTCGTTGTGAGCTTTGTGATGTCACTTGTACGGGAACTGATGCCTATGCTGCTCATATTAGAGGTGCCAAGCATCAGAAGGTAGGTTTGTTTGTTTTTTTAGAAGGTTTGAAGCCTTCAAGAAAGCCTCCAGATAAGAAGTCATTAGGGCTGGCTAATTGGAGCTGAAAAGATAATCGGTTATCATCGCTAATCGATTGGTAATCATTGAAGATTTGGTCATAATTTTACCTGTCTGGCTTTCTTTCTGAGCATGACTCCTACCATATGCTGTACTTTTCTGTATGTATTTGAACAGACAGGCCTGAGCAAACAGTGCAGCCCCAGATGAGACGCCCCAGAATGCGGCCTCTCATCTTGGTCTGCACTGTTTGCATGGGTAGTAAATTGTACTTTAATATCAAGCAATCGATTACAAGCAAATCAATAATGATAAGTAATTTTGTGGAATTTGTCGATTGATTATATGATTAATCGTGCCAGGCTTAGACGTCATGAGGATTGTAGGATAAATTTCTTTCTCTCCATTTAAATGTGTTGATGGTGCTTATTTCAACCTTGACTACTCTACAGACAAGTTGTTGATTTTTTTTTCCCCACAAAACAGGACTTGACATATGCAATTCACCTGAAATGTGAAATCCTGAACAGGACTTGACATATCATGTAAATATCTCTGCAAATTGTCTCCATAGTAGACAGTTTGCATGAAATGTCGATGCACAGACCAAGTCATCCCTGGACGTCAAGCATATCTGAAGGGATTTTCTTTTTACACTACCTATATATATATTTGTTTTGTTTGTTTGATTTGAGGTTTAACGTCCCCGTCAACACTGTAAAGGTCATTTTGGAGACGTTGCCTCCAATTTGTGGGACTTTTACCCGACATTGAGATGAAATGACATCTCAAGCCCTGTCGCCCAATGAAACCAATAGGGTTTATTAGCATGGACGGTCTGCCTCGCACCGCGGTTCCTGGACAGGCTTAGATCCTCTAAGCGGTTTACCAGTTCTAGTGTGCGGACGGATTCAGCTCTGCGTGGAAGCATCATGCAGCCCATATATTTCTTCAATTTGTTTGTTTGATTTGAGGTTTAACGTCCCCGTCAACACTGTAAAGGTCATTTTGGAGACGTTGCCTCCAATTTTGTTGGACTTTTACCCGACATTGAGATGAAATGACATCTCAAGCCCTGTCCCCCAATGAAACCAATAGGGTTTAATAGCATGGAAGGTCCGCCTCGCGCCGTGGTTCCTGGACAGGCTTAGATCCTCTAAACGGTTTACCAGTACTAGTGTGCGGGCCGGATTCAGCTCTGCGTGGAAGCATCATGCAGCCCATATATTTCTTCTAGCCCCTTTGGGCGGGGGCAAATATATTTCTTCAAGCCCCTATATATATATACATTTAGACTGAAATATTCCATTGATCTTGGGGTACCTTCATGTTAGAAATCATGCATGTAGCACTATAAGTTGGCTGCACACATTTTTAATACAAAATTGGGCCCCGTCAAGCGATTTTGGTACTTTTCGCCTATGCGAGCAGTGAATCAAGAGGAACCTTCAGACAGAAAGCCATATCCCTGGCCCCTCTGAATGGCTGGGCATGCGCAGTTAAAATTTGTCGTGACGGAACGCTCAGACACAAATTCGCTTGGCGGGGCTCAATTGGTAATGTGTCGGCTCATTGTTTTCCAGGTTCTCAAACTACACACGAAGCTGGGTAAACCCATTCCATCTACAGACCCTGTTGTTATTGCTGCTAGTACGAGCAGCGCCACAACAACTGCTAAAGCTGTAACAACCACTACAGCTGGGAAGCCAGCCGCTACCACTACTGTGAAGAAAGTGTTGGCAACACCTAAGATCACTTTTGTTGGTAAGAGTTTTTAAGTTGAATCACTTGAAGATTATGATGTTAGAGCAAGCCTTTGCATTTCTGTTGTGTATACATTCAGGGTTTTATTATTAAAAGAAATTAGACATTTTCATAAGATTTTATTTTGTTTCAGATTTTTATACATTATCATTCTGACTTTGTTAACTTTTAATATCCTCATAATTCTACATAGTTTTTGATCATAAACCGATTGACGCTTATGACCCACAAAGAGGGTTGGGGCGTTGTTAAACTGGGAAACATCATCATCATATACATTTAGGATTACTAAGATTTGAGGCAGAGGTGCCACATATTTTTTTGGCTTTCTGTTTGGTTATGCCTGCTCTTTACAGCAGACAGGTGAGTGTGTATTGCATTATTGTCTCAGATTTAAGTGGGGTCTTCCAGCATGTACGCTGTGCTCACTGAAGACTGTTCAGCCTGAGCAAACGTTACTTGGATGGCCATTGACAGCTTTGTCAAGCATTAAGAGTGAGTGGGTGTTTGAGGTTTACATCCCACCAACAGCTAAGGTCATACGGAGACGGGACCTCGGTTTAAAGACTCGTCCGAAAGTCTAGAGAAGCAAACAGTAAGAGAAGACCTCTACCGGGTCTGAGTTTATTTTTTTTTGTTTGGGTTTTACGGCCCTTTCAAGATTATTCCACATATCGAGCCGATCGTTAATCAGAGGTGGGCGAAAACCGGAGTACCCGGAGAAAAACCACCTGACCTTCCGTTGCAGAACTTGGCGTCTCACACGTAGCCCGAGCTAGGCTCGAACCTACGACAGTGAGAGCCCTAATGACTAAGAGTCAGCGCTCTTATCCACTAGGCCACGGAGGCCCGTTGTCTGAGTTTATAGGTAGGGATGTAACGATAGTCAGAAAATGACTATTGCGATAGTATTGACATTGCAAGAGGAACCATTGCGATACTATTACTATTGCTGACTACTATTGCAATACTATTGCGATACTATTGCCCGATACATATTTTCTTGTTTAAGATGGAAATAAAAACTATTCAAACCTTCAAACTGTTTTGCTGTATGTTTTATCTACATAAAAGATATAAACAAGATAATTTACACAGAGGGATAATTGTTGTAAACTCCTGTTTGCTTTTCTGTCAGCCCTACAGGAAGAAAAAAACTCCCCAGGAGCAACTTTTTTTTATAAGTGTAAATTCTCCTGGAAGAGCCGGGAAACTCATTTTATTAGAAGTAGCCAAGAAGATTCCAGCCAAGTACATTTATCATTTCACAATGAGAATGTACATGTAACATCAGTTTCTTAATCAAAATAAATGTAATCTTTTCACGAAGGCAATGAAATCTTTGCTTGTCTTCAAAAACAACTTCAGAAAAAACAACTTCAGACATGATAAAGTGACTAAATACACCTCAAGCTCGTTATAACACAGAACTTCGGGTCCAACCAACAGTGTTAGTTAACCGAATCATGTTATAAACACCGACCAAATTTGTCACGGATCAGTCTGTTCTACTATTACACTGAAAACACAAGCCTCCGGCGCTAACGTTAAGCAAACAGTGTTTCGCATGACAAGGTGTGAAAATAAGATCAGGTTATGTCTCTATCCTAAAATTTAATCCACAATCAAATCGCTCCGGGCCTAAGAGGATTAGCTACATCTAACAGTAGATGTATGCATGTAAATATGAAACAGACTATTCTACTGTCTCGTGCATGGTTATGTTTTGGCGCCAAAATAGAAGACGCTTGGTGGGAAAAGTCGTACACTTAAATAATACATCCGAGGATAATCCAGGAATTGTGCAAAGTTCCGTTCTCTATCCACAACAGTTTAGCTATCACATTTTATGAAAGAAATACGCCCCATTAAAAATGGTAGTAGATATCTGAGAAACTAGGTCGGCAATGCACACGATTCAGAATCAGAATTGTTTCCGGTAACACGTCAAATAACATTCATACACCAGGACCTGTGATACAGGAAGTTAGATTTGAATCTTCTGGCAGAAAATCTGATGAAATTTTAATATAAGTCTCAGTGTTTCGGTACACAATCGATCGCATGCGTTTGTTAAACGGAACACCATTGAAATCGGGGCTAACAAATTTTTAAATCCAAATCGGCCCCGGCCGACCGATGACGTCATCAGTACCGTGCCGAACATGCCTTATAATGTCATCCCCGACATTATTGCATCTGCCAACTTATCTAATTGCCCATCATTTTTATTGTGAATTGATTTTCCAAAAATCATTTGTATATTTCTCTTGTTGTTTGGTCAAATCTTTTAGCAATACAAATAAACAGAAAATCGAACCACGTTTTTATTTTCTTTAATTGTTTTCTAGTGCTGTATTTTCCTGTGCATATTTTGAATGCACGATGTCCAAGATTTAAAATTTATTCCTCGGCTGTACAGACATTGTCTGGATGCCCAAATTATAAACGTTCTTTGCACGACGACACGTATTTCATTTCCTTTGATGTCTGCTATTGACAAAAATAAGAATCCTCTAAAACATCAACCAGAACAATTTTTGCACCTTTTGAAGCGTAATGACACATGCGGACTTTCCATGCTTCACATGCTAATGCTGGCGGCACCCTTTGATAATAAATACCTCTGTGTAAACACGCATTAATTATCGCTTTTCATATCACTAGCTTACAGACAGCTTGCAGATTAGCGAATCAAAATATGTGGTCAATTATTTCGAACTCAATTAACATTAAAGTGTTAATTTACTGTTGAAATGCGCTTCAGAAAGCTGTAAATTTACCAGTTCAACGAAGGAATATTCAGGGTACTGACTCTATACCGACATTTGGTGTTAAGTGGATAATCCATAACAAATAGGATGCATAAACACTGTGTACCTGTAGGCTACCGCCAAATCATGATTTGGCAGTAATTTTATTACCCTTATCTCGCGACAAGCAGCCGTTGCAAGCATACGTTGACTCCCACTGGCACAGGAGATTATTGGATTACAATTAAGACAATATACAGTTTGATGCTTGACCGGGTACAAGACGCAGGTCGTAATAAAGAATATATTTAAGAATGAAAACAACTTCGAGAATTATCTGAAAAAAACTGGTGATATAGAAAACTATCGAAACTATCGATAGTTCAAAACACTATCGGCAATAGTCATCGATGTTTGACTTTACCATCGATGCAGTACTATCGGCCCAGTGCCTATCGCAGTGCATCGATGGCCCGATGCATCGTTACACTCCTATTTATAGGACAGCAAACAGTTTTGAAAGTTAACTTCCTTCGTAGCCGCATACCGGTATAAAGGAGGAGTAATGAGGCGATTCTAACAAGTACCAACACCACATGTCTCTGTCAAGAAATAAGGAAAATTATACCGCTTTTATCCTCATTTCTCACCCATATCTGATGCTGTGTAATCCTTGTAAAGTTCACCAAGTGGATGTATGGCATTTTCATGTACTTTCTTAATGGCAGTGTAATGTTGTTTGGCATTTTAGGTGGCAATCAGCTGAAAACAACTGGTAATAAGATAGTGGAAGTGAAAACACAGGCCGCTGAAAAAATGGATGAGGGAGACGACGACGGTAAGTCAGCATTGTGTTGGACTTGACAGGAAATCCAGGAATATTCTTTCTAAAAAGGCCCTGTATATTCATCGGCCTATTCAGGCCAGGGTCTAATACCTTGAAGCCTTGGTGGCTCAGTCGGATGTATGTTCGACTGGTAATCCAGTCGCTAGTTACTCCACTCCGGCGACATTCTTTCATGGACATTGATCAATCATCTACTGCCTTCTGCTGATTTAAGAAGGGCAGTTGTCTGTTTCTGGTGAAAGAATATGCACTGAAGGACAAGCCATCTGATCTGGATCACACTGTTTGCTAAGTTAGGGCTTGTAGTTGTGGTCAGTAGGATAAGGGTTAAACAAAATGTGATAGTAAGAGTGATTTATTCTTCCTAACACTCTGCGTACTCAAGTTTAGAAGTAGTTAGCCAGAACCTCAAATAACTATTGCAAAGGATTAGCCCACAAATCCATTAGATTCATCTTAATGTTGCGTAAAAGTCCCACAAAATTGGAAGCAATGTCTCCAAAATGACCTAAATAGTGTTGATGGGGATGCCCAAATTAAACTAATCAAAAGGACCTGCACTTAGAAGACAGTTTGAAATGTAGAAGGCAGTTTTGCCTTCAAATGACATGATACTTGTATGCAGTGGGTGAAATGACATACTCTACTGTTTCATAAGAATCATTCTCATAAGAAATTTATCATAGCAGATACATAGAGGAAAAAGGATATATGGCCCTGGTTTCCCTGTACTTATTCAAAATATAATATTTGTAGCAAGCAGCAAAGGCTGAGGCCAGCCTGCACATATACATGTAGTCTCGCCAGTGGCTTTACAGATCAGACATGCAGAGAATACCTTGGGTAGCTTCATGCAAGAAGTCATGTGTCTAGCTTATTATTTGGCTCTGAAAAGTCTACGAAGAAAATAAATTGGAGAATGTATAGGGCTCTTTCTCATAGGTTGGTTAATATAAAGACTTCTATATTGACATCAGAGCTCCCTGTAAGGTGCCTTTTTCATCCGAAAAGTTCTGATATTTTTCTTATTGCTGCAGAGAAATGCATGTTGTGGGTACTCATTAGGTGGGGCACTTCTAATGAATAACCACAACATACATTTTTGCGCAGAAATAAGAAAAATAATATTTGGATACCCGCTCATATCTGGGGCTATGTTATACATGTGATTTTTCTTTGTTTCTGCAGATGACCTGTTGAACATTCTTGGAGAGAAAGACGTAGCCCCAGTTGGTAAGTAAATCAACCATAGTTCTAGATAAGGAGATGTAACTAAAGATTATTTCTTAGCTAGAATCTCAGTTTCAACAAGCACCAACAGCATAATGGTTTCTTGTTCTTGTTGCAGTAACTACTGACCAGAATCATTTCATATGTAGAATTGTCATATAATGGATACAGTCCCCAGGGCTAGGCCCTGGGGTGGGGTGGGGCTTACAAGTCGAGAGTGTGGGGTGGGGCTTACAAGTCGAGAGTGTGGGGTGGGGCTTACAAGTCGAGAGTGTGGGGTGGGGCTTACAAGTCGAGAGTGTGGGGTGGGGCTTACAAGTCGAGAGTAAGGTCACACTTTCTAAGTGTTACAACTACTATATCTCTACTAGTGACCAGGCCATTTTCCTATTTGGATTATAATAATATAAAAGAGTGGACTTCTGTTCCTTAACACCAATCCCTGGCTCAGGTCTTTGGGTGGGGCTTAGGGGTCAAAATAAGGTTACATTTTAGTCTTGCTAGAAAGTATTCACAGCCAGAACTCTTTTCTTTCTGGAAAATATATCTTATATTCCACATCACAAGTCCTCAGTTCGGCCCCAGCGCATCGGGGCTTGAAGAAATTAATGGGCTGCCTGATGTTTCCGTGCAGAGCTGAAACCGACCGCACACAAGTACTGTTAAACCGCTTAGAGGATCTAAGCCTGCCCAAAAGCGGTGCAAGTCGAACCACCCATGGTTATAAAACCCTATTGGTTTCATGGGGTGACAGGGCTTGATGTCATTTCATCTCAGTGTAGAGTAAAAGTCCCACAAAATTGGAAGCAATGTATCCAAAATGACCTATACAGTGTTGACGGGGAGGTTAAACCTCAAGTCAAACACAAGTCCTCAAGTGCAGGCCCTGGGATAGGGATGAGGGGTCACAGAATCCGGTCACACTTCAAAGTTTTACAACAAAGTCCTTTAACCCTTATCTTGCTGAATATTCATCTAAGCCACACCCATTTCTGTCTATCATCCAATCAAATTACTTGATGTAATTTATTGCTACAAATTCATGAACTGAATGCCAAACAGTGTAGATCCTGATCAGATGGCTTCTTCAGAAGCCATCTGATCTGGATCTACACTGTTTGCAAAGATAGGGGTTGTCGTGAACAGCAAGATAAGGGTTAAATGTTCATTTTGATGCAACCACTGACTGGCTCTTTATGAATTTATTTTGTCATTCTTCCCTATAAAGATAGGGCCCTTTTAAGTGAGGCTCTGTAAAGAAAAATATGCAAGTTTTTCTCTCATGTATTTGTAGGCCATGAATATATTGAGGAAATAAAGCAGGATGGGACAGGCAAGACTATCAGTTTCAACTGTAAGCTGTGTGAGTGCAAGTTCAATGATCCAAATGCCAAGGATATGCATATGAAGGGGAGGAGGCACAGGCTGCAATACAAGGTAGGAGAAATGGTTGTCATTAAGGCGGCATGATTAATCGGATAATTGATTAATCAATAAATTTCACAAAAAATGATTACCGTTACTTAGATAGGTACAATTTACTACCCATGTTCTGTCTAAATAGCTGGATGAGTGGCAAACAGTGCAGACCATAATGCAACACCACATTCTCATCTAGGCCTACACTGCTCAGACCTGTCTTTCTGGTAACACATGGTAAAGTATAACACGATAAGAGTCATGCTCAGACAGAAAGGTAAAATTATGATTAAATCTTCAGTGATTGCCTATCGATTACAATGTCAGGACTGATGATAGCTTATCTGTCAAGCTCTAATAAGCCAGCCCCAGTGTTATGAGAAAAAAACTTACAGGCCTCCGCCCATCTGGGCTTGAAGAAGTAGATCTGCTGCATGATGCTTCCACCTATAGCTGAAACTGACCATACATGAGTACTGGTGAACCGCTTAGAGGATCTAAGCATGCCCAAGCAAAGCGGTGCAAGTCGGCCCAACCATGCTTATAAACCCTATTGGTTTCATTGGGTGACAGGGCTTGAGATGTCATTTCATCTCAGTGTCGGGTAAAAGTCCCATAAAAATTGGAAGCAACGTTTCTACAAAATGACCTATACAGTGTTGACGGGGACGTTAAACCTCAAAGAAACAAAAAACTTTTATGGCATTTGTGAACAACAAAGATACAGATTGGACTGTGCAGTCTGATCAGCACCTATGTGTCCTAGCGTTAGAAATTAACATAGTGGTTAAGCTTAGTAATAATGTACTTGCCTAATGAATCAAGGAAAGAGGGGTGGTGTTGCTGGGTGAGGCAAAGGTGACATGTATCTTGTGTCACTGGGGCATCCAACTGATATTGGCTTACAGTTGGGCAAGGCCTGCTGTCCTTGCACCAGGTAAGGGTAGAGGGGGAATGTTATTTCTTCTGTTTCTACAGTTCAATTAATTTTTCTCTTCCTCTGTCCCTCGTCCCCGCCACGGGCCTCCGTGGCCTAGTGGATAAGAGCGCTGACTCTTAGTCATTAGGTCTCTCACCGCCGTAGGTTCGAGCCTCGCTCGGGCCACGTGTGAGACGCCAAGTTCTGCAATGGAAGGTCAGGTGGTTTTTCTCCGGGTACTCCGGTTTTCACCCACCTCTGATTAACGATCGGCTCGATATGAGTGAAATAATCTTGAAAGGGCCGTAAAACCCAAACCAAAAAAAAAAAAAAAAAAAAAAACCCTCGTCACCGCCCCGGGGGCTTGAAGAAATAGATGGGGTGCATGATACTTCCAGGCAGAACTGAAACCAACCACACACGAGTACTGGTAAACTGCTTAGAGGATCTGAGCCTGCCCAGGCAAAGCGGTGCGAGTTGGCCTGTCTGTGCATATAAACCCTATTGGTTTCATTGGGCGACAGGGTTTGGGAAGTCATTTAATCTCCATGTCGGGTAAAAGTCCCACATAGTTGGAAGCAACGTCTTCAAAATGACCTATACCGTGTTGATGGGGACGTTAAACTTCAAACCAAACAAACAGATCCTTCTCTGTCCCTCACTTTCATCTCATCTATTGTCTCATTTCTCCCTTTCTCTGGAAGATGACACAAAATAACCAAAATGACCTATACCGTGTTGACGGGGATGTTAAACTTCAAACCAAACAAACAGATCCTCCTCTGTCCCTCCCTTTCATCTCATCTATTGTCTCTTTTTTCCCTTTCCTCTGGGAGATGACACAAAATAACCCACATGAGTGGATATATCGTTGAACCCAAAACATCATCATCATAATTAATCAAGGTTTTTGGGTTTGATTCTGGATTCATAAATCTTTTAAAACAAGCTACAGTCTGTATGACCTTAGGCTTTGGTGGAACATTCAAACAGTATGTCTTACAATATATAACATTTTCTTGGTGGAGTTTTCTGTGTCTGAAAAAAGATAACGCAATAAATGTTTCTGTAATAAATAATTGTCTTTGCTCTAGATTATATGGATTTATAAGAATAAATCTGGGATAATTTTCTTATTTCTCTGATTAAACATATTGTGAGCACTAAATAGAATTGCCTCGAGAATCACCATGATTCTTACAAATATACCTATCATAAAATTTCTTTTAAAGTAGAAATAAAGAGAATTGCATGTAACCTAAATTACTTAATATTATTACCCCTCCTAATCTTAGCTATGAATGAATTTCAGTATTGCTAACATAGCTGTATAATTGTGATGTTGTATCTTGTAGAAAAAGGTTGATCCTAGTCTGCAAGTGGAGATCAAGCCAAGCATCCGTGTTCGTAAGATTCAGGAGGACAAGCTGAGGAGACAGGCTCAGAAAGAGGAGTACTGGAAACGCAGGGAACATGAACAAAGGTCAGTGGACTACATACCTGCTATGACAGTTGTCAAAACAAACCCTCAGGAGACAAAATCAAATCTAGAGCATTATAGATGACCTCCATATAAGCGTATTGTTTACTGTCAAATCCTATATATCCTTGTATGTATGATATATGTGTATTTTGTGCATTGAAACTCAATAAATATTGTTTAAACCAAATCTAGAGTCAGTGCTCCAGGGATAAACCTGAACCTGCATACATAAGGTTGATCTGTGTTGTGCATGTTTGTTAAAAGGCAAAAGCAGATTTTGTCATGATAGGATTCATGTCTGTTGATTGCATACTTGTATTGATAGCACAAAGGGAACAGGGAAAGTTTCATTGTTCCAGATAAGGAGGCCTTTCAAAGATAATTAACCCATTTTTGTACCAAATGGAATCTTCCTCCTAAAATATGGCCGGAGTCCATTTCAAAATTTGTGTTTTCTTTAAAATTTATTCGGAAAATAGTGAAGGCCCTACAGCTGGGGCGATATCATCGATGTATCGTGATATTTTTGCTGGCAATACTGTATTGCGATACTAATTCCGTGTATGAATACTTGCCGATACTTTTGCGCTTTATCAACAAACATCTGAAACACAAGAGATGCAATTTTTTTCTGAGGTGCTTATGCCGATAAAAAATCTGTATCCAAAAGGTGCTGCTTATATCCAATAAAAACAGTTGATGTATCTACCGGGATACAGTATACAGTAACTACTGAAACCAACTGGTGTCTGGTCAAGTGACTCGAGTATGGACCCATGAGCTACATAAGTTTTGTTGGTATTTTGAGTTATGCCATTTGAGATTTATTCAAAACTTGCTTCCAAATATGCTTGTATGGTTGATGGTGTGTGTCTTGGATGATGGGTCTGTGCACTTAGATAGACCTGCAAAGTCATCATAAGTACCGTTTTATTGTTGATACAAGCAGTTGCTACTAACATGTGTATAAACAATGGATGCTGAACCAGACATTGAATGTGCCGGATCGGCATTTAAATCACTTGTATAGAAACATTTTGTTTTGTCAAGTCTTTAATTTTATTGTATATAAATATAAGGACATACTTAATAAACCAATGTGTTGCTATTGAATAGGAAACCCTGTTTTCTACTGTAACAAAAGTCCAAATTTACCTAATAAAACATAGCAAATCTGTACAAAGCAAGTATCTTGATACTCTATCGTATCGCCTGTCTGGTATCGCGATAGTATCGTGATACATTTTTTCTGGCGATACCCAGCTCTAGTAGGCCCAGATCAGACGTCTGTTCTGGGCTTGAACTGTTTGCCAGGGTGCCTGTATTGGGGTTTCGGTACAAAATGGGTTAAGCGATAATTTTCCTTGTCGGAGTGTGTTGTGGGTACTTGATAGAATCCCCTCTTGGTGATTTGCTAACAAGTACCAACAGCATGTTTTTATGAAGAAATGCAAGAGTACTAGTACTAGAAATCTCGCTTCCGCCCATTGGGGCTTGAAGAAATAGATGGGCTGCATGATGCTTCCATGCAGAGCTGAATCTGACCAGCATGAGTACTGGTAAACCGCTTAGAGGATCTAAGCCTGCCAAGGCAAAGCGGTGCGAGTGGGAACGTCCATGCTTATAAACCCTATTGGTTTCATCGGGCAACAGGGCTCGAGAGGTCATAAAAGTCCCACAAAACTGGAAGCACCGTCTCCAAAATGACCTGTACAGTGTTGACGTTAAACCACAAATTAAACAAACAAATACATCTCCTTACCTCGAACTATGAAGTTCTGTTATGCTTGAGTTGATATTTAGGTTAATTTTGCCTTGTATATACATGTCTGAAGATATATTGACATTATGGTGGATAATTTGTTTGCTATGTATTATGTTTGTTTTTCTGTTCTAAGTAGGATGGAGGAAGAGTTCTACTGGGCTGAGAGACAGCGCTATCAGGAGGAGATGGAGTATTATGAGTGGCAGAGAATGCACGGAGGACGAATCGGAATGCCCCCACCACCCCCATTTGGACAGGTATGGGTCGGATTTGATATTGTAATAAACCATTTTGTGGAAAAATTAATCTTATTGTTCTAATTTTGCAATTTTATGAAGATAAAAAATTTTTTGCTGCATGTATCAATTAAGTACATCACTTAAAATTTGTGTTAAATTTGGTAAACAACAGTGGCTTCTAATCTTTCATACTTGCCCCCGCCCATCTGGGCTTGAAGAAATAGATTGGGCTGCATGATGCTTCCACGCAGAGCTGAAACTGACCACACATGAGTACTGGTAAACCGCTTAGAAAGACTAAGCCTGCCCAGTCAAAGCGGTAGGAGTCGGACCGTCCAGTGCATATAAGCCATTTGGTTTCATTGAGCGACGGGGCTTGAGGTGCCATTTCATCTCATTGTCAGGTAAAAGTCCCACAAAATTGGAAGTAACTTCTCCAAAATGACCTGAATAGTGTTGATGGGGACGTTAAACCTCTATTCAAACAAAAATCAAACAAAAATCTTTCATGCTGTTAGATTAGGAGCTGGAAATATGAAAAAGGAATACAGAAAAAAATGAAAGTGTTACTTGTGTCTTTAAAGCTGTCTTATCCTTAGCCGTTGCATGCTAAACGATTATAATTTTGTTTTTGTGTAATGAAGGCTGCACCTATGATATGCTTGGTTTTCTATATTGAAAAATGCTCAAGACATGGTGGCTCAGTCAGATACTCAGGTCATGGGTTTGTTACTCACCAGTTTGATCTCCGTCGTGTCAGCAACATTCATTCATGGAGATTTGTGTTGACTCAAGAAGGGGAGGCATCAGTTTTGGGCTAAAGAATGTGCCCTGTACTGGTAAACCAGGCTTATGTTTAATCCTACCAATTAAGACTAAATGTTCTCTTAAAAGCTTATTGAAGAGGTTTCAGTTTTTCTTTGCATTTTCTACACTCAGTGTCTCCTAATAAGAGACCACCTTTAGGACTGTTCAAAAGTGGTCTTAATATAGGAATTTTACTGTACACACCTTATCTGTTTCTGTGTACCACTTTTCCAAGATATGTACTACAGCATGCAAAGATGATAGCTGCGGATAAGAGGGAGTAACAAATAAGGCCTACTCTTCTGCAGAAAACCTATGTTATGGGTGCTGGTTAGAACCTGCCATGGAGGTGATCTTAACAAGTACCCACAACAGAGGTTTTTAGCTCACCTGAGCCGAAGGCTCATGTGAGGTATTAGTATACCACGAGCCGTCGTCCACACTTTCAACGAAGTATATCTCTGGAACCAGTGGGCCGGCCTTGATCAAATTTCATATGAACCATCATCAGGTAGGGGGAAAGGCTGTATTAGGTTTTCGTGCAGATTGGATGAGAACTCTGGTTGCCACAGCAACAAAGAGCTCCCATAGGCTTAACATAGGAAAAAGCTTGTCATCACTCTAGCTCCGTCAATTTTTTTCTGATCGACTTCATTCTTGCAGATAACGAGGACAGGCATGAAATCTCGATCAAGTTCGATTTTGGGCTGAATCGGATTATTCACTCAGGAGTTACGTGCCCTTGAGCGTTGAAAAAATTGCCTATTGACTTAACATGGGGAGAATGTTGTCATCACCGTAGCTGCTTCAATTATTTTCAGATTGGCTTTATTCTTGCAGATAACCAGCACAGCCATGAAATCTCGGTCAAGTTCGATTTTGGGCCGAATTAGATAATTCACTCAAGAGTTACGTCCCCTTGAGCGCCCGAAAAATTGCCTATCGACTTAACATGGGGGAAAATGTTGTCATCACTGTAGCTGCTTCAATTTTGTTCGGATTGGCTTCATTCTTACAGATAACCAGCACAGCCATGAAATCTTGGTCAAGTTCGATAATTGGCAGAATCGGATCATACACTTAGGAGTTACCTGCCCTTGTGCATTTTTGCATAAGGGTTAATGTGAATTTCAAAAATGTATATCTTGAAGACTACTTGGCCGACTTTGATCAAATTTCATGTGTAACATTATTGGGCAAGTGGAAAGACTGCATAAGGTTTTCATGCAGATCTGAGTGGAACTCTGGTTACCATGGCAACATATAGCTCCCATAGACTTCACATAGGAAAAAGCTTGTCATCACTCTAGCTCCGTCAATTTTTTTCTGATCGACTTCATTCTTGCAGATAATAAGGACAGGCATAAAATCTCGGTTATTTGCCTTGGAGTTACCTGCCCTTGAGCATGAAAAAATACATGGTGACCACGATAGCAACTTTATTTTTATTCAGATCAGCTTCAAACTTGCAGGTAACGAGGACAGGCATAAATCCCGGTTAAGTTCGATTTTGGGCCGAATCGGAATATTGACTTCGGAGTTACGTGACCTTGAGCGACAAAAAATTTGCCCATAGACTTAACATAGGGAAAATGTTGTGACTACGATAGCGACTTGAATTTTTTTCAGATAAGCTTCAAACTTGCAGGTAACGAGGACAGACATAAAATCTCGGTTAAGTTAGATTTTGGGCCGAATCGGATTATTTGCCTTGGAGTTACCTGCCCTTGAGCATAAAAAAATACGTTGTGACCACGATAGCAACTTTATTTTTATTCAGATCAGCTTCAAACTTGCAGGTAACGTGGACAGGCATAAAATCTCAGGCAAGTTCGAATCGGAATATTGACCTCGGAGTTACATGACCTTGAGCGACAAAAAATTTGCCCATAGACTTTACATAGGGAAAATGTTGTGACTACGATAGCGGCTTGAATTTTTTTCAGATCAGCTTCAAACTTGCAGGTAACGAGGACAGGCATAAAATCTCGGTTAAGTTCAATTTTGGGCCGAATCGGAATATTGACCTCGGAGTTACGTGACCTTGAGCGACAAAAAATTTGCCCATAGACTTATTAGGGAAAATGTTGCGACTACGATAGCGACTTGAATTTTTTTCAGATCAGCTTCAAACTTGCAGGTAACGAGGACAGACATAAAATCTGGGTTAAGTTCGATTTTGGGCCAAATCGGAATATTTGCCTTGGAGTTACCTGCCCTTGAGCATAAAAAAAATACGTTGTGACCACGATAACAACTTTATTATCCCCCGCCGAAGGCGGAGGGATATAGTTTTGGCGTTGTCCGTCCGTCCATCCGTCCGTCCGTCCTTCCGTCCCTCCGTCCTTCCCTCCTTCCGTCCGTCCGTCACACTTTTTTGTCCGGAACCGTTTCTCAGCAACTATTGCATGGAATTAAATGAAACTTGAAATAAATATGTATTATTATGCTGTGGTGATGCACGCGCAATTTTTTTTCGGATTGACTTTTTACATCCAGAGTTATGGCCCCTTGAATGATTGAAATTCTGGATTTTTCGTCGTCTCACTTTGTCCGGAACCGTTTCTCAGCAACTATTGCATGGAATTAAATGAAAATTGAAATAAATATGTATTATTATGCTGCAGTGATGCACGCGCAATTTTTTTTCGGATTGACTTTTTACATCCAGAGTTATGGCCCCTTAAATGATTGAAATTCTGGATTTTTTCGTCATCTCACTTTGTCCGGAACTGTTTCTCAGCAACTATTGCATGGAATTAAATGAAACGTGAAATAAATATGTATTATTATGCTGCGGTGATGCACGCGCAGTTTTTTTCTGGATTGACTTTTTACATCCAGAGTTATGGCCCCTTAAATGATTGAAATTCTGGATTTTTCGTCGTCTCACTTTTTTGTCGGGAACTGTTTCTCAGCAACTATTGCATGGAATTAAATGAAACTTGAAATAAATATGTATTATTATGCTGTGGTGATGCACGCACAAATTTTTTTCGGATTGACTTTTTACACCCAGAGTTATGGCCCCTTAAATGATTAAAATTCTGGATTTTTCGTCGTCTCACTTTGTCTGGAACCGCTTCTCAGCAACTATTGCATGGAATAAAATGAAACTTGAAATAAATATGTATTATTATGTTGCCTTGATGCACGCACAATTATTTTTTCTCAATTTTGGCCAGATATATTTTCTTGCCATTCTACACGAAAAACCCATTCGGCGGGGGATATCAATTCAACGAATTTGCTTGTTTTTATTCATATCAGCTTAACGGGCCTCCGTGGCCTAGTGGATAAGAGCGCTGACTCTTAGTCATTAGGTCTCTCACCGCTGTAGGTTCGAGCCTCGCTCGGGCCACGTGTGAGACGCCAAGTTCTGCAACGGAAGGTCAGGTGGTTTTTCTCTGATTAACGATCGGCTCGATATGAGTGAAATAATCTTGAAAGGGCCGTAAAACCCAAACCCCCCCCCCCCCCCCCCCCCAAAAAAAAATTCATATCAGCTTCAAACTTGCAGGTAACTAGGACAGGCATAAAATCTCGGTTAAGTTCGATTTTGGGCCGAATCGGAATATTGACCTCGGAGTTACGTGACCTTGAGAGACAAAAAATTTGCCCATAGACTTAACGTAGGGAAAATGTTGTGACAGAAATAGCGACTTGAATTTTTAGCTCACCTGAGCCAAAGGCTCCAGTGAGCTGATAGTATACCAAGGCCCCGGAGTCCGTCGTCTGTCGTCCGTCCATCCGTCGTCCACACTTTCAATGAAGCATATCTCAGAAGGCAGTCGACCAATCTTGTTTAAATTTTATGTGTAGCACCATTGGGCAAAGGGAAACTCTGCATTAGGTTTTGGAGCTAGTCTGGTTCATTTGTTCCTTCATTCTTCTTTCTCTCCATATAGAGATAATAGACCAATGTTAAATTTTTAATCAAAGATTTCTCAGGAACTATAAAATCTAGAAGCATCAAATTTGGTATTCAATAGAATAATGATGACTTATTTTGTGTAAGAGACATTGGGCTTTCTCAGCTTATTTGTTCATCTGTTCTTTCATTCTTCTTTCTCTCCATTTTGACCAATGTTAAATTTTCGTCAGATTTCTCAGGAACTATAGAAGCTAGAAGTCTCAAACTTGGAATGCAATGCAATAATGACGACTTATATCCTGTAAGAGTCAATGGGCTGGATTCTATTAGCAGATTTAGAAGTCAAGTCTGTGAATTGTTAAAACTTAAGTTCCTCAGGTGAGCGGTTTAGGCTCATTGAGCCTCTTGTTATTCTTTATAATTATTATTATCCACTTCCCACACGCACATCTCTACGGGGAACTATGAGCATTGCTTTTACATATTCAGCCTTACTTTTCTAGAGGAAGCCCGACTCATCTGATGATCGACACGTGATGGCCAAGCACACGTCTATATATCCTAATGAACAGGAGGTAATGTTTCAGAATTAAATCTTTTGATTAGGAAGTGTGTTGGTGATCTAAGAACATAATATAGGCTAAAACAATGAAGAGACCAAAAATATTTGCTCTTTAACCCATTTAGTACCAGAAACCCCAAAATGGGTACCCTGGCAAACAGCGTAGGCCCAGATCAGATGCCGCAGAACGCGGCGTCTGATCAAAGCCAACACTGTTTGCAAAAAGATCAGCCATTTTCCTAATAGAATTTGAAGAAAACACAACCTAACACCCCTAAATTTTGAAATGGACTCCTATATATTACGAGGAAGATTCCATTTGGTATAAAAAGATGATCAACTCTGTTGACAGCCACCAAGCAGTAGCTAGTTGGAATCCTGTAAGATTCTGTGATTTAAGATTACCATTGGCTGTGTAAAGACCATTAACCTTTATCTTGCTGAATATTCATTTAAGCCACATCCATTTCAGTCTATCAACCAATCAAATTACTTGATGTAATTTATTGCTACAAATTCATAAACTGAATGCCAAACAGTGTAGATCCTGATCAGATAGCTTCTTCAGAAGCCATCTGATCTGGATCTACACTGTTTGCAAAGATAGGGGTTGTTGTGAACAGCGGGTTAAGGGTTAATTGATCAAACATCCATCAATGAAAGAGCAATAGCTATTTATAGTGTTGTTCTGTATTACCAAGTTTAAGATAAAGAGTCCGAAGCTTGCCTGCAAAATATACAGATTATATAGAAAAATGACCATGAGGTGAGTGTGTGGCTTCTTGGATAATGAAATATATTTCTACAGTCATTCTTTCCCCTCCACTAATTCTAAAAGGGCTGCGGTCATTTATACGGCTTGGAATGCCTGACAGACAACGTCTGCAATGGAAAAGTGTGGTTAAGTTAGCTGACTGCTTGACATGGCCCTAATTACATTGAATGGGCCTTTTATCGCAAAACAAATGCAAAGCAATTGTAAAGTCAGAAATTTGATTGGTAGTGAACTCTGTTACACTCCATTATGCATTTTAAACTGAAAAAATGAGATTGTCAATCTTTGTTATAAATATTAGACTTTTTATATAAGTGAACTATTCTTGTCTGAAAAGGGCTGTGAAAGAAGTTCAAAAAGAAAAACATACCTTTTTGTAATATTTTTTTTCTGATGCTTTTCAAACTGTCATGTGTTTTAATTTCTGATTATAGCTACAAGCAGTCCAGAACATCGTGTCAGCCTGTGAGAAAGCCTTGAAACTGGTATCGGATTTTGTTGCTGACAAGTAAGATTAACCTGATTTATAACCGAATTTGGTTTTCACTAGAACAATTCATAAAATTGGTTCACTCATGTGAACAAGTCCGTGAGATGAAGACCTCCCTATACCCCACTTTATATAGAGAAAACTGGGGTTTACGGGGGATATTCATTATTTTTCTTATTTTTGCTCAAAGACATAGGTTGTGGGTACTCATTAGAACCGCCTCAATAAGGCGGTTCTAACGAGCACCCACAACCTTTGTTTGCAGTATTTGTAAGAAAAATATCACGGAATTTCATAAGGAAAATGGCCATTTTGGAGATGTGAGAAAATGGACTATGTCGCACGGGTGTGTTATCGTAATGACTCGGCGAAGATGCACAGAGCACTGGCAGATCTCCAGATACAGAGGTGTAATGAAAATCCTTGACCCATTTGGTACTGAATGGAATCTCCTGCCTTAAATACAGCAGTCCATTTGGAAATTAGGGCTGTCAGCTTCAGTTAATTGTAAGGAATTCAATAGGAAAAATGGCTTAACTTTTTGCAGCTAGTGATGCCCTTGATGAGACACCACAGAAATGCTTTGCATTGGACCTATACTGTTTGCCGGTTTTGGGGTTTAAAAACTCGGCTGAACGAATTTTTTGCAAAATAATAATAGTGTTTTTGCCTCATTGTTTCACGTTAAAAATGACCTTTCTAAACCTGTAAAATGACAGTTTTGAAAGCGCAAACTACATGTAAAACCACAGTATAAAAAGGGGAGAGTACTTAAGTTACTTAAAAACAGAAAATTGTTTTGTATAAAAAAGTCAACAGCAGATTAACGAAGATAGTGAATAATAGCTCATGAGTACTGACCTAATTAACGATACATTGCCAAAAGGCATGTCCAGTACAGAAAGAATTAAAGGACAGTTATTAGGGCCCCGCACTGAAAGTGTGGGTGCCCTATAGTAATCACTCTGTCCGTCCGTCTGTCTGTCTGTCCGTCCGTCCGTCTGTCCGTCCACAAATTTTCAACATTTTCCTACTCCTCTGATAGCGCTGCCGGGGCCCTAGTCAGTTTCACTGACAGCTCTAGTTCTCTTCAAGGCTACTGTAAGGAGTACCCACAATATGTCTTAGAGGTGAAATAAGAAAATTACCCCAGAATCTTCCTTATCGCTCCTGCTTTCATGGAGATTAATATTTTTGTATCCATGGGCATTTTCTCCCTTCTGCTAACTCATAAAGAGCTGGGGCCAGTTGTTCAAAACTAACGACGTCGTTAGTTAACGTATCGTTAAAACTTTGATCATTAAATATGGCAAATATGCTGAAATTTTTGTTGAAAAAATGTGAGCAGCTTTTGCTGACGCAAAAGCTGCTCACATTTTTCCAGCAAAAATAACAAAATTTACGATATTGTACTTGCTAGAACAGTTAGCAATATGACCACTAACGAGCTCGTTAAGCTAACGATGCTTTGAACAACTGGCCCCAGAACTTTGTCAGTTTCTGGAAAAAGGTTTTGCATGATACTGGTTAACCCATTGTATGCTAGTGGACACTTCCTTTGCTATATGTTGGACAAGTCCATTTGTCATATAAGAGATGGCAGGCTTATTCTTTTGATTTTATTCCATTTTTGAGGGAAAATTCTGTAAGCAAATAGTGCAGGCCAGGCGTCTGATCTTGCCCTGCACTGTTTGCCAAGGTACCCTTTGAGGGGTTTCCCGCATACAGTGGGTTAATATCTCACCTTGAGCCATGCACCACCTTTGAGCTGTGGAAAAGAAGTCTGGGCCCACCGGTGCCTCAACTGGGTAAGCCTCTGATTGGTGACCCGGAGTTTGTGCCACAAATCACAAACTTTCTGGTTTCAGCCATATTTATCACAGTTATCTCCCTGAATTAACCCTTATCCTGCCAAAAAATAAATTTTAAAACCATCATTTCTGACTGTCAACCAGAAGCCTCCGTGGTGTAGTGGTTACTCTACTCGCCTTGTAAACCAGGGATCGCAGGATCGATCCCGGGTTTCTCGAGACTTTCGGATGAGTCTTTAAACCGAGGTACCGTCTCCGTATGACCTTAGCTGTTGGTGGGATGTAAAACTCAAACACTCACTCACTCTGACTGTCAACCAATCAAATCACTTGATATGATGTATTTATTCAAATTCACAAAAGGACAGACTGTATATCCTGATCAGATGCTTCTTGAGAAGCCTTCTGATCTGGATCTACGCTGTTTGCACAGTTAAGGCTTGTTGTGTTCTGTTCAGCAAGTTAAGGTTTAAGAAGAGTATTTGTCAGTTACTGGGCAGAAGAATATGCACTGCTCTGGAGGACTAAGATGGTGGGTTGGTTAACCCATTTTATGCGGGAAACACCTAGGGTACCTTTTGCAAACAGTGCAGGCGCAGATCAGACCCCGCAGAACGCAGTGTCTGATCAGGTCCTACACTGTTTGCTAACAGGATTTCCATCAAAAAAATAGAATAAAAACGAAAAAAATAGGCCTGACACCCCTTATATGACAAATGGACTTGTCTAACATACAGCAATTGAAAAGTCCACTAGCATTCATTGGGTTAACTGACCACCTCAAGATGACTGATAGTCTTCACTGGACAGCTAAACTAACATTAAAGAAACAAAACATGATATTGCACAATTCTAACAATAATGAGTAAATGAGGCCAGCAGGCTCAGGGCCAACATAAGGTTATCGTATTTACCCTAAATATTCGGAAACCTCAACTCCTTACCATACTTGTTCTAAAATTTGAACAAGTACAATTAAATACCCAAATGCCTTAGATAGCTGAATGAGTGGCAAACAGTGTTGACCCTGATGAGATGTGGTATCTCATCTGGGTTTACATTGTTTGCTCAGGCCTGTCTGTCTGAATCCATACAATTGATAAGGTATTTCTTGTATACAATTTACTAGCACCCTGTCTCATTTATACATGTGCTGTGGGGTAAACGTCTTGTCTTAACATCCTTAACAGATAGATACCCTTTCAGAAATAGTATCTCTTTCAGCTGTTTTCAACATTGGGATTCTTCTCTCCAGTCAGAACATGTTTAGGTTGACTAAATAGCTTGATACGACCTTAATAGTGTTGGCTGGGCCATTATATTCCAAAGCAAACAAACCAAGTCAGTAATAGATAGAGTTGTCCAAAACCAACAGTGCCGTTCGTTAAAATACTGTTAGAAGAACATGACTCATCTATTATGGCAAAAGTGTGCCATGTTTTTGCTGAAAAAAAATGAGTAGCTACTCACATTTTTCCAGCAAAGACAAAATATTCATTGTTATACTGACTAGAAGAGTTTACATTTTGACCACCTACAAGCTAGTTTTAAACAACTGGGCCCTTTAGGACAATTAAAATAAATTGTAACTTGAATACTGTATAAATTCAGACATCTTGGGGACTTGCTGTAATTCTCCTAGAATATTAACAAAATACATGTTGTTGATCCAGCAAGGGGTTCAAAAGGTTAGAGACAGAATGGCAAACAGTGTAGCCCCTGATCAGACTGCTCCTTCAGCAGCAGTCTGATCTGGTCTGCACTGTTTGCTTAGGCCTTTCTGTCCCAATACTTAGGATCATTAAGGTAATTCATTTCACGTCTGTATTTAGAGATGCTGATGCAAAGAAAGAGCCAGCACCTAAAGTCAAAAAAGAAGAAGAAAAAGCAACTCCGTAAGTTGGATTACAGTCGAACTTGATGGCTCGAACCCCTTTGGGACCATGGAAATTTGTTCGAGACAGCGGAAGTTCGAGCCACTGTTGCATACTTCCAAAAAAAAATAACGGGGTATTTTTGGACTTCTTTTCGATGTTCTGTAACATAAATGTATACTGTGTGTACTCATTAGAATCGCCTCATTGAGGCGATTCTAATGAGTACACACAGCATACATTTGCAGGATAAAAGTTGAAAATCTCCTTAATTATCCCACACTTTTTCTTATGCAGAGGAATTCTCTAGAGACTCAAAAACGGGTTCGTCTCAGCCATGGTAAACGAGCCATCGGTGTTCGAGCCATCGAAGTTCGACTGTATATAACAACAGATAGGTGGATATTTGGGGATAATAAAATGACAATTTTCCTTATTTCTGCTTATTTCCTTATGTTGTGGGTATTCATTAGAACTGCTGTGCCGAGGTGGTCCTAACCCTTATCTTGCTGTTCACAACAACCCCTATCTTTGCAAACAGTGTAGATCCAGATCAGATGGCTTCTGAATAAGCCATCTGATCAGGATCTACACTGTTTGGCATTCAGTTTGTGAATTTGTAGCAATAAATTACATCAAGTAATTTGATTGGCTAATAGACAGAAATGGGTGTGGCTTAAATGAATATTCAGCAAGATAAGGGCTAAATGAATACCCACAAGTTCTAAATGAATACCCACAAGACCACAACAGAGATTTTTATGGAGAATTGACAAAAACTATCCATCCATTATGATCAAATACCTATCCTTCCATTATGACCAAATACATATCCTTCGATTATGACCAAATACCTATCCTTCCATTATGACCAAATACCTATCCTTAGATTATGGCCGAATACCTATTCTTCCATTATGACCAAAAACCCACCCTCTCTGTTGTTATGGCATCATTATAGAGATTAGGAAATCTGATATGACTCGCTATGATGGAGGATGAGAGCAAGTTTTGCCAGTTTCGTGTGAATGAAAAGTGTTTATCTGACCCTATTCAATGTTATGTAGGACAAGAAATAACTGTTTGAAAAGGCACTGTGTTTCACAGCATATTTACCAAACTGTCACGCTGGGGATTAAGTTAGTTTATGTATGACAAGGTGATAATACATGCATGACATATTAAATTTAAAAAAAAACAACAAAAAAAAACAACAGAAAATCCTGAAGAAAATCTGTCAACACCCATGGGAAAGATGAGGGTTCTGAGTTGTACCACCCTTTTTATGAAAAGACCCCTGTACATGTACAACATTACTATGGACCGGTCAGTGTGAACATTAGCCCATTGTGTAACCCCGTAACGGGTACCCTGGCAAACAGTGCAGGCCCAGATCAGACGCCGCAGAACGCGGTGTCTGATCAGGGCCTACACTGTTTTCAAAAAGTTCAGCCATTTTCCAAATAAAATTTGAAGAGAACGCAACCTGAAACCCAAAAATTTTTAAATAGACTCCTGTTATATATGTTTGTTTGTTTGTTTGATTTGAGGTTTAACGTCCCGGTCAACACTGTAAAGGTCATTTTGGAGACGTTGCTTCCAATTTTGCGGGACTTTTACCCGACATTGAGATGAAATGACATCTCAAGCCCTGTCGCCCAATGAAACCTTTTATATATGAGAAGGAAGATTCCATTTGCAGGGCGTCAAGTTACCTATATTTACCTATATATTCCTATATTTCAGGCCATTACCTATAATAACCTATAAAATCCTATATTTTACCAAAATACCTATAAATACCTATAATTTGGGAATTTTGTGTAAGCAAGGAATACAAAGTTTCTAAAGAATCTTGGACAGTAGATGTTTTCTATAATATTTGAGCTTAGTAAGCTTTTTCTTTAAGACGTTTGTATTCTTTTTATGCCCCCGGAATCTAAGAGATTCGGGGGCATATAGTTTTTGGTCTGTCCGTCTGTTTGTCCGTTTGTCTGTTTGTCCGTTTGTCCGTTTGTCCGTCTGCAAAAACTTTAACATTGGGCATAACTTTTGAATGGTAATAGATAGAGCTTTCATATTTCACATGTGTATACCTTATCACAAGACCTTTCCAGTGGTACCATAATTTTTTATTTCGTGACCTTGACCTTGACCTTTGACCTATTTTTTTCAAAATTTTTAAAAACATTAACATTGGGGCTGTCCGGGGGCATCAGTGTTTCACAAACACATCTTGTTTGGTGTAGCAACCCAGTCGAACCGAGCTTTTGGAAAGCTTTAGCTAGTGGAAGTTCTGCTATTTTTCAAATTTGAAATGTTCCATTTTGTTTTTACTATTGTTTCTTTATGAATATTAAACAAGTTTTTGCCGTTTCTTTAGCAGGCGAGCTATTGTGATCGGTCACCACCCACCATCTTCCCCAATCCGTGCGTCCATCTGTCCCTCCACAATTCCTTCAAATGACATCTCCTAAGCCCCTGAATAGATTTTGACCAAACTCTCACAAAGTTGTTCAACGAATTTCAGTCCAAGCTATTTTCTCACAGGCTAGTGTAGTTAATATTTTCTTGTCCTTTGGGATCATTGATTCCATTGGGGAATTTTGAAAATATTTGAGGGTCACTGACGAGGCTTAAATGGCCGAAACTAGCTAGTCTGGCCCAGAAAAATGTACACTCCATATTTTCCAGTTCTGTTGTGTATTCCTTGCTTCCAAAGGAAAACCCTTTCTAGAACATATTTGACGTCACTACAGCTGTTGTCTGGGAATGTGTGGCGGCCGTAAAAAGTCTCCCAGCTCAACATCATAATGTAGTTTATATTTTCTTGTCCTTTGGGCTCATTGATTGTATTGTGGAATTCTAAAAATATTTGAGGGTCACTGATGAGGTCTAAATGGCCGAAACTAGCCAGTCTAGCCCAGAAAACATGTACACTCCATAATTTCAAATTCTATCATGTATTCCTTGCTTCCAAAGGAAAACCCTTTCTAGAACATATTTGTATGAAATTAAGTTGCAGTATTTCTGCAGAAATATTGTGACAGGATTCTGACATGAAATCTGCATGAAAAATTTTCAAATAGAATTTCCACATAGAATTTTCACTTAAATTTTGTATTTGAGTCGGGATTCAGGTGGGAATCAGTGTGGAAAAGCTTGTAAAATTTTAGATTAGCAGGAAAATTGATCCAGGAAGCCTGTAGAAAAAAAAAACAGACAGGATTCCTGTGTAAATTACAGACAGGATTCCTTCATGGTTCCTGCGTTAATTATTGGCAGGATTCCTGAATGAAGGATTTCTGCCTGAGCTTGTAACAGTATTACTGTCCTGTATATTCCTGCAGGATTCCTGCTGATTTAAATATTTGGTCCAGTTTCATTAACATAACACAATCATCTTAATATACACTGTAAACATTTGGAGTTTTTATCTATATACAATAACGAAGGAATATACTTGTGCTGGAAAAGAGCATACAAAAACCTTGCATTCTACTTATATGTAAACTTTCATGTAACTCTTGAACTTGAATCCTTGGCTTTCCAAAGATTCATTGTGATCTAATAACTTCAGTCTGTAAACACATACATATATATGTGGGTGGGGTGCAATCTTTGCAGTTTGCAAACATAAAACTTTTGACACCCCATTAGTTAAGCATTTAATCAATTTAAAACACTGTTAATCTAAAATCCTAAAAGTGATTCACAGTGTCATCCAAAATATAGTTGTAAATCCTTAGAACAGCTTTATACTTGTAAAGTTGTAAAGCAACACACAAGCAACACATCATCCCTGATGCCTTTGAATGTGTTATAGGGAGTGTTTCTGCCAAAATTTTATGTTTCAGGAAGTGATTATGCTCTGTTTTCATGCCAGACTTTTAAACAGAGATTTGGTTAACATTTTCATGCAGAATTTCTGTTACGATCTGGCCATTTTCCTTGTGGAATCTGTAACCAAATTCCATGTACTGCTAGAGTCAGACAGGAAAAATGAGTTCCATTTCTGTAACTGTCCACAAAGACTCCATTTGCAATCATGTCTGAATTTTTTCGGGTGGTTGCCACAGCACACAAAAATAGGGGAAAATAAGAAAAAAGCCTTTAAAAATCTTCTTGTCTGAAACCAGAAGGCCCAGGTCTTTGATATTTGGTATGAAGCTTCATCTAGTGGGTCTCTACCAAGATTGTTCAAATTATAGCCCTAGGGCCAAAACTGGCTCTGCCCCAGGGCCCACTGGTTTTACATAGGCTTATATAGGGATAACCTTAAAAAATCTTCTTATCTGAAACCAGAAGGCTCAGGCTTTGATATTTGGTATGGTGCTTTGTATAGTGGACCTTGACCAAGAATGTGCAAATTATAGCCCTGGGACCAAAAATGGACTCCCCACGTGGCCTACTTGTTACACTATGGATCATGTGAGCAATCTAGGGCCATCAAGGCCCTCTTGTTTAAAGGGAAGAATGTCCCATGTTTTTATTAGGGCCCCACACTGAAAGTGTGGGTACCCTATAGTAATCACTCTGTCCATCCGTCTGTCTGTCTGTCCGTCTGTCTGTCCACAAATTTTTTTCCTACTCCTCTGATAGCGCTGCCGGGGCCCTAGTCAGTTTCACTGACAGCTCTAGTTCTGCCTAAATTATCGGATAGACACATCTCTTGTTCCAAGAAATAGATGAGGTGGTTATCTTATGATATTTAAGTAGATCACTCAGTTCTGTATAAAACATACATTGAGGGCATTCATTAGAATCACCTACTAAGGACTGGTTTTTATGGAGATCAATTAAAGATTTTTTCCTTAATTATAACCAGCTGACAATTTTTATCTATTTCTATATGTTGTATTATTAATAAAAGAGAGAGCTGGTAGGTGGTGGTGGTGGTGGAAAAATACAAATCTGGCTTGTTTTCTTCAATGTAGGCAACCTATAATATCCTATATTTCTGGCCGCTAGATACCTATATTTCTGGACCTAACCTATATTTTTGACTCCTAATATCACTTGACGCCCTGCATTTGGTACAAAAAGCATTAAAACAACATCTTATAACCCACAGATGCCATATTAGCTGTAGTAAGAAGGAAGTGTGCTTTGAAATGTCATTTGTATCATTTGTTTTGTAGGAATAAGTTACAGAAAGTCAGCTCACATTCAGGAACAACACATATGCTCATGTCGCCTTTGGACATACAGTAAAGTTCTGCCAGCCCCCGCCCATCGGGGCTTGAAGAAATATATGAGCTGCATGATGCTTCCACGCAGAGCTGAATCTGACCCGCACACAAGTACTGGTAAACAGCTTAGAGGATCTAAGCTTGCCCAGGCAAAGCGGTGCGCACGAGTCGGACGGTCCATGCTTATAAACCCTATTGGTTTCATTGGGCGACAGGGCTTTAGATGTCATTTCATCTCAGTCATGTAAAAGTCCCACAAAATTGGAAGCAATGTCTCCAAAATGTCCTTTACAGTGTTGACAGGGACGTTAAACCTCAAATCAAACGAAAAGTAAAGTTCTGCTGTTAAGACCACCTAAAATTAAGACTAATTCTGCTTTAAAAACCTTATTTAAAGGGTGATCTTAACCTTTCTTTGTGTTTATTGCCCACAGTGTCCTCTGGTTATGGTCTTTAAGACCACTTTTGAACAGTCCCAAAGGTGGTCTTAATAAAGGAATTTTACTGTATTTTGATCAAACATGTCCAATAGGCAGCATTATGAGCATACATAATACAGAGTGAGGAGTTCCTAAAAGTGACGAATTAGTGTGATCTTCGTCACCTTTTAACAGAATCTTGTGTATTTTATTGTGGTCCAAAAAAAAAAAAGACATTGCTGTGTGCCTATGAGCATGTGCAGTAATTATAGTGAAACAATAATTATAGTGAAAACAGGCTTTCAAGTAGTCCTACTTTTTCCTACTTTTTCCTACTTTTCCTACTTTTTGGGTCTCTTCCTACTTTGTTCCTACTTTTTCCAGAAAAACTCCTACTTCTCCTACTTTTTTGATTTGTCCAAAAACTAAGATCCCAAATAAATAAATAAAAAAATTAAGCATTTAAAAGTATAACTTGTATCTCAAACTATTTGTAGAATGCATTTTGTTACATGACAAATCTACTGATGATCCTTGACATTCATCTGCTGTTTTTAGCTGTACCACTAATTTGAATATGTTGATGTAAAGCAAAACTGCAATGACCATCTACAGTTTTGTCTTGTTGAACATGACAAGAATTTTTGCAGTCAGTAGTGTAGTGATGTTTTAACCAAATGACCAACTGGAGCTCCTTCTTGCTGAGAACGGTAGAAAATTCACTACAGCAATGCTTTGATGCCCTAACTGCTGTGACAAATTGTTCTGTCTTGTTTAGCATTACAGAAATTCATTGCAGCAGTCCAGTGATTCCTAAACTGCAGTGACCAGCTTTAGCTCTGTCTTGTTAGCATGACAAACATTCTTTTCAGCAGTGCAGCGATGCCTCATCTGCTGTAACCAGCTTGAGCTCTGTCTTGTTTAGCAAGACAAAAATCCATTGCAGCAATACTTTGATGCCTCAGCTGCATTACTGAGCTAGAGCTCTGTCTTGGTAAGCATGGCAGGAGTTCATAGCAGCAGTGGTTTGATTAAGTAACTGCAGTGATCAGCTAGAGCTATGTTTTGGTAAGAAAGGCAGGAGTTCATAGCAGCAGTGGTTTGATTTCTTAACTGCAGTGATCAGCTAGAGCTATGTTTTGGTAAGCATGGCAGGAGTTCATAGCAGCAGTGGTTTGATTTCTTAACTGCAGTGATCAGCTAGAGCTATGTTTTGGTAAGCATGGCAGGAGTTCTTAGCAGCAGTGGTTTGATTTCTTAACTGCAGTGATCAGCTAGAGCTATGTTTTGGTAAGCATGGCAGGAGTTCATAGCAGCAGTGGTTTGATTTCTTAACTGCAGTGATCAGCTAGAGCTATGTTTTGGTAAGCATGGCAGGAGTTCATAGCAGCAGTGGTTTGATTTCTTAACTGCAGTGATCAGCTAGAGCTATGTTTTGGTAAGCATGACAGGAGTTCATAGCAGCAGTGCTTTGATTTCTTAACTGCAGTGATCAGCTAGAGCTAAGTTTTGGTAAGCATGCGAGGAATTCATTGCAGCAGTGTTTTGAGGCCTTAACTGACCAGCAGTTCATAACAGCAATGCTTTGATATCATGTCTTTGATGCCTTACTAGAGCTCTGTCTTGTTTAGCATGACAGGAGTTAATTGCAGCAATGCTTTGATCAACTAGATCTCTGTCTTTAGCACAAGAGCAATTCATTTCCTTAGTGCTGTGATGCCTTAACTGCAGTGACAAATTAGAGTTCTGTCTTGTTTAGCTTGATAGAAATTCATTGTAGCAGCCATGCTGTGTAGCCTTAACTGTGGTTACCATCTTGAGCTATGTCTTGTTGAACATGACAGAAATACATTACAGCAGTGCTCTGACTAAACTGCAGAGACCCACTGGAGCTCAGTCTTGTTGAGCAAGACAGAAATTCATTGCTGCAATGCTGTGATGCCTTGACTGCAGTGATCAACTAGAGTTCTGTCTGGAGCATGAAAGGGATACACTGCAGCAGTACTGTGATGCCTTAACTGCAGTTACCCACTAGGGTTCTGTCTTGTTGAGCCTGACATCAATTTATTGCAGCACTTCTGTGGTGCCTTAACTGTGTTACCAACTAGAGCTCTGACTTTATGAGCATTGCAGAAATTCATTGCACAGTAGTGCTGCTTAAATTTGCCTTAAATGCAGTGACCAACTAGAATTATTGTATTGATAAGTAAGAAAGTAATTCATTGTTGCCATGCTTTGATGCCTTTAACTGCAATGACCATTTAGAGTTCTGTCTTATTGAGCATGACAGGAATTCATTGCAGTAGTGCTGCTTAAATTTGCCTTAAATGCAGTGACCAACTAGAATTATTGTCTTGATAAGTATGAAAGTAATTCATATTTGCCATGCTTTGATGCCTTTAACTGCAATGACCATTTAGAGTTCTGTCTTATTGAGCATGACAGGAATTCATTGCAGCAGTGCTGTGGTGCCTTAAGTGAAGTGACCAACTAGAGTTCTGTCTTGTTGAGCATGGCAGTAATTCATTACAGCAGTGCTGTGTTGCCTTAATTGAAGTGACCAACTAGAGTTCCATCTTGTTTAGCTTGAAAGGAATTCATTGCAGCAGTGCTGTGTTGCCTTAATTGAAGTGACCAAATAGAGCTGTGTCTTGTTTAGCTTGACAGAAAAACATTGAAGCAGTGCTATGATGCCTTAACTGCAGTGAAAAATCTGAGATCTGTCTTATGGAGGATGAAAGGAATGCAAATCAGCAGCAATGCAATGTCTTAACTGCAGTGATCAACCAGCAGGAGATCTTTCTTGTCTAGCATGACAGAAATTTATTGCAGCAGTGCTGTGATGACTGAAGTGACCAACTAGAGCTCTGTCTTGTTTAGCATGACAGAAATTCATTTCAGCAATGCTGTGATGACTGAAGTGACCAACTAGAGCTCTGTATTGTTTAGCATGACAGAAATTCATTGCAGCAATGCTGTTATGACTGAAGTGACCAACTAGAGCTCTGTCTTGTTTAGCTTGACAGAAATTCATTGCACCAGTGCTGTGATGTCTGGGGTGAGCAACTAGAGCTCTGTTGAGAGTGACAGAAATTCATTGCAGCAATACTTTAAAGCCTTGACTTCAGTGAGCATCTAAAATGCTGTCTTAGTTTGCATGACAGGAATTCATTGTAGCAGTGCTATGATGCCTTCACCTGGACATCTTGTAGCTGATGCTTCTCACAAATGTAAATTTTCAAAATTCATTAATTCTTTGACATATGTCAATATCTAGGTACAGATATCTGCCAGTGGCAAACTCTTGACAAAAGCATTGGAAGTTCAGGCTGCCGTCATGAATAACTGTACTAGATGGGTTAGCCACTAACATTTTACAGGTGCCTGCTAACTTTGATGTAAAAACATTAGACTCAAATGCACAAATAAAACTGCCCAAAATGAAAAACTGGTAAAATGTATGACATATGGAGGTATGTTCGTGTCTATTAGCTCCTACTTTTTATATCAGGTTCCTACTTTTTTCCTACTTTTCTCCTACTTTTTGATATCTCAGGCTCCTACTTTTCTCCTACTTTTTCACCAGGAGTCACTTGAAAGCCTGTGAAAACAGTATTAATGTATTTCCCCAAGAATACGGTGAAAGTTTTTGTTAATCAGCTGATGCTCTCGGATAACTTTGAATAGCTGTGCCCAGGTACTTTCTGTTAAATTCTTATATTGAGACCACCTTTGAGACTGTTAAAAAGTGGTCTTTAAGACCACTTTTTAACAGCACCAAAGGTGGTCTCTGGGTGTTAAATGCACAACGCTGGGCTGGAAATTTGTTTAAAATTTATTTCGTCCTACATGACCAACGGCATGTAGATTTTTGTTAATTGCATTGGGACTAGACAGAATATTTACTCATTCTCCGAAATTTTTACTCATCATGGCAAGTAGACGAGTGGAATTTTCCAGCCCAGCAAAGGAAGAATAACTCGAAAGCTCTAGATAGGCTTTTAAGGGGAATGGGAACACCTGGCAGATTTTTTTCTGCCATTTTTCAAAGGGGGACAACTTTCTGGGCTTCCTGTTCGCTTTTCTACAAGCCCTGTCCCCCTGAAAAAGGCGTCTACTCTTAAAAAAAAGAATTTGCTCCTCAGGACCAAATTCTTTCCTGTAAGAATTGATTCCTATTGACATGGGAGACAAAAAAATACTTTTGCTGGAGTTGCCTCCCCCGAAGGTGTATCCATTCCCCTTAAAAGCAAAATTTCTTAACCCTTATCCCAATGAACACAACAACCCCTACCTTTGCAAGTAGTGTAGATCCAGATCAGATCAGGATCTACACTGTCATGCTTGTGTTTTAAGTGAATATATCAAGTAATTGGATTGGTGCAGGGTCAATAATAGGTGTGGCTAAATTATTTTTGTTTTAATCAGCAGTATAAAGGTTAATTCTGGGTGTTATAAACGGGGGAATTTCACTCCATGATGCTTCCAGGCAGAGCTGAAACCTTCCCCACACAAGTACTGGTAAACCACTTACGCCTGCCCAGGCAAAGCGGTGCGAGTCTGATACAGTGTTGACGGGGACGTTAAACCTCAATCAAACAAACATTGCATTGATTTATCTGTTCCAACAGAGAGAAGGAAGAGCCGGGTGCAGCTCCCCGAGTGTTGAAGGGTGTGATGAGGGTTGGTGTACTAGCGAAGGGCTTGCTGCTCCATGGAGATCTGAACGTTCATCTGGTGGTTCTATGCGCGGAGAAGCCAACCCGTACCATGTTGGAGAGAGTAGCAGATGCGATGCCGAAACAGCTTGCTGTAAGTAGGCTTAAGGCAGTGTTCACATGTAGCTCAATTTAAGGGGAATGGGAACACCTTTAGGGGAGGCAACTCCCTCAAAAAGTATTTTTGTCTCCCATGACAAAGGGGTCAACTCTTAAAGGAAAGAATTTGCTCCTGTGGAGCAAATTCTTTCATTTTAAAAGTAGACCCCTTTTTCTGCAGGACTGAGCCTATAGAAAAGCGAACAGGAAGTCCCGAAAGTTGTCTCCCTTATAAAAATGGCAGAAAGATGTGCCAGGTGTTCCAATTCCCCTTAAGGAGTACTAATAAGGCCAAAATAAAAATTACCTGTGTTTCGGGTAACCCGACCGACCCTAATATTTTACCGCCGACCCTAATCTTTTTTTCCCGGTTTCCGCGGCCGCAAAAATCATTTTGGGCACTTTCATCTCATTTCGGTAATTTCGGTTAACTTCGCAGCGTCGCTGGCCGTAATGATGGCAACAGAATGTAACTGACTAACATAGCCAACGGCTACCGCTGTACGACTACTATCTGCGATCTAATTACTTTCCTTTGAAGTCTATTGTGACAACAAGAATTATCCGAAACTTATTTTCACACCTGCTGCGGCAGTTAGACATATGTACGATGTTGTTAGTCGACGCTTCAATAATCATAAATAACGCAGGCTGACCCGTGTCTTTTCTGGTCCCACATTTTTTCTAGTGTTCGTCGTATTTCCCGCCATCATTTTAGCATGTGCTGCTGTTGCAGTCAGAGCAAATTTTCCCGCGGTTTTTGCATGCGACTTGAAGGAAAAACAAATCTGTGTGGCTGGTGAAACGCAGATCAGCTTGCGCAGTCTGATCAACCTTTGCTCTTTACACACACCTTCTATGGCCTCGAGCATTTCAAAAGACTAGCAAGCAAAGAATTTGGCCACATTGGCTAGATTCACAGGCTGATCTGATCCTTCGTTAGAGGAAAACTTTTTTAGCTGTGCGGCGGCTCATTTGCATGTAAATATATAAGAAAATTTTAATTTCTTGTATATGGAGCAGCTTCTGTGTTCGCGTAAGCCAATGAGTGCTAGGGTCAGACTGTTCAACTCTTCTTTAGAAAATGCCTCCCGAGTTATGAACTGAATCCGCAGACTGATCAGTCTTTACTGTTCAAAAGAATTCAATGATAAGGGTGCCGACAGCGAAGAAACTGATCAGGCTGCTGACATAGGCAGCCTATTCATGAGAAAGAAAGATTCTCTCCCCCCCCCCCCCCCCCCCCCCTGAAAAAAAGATCAAATTAATAAGACGTAGTTTTTAAGCACCACCCAATTTTTATGCTGAAATTAGCCCATGGGCGGTGGTTTTTGTAAAAAAAAATCTTGGTACTGGCCATAATAAGCAGACACTTTTGATCTTTGCAAGCTCATGTTTATCATGCGTTGCAAAGGACACCTGCTAACAACCATATTACGCACTTAAAAGTTGGACAGAAATAACAAACTTGATAGGTACATCAGTCTTTTGATTAGATAAACATGTTAGTATGCCTGGGAAGATATGGTGTGATATTTCACTAGCATTTTTATACCGAGACCAAAAAGTAGGATATAGCAGTCAGCCTGGCGTCTGTCTGTCTGTCCATCCATCCGTCTGCAGTCACAACCGCGTCCTTGTGACATGTGACATGCCTCGCCATAACTCCTTCACCCTTTGAAATATATTGATGGTACTTGATATAGTTGTACATGAGGTCAAGAAGACATGTCATGAGCAAGAACCACAACTCTGGGTGCACAGGTATTTTGGTTATCTCCCCTGACAATATTTACCTTGTGATTGCCAAAACTCCCAAACCTCTTCAGATATATTGATTTAACTTGGCACAGTTGTACTCAAGGTTACAAAGGTCTGTTATGTGCAAGAACCACAACTGTAGGTGTCATGGTATTTCAGTTAACTCCCCTGACAATATAATCTTGTGATTGCATTAACTGCAATACTCCTATAGTTTGAGATATATTGATGGGACTTGATAAGATATAACTTGTGTACTGGCCCCCACCCATCAGGGCTTGAAGAAATATAGGCTGCATGATGCTTCCACGCAGAGCAGAAACCAACTGCTCATGAATACTGGTAAACCGCTTAAGAGGATGTAAGCCTGCCCAGGCAAAGCAGTGCGAGTCGGACCATCCATGCTTATAAACCCTATTGGTTTCATTGGGTGACAGGCCTTGAAATGACATTTCATGTCAATTCCACAAAATTGGGAGCAACATCTTTAAAATGACCTATACAGTGTTGACTTGGACGTTAAACCTCAACTCAAACAACAAATAACTTTTATACCCATACCCTTTCTATGCACAACATTTGGGTGCAATTTCAACTAGAACCAAAAAAAAAAGGGACGACCTTGAGCACTTTTGACCAGGCAGAAGAAGGGAATGTAAGAAGGCAAAAATCTATGATTCGAACTGAACTATTTCTTGACTGCTGAGCTTAGAGGAAGGATAAACTGTGAACAATATAAACACTGAACAAAATGCTCTTTCTAGATCAGTCTAATCTTAGTGTCTGAAAAAAGAATCTTAGTGTATGAAAAAAAAAAAAAAAAGAAATGCCTACCTACCGACCCTATTTTTTCTGGCCATGTAATAGGAAACACAGGTATTTTTTTTTTTTGGCCTAAAGTATAATAAACCTGTTCATCCCCAGGTTTCTGAAGTGGACTTTAGTATCTTTGACCGGCCCCGATAGCTCAGTTGGTAGAGTGTCCGCTCCAGGGAACGGGAGGTCACGTCTTCGATCCCGGGCAGCGACATACCAAAGTCGTTAAGAATGATACTAGCTGCTCCTCGCTTAGCACTCAGATTTACGGGGTAGAGCTAGGACTGGTCGACACAGTGTCAGGATAATGTGACTGGGTGTGGTATCATGTAATGTGTCTGGGACATGATACTTCAGTTAGGCAGCACTATAAAAGTGAGCATTGAGCCCCCTGTCGCAACCAGACACCGTCGTGATATGACTGCAAAATTGTTAAAAGCGACATTAAACCCGAATTCACACACAATACTATCTTTGAATTTTGACATGTCCACTCTTGTAAATAAGGGGGCTTAGTGAAAATCATTGACAGGTTGACAGGGTGGCAAACAGTGTTTAGGTGTCTCACCTTCATCTATACTGGGTAACAGTCTGCAGGTTTGAAGTGGTTGAGAGATAATTGTTCCATAGACTGAAGGTACTTAACTACAACCTCTTTATAACACTATATATGGGGTCCAAAGCAGAAATTGTGTCAGTAAAACAACTGTTATATCCAATTAAAAATGTGTATATTATTCTATGAAAAATAACCATTTATGGTCATTTTTGTCGCGCCTGCTATTAGCATGGTGCGATATAGGCGCCCGGTTTTCTGTCCGTTCATTCGTCTGTTCATTCATCCGTCCGTTCGTCAAGGCGTCCACATTTGCGACCACCCTAGCGTTCACCCTAATGGTCAAGTTTATTTCTCAAGAACTATAAGAGCTTCATTAATGATACTTGGTACAAACTTGTGCAGTGATTTTTTTTACAAATTTTCAACTATGTGTCCTGGGACTCGCTCAACCAAAAAACTGTGCGTCCCAAATCTGAAAGTATGAGTCCCAATATTTGGAGGGAAAAAAAGGAAGTACAAAAAAGATCGGTTCAGTATAAAATGCCAATATTCATAGTTAAAAATAATGCGGTCTAGTATCTATTATTTGCAATGAACAGAATCAATCATCAACTTGTGCTGTTTACTAGCCCAAAGAAATCCTGCTAAAGTGTAAGTTTTTTAGTCTATTTTCCGTAATGTTTTCTACTTTCGTTTTCGATAAATGCGCACCGCAACATGTGTGTGAAATTTACTTCATGCACAATGGAGATAATATTCTGAACCATTATCGACAAACGTTTCCTCCCCTGATTGGGACACCAGCTATCTAGGTTCAGAGGCTGACAAATCCATTGCCCGGCCGCCCGGTACAAGTCTGAAATCGCGCCAGGCAGGTGCACTTTGACCTTAGGACGCCCGGTCGGGCAAGTGCAAAAAAAAATCGTCTACAGCTGTCAGTCTTTTGAGTCCTTAAATACAGTAAAACTAGAGTAAGTAAATCACAATAATTGTGCTGCACTGTCCTGCTTTGTTGACAATTCAGAGACAAACCGTCTGTGTATTTTTAACAGTTCAATTATGACACTATTGTTAATCCCTGTCATATAATTGCCAAGTAAACATGATTGCCCTGCGGTGCGTGTCTTTCATTTCTGGCGATAAGCCAACTTGAACGAGGTGTGAAAATATGGTCAAGTTATGTCTCTAATTTGCGTTTATTCCCCATTCATAAAATTTAATCCACAATCAATGTGAAAATGATTTACTACCACCTCAGACAATTTGCTACATATAAAGGTAGATGTATGCATTATAAAAACGGATCGTGAATGGTTATGTTTTGGCGCCAAATAACAGACGCTCGGCTTGGCGGTAAAAGTGGAATGCTGTTGTTGGAGCTGCTTGGGATAATTCGGGGGCTGTGCAAAGCGCTGTTTTCTATCCACCTCCATTCACAACCATTTAGCTATCGAGAAAATATTTTTGTACCAGTTCCAAACATTTTTTAAGAACTGGATACAGCCCATTAAAATAAAACAATGGCATTAAACACGTGCAGGGTTGCTGGCATCGGATGACGTCAATTGACACATTTACCGATCACATGCAGAAAAATGGTAGAGTTGGTTTGTGGGCAGCGATTTGGATGGCGGATGTTCCCATTGAACTTGCGTGTGTGAAAGTTTGGGCTCATTTTGGATGGCGGGATTCTCGTCTTGTGGTTGGATCATTAAATTGTACTTGTATCGATTTTTCGGTGACTCGTTGGGCAGTTGAAGGTTCAGTAAAAGTGCGGTATTTTATCACTTCCGCCGATATTTACAGCAGTGAAAAAGAAAGTCGGGTTTTTGGCCCATGAAACATTTACGTCCAACGGACGCACATATTTTATGATCGTGCGTCCTCAGTCCTATTTGTGCGTCCTGGACGCAGGGGTAAATAATCACTGACTTGTGTCTGGGGATGACAACTTACATGCAAGCATCCATATTTGACCTTGACCTACATTTCATGGTTCACTGACTTTGTAAAATATTGCCACCACCCTAGCGTTCACCCAAATGGTCAAGTTTATTTCTCAAGAACTATTATAGCTTCATTAATGATACTTCATACAAACTTGAATCTGTGGATGGCAACTTCATTGCAAGCATCCATATTTCATCTTGACCTACATTTCATGGTTCACTGACTTTGAAAAATATTGCGACCACCCTAGCGTTCACCCTAATGGTCAAGTTTATTTCTCAAGAACTATAAGAGCTTCTTTAATGATATTTGGTACAAACTTGAATCTTTGGATGGCAACTTCATTGCAAGCATCAATATTTGACCTTTACCTAAATTTCATGGTTCACTGACTTGGTAAAATATTGCAACCACCCTAGCGTTCACCCTACTGGTCAAGTTAATTTTTCAAGAACCATAAGAGCTTCTTTAATGATACTTGGTACAAACTTATATCTCAGGATGGCAACTTAAATGCAAGCATCCATATTTGACCTTGACCTACATTTTATGGTTCACTGACTTTGTAGAATATTGCCACCACCCTAGCATTCACCCTAATGGTTAAGTTCATTTCTCAAGAAATATTTGAACTTCGTTAATGATACTTAGTACAAGCCTTTTATGCAAGCATCTATGTTTGATCTTGGCCTAGATGTCATGGTTCGGTGACTTTGCGCCCCCACAGGCGCGACATAGCCTTCGGCGGAATTCTTGTTTTTCTATATAGTCTACACATTTTTGGTCATTTTTCTATATAATCTACACATTTTTGGGATCCATCTTGGAACCGTGTTATATCAAAACCGTGTTATAATGAACCATGTTATAACGAGGTTGGCATGTAGTTAGAATTGCCTCAAAGAAGTGATTCAAACTCCAGCAAGTACCAATAAAATAAATTCTTTACAAGAAATAAGGATCATAACAAGGGACTGTATCCACTGGATCAACAATTTTGTGGAGATTGAGGTCAATTTTTCCTTTCTACTGAATCAGGAAGGCTGTTGTCAGTTACAGTTTTAGGTCAAATCTGCACTGTACTAGTGAACCACATATAAAATGAGCAAACTTGCCCAGAAAAACTGTGGATTGGTAAACAGACCATCTCCGAAAGACTTTAAGGGGAATGGTTACACCCAACAGTTTTTTTTCTGCCATTCTTCAAAGGGAGACAAATTTTGGGGCTTAATGTTCACTTTCTACAATTTCTGCCCCAATGTTAAAGGGGTCTATTTTAAAGGAAAGAATTTGCTCCTCAGGAGCAAAGTCTTTCTTTTAAGAGTTGACTCCTATTTACATAGGAGATAAAAATATTTTTGCAGGAATTGTCTCCCCTGAAATTGTATCCATTCGCATTAATAGTCAATGACTGGACCATTGAACTCTAAATCAAACCAAGAACGTAGATGACTGAATTAAATAAAAGTCCACTTCATAGGTGAAAGGATTAATCCGTTTCCAGCTGAACATGTTGCAAACAGTAGACCAAAGGTTAATAATACTGCCAGGCCTCTATTGCTGTTGTCTACGTGACTGTCACTGACCAATAAAATTAATAAAGCATGCTTAAATTAAATCTTTTGAGACAGATCACATCAGAAATAAAGAGTGAGTTGATCCCCAGAAATTAAGGTTTAAATGAAACCGCAGTAGTCCAAGTTTAGGACCATTTTTTCAGCCAGTGCTCATCCCCATAGATAAGATTAGTATTCTTTGATAAATGAAGTACCGTTTTTGTCAATTCTCCATAAAAAACCTTGGTGAGGATGCACAATATAGTGTTGTGCCGTGTGGCGGCCGTAAAACGTCTCCCCGTACATCAACCATAGTGCAGTTTATATTTTACTTTTGGTCCTTTGAGATTAGTGTGAATATTCTGAGAAATCGGAAATAAATTATTGGTTTAGACTCATATTCTAGACAGGTTTTTAATTATTTGGACCCAATTTTTATAAGGGCCCCGCACTGAAAGTGTGGGTGCCCTATAGTAATCACTCTGTCCGTCCGTCTGTCTGTCTGTCCGTCCGTCTGTCCGTCCACAATTTTTTTTATCCTCCATAACTTTTTATTATTCCTGGATGGATTTAAATATTACTTGGCATCACTCTGTCCGTCCGTCTGTCTGTCTGTCCGTCTGTCCGTCCACAAATTTTTTTATCCTCCATAACTTTCTTATTCCTGGATGGATTTAAATATTACTTGGCAGAAATGTTAACCATAATGTGATGGAGTGTTGCGCGCAAGACTCAGGTCCGTACCTCAAAGGTCAAGGTCATACTTAGAGGTTAAAGGTCAAAAAAGGGTCTTTCCTGTGTCCAATTAATAACTTTGTTATTATTCCTGGATGGATTTAAATATTACTTGGCAGAAATGTTAACCATAATGTGACGAAGTGTCACACGCAAGACCCACAGCCGTACCTCAAAGGTCAAGGTCATACTTAGAGATAAAAGGTCAAAAAAGCGTCTTTTTTATTGTGTCCAATCTATAACTTTCTTATACCTGGATGGATTTAAATATTACTTAGCAGAAATATTAACCATAATGTGACAGTGTGTCACGCGCAAGACCCAGGTCCGTACCTCAAAGGTCAAGGTCATACTTAGAGGTGAAAGGAAAAAAAAAACGTCTTTTTTAACATCAACATTTTCTTACTCCTCTGATAGCGCTGCCGGGGCCCTAGTCAGTTTCACTGACAGCTCTAGTTTATATCAGTCTTTGAATCGACTGCCTATTCGAAATTCGCAAAATTGCAGTATGTTTCCTCTGGCTTTCTTTGCCGGATCATTACAGGGTCACTGATGAGGCTTTATTAGCCGAAACTACGTAGTATGACCCATCTTCTTTCTTATGAATGTTTTCATTGCTCTTAAAGGAACTCATTTTTGATTTTTATATGGAGAAATAAGGAAAACTATCAATATATTAGTGAAGGATAGTCAATTTTCCATAAAAACCTATGTTGTGGGTATTCATTACAACCGCCTCCACAACATAGGTTTTTATTGTCGCGCCTGCTATTAGTATGGCGCGATATAGGCGCCCGATTTTCCGTCCGTTTGTCAGTGCGTCAACATTTGCGACCACCCTAGTGTTTACCCAAAGGTTCAAGTTTATTCTCAAGAATTATAAGAGCTTCATTAATGATACTTGGTACAAACTTCTACCTGTGGATGGCAACTTAAATGCAAGCATCCATATTTGACCTTGACCTACATTTCATGGCTCATTGACTTTGTAAAATATTGAGACCACCCTAGCGTTCACCCAAATGGTCAAGTTTATTTTTCAAGAATTATAAGAGCTTCATTAATGATATTTGGTACAAACTTGTATCTGTGGGTTGCAACTTAAGTGTAAGCATCCATATTTGACCTTGACGTACATTTCATAGTTCACTGACTTTGTAAAATATTTTGACCACCCAAGCGTTCACCCAAATGGTCAAGTTTATTTCTCAAGAACTATAAGAGCTTCATTAATGATACTTTATACTAACTTGTATCTGTGGATGGCAACTTAAATGCAAGCACCCATATTTGACCTTGACCTAAATTTCATGGTCCACTGACTTAGTGAACTATCGCATCAACTCTAGTGTTCAACCATTTCTCAAGAACTGTTAGAGCTTCATTAATGATATTTGGTACAAGCTTGCATCTAGGAATGGCAACTTTTATGGAAGCATATTTATTTGACCTTGCCCTAGATTTCATGGTTCGGTGACTTTGCGCCCTCACAGGCGCGACATAGCCTCCGGTGGAATTCTTTTGAAGAAATAAGGAAACTTATCTGTTACTATGCAGTGATGTCAGTGCTTTGATATTTACAGGGTGTTACTGAGGAGAAATATGATGTGAAGCGCTGTGTAGAGGAAGCAGCCATTATTGTGACCAACGAAAAAGATCCTAGGACAAGTTGCACTATTACATTGACCTCACCAATCATGAGGGACTCGCAAGAAGGAGGTAACTATGAGATAAAATCCTGCAGGCTGTTTGCTTACAAAAATGCAAAAAAAAATGGTAAACAGTTGTGACTCAGTCTATGTAATTTTCACATTTTCGGTTATAGTTTCAAAATTTTCAAATTCTGTTTGTCACATCATGACAAGAATTGAATGCTCTGACAGTATATTACATAAATTAAAAAATAGAGACTCCCATACAGACAAAAAAAAAACAAACAATAAAATATGTTCATGGTGACAGTATGATCTGGGAGGGCCAGCTATAGTGGTATAAAGAAAGAAATAGAAGGCTTATCTTCACTACATAGTAAAACAAACCATTTTCCAAAATTAATAAAATATGTTTACTGTGATTTCATATCGGAACTTTACACTTTATTGTCCATTCAACCCATTAATGTCTTGTGTCACATGAAAAGCAGTAGGACATAGTAATAACAGATTAGGCTTACACTGCCTATACTCAATAACCTCTTTATAATCAAGGTTGGTCGGTAAATACCAGTGGTGGGAATTCCCACTGGTATTTACCGGTAATTACCGTCCTGGGAAATACTTCAAATTTCAGCAAAAGTGGGAAATACTGGGAAATAGTGGGAAATATGATTTTTGTTTAGTTATTTCATAGAAAAATACTATTAATATTCACGTAATTTAATTGAAGTAATGAACAGTTAGCTATTTTGCAATATCATACCTGTGATACCTCCCTCGTCAAGAGGGAGACTCCCTCATTTTGATGCTAATTTTGCACAATTAATGTTGAATTTTAGTATAATTTTGGAGTCTCCCTCATTTGAACTGAGAATTTCCCTATATATTCTTTACATCATCACAATGGCAAATCTCCCTCATACAATTAAAAAAATTGCCACAGGTATGCAATATGCCTCCCATACATGTATGTTAAAAGTCTGATTTTACTCTGACAACCAAACACAAGCATAAATATAAAATGATCTGTTGTTATGTAGGGTGCAGAAAGTTATTTAAAATCACTCATATCTCATAAACTTAAGATGAAATACCATAATGATCCCAAATTTTGGGACAGACATGCCTGGGCAAACAGTGCAGACCCAGATCAGAATCACTTAGCTACTTTAAGAGAGTTTGCCATTGGATCAAACTACACGTTTTGTATGCTTTAGGGTAACACTAAACCACAAAGTTCATTTTTTTTTTTTTGAGATTTACAACAACTCTTTGGATGTTTGAATTTTAAGGATGTTTACATTAGAAAAAGGTTTGTTTGCAAGTTTGTCAAGTCATCATACTCCTAATGCTAAAAGGTGTGATAATTTAATTGTTTGTTTGAGACAGGTATTAAAAGAACACAGTTAATTTAAGCATGAATGGTGTCTTTAATTATCTACAGATATTCACCTAAGTATTAAAATTACATGTATTTACAAGTCAAGGGAAATAGCTGAAAGTTAAAAACTTATATTTTAGAATCATATTTGAAATTATATATGAAGGCAAGGAACTATACAATACATGTAGCTCTCAAGTTATTCAATATAAAAAGGGCTGAAAAATTCTTCAAAATTTCTCTTGTCCTACATGACTAAGTGCATGTAAACTTTGGTAAATGTCATAATGACAAGACAAACTTTTTATATGTCCTTCTTTTTTTCTGTAAGTGCAAGAAGACAAGTGGAATTTTCAAGCCCTGCATGAACTTGAAATAATTTTGCTTTCAAATAGCTAGGTAGTTGGGGTATATTAAGCAGTCTCAGTTGGTACCACCTATGTAAATATATATTTCCCGGGAATTCCCTGTATTTCCCGGGAATTCCCTGTATTTCCCGCCATCCAGGGAAATATGAGTATTTCCCGCTTTTTTGCCAACCTTGTTTATAATGCTGTTCTTAGGGACCAAAGTGGAAAGTGATTATAGCCAACCAAAAATGTACAGATTATGTAATCAGCAACAGGATGTGTGACTGGCTTCAGTTGGACATGACCTGGTGTTCTTTTAGCAGGTCGGGTAGAAGGGGAATGTATTCTTACCTCTCTCCCTATCTCTTAATTTTTGTTGTGTTGTTAAATCCCAACACAAAAATTTTCAAAATGAAAATGCATCAGAAGTATGAGGTTTTAAGACCTAGATATTATTGGGTAAATTTTGCAAAAGCCTGCTCTGAGGTTATAAAACTTTCCATGTTCAACTTGTTTGAGCATGAATTAGTCCTCCTTGAATTTTAAAAAGCCAGCCTCTGTTGGCAGTTTAAAATTCAAGAGCAGGACATATTACACATTCTGCCAGTCATAGCAAGAAAACTGCTTTGTGTTATAGTATTTATGAGAATAACAGATATCATGCTGAAAACGAAAAAAAGTTTTACAACCTTGGGCACTGAATTGATCAGTTTTTATGCGTAAAAAAAATCTGTTGTAAGATGAAATAATTGTATTTTGTTAATTATGTATCTATCTTGCTATGCTTTTGTCATAGAGAAGCCTTCTCTTTACATCAGTTGCGAGTTGAAAACGGAAGACCAGCACCTCGTACATGGATTTTTGACCATGGATGCCTTTAGGCAAGGAATTACTGGGACTCTCATATAAAGCTGTTAAAGGAGGTCTTTGTATTTTATTTTGTGTTTTCTGGGTAATGAAAGCACATTCTATACCACATGTCAGCATATGTTATCTTTAGCACCACATGTCAGCATACCATATTTACCCTATGTATTTAAACAGGTACACCTGAACAAACTGTGTAAACCCAGCTGAGACTCCACAGAACAAGTCATCTCATAAGGGTTTACACTTTTTGCCACTCATTCAGCTGTCTTAAGTTAACCTTTAACCTGCTGAATATTCAATTAAGCCACACTCATTTCTGACTTTGAACCAATCAGATTACTTGATGCAGCTTATTTCTACATATTCATAAACTGAATGTCAAACTGTGTAGATCCTGATCAGATGGCTTCTTCAGAAGCCATCTGATCTGGATCTACACTGTTTGCAAAGATAGGGTTTGTCGTGAACAGCATGATAAGGGTTAAGGCACAACGTCGAGAAGTCAATTGTACTTGTAGTTTTAGAACAAGTATGGTAAGCAGTTGAGGTGTCCGAATATACATAGGGTAAATACGTTGTGATACATTAAGCATATGATATGTTAGGGGAAATGAATTGCTGATTATTATTTATGCATGCTTAACCCATTTTATACAGGAAATGCCAAAATGGGGCAGGCCTAAAGCAGATGCTGCTGAATGCGGTAAAGGATCAGAACCTTCATTGTTTGAAAAATATTTCGAGCCATTTTTAAAACAATTTCTTAAATTAACTCAACCTGGTCATGCTGTATACAAATTACAATATTCAGTACAAAATGGGTTAAAATCTGACTAACTGTGCTTTTCTAATCCATGTAAAGTTTGAGCCGCAATTTCAATGGAAACCGAACATTATAGTTCTGACAATACAGTACTAAGTTTTCTTGCATTTTTAATTTTGGATATTTGGAGATCGCAATGCATCGTACACAAACTAAATTATAGAAACCAGATTAATGTTCATAATCCTGTTTGCTGTCATCACAAGGGCAATTGTCAGTTCATGGCAAAAGAATGTGCACTGTACTGGTTCTGCCAAAGTAAACGCGGCATCGTTAAGGACGTCGTACACGTAACATTACGGGACGTATCTAATTTGCATATTCAATCCACTAGTGGTTTATAGAATTTATTACATGAGGTTATTACATTCTCACTCGACGTCATATGATAAACTAATATATTTGCTGAAAAAAAAAATGTATTAATAATTATGTAGTTTTGCATTTGCAAAAGCTACTTTAGTACATTTTTTCAGCAAATATACCAGAGTAGTAGATACAGCACTTGCTAGAAGTGTTAACAATTTGAGTGCTAATGAGCTTTTGAGTGCTAAGTTGACAAGGCTTCGAACAACTGATTGTTAATCTTTACTGGTCCCCTTTTTTAGAAGATCCAAGTTTAAAGGAAAGCAAACCGGAAGTCAAAACAGTTGCCTCCCCTGTAGAAATGGGGAGATATCTACTTCCCTAAATTTAAAGCAGTACAATGAAATACAGCTATGAAGACCACCTAAAGTTAAGACATATTATGCTTTTAAAAGTCTATTTAGAAGGTTTAGGCACATTTTCTCAGTGTTTGCCAAGTTCAATCTTCTTGTGGGAGGAAAGTGGTCTTTAATGTTCAAAAGTGGTCTTAAAGACCACTTTTGAACAGTCCCAAAGGTGGTCTTACTATAGGAATTTTACTGTATATGTAAAAAAGAACAAAAATAAAAAGACAGAAACGAGACCTCGCTTTGTAATCTCTAGTTTTCCATCCTAACCAAAGCTTTCTAGACCTGTAACCGGTTACATAATTTTTCTTGCGAGGTGTGTCCACATCTATAAACATGTAGATTCAGGAAAACAAAACATTTAAGTTTTGTCTACAATCTGTTTTGGACCAAGGGGTATCTTTCCTTTATTGTACGTATTTGCTAGAAATGAAATACATTGTAGTTAGACTGTCGTGATTGCCTCTTACAATTGAGCCAGTCTTGTACATGACATCACAAACCATGCACCAGTTTTGACTATTCCACATTGTGACTAACCCACCAACACATAATAAGCATGCAATATTAACCCTTTTTGTACCAAATTGATTCTTCCTCCTTATATATAGCAGGAGTCCACTTCAACATTTAGGGGTGTCAGGTTGTGTTTTCTTCAAAATTTATTTTGAAAATTGCTGAACTTTTAGCAAACAGTGGAGGCCCTGATCAGACGCCACATTCTGCGGCATCTGATCTGGGCCTGCACTGTTTGCCAGGGTACCCGTTTCGGGGTTTCTGGTACTAAATGGGTTAACTATTTCATGGTTGGTGATGTTAAAAGTCTTGATTATGATAGGAAATACAAGAGGTAACATGCCTGTTATATTTGAGCTTCTACTGGCCTCCATGGCTCGGTGAATAAAAAGACCATCTCTTTATCATTAGGTCTCTGAATGCTTTGGTTTGAGCTTCACTTGGGTCTCATGTGAGATACAAGTACTGCAATGGAAGGTCACATGGTGTTTCTCTAGTAACTCTGGTTTTCACCCACCTCTGATTTGGTATCAGCTTGAAATACTAGTAATGTTGAAACCGCCGTTAAACAATTATAATTCAAATCTTAGCTTCTTGACTACAAAAAGTACTCAGAACACATTGTGTTAAAATAAAAACTAGTACTAGTTCCTTGGGCATCATGTTTTCCAAAGCACTCAACAGCAAGTGTTGACAGTGCCCCTTGCACTGAAAAAAAAAATCAGTTGAATACTACGTACATACAAGCAAACCCGTGAGAAAAGGGTCAAGTGTATAGCAAACAGCAAAGGCTCTGGCGAACTTGGTGCATAATCAAATTCTCTCCAGAGCCTTTCCTGCGAGCAGACATAGGAGACCTAGGGATGTCATGCCAGAAGGCCTGACACTATATATAGCCTATAGGCTCTGCACACACATTTGAAATACAGGAGAATGGAATGTGCCCTTTTCTCACTGTCAGCTAGTGTGATATCAATGATAATTTTTCAGCTATCAGTAATTGCATGTATTTGCTACATAGGGTCACTGCTATGTCTAATAACAATTTATGACCTCACTTTAACAGCAAGGGTCCCAGTTTCCTTTTTCATGAAGTTCCATTGGAGTCTGAATGACTTCTAAAACATGGCATTCTCATGGTCAAACACCCATAGCTGTTTGAAGTTGTACACTACATATTTGTTCACACAGAGACAAGCACTAGTGTGAAAGACCCACCTGATGTGTTGGACAGGCAGAAATGCCTAGATGCTCTTGCAGCTCTTCGACATGCTAAATGGTTCCAGGTTTGATCTACTTTTATACTACTTTGCAGCCTTATGAGTTGTTTGTGTTATATTGATGGCTTCGGCCTAGGGGGTGATAGTAAATGATCAATCTTCTATTCTGTGTAGTTTTAGTATAGACCGTAGAGGGGGTGGTGTGGGGAAGGTTCCTCTTGTTTGTAATAGCCAAAATTTGAATTTCTGCTGAAAGTTGAAAAACAGTTAGCATGCTGCTTGAATAATATGCATACATAATAAATAATAATACATTTCAAAATGTGAAAAAGAGCAGCATGCATATTGTTTTTTCTCTTCAGTTAAATTATTATTTTGACTATTGGAAATTAGAGAGATGTCTTGGGGGTAAGGGGGTGGGAATTAGAAGTTCTCTGACATGATAACAAAGATCGATAAGGTGATCTGTAAGATATACAAATCCAACATGTTAGACGCTGTATGCCCTTTTAAGGTTGAGCGTCTTTAAACAAAACATTCATCCATCAAATCAAACTTGATGATGTGGTTGCATTTTATTAGAGACCAAAAAAAAAAATACTTGCTGACCATAATCTTGTATTATTCCTATAGTTTATATTATTTTATTATTGAAAAATAAATTTTGTGTGTTCACATTTAGTACAAATGATAGTTATACATTCCTAACCAGAATGTTCCTATCACCAGGTTTGCCATTGTGCACAGTGCTGCTGTATTCTTTGCTAATTTTAAATACCCTTGTACGTAGCCTTTCTCTACCAATTCAGATATAGAATAACAAGAGACAGGCTGTATAAACTTTTTAACCCATGCCCTAGCAAAGAAAATAGTAGCTGGTTAAACTCTAGACAGTGATAACCACATGAATGGTCAGAGAACTTGAGTCATGAATGTGTCAGAAAAATCCTGTAAAGCTTGACATAACATTGACGTCTGGACATAAACAAACCAGCTAACTTATCAAAATTAAGACCAGTGTGTTGTGGTAGTATGTTATGGTATTTTGTAAAGGCATGGCAAGCAGTTATACAGGATTTCATGATATTTCATTTCACGACCTGTTTGAATTAACTGATATCAAGCAGCTGACAAACTCTGTTAGCTTCCTGATGTATGGCAAGTAAATTTCTGGACAGTGTCTCTGCTAGTTACATAGCTGACAGATAAAATGACAATGGTTTAGTGTTCTTTCTATTCACATGCTTTATAGCCATTTTTGTTTTTCAAACAGAAAATTGGTATTAAACTTGTTTCAAGATAATGTTACACTAGACAGATCTGACACATTGATTGTGAAAATGATTGCAATGTTCCCAAAAATTGTCTTGAAAGAGAATTTTAGGGCATGTAAGCTGACACATTTTATGCTTGTTAGACACATAACTGAATTAAACTGATAGTGTTCAGTATAGGTTGTTAATTTGTTTTGTTGTTAAATATAATATAACTGTTAAACTTTGGGGCTTGAAGAAATAGATAGGCTGCATGATGCTTCCACGCAGAGCTGAAACCGACCCGCACACGAGTACTGGTAAACTGCTTAGAGGATCTAAACCTGCCCAGGCAATATGGTGCGAGTCGACCCGTCCATGCTTATAAACCCTATTGGTTTCATTGGGTGGCAGGGCTTGAGATGTCATTTCATCTCAATGTCAGGTAAAAGTCCCAGAAAATTGGAAGCGACGTCTCCAAAATGACCTTTACAGTGTTGACGGGGACAAACTTAAATCAAACAAAACAAAACTGCTAGACTTTAATAGGTGTTTGCCTTCAAAGAATGTAAAACATTACCAGCTTTGAGTGCTTTGTTGAAAAAAAGTGATTCACATGCTGTCTGAACATGTTTTATGCTTAAAAGTTGATATTGCACACCATAATTGCTTACATGTTTCTGCCTTACATTTTCCTGAAATGAGCAGTTATTGGACACATCTATTCTTGCACATTTGGAGTGTAGACAAAGTCATTAACAGGATGTCGAACAATGTAGATCCTAATGAGACCGCTTTTTAAGCAACAGCTGTTTGCTTCGTTGTATTAATTGTTAAGCTTTCCTCTTCTGTGCTTGAGCACTGGGCTAATGATTGATAATGCTTGAAATTCAAAAGCAATGTTATTCCTAGACCCATGTAATTGTTCTTGCTTTTTGTCCTGCTGCCACACCCATGACTTCCTAACTGGTGATCTGGAGGTAGCAGGTTCGATGTGTGTCAGGTTGGCAACATTCTTTCATTGAGATTAATTATGCAATCTTTTCTGCTGTCATTCTTTTCCTTCCACTAATTGAAGAAGGACAGTGATCAGTTTCTTGTGAAATAATGTGCACTTACTAGTTAACTGCCCAGGAAAAACATGGTTAGGTAAATTGACAGACGACATTATCTGTAATAGTGTTGATTTGGCCTTAAAACTCTAAAAACAAACAAATTCTTTTTTTCTCATGTGACAAACATTACCGGCTTTATGAATTTTTCAACATCAATGTCAGTATGTTCTAGCAGACTCAAGAGTCCAGAAGTTTATAATAATATTTTATTATCTTTAATACCCAAGATTGATCATTTTCATCCATTACATGAGGCTGGAAGGTATAACATGTTTATGGCTCCCAAGCTTTCATCAGGTCTGTTATACCTGACTGAGGCTTGGCGCATGGATGAGTGTGAGAGTAATGGATTCAAGAATCTGGATATATATAACATCTTGTCCTACATTTTGTCCGTTTTCAATACTTAACAGGAGTTAAACCTTACGCAGGCTGTCAAGTGTTCCTATTTTTCCTATTTTTTCCTATATTTTCAGGTTTCCTATTTTTTTCCTATATTTTAACCCCATTTCCTATATTTTTACCAAATTCCTATATATTTTAAAATGCTGCATGATTAAGTTTTTCTTGGAAACAGAAAAGAGCACTTTTAGATGTAAGAAAGTTCTTCAATATTGGAACCTGTTTTCGTATGTTCCATTCGATAATGAACATCTGAAAGATTTGGGCTGTTTACATCCTGAACATAGACATAAGCCCAGTAGCAGTTCAGCAATGGAAAGGGTAGCAAGAAGGTTACCTTTTGCAGAAAATGTCGCATTGCTTACTGATGAGTGGAAGGTATACCAAGGGGAGGAAACTGATGAGAAACTTTGGAAAATAGAGAAAGATGATGATTTGAGTTGAGAATGATTGATCATTACTAGAGAGATATTCTGAAATTGAAAACTGGTTGTGGCAAAGATAAGTAACATAGTCTTGGAAAAGTAGTATAAGGTGTGCTGGTATTGCTACATAGTAATGCTGCTATTAGATAATAAGAAAATGTTGGGAAAAGATAGGGTAAAGCTGTCATCAGAATCAGTTATAGGGAACAGACTTTCCAAGCAGGCTGTGAAAATCCATGATCCTAAATATATTCAGCCGGAATGTGTACCTCTTACCAAGGACCTAATAAGTTATGTCAAAGGTAGTCATAGAGTTTTCAATGAGAGGATAGACAAGGAAAAGCAAAATAGAGAAAAGGAGGAGAAGAATAGAGAGCAAAAGATAGAAGAGAATGCATAGGTTGAAAAACAAAAACAAGACCCAACAAAAGAAATAGTCTTTGAATGAAACAATGAAAAAGTTGAATGTTAAAGAAAAGAACTCTAAAGAAGAACTTCATGCTACTGAAAAATTGCTTGAAGAAGGAAATGAAAAACTGGATGGAGCATTAACATGATAAAAAAGAGAAATTTTTCTTGTGCATCAGTGAGTCAGTCATTGACTGACACTGCTCAGAAAAAGATTAAAGAATCAACAGAGCGTCTAGACAGAGTAAGAGATGAACAGAAATCAGTAGAAAGTAGGAAAAGGCAGACCCTGGAGAAAATTGCTCATGGTGATTCAAATAAATAAGTTCCTTTGGAAGCAAGGAATACACCAAATAAAGCTAAGAAATGAGGTGAACTTAGCCAAAAAAAAAATCTGGAGATAGTGACTTGTATGCCAGATTATTATTTTTTCTCAGTTTTGATAGTGTAATAATATGGTCACATATCATTTTTAAAGCAAATGCTTAAGAGAATTCATAGTACAAGAAGTACAATGTCTAAGCTTGATAAGTCATATTTTCAACTTCAGAATATGATTAAGAGAAGTCATAGTACAAGTAGAACAATGGTTAAACTAGGCAAAATTATTTGTCAGTTTCTTAAAGTTCCATTACTTTCCATGTTGATACTTTGCTATGACCATCCCAAGATACCCATGGTAAATGCACAAAGACAGTTATATACAACTTGATAGTTTCTTTAAAACTTCATTTTTTTCAGGATGTTACATGAGCTACTCATGAAACAGAGTAACCTAGTCAGTAACTCATGTATCTTGTATTTATTGCAACACAACCTATCTTGAATTGGTCTAACATATATGATGTCATGTTGACTGAAAGCAATAAAGATGATTATGAATTAATTTTTATTGCCACTAATATAAAACCTTTGATGACATTTAAGATGGTGGTTGAGAGCTGGCTGAAAGGGGGAGGTGGAGGTCAGGGCCATATCAAAACTACATGTATTAAAATTTCAGAGTGGCTAACAGAAGTTTAAATCCTTTTACCACAACTTTTTGTTGTTTTTTGTCTTCATTAAACCGTCTGTTTAAATTTAGCATACCTGCATTTTTGGTAATTTTTTATGATAATAAGGCCTTTTTTGTTGCTAAACCTTGATAATTATCCTATAAATTTCCTATTTTTTTTCCTATATTTTTCCCATCAATTTCCTATTTTTTTAAGCCCAGAATATATATTTTGCACCAAAATACACTTGACAGCCTGCTTACGGATTTCGTTGGATGGTTTCACAGCGTACTTGTATCATCTTGCACATTCAGTTTATAAGTATAAAACAAATACATGTTCATACTGTGTGACAGGATGTGAACTCTTATTCTGATGTGCAGGCTGATAAAGAGATGCATAATTGTTAGGCCTTAAAGAACCAAACAGAATTTTGCAGCAAATGACACGGTAAATTGTGTTCATACTGTTGAGAGAATATATGGCTGAACATTTCATGTTAATTGTCTATCCTAACAGATGATTCACATGAAATGTCAGGTCTCAGTAACCCATTTTGTACCGGAAACCCCAAAACGGTTAATTGGCAAACACTGCAGGCCCAGATCAGACGCAACAGAACGCGGCGTCTTATCAGGGCCTACACTGTTTGCAAAAAGTCCAGTCGGTTTCCACATAGTTTTTGAAGAAAACACAATCTGAGACCCCTACATTTTGCAATGGACTCCTGATACATAAAAAGTGGAAGATTCCATTTGGTACAAAAAGGGTTATTAGCAGATGATTCACATGCAGTTTTACACCTTTTTTGTCTCTAAAACATAGAGAAAAAGCTTGAAATGTCTGCTAGAGTTGTGTAAGATGCTTTGAGAGTTAACTAAGGAAGCATGTCCCATAAGGTTTCAACCACTATATTTTCTAAATGTATAGCAAATGCAAAAAAATAAGCTGAAAGACAGCATTGTCAGTCAGTGTTGTGCCAGCTAGGGAATGGGGGTGTTGGTGTTGGGAAACAGTCTTTTCTCTACTCGGTACTTGTCCTGCTTTCATCAACAAGGAGAGTAAAGAAAATAAAAAGTCTGGGTTCATAGAAAACATAGCTATGTTCTGACTTGGTGGCACAACACTGCACCATTCAATGACCAATCTCCTCGCGATATATTTTTGCATGTTTGCATTCATTATACAATAAAAATACCAGATTCTTGAATTGGGAACAACCTTTGGAACCACACTTTTTAACATTACTTTATCAAATTTGTAGGCTAGGGCCAATGGACTGCAATCATGTGTGATTGTAATCAGAATCCTAAGAGACCTGTGTCAGCGTGTACCAACCTGGACCCCACTCAACGAATGGGTAAGTTAACAAACACATAAGACAAGGTCACTATGGAATTTTATTTGCCTTTGTTATGGGATTAAGACCCAGTAGTTAAAGCATTGTTAACTTAAACTTATTTGAAGGGGTTAGTGCAAGAAGGCGCCCACGTCCATTTTTGGAAAAATCTGGGATATTATAATTTTCAGATACATCATATCAAGACCTAGAATCTGATATATAGTTTGTTATACCTCATTTCTTTACTGGCATTAAAAGTGACGGTTAATAAAATTTTTGGTAGGGTCCTAAGTCCAATGTCGTATCTTTGGTGCAAGAAGGGGTCTAAGTCCGTTATACCGCAAAGCTTTGAGTTTCCATTGTATGTATTGTTCATTTGTTTCAGATTTTTGTTATAATAAGCTAATAAAGAGTCGTGATACGATAAAATATACATGTTCAACTAAATGACATAGGTTTCTGCTTTTGATAGAGAAAACTTTGTTGTATTTGTTTAGTGCAAGAAGGTGCCTACAGGCCAATAAATCCTGTACTTCGGCCCCGTCTTGCACTAAACCTTATTGTAACAAATTAATATCTGCGATATACTCAGAACTATTTATGCGATTTCTGCACCATTTCAGATGACACGATAACACATCAGAAGAATTTATTCAAATTCAAGTATGAAAAATATGAAAAGTTAGCAAAATATTTTGTTTTTCGCGTTTTTCTCGAAATTATTAAAAATGTTACTTAGGCCCCTTCTTGCACTAACCCCTTTATTTGTTATAACATTAACTCTTCTAGCAAGAACAATATCTGATACATTTCAGCAAAAATATTCGTTTTCATACACCCATTTGAAAAAGTGGTAATATGTTATGGGGTTGGGGTCCGTCCATAAATTTCGTTTCCAGATAACTTCTGCAGTTTTCATCCGATCGGGCTGAAACTTGGTAGCTAGTAAGACTACAAGGTGATGTAGCGCAGATTGTTTTGCAGTTACGGTCCACCAAATATTGACAGAGTTCTGTCTCTTTGAAATTTTTTTGTAACATGTTCATGTCTGGTTTACTCCCTACAGTTTTAATGAAACTTGGTAAATAGTAAGACTATGAGGTGATGTAGCACGTATTGATTTGGGGTTACAGTCCACCAAATAATTACAGAGTTATGCGTCTTTGAATATTGCGTTTCTGGCTAACTCCTACAATTAGCATTTGATCAAGCTGAAACTTGACATATAGTTAGACCATGATGTGGAGCAGCGCGTATTGTTAGGGCACCACACTGGCTACAACTATATTGCTTTTGTCTTTTGTGTGTTGTCACGCTTTAACTTAACGAAAAAAATTAGCATCTGTTATAACTTCAAAAGTATTTGCCCTACTCCCATAAAACTTCACACATATGCTTACGATCACAAGACCTACATTTCGGCCCCCGCCTGTCGGGGCTTGAAGAAATAGATGGACTGCATGATGCTTCAACGCAGAGCTGAATCCGACCCGCACAGGAGTACTGGCAAACCGCTTAGAGGATCTAAGCCTGCCCAGGCCAAGCGGAGCAAGTGTCGGACCGTCGATGCTTATAAACCCTATTGGTTTCATTGGGCGACAGGGCTTGAGCTGTCATTTCATCTCGATGTTAGGTAAAAGTTCCACAATATTGGAAGCAACATTCCCAAAATGACCTTTACAGTGTTGATGGGGACATTAAACCTCAAACAAAACAAAACAAAACAAACAAGACCTACATTCTGACAAAAGGTACAAAAAACAAGACAAGACCTACATTCTGACAAAGGTACAAAAGGGTTATTGCTTTTTCTTATATTGCTTAAGGGTTATTGCTATATTCCTTTTGTCTTAACCTCGAGAATTTGCCCTACTCTAATGAAACTTCACATGGCCCCCGCCCATCGGGGCTTGAAGAAATATATGAGCTGCATTATGCTTCCACGCAGAGCTGAAACCGACCCGCTAACGAGTACTGGTAAACCGCTTAGAGGATCTAAGCCTGCCCAGGCAAAGCAGTGCGAGTCGGCCCGTCCATGCTTATAAACCCTATTGGTTTCATTGGGCGGCAGGGCTTGAGAAGTCATTTCATGTCATTGTCGTGTAAAAGTCCCACAAATTTGTAAGCAACGTCTCCAAAATGACATTACAGTGTTGACAGGGATGTTAAACCTCAAATCAGACTAACAAACGAAACTTCACACACATTCCATCACAAGACCCACATTCTGCCTTAACCAAAAAGCCTAACCTGGGTCTATAACTTCAAAAGTATTTGCCTTTCTCTCATGAAACTTAACACATAAACTTACCATCACAAGACCTACTTTCTGACAAAAACTTGTACCATACCTCTTGGACAGCTTTATGTGGGGCTCCTTCTGACGTGTTCAGTGATCTAGTTTCGAGGTTACGGTACACCGTGATGCCTCTTTGAAAATTTCTGTAAATATTTTGTACCGGCTAATTCTGTCTGCAGTTTAGATCCAGTCAAACTGAAACTTGATATATATAGACCATGATGTTGAGCAGTGCATATTCTGAGGTTACAGTCCACTAAATATTTAGATAGTTATGCCCCAAACAGGCCCTTGAAAAATTTCTGTTAACATTTTGTTCCTAGTCAACATTTGATCAAGCTGAAACTTGATAGTTTGACTATAATGTGTAGCAGCGCATATTGTTTTGAGGCTAACTAAATATTAAGAGCTATGACCCTTTGCAGATTTCTGCAAATATTTTGTTTATGGCTAACTTCTACCATCAAACTTAAACTTAATATATAGTGTTAGACTATTATGTGGAGCAGCGCATATTGTTTTGAGGTTACGATCCACCAAATATTGAATTTTCCCCTTTGAAAATTCCTTTACACGTTTTGTTTGTCGCTAACCTACTGCAGGTAATAGTCAATCGATATTTAGTTTGACTATGATGTGGAGCTGCGCATATTGTTTAGAGATTATGGTCCACCAAATATTTAAAGATGTGTACCCCTTTGACAATTTGTGTAATCATTTGTTTCTGGCTAACTTATACAATTTAGATCCGATCAAGCTGAAACTAGATATTTAATTAGACCAAGATATTGGGCAGTTCATATTGTTTTGAGGTTGCAGTCCATCAAATATAACTTGCCAAGGGAGTATAATGCAGCGCTTGTGGAGCTCTTGAATTTTGTAAAGAGTGCTTGAAGATTTTACAGAATTTTCACTAAAAACTTTGAATAACTTTGAACAACTGGGCCCTGAACACCACATAACAAACTCAATGGTTGTTAAGATCTGGGGCCAGTTGATCAAAACTAACAAAATTGTTAGTTAACAATTGTTAGTTTAATAACATGTCATTAAAATCTTGATCATTTATAATGGCAAATATGCTAATATTTTTGCTGCAAAATACAAGCAGCTGCTCAAATTTTTTCAGCAAAAAATACCAAAATTTTAGATCTTTAACTTGCTAGAAAAGTTAACAATTTGACTACTAATGAGCTTGTTAAAGCTAAAGATGCTTTAGACAACTGGGCCCTGGGTGATATTTGATCTTCATACAAGTAATTTGTGCACAGAGTAGCACACAGGAATGTGGTGAGATGAAGCAAAGGTGTTGTGTACCTTTTGCATTTGAGGTATCCAGCTGCTGTTGGCTGTCTGGGCAATGCCTGCTGCCCTTAGGTTCAGTATGGGTGCATGGTAATATTTCAGCCTGTATTTTGTTTCATCACTTACATTCTTTCTCATCATTCTCCTTTCATTCTCGTGTAACTTTGAAACAGGCCTCTGTGACAAATTGGTTAGCAGCACTGAATTTAACATTAGGTTTCTCACAGCTGTGGGTTTGAACCTAGCCTTGGATCACATGAAATTGTGAGATGCCAAGCTCTGCAGTGGAAGATTAGGTGGTTTTTCTGTGTGTCCTCCAGTTTTTACACACCTCTGTTAGTGAAATTATTGGAAAGCAATATAAAAAAACTAACAAGAAGTTAAGGGTAATTAAGAGATGATTATCCTTACCTCTTCTTAGAAACATATGCTGTGGGCACTTGTAAGATTCACCTCCAGGCAATTCTAACAAGTACCCACAACATATGTTTTATGGAGAAACAAGAAAAATTTTCCTCATTAAGCCTTTCCCCATAAAAATGCCAGTCACGACAATTGTCAGCTGCTTTGTCGTCTGCTGGTTACTTTAATAATTCATTTTTTCAAACAGTGTGGACCCAAATCAGGCTGCTCCTGTAGGAGCAGTCTGATTTGGGACCACACTGTTTGCCCATATGCAAAAATATTTTTAAAAAGTTTGCGAAAAAATTCAGCAGACAACCTATGCAGACAACATTTTCAGATGCAGTTTTTCACGGCATCTTGAGGGTTAACTTTATCTGGAGCTGTTTGTATCTAACTGTTATGTTGATATGTTACAGGCGATGGAGCTGTTGGTGGAGAAATGTGTGAGCAGTGGCGGAAGTAACTGTAACCCTGGAGACGCTCTGAGGCGTGTGTTTGAGTGCATTGCATCAGGAATGCTCCTGCCAGGTAAAGTTATAGATATTATTATTAGATAATTTATTAATGCAATAAGCCAGATGGCCCATGAGCATATATACAATAAACAAACATACAATGATATGCAGGATAGCAACACAGTTCGTTGAAACGTATTCTCATGTATTCCTTTAAGGCCACAAAAAATACACTTTAAATCGCCAATAAATCTTCAGTGAGCATAGGTTGTGGGTACCCGCAAGAAACCCTAAATGAGGCGGCTCTGAAGGGCATCCACAACCGCGTTCCCATCCTTGTAGCTCCTAACAATCATTTGCCTTAGGGAGAGGTGCTGAGATCTTCCGTCGATGATAACATTACAAAAATGCATCCGTGCGACATTGTGTTGTTTTTCATATCTACAAAACGGCGACTTCTATGAGAAAAAAAATCATATCATTTCAACATCATAACTCATTCCCTGCCCATTGAGGCTTGGAGAAATAGATTGGGCAGCAGGGTGCTTCCGTGCAGAGGTCAATCCAACCAAACATTTGAGTTCTGAATACCTGCATAGAAGGTGTAAGCCTTTGCAGACACAGTGGTGTAAGTTGGACTGTCCAGGCTGCTTATATACCCTATTGGTTTCTTTGGGGTGAAGGGCTTGAGGTGTCATTTCAAAATCTGAAGCAGTTCTTCAAGCCTCATTTATTTCAGGCTTCTGCAGGATTTCAGGCTTTTAGAACATAGAGATTTTGATTTTCCTCCTATATTCTGTTTTTAAAAATGACTATTTAAGGCTGCAAAATCAGGCATGGAAAAGCTTGGTCATTATGATAGAAAGCTGCTCAGAAGTGAAGTCAGCAGTGCTAGTTCAAGCTAGACAGCATACAGTTAAACTTCGATGGCATGAACACCGATGGCTCGTTTACCATGGCTAGGTGGAAGTCGTTCTTGAGCCCCTAGGGAAATCCTCAAGATAAGAAATGGTGGGGGATGATTAAGGAGATTTTAATCTTTTATCTTGCAAATGTATATAACATCGAAAGATGTTCAAAAGTATCTTGGTATGCCTCTTGGCAGTAACCTTCAGTGGCTCGAACTACTGCTGTCTCGAATACATTTTCATGGTCCCAAAGCAGTTCAAGCCATCGAAGTTCGACTATATGCATATTCGGGGCCTGAGATTATAAAAACTGCTCAACTGCCCATGAAGTTTGTCCTGCTCATGTCCCTCACAGTAGCTGTCTGATCATATGAGCATCAACACAAGTACCATAAAAATCCCAAAAATTCGGACACCTTCTGGACTTGCTGTAATTCTCCTAACAAATATGTTTCACGATCCAGCAAGGAGTTCAAAAAGTGCCGAGAGAAGGGCAATCAGTGTAGACCCTGATCAGACTGCTCCTTCAGGAGCGAGTGAGTGTTCGGGTTTTACATCCCACCAACAACTAAGGTAATACGGAGACTGGGCCTCTGTTTAAAGACTCGACCGAAAGTCTGGAGAAGCCTTGGATCAATCTTGCGACCCCTGGTTTACAAGGCGATTAGTGTAACCACTACACCACAGAGGCTTCTTGCTCCTTCAGGAGCACTCTGATCTTGGTCTGCACTGTTTGCTCAGACCTATCTGTCCCAATACTTAGGATCACTGCCGTATCAGTGTTCACATTATCAACTTCTGTGATAAGAATTAACTGACACATTTATTTTCACATTGCAGGAGGCCCTGGATTGTATGATCCGTGTGAGAAAGACCCAGTTGATGCTGCAGCTGGACTTAGTAATCAAGAGAGAGAGGACATCACAGCCTCTGCACAGGTACACATATTGTCTGAAAAAGCACTAGGCCTAATTGTTAAGGGATAACTGTATTCAATATTGTCATTTGAGGAGGTAAGTCGGAGGTTTTACGGTTGGAAATTTCGTTTTACGGCAACGTGCAAGCGGAGCCGTAAAACGTAATTTTCGACCGTAAAACAACCAATTTACCTGCCGCAAATGACAATTTTCATTGCAGTTATTCCCATTCTAATGCACTTATTTGTTAAAACTTAATTCCAGCCAATGAAAAGCGGTTACATGATGTCTGGTTTCCTACAGTATAACGCAGAATATACTGTAGCAAATTTTTTTCGTTATCCAATCAGACGTCGTGTTACATACGAAAATGCATTAGAATGAAAAATCACTGTGCCTAGTTGTTCAAAGCATCTTTAGCTTTAACGAACTCAGCCTGATCAACATGTTTAATGGTCTAGCAGGTACAATACCTAGTGCACATAATTTGCTGCAAAAATTTGTGTAGCTTCTCAACAGCAAAAGTTGAAAGACATTGTTAATTTTGAACAGTTGGCCCTTCTTGTGTAGCAGAGCCCCGGATTGTGATTAAATTTAAGAAAAAAAATCTGGCATGATAAAAAAAACAACAACTTACAATTGTAACAAGTATCCATGCACAATATACCAGACTTGGTGGCTCAGTGGGATGCACATTTGACTGGTGATCACGAGGTCATGGGTTTGATACCTGCCGGGTTGGTTACTTTATACATTACATGCATAACGAAGAAATACCACAATTTCTCCATGAATTAAAGATGATAATCACCTCTGGCCTAGGAAGATTTTTTTTCCTCTAAGGAAATATTTCCCTGTAGCCGGTCCTACTTTTCCAATGCATTTGTTATATATGCTTAGTCACAAAAGAAATGATACAAAATTTTGAGTATACTTATTCCAAAAAAGGCGACTTTTGACACACTGAACAGACTTTAAGCTACAAAAGCTGCAAAACAGAAATTAGTTCAATGTGTTAATCCAGTTATCTTTCAATATGTGCCTGGAAGGGACCTGCTTAGAAATTGTCAATGCGCATGCGCAGATGAACATTTCATGTAGAAAATTAAGACTGTTGTCCATGACCCTTAAGCACACTTTACATCTCCAATATCTTATACCCAAGCTTAAAGATAGTGATTTGAATTTTTACAATTTTCCGATTATCTCCCTTAGAGCATTTTTTGAACGGCTATTGTTTCAATACACGTAGATATTGGGGGGGGGGGGGGGATTTCTTTAAAAATCCCTTGGTTACCAAATGGCCGTTTCACATTACGTTTAACACCGATGAAAATCCATGGCACAAAATTTTCTGGCGATTTTAATTTTCAATGGAGTTACCCTTGAAATTTGTGTTCACTCACATTTTCAGAATTAGAGGACCCGTGGTGAAAAGCTTATTACTTCCAACTTGCAAAGGCTGTTGCCCCTAATTTTGCGGACATGCAATTGAATTGTTTAATTAAGGGCTTAAAGTGCAAAACTGCAGAAATCTGATTCAGGGCAATTTTTCATAGATTCAAATGTGGTGTTTTTATCTCTTTCTCTGCAAAAACGAGAACATGACCCCTTGGCTTTAGAAAGCAATCCTGGACCATGATAATGCTATTTGATTAACCAACAGGAAAATGGGTAATTTTTCCATAAGTAATGAAAAATTGAGTTCGTTACCTCTGGGATTACTATGGTAACAATTGCAATTCATGTATCGGAACTTTTGTGACTGAGTATAGTAAGAAACGGGAAAGTTAAATTTACCTTGATGTGACGTTAACAGCGTCTCAGATGATGTCAACAACAATCAGAATGTATGACATTAAACTTGGAGGCAGCATCCAAATAAAGATTACATGGACATAACTACTAAATGAGGCGCGAGTTTGGTTACTGTATTCTCGCATTGGAAATTACTTGGCAGAAATGTTAACCATCATGAGACATTTGTCACACGCAAGACCAAGGTCGGTACTGCCAAGGTCATACTTAGCAGTCAAAGATAAAGGTTTTTTTTTTTTTTCATGTGCAGTCAATAACTTTTTTATTTTAAAAGTACTTGGCAGAAATGTTAGCCATTATGAAAGATGTTCAAGCCTGGTCAGTACCCCCATTGTCAAGGTCATCCTTACATACAATTACATAAAATGCCCAGATTGCGTAGCCTTTGTTATAATGTAGGGGTGTCTGGTTGAGTAGTTTTTAGAACATACATAGAAAATGGCTGGTCTTCAGAATATTACTTAGAAAACAGCTGAACTTTAAATTTTTTAAACCTCTGATCTGGGACTGCTCCTGTTTTGGGGTTTCCAGTATAAAATAGAGTAAATGATAAGTTGGGCCGCGTCAAGCGATTTTGGTACTTATCGCCTATGCGAGCAGCGAAGGTTCAGGCGAGCCTGCGCATCCGCGCAGTCTCGCCAGAACCTTCGCTCCTCGCTCATACAAGCCGTGTATCAAGAGGAACCTTCAGACAGAAAGCCATATCCCTGGCCCGTCTGAATGGCTGGGCATGCGCAGCTCAAATTTGTCATGACGGAATGCTCGAAGACACAAATTCGCTTGGCGGGGCTCAGTTTATATTTCATTTGTGTCCTTTTTTCTGCAGCATGCCCTGAGGTTGATTGCATTCAGACAGATTCATAAGGTCCTGGGAATGGACGCCTTACCAGCTCCAAGATTTAATCGTCGACCGTTCAATCCCCGTAAAAGACGTCGTGCAGAGAGCGGTGCTGCAGATGTGGATGGTGAAGGTAAAATGTGTGCCAACCCATGTTAAAAGGGCCCTTATCATTCTCAACTGTACATTACTTAAGTAATGTACTTGTTTAAAGGGCCTTGAGCATTCTCTGCTGTACATTACTTAAGAGCTTGTGCGCAGCCAACTTTTTTCTGGCAGAGAGAAAACTGTTGCCGCCTTAAACAAACTTCTTGTTTTTTTCCTGTTTCTTCATGGATTCAGTCCTTTGCAAGGAGAAAAGCTATATTTTTATCTCTGTACGCCTCCTTGGCCTAGTGGTCAAGGTTTGTCTCTTAACCCATGTAGTACCAGAAATCTCACATTGGGTACCCTGGCAAACAGTGTAGGCCCAGATCAGATGCCGCAGAACGCAGCGTCTTATCAGGGCCTACACAGTTTGCAAAAAGTTCAGCCATTTCCTGAATACATTTTGAAGGAAACACAACCTGACACACCTAAATTTCAAAATGGACTCCTGCCATATATAAGCCTTAAGGTGGAAGATTCCATTTGGAACTAAAAGGGTTAAACATTAGGGTCTCTCTCCACTGTGGGTTCCAGCCTTACTCTGGTCATATGTAAGGTGCCAGGATCAGCAGTAGATGGTTGGGTGTTTTTTCTCGGGGCACTCCATTTTTCTTGCCCACTTTTGATATAAGTGAAATAATCCGGCAGACAGGCCTAAGCAAACATTGCAGACCCAGATCAGACTGATCCTGAAGGAGCAGTCTGAGCAGGGTCCCCACTGCTTGCCACTCCGTCTGCACCTTTTCGACTCCTTGCTGGATCATGAAACTAATTTGTTGCTATTGATACAAAGTAACTTTCTTGGGTGATTATGTGCTTGTGTGACAGGTTGCTTGGGTATGATTAATGGGATTTCTGTAAACACTGATTCAAGGTGTACAGAAAAGATCTGCCAAAGGAATATGCACTATACTATTTCACCACTTTTTATGTGCCTGTCCAGGAAATGTGGTTAGATAAGATAAAGTATTAAACTGACTGGTTATCTTGGCTTCAGTGTGTTGTTTGCTCCAAACTACATACCAACCTTTTAATTGATTACTGCGCACATGAGAGAAAATGGAAGGCCAAGCAGGTTACCGTGCCACATGCAGACTGAATCAAATCGGGACACGTGGTTTTCCAGGGCCCCTGAAGTATTTCTCAAGGTATTATAAAAGGGAATGGCAGCCCCCACCAGATGGGCTGCATGATGCTTCCAAGCAGAGCTGAAACCGACCGCACACGAGTACTGGTAAACCGCTTAGAGGATCTAAGCCTACCCAGGCAAAGCGGTGCGAGTCGGACTGTCCATGCTTATAAACCTTATTGGTTTCATTGGACGACAGGGCTTGAGATGTCATTTCATCTCAATATCAGGTAGAAATCCCACAAAATTGGAAGCAACGTCTCCAAAATGACCTATACAGTGTTGGTGGGGATGTTAAACCTCAAATCAAACAAACAAAATAAAGGGGAATGGGAACACCTGGCAGAGTTTTTCACCATTTTTCAAAGGAAGACCACTTTCGGGACTTTGTTCGCTTTTCTTTTTAGCTCACCTGTCACGTAGTGACAAGGTGAGCTTTTGAGATCACTTTTTGTCCGTCGTCCGTCGTGCGTCCGTGCGTGCGTCCGTCCGTAAACTTTTTCTTCAAACGACATCTCCCAAACCACTGATCGGATTTTGACCAAACTTTACAGGAATGATCCTTAGGTGGTCCCCTTTCAAAGTTGTTCAAATGGTTCCGGTCCCTTGCACATATAGGTCACAGTAGCCAAAAATAGATTTTTTTCACCGAAAACTTAGAAAATCTTCTTCTCTGAAACCGCAAGGCCCAGGTCTTTGATATTTGGTATGAAGCTTCATCTAGTGGACCCCTACCAAGATTGTTCAAATTATAGTGCTGGGGCCAAAAATGCCCCCGCACCGGGGCCCTTTGGTTTTACATGGGGTTATATAGGGAAAATCTTTAAAAATCTTCTTCTCTGAAACCGCAAGGCCAAGGTCTTTGATATTTGGTATGAAGCTTCATCTAGTGGACCCCTACCAAGATTGTTCAAATTATAGTGCTGGGGCCAAAAATGCCCCCACACCGGGGTCCTTTGGTTTTACATGGGCTTATATAGGGAAAATCTTTAAAAACCTTCTTCTCAGAAACCGCAAGGCCCAGGTCTTTGATATATGGTATGAAGCTTCATCTAGTGGACCCCTACCAACATTGTTCAAATTATAGTGCTGAGGCCAAAAGTGCCCCTGCACCGGGGCCCTTTGGTTTTACATGGGCTTATATAGGGAAAATCTTTAAAAATCTTCTTCTCTGAAACCGCAAGGCCCAGGTCTTTGATATTTGGTATGAAGCTTCATCTAGTGGACCCCTACCAAGATTGTTCAAATTATAGGGCTGGAGCTAAAAATGCCCCCGCACGGGGCCCTTTGGTTTTACATGGGCTTATATAGGGAAAATCTTGAAAAATCTTCTTCTCTGAAACCACAAGGCCCAGGTCTTTGATATTTGGTATGAAGCTTCATCTAGTGGACCCCTACCAAGATTGTTCAAATTATAGCCCTGGGACCAAATATGCCCCCGCACCCGGGGCCCTTTGGTTTTACATGGGCTTATATAGGGAAAATCTTTAAAAATCTTCTTCTCTGAAACCCCAAGGCCCAGGTCTTTGATATTTGGTATGAAGCTTCATCTAGTGGACCCCTACCAAGATTGTTCAAATTATAGTGCTGGGGCCAAAAATGCCCCCGCACTGGGGTCCTTTGGTTTTACATGGGCTTATATAGCGAAAATCTTTAAAAATCTTCTTCTCAGAAACCGCAAGGCCCAGGTCTTTGATATTTGGTATGAAGCTTCATCTAGTGGACCCCTACCAAGATTGTTCAAATTATAGTGCTGAGGCGAAAAGTGCCCCCGAACCGGGGCCCTTTGGTTTTACATGGGGTTATATAGGGAAAATCTTTAAAAATCTTCTTCTCTGAAACCGCAAGGCCCAGGTCTTTGATATTTGGTATGAAGCTTCATCTAGTGGACCCCTACCAAGATTGTTCAAATTATAGCCCTGGGGCCAAAAATGCCCCCACGCCGGGGCCCTTTGGTTTTACATAGACTTATATAGGGAAAATCTTGAAAAATCTTCTTCTCTGAAACCACAAGGCTTAGGTCTTCGATATTTGTTATGAAGCTTCAGCTAGTGGACCTCTATAAAGATTGTTCAAATTATAGCGCTGAGACCAAAAATGCGCCCGCCATGTGGCCCTTTGGTTTTACATAGACTTATATAGGGAAAATCTTTAAAACTCATCTTCTCTGAAACACAAGGCTTAGGTCTTTTATATTTGTTATGAAGCTTCAGCTAGTGGACCTCTACCAAGATTGTTCAAATTATAGCCCTGGGGCCAAAAATGCCCCCGCTCCGGGGCCCTTTGGTTTTACATAGACTTATATAGGGAAAATCTTGTTTTACATAGACTTCTATATGCAGGGTAAACCTTTAAAATCTTGTTCTTTGAAACCACAAAGCCCAGGTCTTTCATATTCAATATGAAGCTTCATCGTGTGGACCTCTACCAAGATTGTTCAAATTATAACCCTGGGGCCAAAAATGACTAGGGCTGACTATCGATGCCAATTTTGACTATCGTGATAGTATTGCTATCGTGGAAACTACTATCACGATACTATCACTATCGTGGCATACTATCACGATACTATCTTGATACTATCGGGAACACTTATAAATGATTCATAGATGTTATATAACTCACATAAAATGGCTAAGAGTGACAGAACGAGTTAGGAAAATTCCAATGGCCTAAAATTGTATGTTTATTGTGTGTTTCAATATCAGCATTCATTCCCTCGGGGCTATTCCAGAAAAAACATCATGGGGAGACGGCTCTTTATATATATCCCCACCACCGCCTAAAAATAGTTGGCTGCTTCCAGTATATATGCCTGTAAGTGATGGTTATCATAGCTTTAATACCTTTGCAGTGTTTGAGATTTTCTGCTTGTGAAAACTGACACATGGTGATCGTTCTTCGATTCTTTGATGTTTGCCGCCTGTGTTAAATTAATCTGTGGATTCAGTTAATTAGGTAACCCGATTATTACATAGTATTACGTAATCACAGCACGCTATTTTAGCACCTCTTTAAGGGCGACATGAATCTAACAAACTGCATTAAAACTTGAACTTACATATTTTTTATTTGAAGTTAGCATCAAAAGCTAGACTATCAAAATAGAAGTAAAGCAATTATCAAGTCGTTTTTTTTCATTTAGCAATATGTACAGGGCTTGACCTAGGCTCTTTGACTCTGTGGACATTTAGTCCTTGCACAAAAGACAGCTAAGACAAGCAGCAAGAATATGAAATTTGGCCGTTTCGACATGTTATTTTTCTGGAATATCCCTCTATTATAATACAAAGACAACCAAAAATAGAATCAGAAAGACCCACGAAAAATAAAAACGCCAATTTGTCCCAGGTTGTCCAGTGTCCACCATCAAAACGTCCAGAATCACCTTACGAAAGTACTTGATAGACGGAGACCTAAGGCCACGCGCTGCACGTTTTTCCCCCTACAGGATGACGACAGGAAAATAAAACTTTGTCTGCTTAAATATTCCTCCAAGAATTCAATTCCAATCGGTCAGGCCAGCCGACTGATGACATCATCATTGATGCATTTGTGCATACTTGCCGAATTATCTGAGTCTATCATGTACTCGCATGCACATTCTGTGCATTTTTCGAGAAATGCATTTCTAATGAGACCACAAAATGTCGGTTTAATAGTCTGGTCCTTATGCGCAAAAAGAGTCACATATACAACAAGTTAAACTGCATTATACCCTCATTTATTACGCATTTATTTACCTATATGAATAAGTCAGCACACAGCAAAAACAAACATTTCTTCATACAAAAGATCAGCTTGCGCATCTTGCAAATGTCTTCGAAACTGAACAGGGAAATGGCGTTTGTCCCAGAAGTTATACTACGCAAGGATAGTACAAACAGCAAACATTTATATATGACTGCGCAGGCTGATCTGAGCCTTCACATGTCGCACAGGTTTCACTGTCATGTTTTCAAAAAGTTGCATGCAACAAACGCGTGATCAAACTATCATTGACGTTTTGTTATTGAAAAACGCGGGAAAATTTCTGACTGCCTCAACTGCACGTGCAAAAATGACGGCGGGAAATTCATCGCCGCGAAAAATTCACCACACGGCAAAAAACTATGATACACATGAGCGACCAGCGAAGACTCAGATCATCATGCACATATGTGAAGGCTTATCAGTCTGTCCTGATTACAGCTGAATGGATTTCCTAAGCAAAAATACTTGCGTAATTACACAACAGTACAGGTATATTTTCAAAGTATATTCAAGAAAAATACAAAAACAATCGAAACTATCGATAGTTGAGTGAACTATCGGCGATAGCTATCGATAGTCCAAAGTACTATCGATGCATTGCTATCGAGGCAGTCCCTATCGCGATGCATCGAACTATCGATGCATCGTTACACCCCTAAAAATGACCCTGCCTGGGGCCCACTTGTTATACATTGGATCAGGTGAGCGAACCAGGGCCCTCTGGGCCCTCTTGTCTATAAGCCCTGTCCCACTGAAAAAGGGGTCTACTCTTAAAGAAAAGAATTTGCTCCAGAGGAGCAATAAGAGTTGACCCCTATTGACATGAGAGACAAAAAATACTTTGCAGGAGTTGACTCCCATGAAGGTGGTCCCATTCCTCCTAATTACATGTGCTTCCATTTCTTACACAAAAACTTATTATATTATATTGTGGGTGCTTGTAAGAACTGCCTCATAAGCACCCACAGTCTGTTTGTGGCAGAAATCAGAATAGTATCACAAATTTTCATCAGTACAGTAAAATTCCTATAGTAAGACTTTTGGGACTGTTCAAAAGTGGTCAACAGTCCCAAAGGTGGTCTTTGACCAGAGGACTCTGCATGCAGAAAATTCAAAAAGAATAACTACAGCCTACTAAATAAGCTTTTTATAGCAGAATTAGTCTTAATTTCAGGTGGTCTTAAAAGCGGAATTTTACTGTATTGGATGACATAGATGTGTTACTCTAAAGAATAAGAAACACTGAGTAATTTAGATGATAAGCTGAATGTTTGACTTTCTATTTTTAGCTGCCGAGACCAAGGTCAAGAAGGAGAATGACAGTATGGATACAAAATAGACAGTTTCTGAGATACACAGACATAAAAAGGATTCCACTTCAACTTTACGTTTTCTTCAGTGTGCATTTATGTGAGGACTTCTCGGTAGATGTTTCTATTCATTTTGTGGACTTCGACTCATATTTTTTATTTTACCTTCCTTCCGGGCAAGACTAGGAATGTACATATTAATTTTTTCATTACATACATGTGACATACAAATATCGATTGCTTCAGTAGAAACACTGGCTTACAAGTATATTTTAGATTTCCTTTCTCATTTATGGTTTTTACTTTTGACCCATTTTCTGTACAGGAAGTCCCAAAACAGGTCACTGGCCAGCAGTGCAGGCTCTGATCAGATGCCACAGAATGCAGCATGTGATCAGTGTCTTCACTGTTAGCAATAAGTTGAGCTATTTTCTAAATAAATTAATGGTAGTTGCTAGGCTTGTCAACCCTAAATATAAAATGAACCCCTGCTGTATACAAGGGGGTTGATTCCATTCAGTACAAAATGGGTTAAAATAGAAACTAGGGCAAATCACCCATTAAGGACTTGTTATAGGACTTATGGGGAATGGATACACCTTCAGGGGAGGCAACTCCTGCAAAAGTACTGAGGGGCAAGCAAAAGTACTGAGGAGCAAATTCTTCCCTTTAAGAGTAGACCCCCTTTTCCGTGGGACAGAGTTTATAGAAAAGCAAACAGGAAGTCCCGAAAGTTGTCTCCCTTTGAAAAATAGTGGAAAAATCTGCCAGGTGTATCCATTCCCGGACACACCGGACATATTTTTGCGAGTTTTACAAGGGAGTCATTTTCTGACATTTTCACAAGGTAAAGATGGTGACTGTTTTCCTGTAAAGAGAACACCTGAAAAAGTGATATACTCATAGTGAACTTGGGGAGCAATTTCTTTCTTTTAACACTTAAAGAGCAAGTTCTTTAAGACTAGATGTATTGATAAGGAAGATGTTTATATTGATGGAAAGGTTGCCTTGGAGGTGTATCCAGTTTTTTGTTTCTTTTTAATTTATATATATGAACTTATCTGTTCTAAAATTATCTTCAAAAATATAGTTATGTATATAACTGGCAGCTAGGTTCTAAATAGAAAATCAGTTTCAATGAGAAAAAAAAAAAAAAAAAAAGTATATTTTGTTACTCTTGTTTCCCAAATTTTTAAATTGGCATACTTTGCTTAAGTCAGTTGTTTAGCGTGTACTCAAGTCGGTTGTTTAGCTTGATGCAATACTATTGACATTATTTATCATTGAATCATACACATTTTTTGTGGGGAAGGATCATTTTCACAAGTGAGCTAACTTTGATATTTTTTTTGTTCCTTCCTTTAAAGTGAATCCCTCAGAAAAAGAGTACACTTGAAGGAATTGCACCTAAGGAGCAAATTCTTTCCTTCAAGAGTAGACACCTGTTGGAAAGGGAGACATTTTCAAAAGTTGCCTCCACAGGTGTTTATCCAGCGATGGAAGAAGTGGCATCATCACAAAGCTCGGGTATGGAGAGTATTGAGGATAATTACGTGACATTTTGATTTCTCCATATACACCTGTTGTGGATACTTGTTACAATTGCTTAAATGATGAAATTATAAAAAAAAAGTACTTGCATGTTTGTAACAAGTAGGGCTGGCTAATCGGAGCTGAAAAGATAATCGATTATCAGTCCTGTCATTGCGATCGATAATCGATTAGTAATCGCAAAGGTTTTTGTCATGATTTTACCCGTCTGACTTTCTGTCTGAGCATGACTCTTACCATATGTTGCACTTCACCATATGTATATTTGAACAGACAGTCCTGAGCAAACAGTGTAGACCCAGATGAGACGCCGCATAATGCGGTGTCTCATCAGGGTCTGCACTGTTTGCCATGCATCCAGCTATTTTAGGCATGACTTTGGGTAGTAAATTGTACCTATCAAGCAACGGATTAAAAGCAAATCAGAAATGATAAATCATTTTTGTGGAATTTATAGATCGATTAATTGATTATACGATTAATCGTGCCAGCCTTAGTAACCAGAAATGAAGAAAAATATTTCTTGATTATCTGTGTTATTCCTCCTCACTTTAAGCTATACATGAGCCCCGCCAAGCGAATTTGTGTCTTCGAGCATTCCGTCATGACAAATTTTAACTGCGCATGCCCAGCCATTCAGAGGGGCCAGGGATATGGCTTTCTGTCTGAAGGTTCCTCTTGATTCACTGCTTGTATGAGCGAGCAGCGAAGGCTCTGGCGAGACTGCGCGAATGCGCAGGCTCGCCTGAACCTTCGCTGCTCGCATAGGCGATAAGTACCAAAATCGCTTGACGGGGCCCACATCATTATCATACTTTACACATCCCATCAGGATGCCATGCACTGTTTCACAAATCATGTTTGTAATTATTTTTCTCATATCGCCACCAGAAACAGTTCATTTTCTTAAAACTTCAGAATTACCAGAAATGTTAGTAACATTCTTTTGTATTTTCACCACATATTTATACAGTGATAATGTTAATCTTGAACAAAATTAAGGGCACTGTCATCAAAATTGTACAGTAAGATAATTAGATTCTTATATTCAGACCACCTTTGGGACGGTTAGAAAGTGTTACTTTTGAACAGTCCCAAAGATGGTCTCTTACTAGAGGACACTGGGTTTAGACTGTAGAAAGGACAAAGAGCAACTGAAATCTTATGCTTTTAAAAGCATAATTAGTCTGACACAATTTTAGCTGGCCGAAATGGCGGAATTTCACTGTATTGAATTTCATATTCTTAGTAGAGTTCTGACCTTATTGTAGACAACTTGAGTATATATTTCAGGCTATATATAACCACTGGTTTCAGCTGTCCTGAGAAGGATGAGCCAATGGCTCATATCCCAAAATCAACCAGAAAAGACTTGGCCAAACATATGCAGTAAACTAATAGGGCTGGATGTCAGATTTCTTGCATGAAGCTCCTTTGCATCTGTAAGCAGCAAGACTGCACATGTGCGGGCTCACCCACGTGATAGGTACCCTTTTCTTTCAAACTGGCTCTTGGTTATATTGAAGTCCTGGGACCAGTTGTTCAAAGCTGTTCAAAGCCTTGTTAGCTTAACAAGTTTGTAATGGTCAAATTATTAACTGTTCTAGCAAGTACAATACCAAAAATTTTAGAATTTTTGCTGAAAAAATGTGAGCAGCTTTTGCATTTGCCCCCAGATGAGTAGTTTCCCAGTTGTTGGTTACTAAGGAAGACTCTGCTTAGCATTGGTTAACTGAATTGGTATGCAGACAGGCTGACTGAAGTATTTGCTAGTTTATATCTTGTATGTCTTACCATAATTGATATGAATTGTAGCTTATGTATTTAACCCTATATTGATGAATACCATTGAACCTTTCACTGTATAGGTTGCCACAGTAAAGGGTGTCAGGTTTGTTGTTTTCATTATTAATTGACTTCTGTATTGTTCGGAGATCTTCCATATTAATATTGAGGTAAAAAATCAATTATCATTTTTTAATTGACACAATTAGTAAAATTATCATTAATCAAGTAATTTTGTATTGTCCGAGTTACAGGTCCTCGTCAGCTATATTGGCCACGACCTTCGGCCTCAGGCCAATACAGCAGACCTCTGACCTATAACACCACCAACACGAAAATACTTGATTAATAACATTATATTAATAAACTTTCAGTTTGTTGTACTTGAAGCAAATACAGTGAAATTCCGCTATTAAGACCACCTAAAATTAAGACTAATTCTGCCTTCCAAAGACAGTCCCAAAGGTGGTCTTAATATAGGAAATTTACTGTAGTGTAGACCCTGATCAGATACTACTCTATTCAGAATCTGATACAAATCTACACATCATCAGTTCCTAAGGCATGTATTGCTTCTGACACCAGAACAAATTGTGGCAATTGTTTTTATCAGTCATGCTAAATATTCATTTTCAACATGTTGCATTGTAGCTTCTCATTTCTAGAACATTTTCATATAATGTGTATTGTAGCTTTTTGTTTATATCTTGATTGAGCATAACATAGCTAGGAAAATAATAATGAACAGATCATGACAGATAGTTAGAGTTTGACTTGACATGTGATGGGTCTTGTGTTGCACTGGAGATTAGATAGGTTTTGTTGGAAAATTTTCAAATCTGTATTATTTTCAAATTTGTTTTATGAAACCGAAGTGTACTGGACAGCACACTTGTATATTTCTTTTTTAGTAAGAGTCCTGTTGGAAAATTCTTCTTTCTAAAGTTGTGAAAATTGCATTGTCCTTGTAATGGCACATTCTCTTTGCATGGAACACCCAGAAAAGCTATTCCCATCCGAGTCATGATCAAGTACCTGTTATCAGTACTGATGAAACGAAATGGATATTTTCAGGGGAGGCAACTCTTTCAGAAATATTTGTTTACCTAACCAGCATCAGTACAGGTTCATATATTGTTGAACAGCAGATCATTTTGTGTCCTTTATCAATAGGGGTCTATCCTTAAAGGAAACAATTTGCTTATTCTTAGGAGCAAATTCCTTCCTCTAAGAATAGATCCTTTTCAGGAGACTCGAGTTCACACACAAAGCGGACATTTGGACTGGATAATGCTGCTGCCTTAAAAAAACAAATGTGCTTCTGTGGGGCTGAGTGGATGACTGACTTCAAGGTGACATCTTGGATGGCACAGAATTTTAGGGTGCTTTAAGCCAGAGGATTGGCCCATGTAAGACGTTAGTTAGGCTGGTTGGTTACTTATTATCGAAGAAGCTTCTATCTTGTATTTATGAGTAATGAACATGTTTGCTCTATATTGTCTTGGTACTTGAATAAATGTTGAAAATGACATCCTGTTGTGCTCACTTTGCTTCCTGCATCACTTAGTTAATTTCTAACTCTGAGGGACAAGTGTGCGGTGGGTTCCGATATACATCACCGCGTCCAATCGTAACGCCGAATGAGTGGTCGCAACACCGCATAAGTGGTCGTTTCACGCCGAATTGTGGTCCTTTTTGATAGATTCGCCGCCATTTCTCGCTCGAGGAGACACGGTGAGTAGAAACAAAAGCTTATTTGAAATATACAAACATGTTAATCAACTATGAAAAGTAGCCTATCCGGATCTACATACATCCTTCTAACTGCCAAATCTTCAGTTGATGCATAAACTTTCCCGAATTTGTCAAACACTTCGCGAGATTATTGTTGTATAGGTTCGGCCATACCACAAATAAGCATTCGTACCAGAAAGCTTAGTACTTTTCAAATTTACTCCAAATCTATGAACAACTGGTGAATACAAATGCCTCTGAAAATGACATTGTATCATAATATTGCTATTCAGTAAAAAAATATTGCCGAAGAAACAAACACAGAGACACACTCGACGAAATTGTAGGTAACGCCGGATAAGATGGTATCTGATCAGCAAATTGTCAGTATTTTTTCTGCCTGACAAACAATATAATGTGCTATGATAGCTAGTTAGGTAAATAACATTTAACATTTTATATTAATGACAACTGTACTCTCCCATTAGTACTACCCCAGAGACTACTCATCGTTCTAAAACTTGATTGATTTTTGTTTGATTTGATTTGAGGTTTAACGTCCCCGTCAAAACTATAAAGGTCATTTTGGAGACGTTGCTTCCAGTTTTGTGGGACTTTTACCCGACATTGAGATGAAATGACATCTCAATCCCTGCCGCCCAATGAAACCAATAGGGTATAAGCATGGACGGGCCGACTCGCAGCATTTTTCCTGGGCAGTCTTAGACCTGCTAAGTGGATTATGTTTGTATGCACATTAGTATGCCTTTTTAACTCATCCTGACTTATGAATGCTTTGCTACAGATGTCACACACATATGGTTTCTCTGCGTGCCTCTTTAAATGGCGTCGTAAGGACGTCACTGTCTTGTATTGGCTTCCACATACAAGACAGCTAAATTGAGTACTTTGATCCATTAACTGAAAAGACATATAGGATATTCAATTTTTGGGAGTAAAAATAACTCATTTCATCGAAGGAAGCGAAATATATATATAAATATCTTGAACGAGTTCAAAAGACACGAAATATATATTTCATTTTTGTCACTCCACGAAATGGAAAAAAAATCATATTTGCGTGAAATATTTTCTAATTGTTACATGTCTCGACATCATTAGTGGCGTCTTTAAATGTGACATGACGTCACGTCGCATGAACGCCTTATAAAAAGATGTTGCTGACAATGCAGATAGAAAATGAGCCAGCACATGACTAAACCTACAAAAAGGCATGAAGCGACCAGCGAAGACTCAGATCAGCCTGCGCATTCGAACAGTCTCATCAGAGTCTTCGCTGATCGAATGAACCTGCTATAGGCTACGATCTATGCCAACAAATATAAGCAAAAGGTCTTGTCTCAGTGGATTGGTGCGCAGGTTGATTTGAGTCTCTGCTCGACGCACCGGACTTATCGCCGGCTCAAATATGTACAAAACAAAACCGAAAAGTTCGGAGGCCAAAATCTTCCTTTGATTTATTTTAAACATGTAAACATAGTAGTGAAACACGAAACCTTATATTTCCACTAGTGAAAACATAAGACTGAAAATATTCTCTCACCGCCGTAGGTTCGAGCCTCGCTCGGGCCACGTGTGAGACGCCAAGTTCTGCAACGGAAGTTCAGGTCGTTTATCTCCGGGTACTCCGGTTTTCGCCCACCTCTGATTAACGATCGGCTCGATATGAGGAGTGAAACATTCTTGAAAGGGCCGTAAAACCCAAACCAAAAAAAAAAACAAAAAAAACTGAAAATATAACTTTTTTTTCAGATATGAATTATGTGTCATTGATATTTGTCTGTCTTTCATTAATTTACATATAACAAATTAAGGTATAAAATTCAGAGAACACATATTTCGTTAGTCATGTGATTTTTCGTATTGGCAGATTTACAGCTCTGAGGTCTGCTGCATCGAATTACGACTGAAACCGAGCGCCCCCGCCCATCGGGGCTTGGAGAAATAGATGGGCTGCACGATGCTTCCACGCAGAGCTGATACCGACCGCACATTAGTACTGGTAATCCGCTTAGAAAGTCTAAGCCTGCCCAGGGAAACTGCTGCGAGTTGGCCCGTCCGTGCTTATAAAATTTTATTGGTTTCATTGGGTGGCAGGGATTGAGATGTCATTTCATCTCAATTTCGGGTAATAGTCCCATAAAATTGGAAGCAACGTCTCCAAAATGACCTAAATAGTGTAGACGGGGACGACTTTTAACTGGGACAATGCGAAATGAACACTCCATGTTTTTCAGTTCTGTTGTGTATTCCTTGCTCTCAAAGGATAACCTTTTTATAGAACATATTTAACTTCACTACAGCTGATGCGTCGGACTGTGTGGCGGCGGTAAAAAGTATCCCTGTCCTACATCATAGTGTAGATTATATTTTCTTGTCCTTTGGAATCATTGATTCCATTGTGGAATTTTGAAAATGTCTGAGGGTCACTAATGAGGTCTAATTGGCCAAAACTAGCTAGTCTGGCCCAGAAAGCATGAACACTCCATGTTTTTCAGTTCTGAGGTGTATTCCTTGCTTCCAAAGGATAACCATTGATAAATGAAACGTTAATTAACTGACACCACTAACGGACCTCCGTGGCCTAGTGGATAAGACCGCTGACTCTTAGTCATTAGGCTTTAACCGAGGTGGGTTCGACCCTGGCTCGGGTCACGTGTGAGACGCCAAGATCTGCAATGGAAGGTCAGGTGTTTTTTTCTCCGGGTACTCCGGTTTTCGCCCACTTCTGATTAACGATCTGCTCGATATGAGTGAAATAATCTTTAAAGGGTCAAAGTAGAAGTAAAACAAAGATCAGGAATTGATACAATTAACTTACCCCACCCATAAAAGACACCAAAGGGAAAGAAATACAAACATTAAGCGACCAGACCATAATGGAAACCTAAACAAAGGAAGGCCATAAGGACAGTAAACTCAAACCAAACCACTAAAACACGAGTGTTGCCGTTTCACCTCATCTAAATGACTTCATCTCGGGCCAAAACGAATTTTCTTGTGTTAATACGGACGGACTACGATCAATATAGGGTAGTAGACTGATATTAACTGGCTTTTGACTAAGTATGCACAGTTTCTCAGCCAGACAACTGGCAATTAACCGATCAATCAGATACCATCTTATCCGGCGTTACCTACAATTTCGTCGAGTGTGTCTCTGTGTTTGTTTCTTCGGCAATATTTTTTTACTGAATAGCAATATTATGATACAACATGTTAACATGTTTGTATATTTCAAATAAACTTTTGTTTCTACTCACCGTGTCTCCTCGAGCGAGAAATGGCGGCGAATCTATCAAAAAGGACCACAGTTCGGCGTGAAACGACCACTTATGCGGTGTTGCGACCACTCATTCGGCGTTACGATTGGACGCGGTGTACATGTAAGAATGAAATATATTGGAAGCGATGGTCAGAAAATGAAACAAGACTAGTGTACATGTACATTCAATTTAATACATATCACAGATAAAACAAGAATATCGGTGAAACTGATGGATGCTCCCCCGAAGGTGCAACAATCGGAACAGGAAACATTATCCTAGTTAAAGAGCGGTACCCCTATACTGTGTATACTCGCTGTATTGCAAAATGGAGTATAACAAAACCTGTCGGTGAACAGATTAGCTTAAGCTAGCCTGATGGCACTGTCATACAAAAGTCGGAATAAATGAAAGGAAGTGTTTTCAGGTACAATACCATACACCAAGATCCTGTGTGTTTAGCTATATTAATTGGGTAAAACTGTTTGATACAAATTATTGAAAATTTACTCTCATACACAGAGGCAATCCTCATAGGACTGTCTCCAGGTATGGTTCCGTATTTGGGTGCCTTTACATGCATATAAAATATCAGATGGGTTCGAAAATGGATCTGAACCTATCCCCTTGACTGTCAAAAAAGGTCATTTTGACCATCTGCCAAGACTAGCTTCTTTCACTTTGATCCAATTTATCTGCAACTCTAATGTAGATGGACGACTTGCGATTTTACATTCTTTTTAGCAGTATTTCAGTCATATCAGAATGATGAGGGGTTGATAATGAAAGGCTGTGTGCAATGGAACTCCGTTTACAGTTGGAAAGATTTCTGCCTCCAGAAAGTTTTTCTAAAAATAGCCACAGTGACCTTGATCTTAGGACCCTGAAAGTCAAACTTGCAAGAGATATTATCGTACCCAACATTTGTGTGAAGTCCACAGTGACCTTGACCCCAGGACCCTGAAAGTCAAACATGCTCAAGATATTATCATACCCAACATTTGTGTGAAGTTATATTAGAATCCATCAATAAATGTAGGCACCAGAGCGATGACAAAGATTTTCTAAAACTAGTACCATAACTCTTTGACAAATCTAACCAGATAGCATGGATAATATGCGCATCCCCTATTGCTGCTTAACCCTTCTTTTGCTGAATATTCAGTTTAGCCACAGCCATTTCTGACTTTGAACCAATCAGATTACTTGATGTAATTTATTCCTACAAATTCATAAATTAAATGTCAAACTGTAGATCCAGATCAGATGGCTTCTTCAGAAGCCATCTGATCTGGATCTACACTGTTTGCAAAGATAACCCCTTGTCGTATGTTAAGATTCCATTGAAGTTTCGTTGAATTCCTGCAAGTAGTTGCTGAGAATTCGCATAGACACGAACAGTACCCTATATATTCATGCAGAATTCATCAAAGGGCCATAACTGTTGGAAAAATCATCGAACCAAAACATGCAGGTGATCTACGCATCCACCTTCGAACTTAATATTCCCATGAAGTTTCAGGAAGCCCCCGTGGTGTAGTGGTTACGCTACTCGCCTTGTAAACCAGGGGTCGCAAGATCGATCCCGGGCTTCTCCAGACTTTCGGATGAGTCTTTAAACCGAGGCCCCGTCTCCGTATGACCTAAGCTGTTGGTTGGACGTAAAACCCAAACACTCACTCACTCCCATGAAGTTTCATTGAAATCCGACCAGCAGTTTGAGAATTTGCATGGACCAGAGCGGGACGGACGCACGGAAGAAGCAGCGACTAAATGCTGCCCCCGAAATTCTTTGGGGAGCATAAAAACAAGCACTGATAGCAAACCGAGAGCTTGTGAGATGCACATCACATGCCGGGTGCGATTTGAGATGGAAGATGCCTTCCAGAAGCAGAAGCTTGTATTTTCTGTTCGATTTACAGCTTCTGAAAACAGAAGTTGAAAAATTCTTCTGATTCGTCATATAAACCGCTCACTTCTGGGTTTCAGAAGCTCTTCTTCTGCATCTTCTGAATTTTGAGCAGAAGATAGATTGTCACATGATTGTTCGCCCTAACAATAATGGCATCCTTCTTGGCGATGACAAATGAATGAAATTGTGAAAACAGCCAAAAGTGAGAATAACATGTATTTGAATCTATTTATGTGACATTCAAATAAATGTTACCCTCTGTGAAACTCCCCCCCCCCCCCCCCACCCCCCCAAATTGGATTGGAGAAAACAGTAATGGCTGCTGTCGTGAACGTTGCATTCCATCGTTCTGCATGTAAAAATCTGTCACGATGTGGACAGATATACTACAGCTATTCAACTTTATCTATTTAAGTGAGAAAAATTGAATTGCTGTTGTATAGCTGTCCACACTGAGGCAGCTGTTTATGTGCAGAAAGACGGAATGCAATGCTCATGGGGGCGGCCATTACTATTTCCTCCTATAGGGAGAGCTTCCTTTGATTTTCCCACTTTTTGGACCCTTTGCTGGACAGTGAAACAAACTTGTTTAAATGTTTGGAGAATTACAGCAAATCCACTATGTGTTTGAATTTTTAGGACTTCTAGAGCAGTCTAAATCTCAAAACAATGACCCAGTTCTTCTAAACTAAAGCTGTCGCTAGTTAACCTATCGACAACGCTTTGATCATGTAAAATGGCAAATATGCTAAGATTCATACAGAAAAAATTTGCATATGCATATATTGTGCTTGCTAGAACAGTTACATTTTGACCACTTAACCCATTTAGTACCGGAAACACCAAAACAGGTACCAGGGCAAACAGTGCAGGCCCAGATCAGACGCCGCAGAATGCGGCGTCTGATCAGGGCCTATACTGTTTGCAGAAAGTTCAGCCATTTTCAAAATAAATTTTGAAGAAAATAACCTTACACCCCATAATTTTGAAATGGACTCCTGCTATATACATGTATAAGGTGGAAAATCCCATTTGGTACAAAAAGAGTTAATGAGCTTGTTAAGCTAACAATGCTTTGAACAACTGGGCCATTGACTCTGCAACAATGAGCAGACTGAATAATAGTAACAGATAAGGCACTATTTTCATCCCAAAAGTTCTATTTTATTTCTGCACCAAAACCTATGTTGTGGGTACTCGTTAGAAGCGCCTTGCACACCCCACTCCGGCACTTGTGGGTACCCACGTATGCAGAAATAAAACGAAAATATGTGGATACACCCTCTTATTATGCTTAATGCTTATGACCCACAAAGAGGGTTGGCGCGTCTTTAAACTCGAAAACATCATCATCATAATGTAGTATTCTAAAACCTATTCACATTCTAATGTTGATTGTAAAGCAATGGTTCTGCAGTCACGTTTTACTCGTACCATGATGCATCAGCAGAGATGTATACAAAATTTGCAAGTCCAAACTGTACAACTGGGGCCAGTTGTTCAAAACTAACGACATCGTTAGTTAACGTATCGTTAAAACTTTGATCATTAAATATGGCAAATATGCTGAAATTTTTGCTGAAAAAATGTGAGCAGCTTTTGCAGATGCAAAAGCTGCTCACATTTTTTTCAGCAAAAAATACCAAAATTTTAAATATTAAACTTGCTAGAAGAGTTAACAATATGACCACTAACGAGCTTGTTAAGCTAACGAGGCTTTGAACAACTGGCCCCTGGTCTCTTAACAGTGATTCATACACACAGTACAGTTACTCTGCCAACAATGATTCATACTGTACAGTATTCAAGCTGTACAATTAGCCTGCTAAATAATTCTTACTGAACAGTTAATCTGCAAACAAGGACTCACACTGTACAGTCAGTCTGCAAACAATGATTCATACTGTACAGTTAGTGATCTAACAATGATTAACACTGTACACCTAACATTGATTCATGCTGTACAGCTAATGGTCTAACAATGATTCACACTGTACACTTATGTCTCCCAACAATGATTCACACGGTACAGTTAATCACCTAACAATGATCCACATTTCAGTTAGCTGCCTAACAATCAATTACACTGTACAGTTAGTCATCTAACAATGGTTCATACTGTACAGTTAGCCACCCAACAACAATTCACACTGTATGGTCAATCTATAAATAATGATTTGTACTGTACAGTTAGTCTCCATATAGTGATGATTGTAGCTGCTTCATCATCTCAGGATCAACCTCTGCAAAAACAAAATATATATGTCATTCTTATAAACCTGTGATGCTGAAAAGATTTTTCCATCAGTATTCATATGACAGTCAGAGCCCCTTCTAGTATGAAAACAATATTTGACCCACTTCATGGAAAAATATAACATTGCGGTTATTTATTGGATAACATCATGTTGTAACAAGAGCTGTCATTAGACTGCATAGCTCGCCTGGAAGTGTCCTTGAGGTCATAGGCATAGGTGGGGATATTGCAAAATAAACCTTTGGACCTCTGTCTATAATCATACCAATTATGAACCCAATCCTTCAGATGGTCTGGAAAATATGAGGTCTTGAAAACTTTACCATGTATAATGTCATGTTCATGGGCAAGGGTATTGCTGAATAAACCTTGGGACCTATATCAATCTACACCAAATATGAATCCAATCTATCATTTGGTTCAGAAAATATAAGCTCTTAAAAAAAGCTTAAATATAATTTTTTCTAAGTATGTGACCCTTACCTTGAAGTCATGAGCATGTCAGGGGTACTGCTGAATAAAACATTGGACCTATATCATCATATCATATATGAAGAAAAGCCAAATATATGGTTTGGAAAATATACACACTTAAAAAACTTGATAATAAAATATCTAGGTCTGTGACCTTGACCTTGTGGTCATGGGTATGGGCAGGGGTATTGCTGCATAAAACTTTGGGCCTATATCTATCATCTTATCAAATATGAATCAAATCTATCGTATGGTTTGGAAAAAAATGAGCTCTTAATAAGATGGCCCTGAATCGATCACCTGATTTCATTATATCACATAGGTTCTGAACGTTTTGGTGGCCATCTTGCTCATTAGAGACGAAAAATTTAAGCTAATTTGGTAGAGGGTCACCTAAGCAACATTCCTGTGAATTTTGAATCTAATTGGTCAACGGGTTTAGAGTTGGCATTTAAAGCAAATTCTTGACCTTTTTAGCTCACCAGAGCCGAAGGCTCCAGGGGAGCTTATAGTATAGGCATTGGTCCATCGTCCGTCGTCGTCGTCTGTGTCTGCGTCGTCAACATTTCCAAACAACATCTCCTCTGAAACTACTTGGCCAATTGAAACCAAATTACATGTGGAGCCTCTATGGGACGGGGGAACGAAAGTTTGTTCGGAAGGACTGGGTCACATGACCAATATGGCCACCATGCCCATATATGGTAAAAACCTTTAAAAATCTTCTTCTCTAGAACCGAATAGCCGATGATCTTGAAACTTGGTATGCAGCATCGGGGACGCGGGCTCTACCAAGTTTGTTCAAATGATGACCTTTGGTTGACCTTGACCTGTTTTACGTCAAGGTCAAATTTGGTCACTTAGACATTTGTATGGAAAAATGGCAAAACAGTGGATTTTCTGATTGTATGTTAGCTAGTGGCATCAGAAATGGTATTTGCAATCAGCTGAATGGATGTTTATCAGTTTCAGAGGTCAAGGTCATTTACCGACCTTTGTCCAGGATGGCTCAGATTCAGTATTTTTATCTTCTTCTTCACTTAAAGTTCTTGGCCAATTGAAACCAAATTGCATGTGGAGCCTCTATGGAATGGGGGAACGAAAGTTAATTCGTGAGGACTGGGTCACTTGACCAATATGGCCGCCATGCCCATATATGGTAAAAACCTTTAAAAATCTTCTTCTCAAGAACCGAATGGCCGATGATCTTGAAACTTGGTATGCAGCATCAGGGACTCTGGCCCTACCAAATTTGTTCAAATGATGACCTTTGGTTGACCTTGACCTGTTTTACATCAAGGTCAAATTTGGTCACATAGACATTTGTATGGAAAAATGGCAAAACAGTGGATTTTTCTGATTGTATGTTAGCTAGTGGCATCAGAAATGGTATTTACAATCAGCTGAATGGAAGTTTATCAGTTCCAAAAGGTCAAAGTCATTTACCGACCTTTGTCCAGGACGGCTCAGATTCAGTATTTTTATCTTCTTCTTCACTTAAACTACTTGGCCAATTGAAACCAAATTACATGTGGAGCCTCTATGGAATGAGGGAACGAAAGTTTGTTCGTGAGGACTGGGTCACATGACCAATATGGGCCGCCATGCCAATTTCTGGTAAAAACCTTTAAAAATCTTCTTCTCAAGAACCGGATGGCCGATTATCTTGAAACTTGGTATGCAGAATCAGGGACTCTGGCCCTACCAAGTTTGTTCAAATGATGACCTTTGGTTGACCTTGACCTGTTTTATGTCAAGGTCATATTTGGTCACTTAGACATTTTGTATGGAAAAATGGCAAAGTAGTGGATATTTCTGATTGCCTGGTAGGCTGTGACATCAAAAATGATATTTGCGGTTAGCTGAATGGAAGTTTATTAATTCCAAAGATCAAGGTCATTACTGACCTTTGCCTTGGATGGCTCAGATTCAGTATTTTTATCTTCTTCTCCAGTAAAAGAGCTGTGCTGAAACCAAATTACATGAAAAGCCTCTATGGGGGTGAAGCAATTAAACATTATTTGTGGTATTGTTGTCACGTGACCAAGATGGGCATCTTGCCTGTATATGGTAAAACCACATGACCTCTGGTGAGCGTAGCGGCCCATGGGCCTCTTGTTTCTATTTTTAGCTATTTGCAGCCATTCTATTCAGACAAGTCAAACTATTTTAGCTATTTTAGTAGAGGTTGACCTAAGCAACATTCCATGAACTTTGATTGAGATTGGCTCAAGGGTTCAGGAGGAGTTAGCATTAAAGCAAATTTTTGATGATTTTCTATTTCTAGGTCTGGTATCAATTTTTCTCATTGGAGTGGAACAATTTTGGTCAGTCTGGTAGAAGTTCAGCTAGGTAAGCGGCATTCTCATGAAGTTTGAATGAAATTGGCCCAAGGGTTTAGGAGTAGTTGGCATTTAAAGCAAATTGTAAACGTTTTTCTATTGTTAGCTCTTGCGGCCATTTTATTCAACGGAGCAGAACCATTTTAGCTATTTTAGTAGACAATCACCTAAGCAACATTCCTATGAAGTTGAATGAAATGGGGCCAAAGGGACAGGAGTTGTCGTTTGAAGATTTTTCTATTTTTAGCTCTGGTGGCCATCTTGTTCAGTGGAGCGGATCAATTAGCCGGTTATTTAAGCAGCATCCCTATGAAGTTTGTACGAAACTGGTCCAAGGGTTTAGGAGGGAGTTAGCATTTAAAGCAAATTCTTGACATTTTTCTATTTTTAGCTCTGGTGGCCATTTTGTTCATCAGAGCAGTCCCATTTTAGCTATTGTGGTGGAGGGTCACCTAAGCAACATTCCTATGAAGTTTGAATAAATTGAACCAAAGGTGTAGGAGTAGTTGTCGTTTAAAGATTTTACTATTTTAGCTCCATCTTGTCCAGTCAGGTGGAATGATTTTAGCTATTTTGGTCGAGGGTCATCTAAGCAATATTCCTATGAAGTTTAATTGAAATTGGCCAAAGGGTTTAGGCGGAGTTTGCATTTAAAGCAAATTGTTGACGCCGGACAACGGACATTGATTCATCAAAAGAGCTCATAATGAGCACTTCGTGCTCAGGTGAGCTAAAAACTTAACATAAAATTCTCTAAGTCTGTGACCTTGACGTTGAGGCCATGGGCATGGGTGGTTGTACTGCCAATTCAAGTTTTGAACCTATCTTCATACCAATTATGAGCCAAATTGATTATTTGGTTTGGAAAATGAGCTCTTAAAAAAAATCTTTTAACATAAAATTCTCTAAGTCCATGTCCTTGACCTTGACCTTGAGGTCATGGTCATGGGTTGGGGTATTGCTGAATAATACTTTGAACATATATCTATCATCATACCAAATATGAAATAAATCATCGTATGGTTTGGAAATAATGAGCCCTTAAAAACTTTTACTTAAATGTGGATGCCGACGCCGATTCAAAAGCCAACGCCAATGCTTACTCCCAACACCGACGCTTGGGGTAGTGCAATAGCTCCTCCTGGACTTGTTCTAGACGAGTTAAAAATGAATGACCACAAATGTAATAACACGTGAATAAAGGCATGTAAAATTATGACCTTGTCCATGACAACCATATCTTTTCTATTGAAATTGTCTTGAACTTCTTTGGCAATAAAATCTGATTTAAAATTGTCATATGATAAAACAGAATCTTACACTCATGGTCATTTCATATGAAATGTATGGAACTCACCAAATTGTCATTTTACATCATTACACTGTTTGTGAAAACCCTGTTTTATATTAATTTCTTTTCAAATACTTCAGCTATGAATATACAATCTTACATGAGTGGTCATGTATTACTGAATTTATTAAACGAGTTAAGGAATAAAATAAGGCTTCGCCGAGCATTATATGCCTTTTTCTCAATGAGTTTAATAAATTAAAAAATATATGAGCATGAATGCAAGATTCTATTTATCATATGGCATTTAAAATGCATTTTATTCACAATCTTTTACAAAAATATCAATATTCCGCCATTGGTAAAAGCAACATTGTTAAGGAAATATGAAATTACAGGGCATGGCTAACTAGTTTGCATCTTTCATCCACTAATGGATTATGGAATTTATTACATGACATTATTACACTCTCAGACACAACATCATATGATAAAAATCTGATTTAAAACCATTATAATTATGATAAGCAGAATTTTACACTCTTGGATCGGCCCCCGGCCATCGGGGCTTGAAGAAATATACGGGCTGCATGGTGCTTCCACGCAGAGCTGAATCCGACTGCACACGAGTACTGGTAAACTACTTAGAGGATCTAAGCCTGCCCAGGCAAAGCGGTGTGAGTCAGACCGTCCATGCTTATAAACCCTATTGGTTTCATTGGGTGACATGGCTTGAGATGCCATTTCATCTCAATGTTGGGTAAAAGTCCCACAAAATTGGAAGCAACATCTCCAAAATGACCTTTACAGTGTTGATGGGGACTTTAAACATCATATCAAACAAAACAAACTAATACTCTTGGACACTTCATATGATATTTATTAAACTCATCGGAGGATCATTTCACTAATTTAAAATAAAATGACAACTTGTTTAAGATCCTCTATTTATAACATGGGCAGACAACAAAGGCTCAGATCAGTCTTTGTGTATGCAGATGTTTTGATATCAGAGCCTTCACTGTCCACAACAAAGATTCAATGCACCCCAGGGGCCAGTTATTCAAAATTAATGATGTCGTTAGTTAACATATAGGTAAAACTGATCACGGAGTATGGCAAATATATTTTTGCTGAAAAAAAATGGCTCTCATTTTTCAGCGAAAATAACACTTTATTAGATATGGTACTTGCTAGAACTGTTACAGTTGGAACAATTTACATGAGACTGGTAACCTCCATTACCATAATTTCAGAATCAAAATTGTTACTGGTGACACGTCAGTTGACATTCATACACCTGGACCTGTGATGTGGGAAGTTAGTCCCTAGCTCTAACCAAAGAGGTAAACTTAGCTACACAATCATCAGCACCTTCAGCTGTCGAAATAATCGAATCGGGAAGGAAATTCCAAGCTCTAATGGTTCTGGGGAAGAACAACTCTTTATAAATGTCAGTTCTTGCAGTAAGGTTCTGAAATGCCTACGAATGGTGATTTCTACAGTGCCTAGCTGGGGGAACAAGGTTATCTGTTGGAATGCTGTCAGCACCCTTTAGACCTTTGGATGAGCCTACTGTTTTTTCTCCTTTTCTTGAGAGACTCCCATTTTAATTTTCCAAGTATTCCAGTCATGCTCCCAGTTTCAAAGCAGTAATTGCCTGTTACAAATCTAGCAGCTCTATTCCGAACTTCGTTAAGGTCCACTCCACTGGGGTCCCAGATATAACTACCATATTCCAAGATTGGCGAACAAGACCTTTATATGCTGCTTCTTTGACATCCTGAGGGCACTGATGAAGATTTCGCCTCATGAAACCAAGCATTCTATTTGCCTTAGTACACATGTTGCTGATATGAGTATTCCATCTCAATTTGTGTGTGATTGTCACACCAAGGTACTTAATATAGTCCACATTCTCGAGGACCATTCCCTCTAAGGTGTAAGAAGCCTCAACTTTATTAGATCTCTTCCTTGTTATCTGCATAATATTGCATTTAACTGGCTGAAATCTCATGCCCCACTTTCGTGCCCAACATCCTAATCTATCTATGTCATTCTGAAGTTTCATCTAGTCAACTGTATCTCTTATTTCCCGGTAGCAAACACAGTCGTCTGCGAACAATCTTATTTCTGAGTCAATGTCAGTGGAAATATCATTGATGTACAGGGAGAACAATAGTGGACCAAGACCAGTCCCTTGTGGGACTCCAGACAAAACTGGAGCCCACTCCGAACATTCACCATTAACAACAATGCGCTGTTTTCTGTAGCAAAAAAGGAATCCATCCATTTGAGAGTCTTCCCCCCAAATCCGTAACCAAATAACTTAGATTTATGTAGTTCATGAAGTGGGGTGTCAAAAGCCTTCTCGAAGTCCAGAATAAATGTGTCCACCTGTCCTGCTTTGTCCAAGATTTTTGCCCCGTCATTAATAACTGTGCTCAGCTGAGTTTCACAACTATGCCTTTTCCTAAATGCATGTTGTCTGTCTGACAAAAGTTTATGCTTATCCAAGTGGGCCATGATGTTTGAGCAGACTATATTTTCAAGCAATTTAAACAGAAATACACCTGACTGAATGCATAAATTCATCTTCACCGTCTTCCAAAAAGGTTGATGCTGTTATTCAATACATAGAGGTCAGTAAAAAGGTCGCCAATTCACGAGATGCCGAAAATTCACGAGAAGTTTACGAAAACCGACCTATTAGGCGATAACACCGACTAATTTATTCTTTGCATAAAGGTCAGTCTCATGTCAAATTGCACCAGCTATAACAATTTGACAACTAACGAGCTTGTTAAGCTCAATGTTGATCTTACCTACAATCTCTTTATATACTTTTAGCGGGGATCCAAAGCAGAAAAGCAAAAATGAATAGATCAAAGAGAAAAAATGACCATTTATGGATTTTCCTATTTAATCTATACATTTTGGAATCATGTATCCAAAACTGTGCTATTATGAACAGTGCTTAGGCCTACCAATACTTTGGATCATTAGAGTATTGGTGAAAAGCTTGGCCATTATTTAAACCCTTATCCTGCTGTTCACGACAACCCTTACCTTTGCAAACAGTGTAGTTCCAGATTAGATAGCTTTTTCGGAAGCCATCTAATCTGGAACTACACTGCAAACAGTGTAGTTCCAGATTAGATGGCTCCCGAAAAAGCCATCTGATCAAAATCTACGCTGTCATTTAGTCGGCGAATTTGAATGAAAAAATTTGAATGAATAAATTACACCAAGTACATGAAATTTGATTTGGTTGAAATGTAAATGTGTAACCTAAATTAATTTATGCAGCAGGATAAGGGTTAACTGAATTTCAAAAATAACTCGAATTAACATCCCTATATTTTGAAATGGACTCCTGTTAGACATTGGAAGGAAGATTCCATTCAGCTGAAAAAGGGTATAAACTTCCCAACAACAACCTGACACCCCTAAATTTTGAAATGGATTCCGTTAATAGATATAGTGAGGAAAATTCCCTTCAGGTAAAAAAGGGTATAAACTTCCTTAGTACAACAAATCCCCCTCCACCTACCTAGTCTTTGAACATCCCTCTCTTTTTTCAGGGTGCTGTTTCTCTGTTTCATTACCTTGAACAAAACTCTTTCTCTGAAAAATAGATTGTACATTTACTTTATCGCTTTTCCTGCTGAATCACAGTAACGCCTACCTTTGCAGTGTACATCAAGATTTGATGGCATCTGACAAGGATCTACACTGTTTGTCATTCAGTTTGTGAATTGGAATGAGTACATTATATCCACTAATTTGATTGGTTGATAGTCAAAAATAGTGAGGCAAAATTAATTTATTCAGTTGGGCAATGATTTAAATCAATAGGCTGTGTCCACATAATAAATCCTATCTCACTGAGATAACACAATTACATGTTTAATCTCCAAAACAGACATTTTTTTCAGTTTTCAGGAGGCTTTATCTGGAAATTGAATTTTTAGAAAAATGTGTGAAAGGGGTATAACTCTGGTAATATTTGGCAGACCATAACCTAAAAATAATATGTACTGTTCCATATCATGGTCTTACTTATGTAAAGTTTCAGCATCATCAGATGTAAAATGTGGGAGGATTTATCCAAAAACAAAATGTTTACAGAATTTTTTAAAGGGGCATAACTCTTTTAATATTTGGTGGATGGTAACCTGGAAACAATATGCGCTGCCCCACATCATGGTCTAACAGTACATGAAGTTTCAGCTTAATCGGATGTAAAATGTAAAAGGAGTCATCTGGAAATGAAAAGTTTACAAAAATTTCACAGCGGCATAACTCTGTTATTTGGTGGACCATAACCTCGAAACAATATGCGCTGCCCCACATCATGGTCTAACTATGTATGAAGTTTCAGCTTGACCGGATGTAAACTGTTGGAGTAGTTATCCGGAAAAGTTTACAAAAATTTTCAAAGAGAGATTTTCAAAGGGGCATAACTCTAATATTATTTGGTGGACCGTAACCTCAAAATAATACGTGCTGCCCCACATCATGGTCCAACTAGGTATGAAGTTTCAGCTTAATCGGATGTAAACTGTAGGAGAAGTTATCTCGCACCTGCCCATCAGGGCCTGGAGAAATAGATCAGGCTGCACGTTTCTTCCGCACAGAGCTGAAACCGACCGAACTTGAGTATTGGTAAACAGCTTAGGTCTAAGCCTGCCCAGGAAAAGTGATGCGAGTCGGACAGCTCCTTAAACACTAGCGGTTTCTATGGGCGGTAGGGCTTGAGATGTCATTTCATCTCAATGTCTGGTAAAAAGCCCACAAAATTGGAAGCAACAACTCCAAAATGACCTTAATATTGTTGTCAGGGGCATAAAGCCTCAACTCAAACAAACAAAGGAGGAGTTATCTGGAAATGAAAAGTTTACAAAATATTTCAAAGGGGCATAACTCTATTAATATTGGGTGGAACGTAACCTCGAAACAATATGTGCTGTCCCACATCATGGTCTAACTTTGAAGTTTCAGCTTGATCGGATGTAAGCTGTAGGAAGAGTTATCTGGAAACGAAAAGTTTACAGACTGACGGACAGATGGACAGACATTCTTACAAGACGTACAGATGGATGGACGCCATGGGGTATAACATAATACGTCCTGTTTTTTTAAAAATAAAAAACATGCTACTCACAATTATTTCTTATGTGCAATTTACCTTCTCAACCTAGTGTACAATCCTGCCTAAGCATCAATATATTTCAAAGGGTTTTGGAGTTTTTTCAATCACAAGTTTCTGTTATCACATACCCTCAAGGGGGATAACTAAAAACTGTGACACCTAGAATACTGGTTTTTTGTATGCCTTCTCAACATAGTGTACAATCCTACAAGGTGTCATCAATATATCTCAAAGGGTGTTGGAGATATATATCTCAAAGGGTATTGGAGTTATGGTGATCACAAGGTTTCTATTACTAAATACATGTACCATCAGGGACAATAACCCAAACTTTAACCCTTATCTTGCTGAATATTCATCTAAGCCACACCCATTTTGGTATATCAACCAATCAAATTATTTGATGTAATTTATTGCTACAAATTCGTAAAATGAATGCCAAACAGTGTAGATCCTGATCAGATGGCTTCTTCAGAAGCCATCTGATCTGGATATACACCTTTTGAAAAGATAGGGGTTGTCGTGAACAGCAAGATAAGGGTTAAAACTAGAGCGTGCAGTCGGTGGCAAACCATCACAAATCTCCAAACTTCTGGCAGAGCCAAATATAACGCTGTTCTTGCACGCCATGGTTGGTATCACTGAATGCATGTTATTAAGAAGAATATATGTGGTTTAGGGGTGGGGATCTGAACTGTTTCTGAGATATAAGGCCTTTTATGAAATGGAGGGGGTGGGGCATGGCCCCGGCATACCCAGGGACCTCCAGGTTAGTGTCACTGAAAGCGTCTTATCATAAGGAACAAGAATATATATGGTTTAGGGGTAGGGATCTCAACAGTTTCTCAGATATTAGACTTTTTCTAAAGTGAGGGGGTGGGGCAAGGCCCAAGCACACCCAAATTTAATTCTGCTCTCGCACGTCCTCATCACGTGAGGAAGCTATTTTCCAAATCTGGTTGGATTCTGGCCAGTGGTTAAGGAGGAGATAGCGTGATGGATGGACAAATGGATGGACAGACAGATGGACTGGGAGGCGTTCACAATATCCCCTTACCCTTTTTTAAAAGTGTGGGGATAAGGCTCCAGGAGTTGCGATTCTTGTATGTGGGATGCCCTCTCCACCTTGTATATGTTCTATCAAGTATCATCAACATATCTCAGATCAGACAGATGAACAGACAACCAGATGGACAGATGCATGACTGCCAGACTGATCCAGACCACCAGCTGGATTGATGAATGACTGCCAAACTGATCACTATATCCCCAGAGCCTATTTGTTCGGAAAAAATATTTCAGAAAGAGGAAGTGGCTACATACACTTGTCCATCATGAGTAACAACACAAGTTCCCCGTGGTTTACGTCTATAGGTTTTCTCTAATTTCTTGTTTACTTTATCTGGATAGTTCTTCCACTCTCCTATATCATCTCGCCATAACCAAATATAGTCTGAAATTTACAATATAGCAAGATGTACTGTATGGATGTAAAGTTTGATCTGAGTGTTCAATTAGACTGTACAGATCATTACGATAACTCATCCGTGCGACATAGTGCATTTTTCACATCTCCAAAATGGCTACTTTTCTGATGAAAATCAGTGAAATTTTTCTTATAAATGCTCAAAATATAGTTTGTGGGTGCTCGTTAGAACCGCCTCAGTGAGGCGGTTCTAACGAGTACCCACAACCTATGTCTTGGAGCAGAAATAAGAAAAATAATGTATACCCCATAAACCCCAGTTTTCTCTATATAAAGTGGGGTTTAGGGGGGGTCTTCATTTCACGGACTTGTTCACGTTGATCTCATTATGATAACACACCCATAGTGAGTTCTTTCATATCTCCAAAGCGCTTAAATAATGTCTGATGAAAATGTGTTATTATTCTTACACTTAAAACTAAGGTTGTAGGTACTCGTTAGAATCCCCTCGTTTGGGCGGTTCTAACGAGTTCCATCAACCTATGTTTTGGAGCAGAAATAAAAATGAATACACCTGTAAACCCTTGTCATTTCAGTATAAAGTGGAGTTTACAGAGGTGTTCATGTCACAGACTTACTAATGTGATCTGAAACTTTGCTGAACGCACCTGCTCAAAGAGCCCTTTTCACTTGGCATGGCCCAATTGTGTTCTGCTCAGTACTGGTTCACCTACCTAGTTAGTTGGTTGATTAGAGGTTTAATATCCCCATCAACACTGTATATGTCATTTTCTGGAGATGTTGCTTCCAGTTTTGTGGGACTTTTACCCAACATTGAGATGAAATGACATCTCAAGCCCTGTCGCCCAATAAAACCAATAGGGTTTATAAGCATAAGCACGTCCCACTCGCACTGCTTTGCCTGTCAGGCTTTGATCCTCTATGCGGTTTACCAGTACTCGTGTGCGGTCATGTCTGCCTAGTAAAAGTGTAATTAGGTAAACCGTCGCTCCAGATAAGGCACCATTTTCATCTGAAAAGTACTGATATTTTCTTATTTCTGCAGGAAAACATGTTGTGGGTACAAGCAACTTGGCATGACACTTCGAATGAGTACCCACAGTGTATGTTTTCATGCAGAAATAAGAAAAATCAAAGAAGCCCTCTAAGTAGATGAAACTTACAGAGGCAGTTGTAACAATTTCTCATTTTGAAACATCTGTGGTCTTAACCCAATTTTCTTCATGCTTTAAGCTGAGTCTTAAAACCGAGGTTCCGCTACCATATAACCTAGGCTGTTGATGGGACCTAAAATTCAAACACACTCGGATTGCGGGTGCTCCTTAGAATCGCCTAATTGGGAGGTCTCAAAGAGTACCCACAGTACATGTTTTAAGCAGGAATAAGAAAAATAAAGTATTCCCCCTGTAAATCCCCTCTTTTCTATATATACGGCCCAGCCTGCTTCATGCAGACCTGAAACCGACTGTACATGAGTACTGGTAAAGGATCTAAGCCTGCACATGCAAAGTGGGACTCGGACTGTCCATACATATAAACCCTATTGGTTCATTGTCATTTCATCTCAGTGTCGGGTAAAAGTCCCACAAAATTGGAAGCAACATCTCCAAAATGACCTTTATGGTGTTGACGGGGATGTTGAACCTCAAATCAAACAAATCTTTTCTATATAAATCAGGACTTAAGAGTATCATAATTATGTTCTTGTCTGAAGCAAAACTCACACACAGCACTATACTAAATGAAAAGCATGTCTGGTGTATTTCAAAGAGATAAACACTGGCTAAGAAGTTTGATAGCAAAACCTACACCTAATTAAATTATGTCAGCTTCAAGGTCGCTCCAGTTAAAAAATTCATGGGCACAAAAATTCCGAGAAATAATCCCCAACATTTCATAGGCATTTCATAATTATGAAAAATTGGTCTGCTAGTTGAAAACAATGGAATTTAAATTATTGACCTGAGAAGTAAAGGCCTAAAATTATATAAGCTGACTACTTCTACACATCTCATTTGGCAACCTTGGGTGTCAAGGTATCATCTGTTGATGACTCGTGAATAAAGTAATAATTAGCTGGAAGAAGTCCTCGCACAATACAAAAGAAAAATATGACAGCTAATATAGATTTGAATGGCATCGTACGAAAACTTCAGTCCGCAAAATCACGAAAGTGATTTCAGGAACTCATAATATGCGGATAACCCCTCTTATATGGGCCATAGGTAAACTCACTGGCTCGGTATGACCTAAATACAGTGAGACTTCAATAATTCCAACATGAGTGGCCTGCTCATCATCGCTGATTTGTTTGTTTGTTTAATTTGAGGTTTAACTTCCCTGTCAACACTGTATAGGTCATTTTGGAGACCTTGCTTCCAATTTTGTGGGACTTTTACACGACCTTGAGATGAAATGAAATCTCAAGCCCTGTTGCCCGATGAAACCAATAGGATTTATAAGTCAACTAGAGACTCACACTGCTTTGCCTGGGCAAGCTTTGATCCTCTAAGTGGTTTACCAATACTCGTGTGCAGTCAGTTTCAGCTCTGCTTGGAAGCATCATGCAGCCCATCTATTTCTTCAAGCCCCGATGGGCGGGGGCCGACATCACCGCTAATTCAAACCTGCCCTACACAATTCTTCCAACATAGGGGCTTGAAGAAATATATGGGCTGCATGATGCTTCCACGCAGAGCTGAAACTGACCCGCACACGAGTACTGGTAAACCGCTTAGAGGATCTAAGCCTGCCCTGGTAAAGCGGTGCGAGTTGGCCCGTCCATGCATATAAACCTTATTGGTTTCATTGTGCGGCAGGGATTGAGATGTCATTTCATCTCAATGTCGGGTAAAAGTCCCACAAAATTGGAAGCAATGCCTCCAAAATGACCTTTAAAGTGATGACGGGGATGTTAAACTTCAAATCAACTGAACAAAACAATTCTTCCAAAAGCTCCAGATATCCATGCATTTAGAACTATTTAGGAAGTTCTTTCTAATTTTGTCTTGAAAAGGCAAATTGTTGGCACTCATTTGAATGGCCTCAACGAGTGCATACAACATACCTTTGTTTTACAGAAGAACAAAATAATTCCTCAAGTTATTTTCATTATGATTCATGACCTTGCACTTTGGATAACCATCAGTAGCTCTGATGTCTGAAACAAAATTTCATGATCAGAAAGGAATTTGAGTTATTGAAGGTTCACTACAGTGTCAAACTCCAGATAACCAAATTGTCATTTAACCTTGTCATTTAACCCTTATCCTGCTGAATATTCAGTTTAGCCACACCCATGGCTGACTTTGAACCAATCAGATTACTTATAATAATAATAATAATAATAATAATAATCGCCCTTACTTATAGAGGGTAACACATTTAGTACTGTGGCCATGTGGCCCTCTTTTCCTGGGTAGAAACCAGTACTAGGCAATGTGGATAAAGTTTCTTGCTCAAGGAAACAACACATGGCAATTGTGAGGATCGAACCGGCTACCTTTCAATCTCAAATCCGATGCTTTACCACTGCACCATAGCACTTGAAGGAATTTATTCCTAAAAATCCATAAACTGAATGTCAAACAGTGTAGATCCTGATCAGATGGCTTCTTCAGAAGCCATCTGATCTGGATCTACACTGCTTGCAAAGATAGGGGTTGACGTGAACAGTAGTGTATGAGTTAAGCCACTTTTCGTGTTGTTGACCCGGTAAGACACAAACCAGGCTGCTCATCTACACAGACTGGCAACAGTCTTGAAATTTTAGCTGTAGAAACTAGAGGCATTGTTCTACACAGACTGGCAACAGTCTTGAAATTTTAGCTGTAGAAACTAGAGGCATTGTTCTACACAGGCTGATCCGCGCCTTTGTTGTTTGCAAATGCCATAAAACTGGTTTTCTCACAATGAGGCTCATTGGGATCGGTAAATCAGCCAAACTGTGTTTTTTTTGTGTTTTTTTCATAGCTATCAATCAGGTCACCAACAAGAGGACCATGATGGTCCTGTATTGCTCACCTGAGTCTATTCATCACCTTGTTTTTTATCCCACATGACCCATATTCAAGATTTTATAAAGGCAAACATTCTTGGCAAGTTTCATGAAGCTTGAACCAAAAATGCAGTCTCAAGTATGATTTGACCAATTCTGGTTGTTTGATTTGCAGTTTATACTATTTAGGTCATTTTGGAGATGTTGCTTCCAATTTTGTGGGACTTTTACCTGGCATTGAGATGAAAGGTCCGCCCCTTCATGTCTGACAGCATTTATATTTCTGCAGCCTGAAGGTTGATTTCAATCATTTCTAATCTGTAGCATGCTTATGGTAGAGAAATTATGAAATAAAAGTAGGTCGAGTGATGACAATGTGTTTTCTAAAAATAGCCAAAAGAACTTTGACCATGATCCAAACACCCTGAAAGTCTGAATTGCTTGTGATACCGTATTATCATACAGAATATTTGTTTAAAGTTATAATAACCCCTAAAAGGCAGAAAAAAAACCCTGAAGGGGTAGCCTGGCAAACAGCATAGGCCCAGATCAGACGTCGCAGAACGTGGCATCTGATCAGGGTCTGCACTGTTTGCTAACAGCATTTTCTGTCAAATAAAATACCCCTCCTGACCAAGGTATTACAAAAAGAGGACAATTCTGAGCAAATTTGATGATGATTGGACTAAAACTGCGGCCTCTAGAGTGTTAACAAGGTTTTTCTATGATTTAACCTACTGACCTACTTTTTGACCCCACATGACCCATATTTGAATTTGACCTAGATATTGTCAAGATGATCATTTTGAGCAAGTTTGATGACAATTAGACTAAAATTGCAGTCTCTAGAGTGTAAACAAGGTTTTTCTATGATTTGACCTAATTTTGACCCCACATGACCCATATTCGAATTTGACCTAGATATTGTAACGATAATCCTTCTGAGCAAGTTTGATGATGGTTTGACTAAAACTGTGGCCTCTAGAGTGTTAACAAGGTTTTTCTATGATTTTTGACTTTTTGACCCGACATGACACATATTCGAAATTGACCGAGATATTGTCAGGATTATCATTTTGAGCAAGTTTGAGGATGATTGGACCAAAACTGTGGCCTCTAGAGTGTTTACAAGGTTTTTTTATGATTTGACCTACTGACCTTTTTTTTTGGCCGACATGACCCATAATCGAACAGGACCGAGATATTGTCAGGATGATCATTCTGAGCAAGTTTGGGGATGATTGGAGCAAAACTGTGGCCTCTAGAGTGCTAACAAGGTTTTTCTGTGGTTTGACCTACTGACCTACTTTTTGACTTGAAATGACCCATTATCCGAACTTGACCAAGATGTTGATAGGATGATCATTCTGAGCAAGTTTGAGGATGACTGGACCAAAACTGTGGCCTCCATAGTGTTAACAAGGTTTTTCTATGATCTGACCTACTGACCTACTTTTTTACCTGAAATGACCCATATTCAAACTTGGCCGAGATATTGTCAGGATGAACATTCTGACCAAGTTTGAGGAAAATTGGACCAAAACTGTGGCCTTTAGAGTGTCAACAAGGTTTTTCTATGATTTGACCTACTGACCTACTTTTTGACCCGACATGACACATATTTGAACTTAACCGAGATATTGTCAGGCTGATCATTCTGAGGAAGTTTGAGGATGATTGGGCCAAAACTGTGGCCTCTAGAGTGCTAACAAGGGTTTTCTGTGGTTTGACCTACTTTTTGACCCGACATGACCCATATTCGAACTTGACCAAGATATTATCAAGATGATCATCCTGAGCAAGTTTGAGGATGATTGGACCAAAATTGTGGCCTCTAGAGTGTTAACAAGGTTTTCCTTTGATTTGACCTGGTGACCTACTTTTTGACCCAACATGACCCATATTCGAACTTGACCGACATATTGTCATGATGATCACTCTCCTACAAAGTGAACCCTTTTGAAACCGCGTCTTTTTTCCTTAGGAGCAAATTCTTTCCTTTCAGATCACTATTCATAAGAACAATGAAAATATTTTTGAAACACTTGCCTCCTTTGAAGTTTTTACACATACACCTTAATTTATAATTAAAGTCAAGGTTGCATAAACCTCTATCTCGAAGAGTAGTCTTTTATTCTTTTATTGATAGGGCATATAAAATTACTTTCTTCATGTGTAGACAAACACTTTCTTATAAACTGAAACCTTCTGAAACTGCATTGTTATTTCCCAAAGAAAAGAATTTGCTCTTTAAGAATAGACCCTTATTCAAAAGGGCAATGAAAATATTTTTTGAAAGAGTCCTCCTTTGAAGTTTGTAATTAAATTAAGGTTGCATGCACCTCTATCTCTCACAGTAGTCCCTTATTGACAAGGGAGATAAATTTACTGTCTTCTTGTGTAGACAAACACTTTCCAATAAACTGAACCCATCCGAAAAAGTATTTTCTTATAGGAAAGAATTTGCTACTCAAAAGCAAATTCTTTCCTTTGGGAGCAGACCCTTATTGATAAAGGAGATGAAACAATTTCTTGAAAGAGTTGTCTCAGAAACCACCTTTGGGACTGTTCAAAAGTGGTCTTATAAGACCACCTTTGGGACTGTTTAAAAGTGGTCTTTAAGACCACTTTTGAACAGTCCCAAAGGTGGTCCCTCACCACTGGACAATTTTGGCAGAAAACACACAGAAAGATTAAGTGCACCCTTCAAAATAAGCTTTTAAAAGCAGAATTAGTCTTAATTTTAGGTGGTCTTAATAGCGGAATTTTACTCTATATGTTATGGTTGCATGTACCTCTATCATTCTCTAGTTCAGATTCTATCATGGAACTGTCCTCCGAGTCACTGTATTCACTGTTAGGATTGGATGAATCGTCAGCATCAGTTGGATACCTTTTGTTCTCCCATGCTCCTATATCTTTTTGCGTGGTGTGACATTTTGCTTCAGTCTGAGATGCCTGTGGTTTCTCTGCTTCTGTCTTGGATGTCCTTGGTCTCATGGCTGCATGATCTGTCTCTACCCCAGATGTTCCTGGTCTGGGTAAGTCAAGCTCTGACTCCATCTGAGAGGTCCCTGCTCTCACTGTATCAAGCTCTGAAGTCATCTGTGATGTCCCAGGACTCACTGTATGAAGCTCTGCTTCCATTTGGGATGTTCCTGGTCTCACTCTAGTATGGTCTGTCTCCAACCTAGATGTCCCAGGTCTCACCCCATCAACTTCTGCCTCAATCTGAGGTGTCCCTGGTCTCACCTGGAATGTTTCGGGTCTCACTGTACTATGCTCCGTCTCCAACTGGGATGTACCTGGATTCAATGTTCTAGGTTGTGGACTTTCCTATAAAATTACAGACTGCATTAAGAAGGTTAATTATTACCCATTCTGCAGCAATACAATAAATCTCTTTTACAGTCATACTTCAATGGCTCAAACACATTTGGGACCGTGAAGATTTGTTAGAGACAGGGATGATCAAGCCACTGATCGTTTATCATAGCGCAAGGTCATGAGGTATAATAAGGTTATCTTTTAAATTTCCTTTAAAAGAAAGGTGTGTCTTGTCTACTCATTAGAATTGCCTCATGGAGGTGATTCTAATGAGTACACACAAAGTACATTTTCAAAATTAAACAAAAAGAATGATCCCAAACACATTAACCCATTTAGTACCAGAAACCCCAAAACGGGTAGCCTGGCAAACAGCGCAGGCCCTGATCAGATGCCGCAGAATGCGGCATCTGATCAGGGCCTCCACTGTTGGCCAAAAGTTTAGCCATTTTCCAAATAAATTTTGAATAAAACACAACCTGACACCCCTAAATTTTGAAATGGACTCCTGCTATATATAAGGAGAAACATTCCATTTGGTACAAAAAGGGTTAATATCTGCATTTATGGAAATTTTTCCGAGGGATTCAAAAAACGAGATCGAAACAGTCATGGCAAACGAGCCATCAGTGTTCGAGTCATCAACGTGTCACTGTATTGGAGATCAAATTCACTTGGCAGAAGAGTGTGATGCAAAAAAGCAACTAACGTATTCGCCCTAATTACCGCACCGTGCGCTTAGTTTTTTCAAAATCGTGTCATAAAATCATGGTGAAAAATCTACCTAATTAGCGCACACTTGATACGAAAACAATAGCTTCCAAGATATTGCATACTGATATTTAATGGGACGGAAAAAGACATTTAAGCATTGCCTTCACTGTTGGAAGAAATAATGGTAATTTTTATAGATTTACTATGACAGCTTCAAGGGGAGATTACTGTACAGTGTGCGCTTATGTATTTGCTTTTCAAAAAAAGCTTTGGTGTGCGCTTATAGGAGCATGTGCGGTAATTAGGGCGAATACGGTATTTTAGTATGTCACTCACTATTTATTCCATCACTTGTTATCTCCTTGACATAAAGTGTCCTGATTTCATTTCATGTATCAGATAGGTAGAAAAAAGGTAAACACAGACATGTGTACATACTGCAGTCAAAGGCTTTGACAGGACTTTTGTAAAGGATTTAGAAGTTGAGATGTTCTTAACTGATTAAAACAACATTTTCATCAAATCTAGTCTGTTAGAAGTGCAACAGATCTAGATCAGTTCTGGTGTTGTTTTTTTTTCATATCTCTGTTCCAAAACAAAGACTGTGGGTACTCTCCAAATACAGTAAAATTCCTATATTAAGACCACCTTTGGGAGTGTTCCTAAGTGGTCTTTAAGACAACTTTTGAACAGTCCCAAAGGTGGTGTGTGACGGGAGGACAGTGTAAGCAGAAAACAACAAGAAACAACAACTGAAACTTTCTAAATAATCTTTTTACAGCAGAATTAGTCTCAATTTTTGGTGGTCTTAATAGTGGAATTTTACTGAATTGTTCTGCCCAACAATATGTTATAAGGCTATTTACCTAAAATACAGCCATTTCTATGTCTATGTTCATTAATATCAACTCACCACAGACATGCTGAGAACATGATAGACATGACTCAGTGTCAATGTTTCTTCATTTACTGAATGACTTTCAGCTTTCCTTAATAAATATTGGATCATCTGGCCCCAAGGTTATAAAATCTTTTCCCTGCTCAATTCTATGGAGCATGAACTTTGTCCTGCTCATAAATATTAAAATGCCAACATTTGGACATTAGGACAATTCTTCTTTTCTGATGATATCATTGCCATATCAAATTTATGTAACAAATTGCATTATTCTCTATCTCCAAAATGCTTACTTTTCTGGTGAAAATTTGTGGTATTTTTCTTATTTATACCCCAAACAGGTTGTGGGTGCTCGTTAGAACCGCCTCAATGAGGCGGTTCTAACGAGCACCAACAACCTATGTCTTGGATCAGAAATAATAAAAAATGTGTATCCCCATAAACCCATGTTTTCTCTATTTAAAGTGGGGTTTAGAGGGGTTCATTACACGGACTTGTTCACATGGTGTGTATTTTAATATTTTTGAGCAGGTAAAACTTCATGTGAGTTGAGCACGAAAAAATATTACCAAACTGAAAGCCCACAAATGAGCATCTCAAGATATGCTGTAGCATCATCTCACTAAATCACCCCCAGTATCTTTTACATACCAATTGTTCTCTCCCTTGCAACTGATCTTGAAAGGAGACTCTTTTGGTCTGTCTGCTGGTACCCTGCTCTGTTGCATCATCTGTTGATGGTGTTTGATTAGCTGTAGTACTGGTACCCATGCCAACTGGAAACCCAACTCTGTCTGGGGCACTGGCACTGATAATTTTCTTGATCATCATCTAAAACAATACATACACCACAACCTCATTATAACACGGTTCGTTATAACACGGTTTAGGATATAACACGGTTTCAAGATGGATCCCAAAAATGTATAGATTATATAGAAAAATGACCATAAATGGTCATTTTTCTATATAATCTATACATTTTTGTTTGGATATAATGCGGTTGTTTAACTAACACGGTATCTGCTTTGGACCCCATTAATAGTGTTTTAAAGAGGTTTTAGTATATAATTTGTCAGGAAAACGTCATAGAAATTTGATTTACTTTGTTTGTGGGGAAACACCTGAATTATATAGAGTTTATTCATTCTCCAATTTTAGAAACTGCCGGATCATCAAGTGAACAATTCCGTGAAATGAAGACCCACCTATACCCCACTTTATATAGAGAAAACTGGCGTTTACAGGGGTAATTATTATTTTTCTTATTTGTGCTCCAAGGCATAGGTTGTGGGTACTCGTTAGAACCGCCTCAATGAGGCGGTTCTAACGAGCACCAACAACCTACGTTTGCAGTATTTTTAAGAAAAATATCACAGATTTTCATAAGCAAAGTAGCCATTTTGGAGATGTGAAAAAAATGCACTATGTCGCACGGGTGTGTTATTGTAATGTGGGTGAGGGGGGGGGGGGGGTTAAAAAAAATCTGTGAAATCTGAAAAATAACATGTGTGAAGCAGGAGTTTATCAGACTTTTTACCACCTGAGGTTTATAAATCCTGTATCTAAAACAGGTGAGCTGAATCAACTGTATATTACATGCATTTCGCAGCAACAGAGTACACTATTTGGCCGGCCTCGTTGGCTCAGTCGGATGCGTGTCTGACTGGTGATCAGGAGGACGCGGGTTCGACACCCACCGGGGTCGGCAACATTCTTTCGTGGAGATTGATCATGAAATCTTTTCTACGGTCATTCTCTCCCTTCCGCTGATTCAAGAAGGGCAGTTGTCAGTTTCTGGCGAAAGAATGTGCACTGTACTGGTTAACCGCTTACGTATAAGCCTGCCCAGGAAAGTGTGGATAGGTAAACTGACCGGCTCAAATATGACCTAAATAGTGTTGACTGGGCCGTTAAACTCCAATACAAACAAAACAAACAAGAGTACACTATTTGTGTCAAGTCTAGTCAGCCAGTTTGTTTATGCTTTATTACTTGTTGTTATGGTTGTTGTTGTTTGTTTGATTTAAAGTTTAACGTCCACGTCAACACTGTAAAGGTCATTTTGGAGACGTTGCTTCCAACATTGTGGGACTTTTACCCCACAGTGAGATGAAATGACATCTCAAGCCCTGCTGCACAATGAAACCCAAAAGGGTTTATAAGCATGGACAGGCTGACTCACACCGCTTTGCCTGGGTAGGCTTAGGTCCTCTAAGTGGTTTATCAGTACTCGTGTGCAGGTCTGATTCAGCTCTGCATGGAAGCATCATGCCATTCCTATATTTCTTCAAGGCCTGATGCGCAGTGGCCGTAATCAGACTTTTTACCGCCTGAGGTTTAAAATCCTGTATCTAAAACAGGTGAGATGAATCAACTGTATATTACATGCATTTCGCAGCAACAGAGTACACTATTTGTGTCAAGTCTAGTCAGCCAGTTTGTTTATGCTTTATTACTTGTTCTTATGGTTGTTGTTGTCATTTTGTGTGTGTGTGCTCTTTGTATATTTGTGAGTCTTCTTCTTTATTTTTAGCTCACCTGTCACGTAGTGACGAGGTGAGCTTTTGGGATCACTTTTTGTCCGTCGTCCATCGTGCGTGCGTCCGTGCGTGCGTGCTTCCGTAAACAACTTCAAATAAGTATATCTCTAATACCCCATGGCCAATCTTGATCAAATTTCATGTGAAGATTTATCAGGTTGGGGGAAAGGCTGCATAAGGTTTTTGGGCTGATCAAATTGGAATTCTGGTTGCCATGGCAACATATAGCTCTCATAGACTTATAAAGGGAAAAATTAAAAAAAATCTTCTTCTCTGAAACCACAGGGCCCAGAGCTTAGATATTTAGCATGTAGCAAGGGCAAGTGGTCAACTACATAATTCCTGCCAATCATGCCCCTGGGTGCCAAATGGGCCACACCTCGGGGCCCCTTCACTCCCATAGACTCATAATGGAAAAAACTTCAAAAATCTTCTTCTCTGAAACCACAGGGCCCAGAGCTTAGATATTTAGCATGTAGCAATGGCAAGTGGTCACCTACATAATTCCTGCCAATCATGCCCCTGGGTTCAAAATTGGCCAAGCCCCAGGGCTTATTAGCTTCTATAGACTCATAATGGGAAAAAAGCTTCAAAAATCTTCTTCCCTGAAACCACAGGGCCCAGAGCTCATATATTTAACATGTAGCAATGGCAGGTGGTCACCTACATAATTCCCGCCAATCATGCCCCTGGGTTCCAAATGGGCCACGCCCTGGGGCCCCTTCGCTCCGATAGACTCATAATGTAAAAAAAGCTTCAAAAATCTTCTTCTCTGAAACCACAGGGCCCAGAGCATATATCTTTAGCATGTAGTAAGGGCAAATGGTCACCTACATAATTCCTGCCAAACATACCCCTGGGGTCCAAACAGACCACGCCCTGGGGTCCATTAGCTCCTCTAGACTAATAATAGATAAAAGTTTCAAAAATCTTCTTCTCTGAAACCACAGGGCCAAGAGCTTAGATATTTAGCATGTAGCAATGGCAAGTGGTCACCTACATAATTCCTGCCAATCATGCCCCTGGGGTCCAAAGGAACCACGCCCCGGGGTCCCTTAGCTCCTATAGACTTAATGGAAAAAAGCTTCAAAAATCTTCTTCTCTGAAACCACAGGGCCCAGAGCTTAGATATTTAGCATGTAGCAATGACAAGTAGTCACCTACATAATTCCTGCCAATCATGCCTCTGGGTTCCAAATGGGCCACGCCCCGGGGCCACTTAGCTCCTATATACTCATAATGGAAAAAAGTTTCAAAAATCTTCTCTGAAACCACAGGGCCCAGAGCTTAGATATTTAGCATGTAGCAACGGCAAGTGGTCACCTACATAATTCCTGCCAATCATGCCCCTGGGTTCCAAATGGGCCACGCCCCGGGGCCCCTTAGCTCCAATAGACTCATAATGGAAAAAAAAAGCTTCAAAAATCTTCTTCTCTGAAACCACAGAGCCCAGAGCTTAGAAATTTAGCATGCAGCAACGGCAAGTGGTCACCTACATATTTCCTGCCAATCATGCCCCTGGGGTCCAAACGGGCCACGCCCAGGGGCCCCTTAGATCCTATAGACTCATAACAGAAAAAAGCTTCAAAAATCTTCTTCTCTGAATCACAGGGCCCAGAGCTTAGATATTTTTAGCATGTAGCAACGGCAAGTGGTCACCTACATAATTCCTGCCAATCATGCCCCTGGGTTCCAAATGGGCAACGCCCCGTGGCCTCTTTGCTCCCATAGACTTAAAATGGAAAAAAGCTTCAAAAATCTTCTCCTCTGAAACCGCAGGGCCCAGAGCTTTGGCATTTAGCATGTAACAACGGCAAATGGTCACCTACATAATTCCTGCCAATCATGCCCCTGGGGTCCAAATTGGCCACGCTCTGGGGCCCCTTAGCTCCCATTGACTCATAATGGAAAAAGCTTCAAAAATCTTCTTCTCTGAAACCACAGGGCCCAGAGCTTAGATATTTTGCATGTAGCAACAGCAAGAAGTCACCTAAATAATTCCTGCGAATCATGCCCCTGTGGTCCAAACGAGCTATTATGGTAAAAAAGCTTCAAATTTTTTTTTTCTCTGAAACCACAGGGCCCAGAGCTTAGATAATTAGCTTGTAGCAATGGCAAGTGGTCACCTACATAAATCCTGCCAATCATGCCCCTGGGGTCCAAATGGGCCACGCCCGGGGCCCCTTCGCTCCCCTAGACTCATAATAGAAAAAAGCTTAAAAAATCTTCTTCTCTGAAACCACAGGGCCCAGAGCTTAGATATTTAGCATGTGGCAATGACAAGTGGTCACCTACATAAATCCTGCCAATCATGTCCCTGGGGTCCAAATGGGCCACACCCTGGGACCCCCTTAGCTCCCATAGACTCATAATGGAGAAAAGCCTCAAAAATCTTCTTCTCTGAAACTGCAGGGCCCAGAGCTTAGATATTTAGCATGTAGCAACGGCAAGTGATCACCTACTTATTTCCTGCTAATCATGCCCCTGGGGTCCAAATGGGCCACGTCCCGGTGCCCCTTAGCTCCTATAGACTTAATGGAAGAAAGCTTAAACAAGAGGCCCATGGGCCACAATGCTCACCAGAACTCAGGCGGACACTGCCCACTGGCAGCCATGTATGGTTTCAGGTTTTAATTTATTGATTATAAAGTCGCCCAAACAAACCCCCATTTCAAAATGAGCACCCATGTGGACTCTGTATCTGAAATATTAGGCCTTTTATGAGGAGGAAGGATGAGACATGGACCCAACAGAGCCCTGAATGGTATCACTGAATCGATCTTATCATAAGGCACATGAATATATATGGTTTAGGTGTTGGGATGTGTACTGTTCCTGAGATATAAGGCCTTTTAAGCTGTGAAGGGGTTGGAGCATAGCCCTGGCAGACCCCAGGAAAGCCAAGATTGTTGTCGCTGAATGTGTCTTATAATAAGGACCAAGAAAATATATTGTTTAGGTATGGGATATGAACAGTTTCCAAGATATAAGGCCCTCTTATGAAATGATGAGGAGAGGAATGGCCCCTGTGGACCACCAAGTTTGTGTGACTGAATGTGTCTAATCATAAGAAACAATAATATAAATGATTATGAGGTGGGGATCTTAATGGTGTCTGAGATATATGGCCTTTTATGAAGTAGAGGCGTGGGCCATGGCATCAACATGTTGCCCTAGCACATAGACGCATTGATGTGAGTGAATGAGTCTTATTATAGGGAACACAAATATACATATTTTAGGGGTGGGGATCTGAACAGTTTCTGAGATATATTGCATTTTATGAAGTGGAAGGGTGGGGCATAGCCCCAGCACACCCCCAGAGACCCCTAGGTTGGTATCACTGAATGTGTCTCATCATAAGGAACAAGAATATATATGGTTTAGGGGTGGGGGTTCTGAATGGTTTCTGAGATATTGAGCCTTTTACGAAGTGGAGGGGGTTGGGCATGGCCCGGGCACATCCCAGAGGACCCCCAGGTTGGTTTCAATGAATGCGTCTTATCATATGAAACAAGAATATATATGGTTTTGGGATGGGGATCTGAATGGTTTCCGAGACGTATCACCTTTTATGAAGTGGAGTTGTGGGGCACAGCCCCCGTGCGGCCCGGGAGACCCTTAGATTGGTATCACTGAATGCGTCTTATCATAAGTAACAAGAATTTATATGCTTTAGGGGTGGGGATCTGAACGGTTTCTGAGATATTGGGCTTTTACTAAGTGCAGGGGGTGGGGCATAGCCCTGGCACATCCTAGGGGACCACCAGATTGGTGTCACTGAATGCGTCTTTTCATAAGAAACAAGAATATACATGGTTTTGGGGTGGGGATCTGAAGGGTTTCCGAGATATATCACCTTTTATGAAGTGGAAGATTGGGGCATAGCCCTGGTGAGGCCTGGGAGATCCTTAGGTTGATATCACTGAATGCATCTTAACATAAGGAACAAGAATTTATATGGTTTAGGGGTGGGGATCTGAACAGTTTCTGAGATATTGGGCCTTTTATGAAGTGGAGGGGTCGAGCATAGCCCCCGTGCGGCAAGGGAGACCCTAAGGTTGGTATCACTGAATGCGTCTTATCATAAGGAACAAGAATATAAATGGTTTAGGGGTGGGGATCTGAACGGTTTCTGAGATATTCAGCCTTTTACGAAGTGGAGGGGGTGGGGCATAAGCCCCGCCACATCCTAGGGGACCCTCAGATTGGTGTCACTGAATGCGTCTTATCATAAGAAACAAGAATATATATAGTTTAGGGGTGGGGATCTGAATGGTTTCTGAGATATATGGCATTTATGAAGTGGAAGGGTGGGGCATGGCCCCAGCGCACCCCAGAGAGACCCTAATGTTGGTATCACTGAATGTGTCTTATCATAAGGAACAAGAATATATATGGTTTAGGGGTGGGGATCTCAATGGTTTCTGAGATAAATGGCATTTTATGAAGTGGAAGGGGTGGGGCATGTCCCCGGCACATCCCGGGGGGACCCCAAGGTTGGTGTCACTTAATGCATCTGAGCATAAGGAACAAGAATATATATAATTTAGGGGTGGGGATCTGAATGGTTTCTGAGATAAATGGCATTTTATGAAATAGAGGGGGCAGGGCATGTCCCCGGCACATCCCGGGGGACCCCCAGGTTGGTGTCACTTAATGCATCTTATCATAAGGAACAAGAATATATATGGTTTAGGGGTTGGGATCTGTAAGGTTTCTGAGATATAAGGCATTTTATGAAGTGAAGGGGGCGGGGCATGGCCCCGGCACAACCTAGGGGACCCCCAGGTTGACATAAAAGCATATGGCTGAGAGAAGTTTACTCAAGGAACATGTTTATGTAAGTTTTGTAAAAATATCTGCAATGACTTGGCAGTAAATGCCATTTTTCAGTTTTCCCCATTATAAGTCAATGGAAAATCTAAGTTGCCATAGCAACAAAACTAAAAGCCCAAATTTCATAAAAAACACAAAACCTGTAAAGGCAAATATGGTGAATATTTTCATAAAGTCTCAGCCTCCTAGAGCATATGGTTTCTGAGGAGATGATTTTTTAAGTATTTTTTGTCTATTTTTTGCATTTTGGTTTCCATGGCAACCAATAAAAATGAGCAGAAAGCTTAAAATCATACAGCAGATAGTAGATTGCCTATGGAACATTTCCATGAAAGTTTTCTCAAAATATCTGCAGAGGCTTGGCAGTAAATGCCATTTTTCAATTTTCCCCATTATAAGTCTATGGAAACTACAAGTTGCCATAGCAACCAAACTAATGAGCCGATTTTGATAAAAAAACACAAACTTTCAATCCCCCAGCCCAAGGATGCTACAGATGAAATTTGGACTCAATCGGCCCAGTGGCTTCAGAGGAGATGTCGTTTGAAAATGTTAACGCCAGACGACGACAACGACGGACAACTGCCTATCCTAGCTATAAGCTCCCCCGGAGCCTTCGGCTCTGGTGAGCTAAAAATCTTCTTCTCAGAACTTGTGAAGCACTGAACTTAGATATTTAGTCCAAATTGGCCAAATCCTGTGGCCCCTTAACTCCAACAAACTTATAATGGAAAAAATAGCCATCGGAAGAGATGGCAAATCCCCCGACCAAAAGCCAATAAGGCCTTCAGAAGATTGTTCACCAATAGAAAGTGCACCAGAATTAAACCAGCAATATATCACAAAAGTATTGTAGTTATGGCCATCACAAGATTATACTTCAGGAGAGATAACTAAACAAGAGGGCCATGATGGCCCTGGATCGCTCACCTGATCCATAGAGTAACAAATGGGCCCTGGGGAGGGCCATTATTGACCCTAGGGTTATAATGTGCATAATGTTGAGGGAGGTCTAAAAAGGTGAAGCTTCCTACCAAATATCAACAAAGCAAAGACCTGAGCCTTGCGGTTTCAGAGAAGAAGATTTTTTTAAAGATATTCCCTACATAAGCCTATGTAAAACCAAATGGCCCCGGGTTGGGGGCATTTTTGGCCTCAGGGCTTTAATTTAAACAATCTTGATAAAAGTCCACTAGATGAAGCTTCACACCAAATATCAAAGACCTAGGCCTTGCTGTTTCAGAGAAGAAGATTTTTAAAGATTATCTCTATATAAGTCTATGTAAAACCAAAGGGCCCCGGGGCAGAGGCATTTTTGGCCCCAGCACTATAATTTGAACAATCTTGGTAGGGGTCAACTAGATGAAGCTTCATACCAAATATCAAAGACCTGAGCCTTGCGGTTTCAGAGAAGAAGATTTTTTAAGATTTTCCCTATATAAGCCCATGGGGCCCGAGGGCTATAATTTGTTCAATCTTGGTAGAGGTCCACTAGATGAAGCTCCATACCAAATTTCAAAGACATGGCCTTGCAGTTTCAGAGAAGAATTTCCCTATATATTGTTTCCTAGAAGAAGATTTTTAAAGATTTTCCCCATATAAGTCTATGTAAAACCAAAAGGCCCCGGGGCGGGGGAATTTTTGGCCCCAGCACTATAATTTGAACAATCTTGGTAGGGGTCCACTAGATGAAGCTTCATACCAAATAGCAAAGACCTGGGCCTTGCAGTTTCAGAGAAGAAGATTTTTAAAGATTTTCCCTATATAAGCCCATGTAAAACCAAAGGGCCCCGGGGCGGGTGAATTTAATGGCCCCAGTACTAAAATTTGAACAATCTTGGTAGGGGTCCACTAGATGAAGCTTCATACCAAATATCAAAGACCTGGGCCTTGCGGTTTCAGAGAAGAAGATTTTTAAAGATTTTCCCTATATAAGCCCATGTAAAACCAAAGGGCCCCGGGGCAGAGGCATTTTTGGCCCCAGCACTATAATTTGAAAAATCTTGGTAGGGGTAAACTAGATGAAGCTTCATACCAAATATCAAAGACCTGAGCCTTGCGGTTTCAGAGAAGAAGATTTTTTCCATTATGAGTCTATAGGAGCTAAGGGGCCGCAGGGCGTGGCCTGTTTGGACCCCAGGAGCATGATTGGCAGGAATTATGTAGGTGACCACTTGCCGTTGCTATGTGCTAAATATCTAAGCTCTGGGCTCTGTGGTTTCAGAGAAGAAGATTTTTGAAGCTTTTTTCCATTATGAGTCTAAAGTAGCTAAGGCGCCCCAGGGCGCGGCCTGTTTGGACCCCAGGAACATGATTGGCAGGAATTATGTAGGTGACCACTTGCCGTTGCTACATGCTAAATTTCTAAGCTCTGGGCCCTGTGGTTTCAGAGAAGAAGATTTTTGAAGGTTTTTTTTTTTTCATTATGAATCTATAGGAGCTAAGGGGCCCCGGGGCGTGGCCCATTTGGAACCCAGGGGCATGATTGGCAGGAATTATGTTGGTGACCACTTGCTGTTGCTACATGCTAAATATCTAAGCTCTGGGCCCTGTGGTTTCAGAGAAGAAGATTTTTGAACCTTTTTTTCCATTATGAGTATATAGGAGCTAAGGGGCCCAGGGGTGTGGCCAATTTCGACCCCAGGGGCATGATTGGCAGGAATTATATAGGTTACCACTTGCCGTTGCTACATGCTAAATTTCTAAGCTCTGGGCTCTGTGGATTTTTGAAGCTTTTTTTTTCATTATGAATCTATAGGAGCTAAGGGGCCCCGGGGCGTGGCCCATTTGGAACCCAGGGGCATGATTGGCAGGAATTATGTTGGTGACCACGTGCCGTTGCTACATGCTAAATATCTAAGCTCTGGGCCCTGTGGTTTCAGAGAAGAAGATTTTTGAAGCTTTTTTCCATTATGAGTCTATGGGAGCGAAGGGGCCCCGGGGCGTGGACCATTTGAAACCCAGGGGCATGATTGGCAGGAATTATGTAGTTGACCACTTGCCCTTCCAACATGCTAAATATTTAAGCTCTGGGCCCTATGGTTTCAGAGAAGAAGATTTTTGAAGCTTTTTTCCATTATGAGTCTATAGGAGCTAATGGGCCACGGGGCGTGGTCCGTTTGGACACCAGGGGCATGATTGGCAGGAATTATGTAGGTGACCACTTGCTGTTACTACATGCTAAATATCTAAGCTCTGGGCCCTGTGGTTTCAGAGAAGAAGATTTTTGAAGCTTTTTTCCATTATGAGTCTATGGGAGTGAAGGGGCCCCGGGGCGTGGATCATTTCGAACCCAGGGGCATGATTGGCAGGAATTATGTAGTTGACCACTTGCCCTTCCTACATGCTAAATATCTAAGCTCTGGGCCCTATGGTTTCAGAGAAGAAGATTTTTGAAGCTTTTTTCCATTATGAGTCTATAGGAGCTAATGGGCCTGGGGGCGTGGTCCGTTTGGACACCAGGGGCATGATTGGCAGGAATTATGTAGGTGACCACTTGCTGTTACTACATGCTAAATATATAAGCTCTGGGCCCTGTGGTTTCAGAGAAGAAGATTTTTGAAGATTTTTTTTCCATTATGAGTCTATGGGAGCGAAGGGGCCCCGGGGCGTGGCCCATTTGGAACCCAGGGGCATGATTGGCAGGAATTATGTAGGTGACCACCTGCCATTGCTACATGCTAAATATATAAGCTCTGGGCCCTGTGGTTTCAGAGAAGAAGATTTTTGAAGCTTTTTTTTCCATTATGAGTCTATGGGAGGGAAGGGGCCCTGGGGCGTGGCCCATTTGGAACCCAGGGGCATGATTGGCAGGAATTATGTAGGTGACCACCTGCCATTGCTACATGCTAAATATATAAGCTCTGGGCCCTGTGGTTTCAGAGAAGAAGATTTTTGTAGCTTTTTTTCCATTATGAGTCTATGGGAGCGAAGGGGCTCCGGGCGTGGCCCATTTGGAACCCAGGGGCATGATTGGCAGGAATTATGTAGGTGACCACCTGCCATTGCTACATGCTAAATATATAAGCTCTGGGCCCTGTGGTTTTAGAGAAGAAGATTTTTGAAGCTTTTTTTTCCATTATGAGTCTATGGGAGCGAAGGGGCCCCGGGGCGTGGCCCTTTTTGAACCCAGGGGCATGATTGGCAGGAATTATGTAGGTGACCACTTGCCATTGCTACATGCTAAATATCTAAGCTCTGGGCCCAGTGGTTTCAGAGAAGAAGATTTTTGAAGCTTTTTTTCCATTATTAGTCTATGGGAGCGAAGGGGCCCTAGAGCGTGGCCCATTTGGCACCGAGGGGCATGATTGGCAGGAAGTATGTAGTTGACCACTTGCCCTTGCTACATGCTTAATATCTAAGCTCTGGGCCATGTGGTTTCAGAGAAGAAGATTTTTAAATGTTTTCCCATTATAAGTCTATGGGAGCTATATGTTGCCATGGCAACCAGAATTCCAATCTGATCAGCCCAAAAACCTTATGCAGCCTTTCCCCCTACCTGATGATGATTCACATGAAATTTGATCAAGATTGGCCATGGGGTATTGGAGATATACTTATTTGAAATTGTTTACGGACGCACGGACGCACGACGGACGACGGACAAAAAGTGATCCCAAAAGCTCACCTCGTCACTACGTGACAGGTGAGCTAAAAACCAGGGTACTCAGAACTGTGGTTCTTGCGCATGATATGCCTGCTTAAGCTCATGCATTTCTGTACAAAGTACCATCAATATGTTGGAGATCACAAGCTGGTCATACTGTTATATTGGAAATATTTATCATAGCACCCAGAATTGTGGTTCTTAGGCATAAAGCGCCGTCACAACCTTGTTTACAATTGTGCCAAGTACCATCAATATATCTCGAAGGATATTGGAGTTATGGCCATCAAAAGGTTATATTGTCAGGGGAGATAATTAAAAAACCAGGTCACCCAGAGTTGTTGTTCTTGCACGTGACACACCTGCTTAACCTCATGTACAACTGTACCAAGTACCATCAATATATCTCAAAGAGTATTGGAGATGTGGCCATAACAAGGTGGTGATTCTATATTATTGGAAGGGGAGATAACTAAAAAACCATGGCACCCATAGTTGTGGTTTTTGTACAAGAGACACCATCTCGGCCTTGTGAACAACTGTGCCAGGTATCATCAATATATCTTAAAGGGTATAGGAGTTATGGCCATCACAAGGTAGTCACTCTATTTTATTGGAACGGGAGATAACTCAAAAACCATGGCACCCAGAGTTGTGGTTCTTGTGCATGACACACCGTCTCGGCCTTGTGAACAACTGTGCCAGATATCATAAAAATATCTTAAAGGGTATTGGAGTTATGGCCATCACAAGGTAGTCACTCTATTTTATTGGAAGGGGAGATAACTCAAAAACCATGGCACCCAGAGTTGTGGTTCTTGTGCATGACACACGCTCTCGGCCTTGTGAACAACTGTGCCAGGTATCATCAATATATCTTAAAGGGTATAGGAGTTATGGCCATCACAAGGTAGTCACTCTATTTTATTGGAACGGGAGATAACTCAAAAACCAGGCACCCAGAGTTGTGGTTCTTCTGCATGACACACCGTCTTGGCCTTGTGAACAACTGTGCCAGGTATCATCAATATATCTTAAAGGGTATTGGAGTTATGGCCATCACAAGGTAGTCACTCTATTTTATTGGAAGGGGAGATAACTCAAAAACCATGGCACCCAGAGTTGTGGTTCTTGTGCATGACACACCCTCTCGGCCTTGTGAATGACTGTGCCAGGTATCATCAATATATCTTAAAGGGTATTGGAGTTATGGCCATCACAAGGTAGTCACTCTATTTTATTGGAAGGGGAGATAACTCAAAAACCATGACATCCAGAGTTCTGGTTCTTGCGCATGACACACCGTCTCAGCCTTGTGAACAATTGTGCCAAGAACTATCAATGAGTCTCAAAGGGTTTAGGAGTTATGGCCATCACAAGGTTGCGTCTACGGACGGACGGACGGACGGACAGACGGACGGACAGATGGACGGACGCCAGGCTGATCGCTATATCCCCCGAACCTATTCGGTCGGGGGATAAAAAGCTTCAAACATCTTCTTTAAAACCATGAAATACAGACCTTAGATATTTAGTATATAGCAACACAAAATGGTCGCCTAAATTAACACTGCCAACCATGCCCTTTGGGTCAAAATTGGCCAAGCCCCAGGGCTTATTAGCTTCTATAGACTCATAATGGAAAAAAGCTTCAAAAATCTTCTTTTCTGAAACCACAGGGCCCAGAGCTTAGATATTTAGCATGTGGCAATGACAAGTGGTCACCTACATAAATCCTGCCAATCATGTCCCTGGGGTCCAAATGGGCCACACACCCTGGGACCCCCTTAGCTCCCATAGACTCATAATGGAGAAAAGCCTCAAAAATCTTCTTCTCTGAAACCACAGGGCCCAGAGCTTAGATATTTACCATGTAGCAACGGAAAGTGATCACCTACATATTTCCTGCTAATCATGCCCCTGGGGTCCAAATGGGCCACGCCACAGTGCCCCTTAGCTCCCATAGACTCATAATGGAAGAAAGCTTAAAAAATCTTCTTCTCAGAAACTGTGAAGCACAGAACTTAGATATTTAGTCCAAATTGGCCAAATCCTGTGGCCCCTTAACTCCAACAAACTTATAATGGAAAAAATCTTCAAACATCTTCTTTAAAACCATGAAATACAGACCTTAGATATTTAGTATATAGCAACACAAAATGGTCGCCTAAATTAATCCTGCCAACCATGCCCTTTGGGTTAAAATTGGCCAAGCCCCAGGGCTCATTAGCTTCTATAGACTTATACTGGAAAAAAACTTTAAAAAAAAATCTTCTTTTCCAAAACCATAAGGCACAGACTTTGTTTAATTTGAGGTTTTACATCCCTGTCAACACTGTATAGGTCATTTTGGAGATGGATCTTCCAATTTTGTGGGACTTTTATCCGACATTGAGATGAAATTACATCTCAAGCCCTGTTGCCCAATGAAACCAATAGGGTTTATAAGCATGGACACCGCTTTGCCTGAGCTTAGATATTTAGTATGTTGCAATGTCAAGTGGTCTCCTACACTAATGATTTTCTGGTACACAGGTGAGCGATATAGGGCCATTGGGCCCTCTTGTTCTTTTTTTCACCAATCAATCTCAATTAATGTAATCATAATATGCTTTTTAATCATGCAGTTATCGAGCGGAAACAACTGGCACGAAACTGCATTGGAATGAATCTGCCTTGGGTCAACGATCTTTCTGCGCAGGTGCAATAATTTATTTACAATCTCCATTTCCGGATTTGGAAACACGGTGCAGAAAATATTCACATTTCATGCATTTTGCTTTACATTTAACATTTGTTTGCTGTAATGTGATATTTATTTCCGCAATAATTCTTCACAATCTCCGACGTTTCGGCTTCTTACAGCTTTTTTCACGGATTGTTCTTTCAAGCTATCACATATTTTTCCTATTCATCTTTCCACCATCCTGATTATAATTGATTATGTGATAGCTTGAAAGAACAATCCGTGAAAAAGGCTGTAAAAAGCCGAAACGTCGGAGATTGTGAAGAATTATTGTGGAAATAAATGTTATAAAACTGTTTGTGCGTCAAAGGTGTAATGTGATAGTTTTGGAAAATGCTTTCACTGAAAGGCAGGATTACATATTTTCATGGCAGAAAACTCACTCGTCCTGCAGGGCAAGCCAGTAACAATTTTCACCCGTCCTTACTGACAAACTACTTGTAAATACGAGCGGACGAGTGTAAATTTCGACCCCTGTCATTGTGATAAATTGTTTTATTATTCTGCTCAAATTGGGGGCTTAATTAGCAAATAAAGAGTTGTATTGTATTGAATTGCTTTAATATCTATTTTGGATCAGTGCAGCAATGCAGTGACACTGACAGTTCAAAACAGTGAACACTTGTGCCATTTTGAAAACAGCTAAACAAATAGAGATTAAAACAAGAGCTGTCGCATGACAGCATAGCTCACCTGTTTTGCGCCTTCAAGACATAAGGTAAAACTATTGAACCATGAAATATAGATACATATATTTTGAGGTCAATCATCAGGTCACATGGAACATATATTCCAGATATTACATTTCAGAATCAAATTGTGTCAGAATTATAAGGCTAATCATTTAACCATGAAAATAGGTCACACTGACCTAGATATATTTCTATTGTCAATCATCTGGTCACATGGAATTGATTATTCAGATATGACGTTTCTCCATCCAATAGTATTCAAGATGAACCATGTAATATAGTTTACACTGACCAAGATATATTTTGAGGTCAATCATCTGGTTGCATTGAAGTAATATCCCAGGTATAACATTTCGTTATCAAAATATTATTCAAGATAATAGGCAAAATCACTGAACCATGAAATGTAGGGTTGCACTGACCTAGATATATTTTGAGGTCAATCATCTGGTTGCAAGTTAATAGGCAAAATCACTGAACCATGAAATATAGGGTTGCACTGACCTAGATATATTTTGAGGTCAATCAGCAGATCACATGGAACTAATAATCAAGGTATGAGGTTTCTTTATCAAATAGTATTCAAGATAATAGATAATAGGCAAAATCAGTGAACCATGAAATATAGGTCACACTGACCTAGATATATTTTGAGACCAATCATGGGGTCACATGGAACTAATAATCCAGGTATGACATTTCTCGTTTGAATAGTATTCAAGATTATAGGCAAAGTCACTGAACCATGAAATATAGGTCAAAGTGACCTAGATATATTTGGTGGTCAATCATGGTGTCACATGGCACTAATATCCACGGTATGACATTTCTTCAACAAATAGTCTTTAAGATATAAGGCAAAATCACTGAACCATGAAATATAGGTCACAGTGACCTAGATATATTTTGAGGTCAATCATGGGGTCACATGGTACTAATATCCCAGGTATGACATTTCTCCAACAAATAGTCTTCAAGATATAAGGCAAAATCACTGGACCGTGAAATGTAGGTCACCATGACCTTCACCCTTTTACACTTGAACCAATGTCACATAATTGGCTGATATATAACCAATTGTGTTTATAACTTGTTAGCATAATGGAAATGTATATAACAAATTACAAAGGTGTCCTAGATTCTGACCCCTAGCCCTACCCCATCCATCCTCCCAGGCATGAACCCAGGGGTGTGCTGTCTTGGAATCTCAGAAGACACCCCCGGGTATCCAAGTTGTAAAATATGAATCTTTTGTGATGAGTGTCTGTTTAGATATTAGCAATTCAAAAACTTTAACACAGTTTTACAGAGGTGTTCTAGATTTTGACCCCCATCCCCAGGGGTATGTTGTCTTTGAACATCAGAAGACCCTCCCAGGTACTTGAGTTCCAAATATGAGTGCTCTGTGAGGAATGACTGTTGAGATTAAGCATTTGAAAAACTTAACGCAGTGTGACGGAAACGCACACGCACAAGCAAACGTGCACAAATGAGGTGACAATCATAGCTCTCCATGTACTTTCTACAGGGGAGCTAAAAATGATAACTTCCAATTCAAATGGATGTTTATCCATTTCAGAGTTCAGAAGGGATTAATTTCTATGCTTGTGCCCAGATACAATGCAAAAACATTACAATAACACATCTGTGTGATATGTGTAGTGCACTTTTCAAACTTCAAAAAAGGTAATTTTTCTGGTGCAAATTTGTAATATTTTTCTTATTTATACTCCAAATATAGGTTTTGGGTGCTCGTCAGAACCACCTCATTGCGGCGCTTCAATGAGTACCCACAACCTATGTCTTGGAGCAGAAATACTGTTTACCCCCGTAAACCCCAGTTTTCTCTGTATAAAGTGGGGTTTAGGGGGTCTTTATTTCATGGACTTGTTCACCTGTTGAAGCATATGGATTTAATCCTTATCCTGCTGAATAAATTTATTTTTCAACACCATATTCTGATTATCCACCAATCACTTTACTAGATATAATGTATTCATTCAAATGCCTAAAATGAATGACAAATAGTGTCGGTCCTGATCAGATGGCTTCTTCAGTTCTTCCTCTGAATCTACTCTGTTTGCACAGATAAGGGTTGTTAACCCTTGACCTGCTGAATATTTATATATGCCACACCCACTACTGATTATCAACCAATCAGATTACTTGATGCAAATTATTGCAACAAATTCATGAGCTTAATGACAAACAATGAAGATCCTGATCAGATGGCTTCTTCAGAAGCCATCTGATCTGGATCTTCATTGTTTGAAAGGTAAGGCATATCCGGGCTCAGCAGGACAAGGGTTAAGTTCAGCAGGATAAGAGTTTAACATTTTCAGCTGTTTAGTAAGGATTTCTAGTTTATCTGACACTTAATCTAACCTCACTTTGTCTGGGCATGCGCTAAACCAGTAAAGCGCATTATTCTTTTACCAGAAATTTACAACTGCCCAACTTGAATCAGCAGAATGGAGAGAATGATCAAGAAAATCTTACATGACCACTCTCCACTGAAGAATGCTGTGGACTTAGTAGGGATCAAACTTGTGACGGCCAGGGGACAACTGTTCAAAACTGATGGAATCATCTGTTAACCTTTACCCTGCTGTAGGCGACGAGCCCTATCTTTGCAAACAGTGTAGATCCAGATCAGATGGCTTCTGAAGAAGCCATCTGATCCGGATCTACACAGTTTGACATTCAGTTTATGAATATGTAGAAATAAGCTGCATCAAGTAATCTGATTGGTTTAAAGTCAGAAATGAGTGTGGCTTAATTGAATATTCAGCAGGTTAAAGGTTAATGTATCCTTAAAACATTGATGATTAAATATATGGCATATATAATAAGATTTTTGCTGAAAAAATGTGAGTAACTTTTGCAAATGCAAAAGCTACTCATACTTGGTTTCAGCATTTATTTCTTTGTATAACATTCATATGGTACAATACAAATGAAGATGAATCATTAAGTACAATTATACAGTGTTATTCAGAAGAAAGTCTCTCGCTCGGGTCACGTGTGAGACGCCAAGTTCTGCAACGGAAGGTCAGGTGGTTTTTCTCCGGGTACTCCGGTTTTCGCCCACCTATGATTAACGATCGGCTCGATATGAGTGAAATAATCTTGAAAGGGCCGTAAAACCCAAACCCCCCCCAAAAAAAAAAAAAAAAAAAATTCAGAAGAAAGTCTACTGACTTATGAAGATCTGTCTCTCTCCCTACTTATACTTATCAAGCAAAAAAAAAAATACACAAAAAAAGAGTATTACATACTGAGCTTGCTAGAACAGTCAACAATTTGATGACTAACAAGCTTGTTAACCCTTATCTTGCTGAATATTCAATTTAGCCACACCAATTTCTGTCTATCAACCAATCAGATTACTTGATGTAATTTATTGCTACAAATTCATAAACTGAATGCCAAACAGTGTAGATCCTGATCAGATGGCTTCTGAAGAAGCCATCTGATCTGGATCTACACTGTTTGCAAAGATAGGGGTTGTCGTAAACAGCATGATAAGGGTTAAGCTAACAATGCTTTGAACAACTTGGCACAGATCACTAGGACCTGCCATACAACAATTTTACATACCACATCTCGATCATCAATAAACTGATCAAACTGGAGCATGGAGATGACACAATGAATTGTCTCCTCTGTTATCATTTTATCACGCTCTCCTAGAATAGATCCTGCAAGCAACTGAAAATTAAGAAATGACACAGTGAATTGTCTCCTCTGTTATGATTTTATCATGCTCTCTTAAAACAGATCCCACAAGCAACTGAAAAACAAAATTCACTGGTAAAATAAACATGCTGTATTTGCTTCAACAAGGGCAAGGTGTGCTTAAAATTTCATTTTTCAGTTCAACCTATGTCCTACTGAATAAATCAACTAGAGCGCGCAGTCGATGGCAAGCCATCGCAAATCCCCACGTTTTCTCCACAGTAGGTCAAAATTTGACCTTTTGACCCCTCCCCAGGGCCCCTGGGGGCGGGGACAAAAAAAAATGTGCTCTTGCGCAAGCCATTCATGTAAGCAACTCGCATACCAAATTTGGTGGAATTCCGGCTAACGGTTTAGGAGGAGATAGCCGGACAGACAGACAGACAGACAGACAGACAGACAGACGGACAGACAGACGGACGGACGGACGGACGGAGGCGATAACAATATCCCCACTTTTCGTTGAAAAACGTGGGGATAATTAGGCCACACCCATTGCTGACTCACAACCAGCCAGTCGGCCCCGCCCATTGGGGCTTGAAGAAATAGATGAGCTGCATGATGCTTCCACGCAGAGCTGAATCAGACCCACACACGAGTACTGGTAAACCACTTAGAGGATCTAAGCCTGCCCAGGCAAAGCGGTGTGAGTCGGATCATCCATGCTTATAAACCCTATTTGTTTCATTGGGCGACAGGACCTGAGATTTCATTTCATCTCATTGTTGGGTAAAAGCCCCACAAAATTGGAAGCAATGTCTCCAAAATGACCTATACAGTGTTGTCTGGGATGTTAAACCCCAAATCAAACAAAGACTCACAACCAGTCAAAATAAGGGAATAAATTAAAAGTATTTCTTCAATTCACAAAGTGGATGACAAACAATGTAAATTCTGATCAGATGGCTTCTGAAGAAGCCATCTGATCTGAATCTACACTGTCTGCAATGATAGGGGTTGTCATGTTCGGCAGGACAAGGGTTGATGACAAAAAGTAAGCCCTAGAATGTCAGTCAATGAAGCACACATTACAAAAACATGCCAATACAAATACATTGTAAATTTTACCGCCAAAAAGACTAACATTTTAGATGAAAAATTGTGATATTTTTTGTATTTATGCCCAAAATATAGATTGTGGGGTACTCATTAGAACATCATCGAGGCGGTTCTAATGAGTACCACCAATCTACATTTTGAGCAGAAATAAGAATTTTGAGCAGAAATAAGAAAAAAATAATTACCCCTGTAAACCCCAGTTTATCTATATAAAAGTGGGGTTCAAGGGGGTCAAAATTATATTGGTGTATTTTCGTGATGCAAGCAGGTAAGAGAACTGTTCAAATATGAATGCAACTAAGAACATAAGAATGATTCCGTGATAGATTTCGATGAAAAATTTATTTTGTCCCCTCAAAGTATTCCCCTTTAACAGATATACAAACTTTCAGTCTTCTGATCCAATCACTGAATGCATTTTGGTAGTCTTTTCGAGGTATACTATGAAGGCACTGGAATATTGCAGAACCGAGGTGTTTGCGCTGTACAAATTTTCGACCAGAAATGTATTTTTTCAGCCGCGGGAACAAAAAAAAGTCACACGGGGCAAGGTCAGGGGAATACGGGGGGTGAGGGAGTTCAAAAACCTTTTCCTGCTTCAGACAGTCTTGCACAATGAACGCCTTGTGCGATGACGCATTGCCATGTAGCAATCAGACATTGGCCAAACCATTTGCCGGTCTTTGTTCTTTGAAATATTTCTTCAATTTTTGAAGAACTTTATTCTTGTAAAACTTCGCATTTACAGATTTGCCTTTAGGCACAGCAACCTGAATAGCAGGGCCCTGATTTGAAAAGAATATGGCATACAATACCTTCTTGACGTTCATGGTCCGCTTTGCAATGCATGGTCTTTTGCAATACTTTGTTGCCCATAGTTTGTTCTGAATCTTTCGTTTTGGCTCAAAAAAGTGAACCCATGTCTCGTCACCTGTGACGACATTAGCGAAAGACCGTGCATTGTAATTTGGAAACTTTTTAAGCAACTTCTTGGCGCACTGAAAGTGTGTCTTTTTCTGCTCATCTGTCAACAGATGGGGAATCCATCTAGCACAGATCTTTCTCATTTTCAAATCCCGTTTCAGAATCGTATGAGCTGCCCCTAATGAGATGCCAACCATACTAGCTATTTGCCTAGTGGTGTATCGTGCATCGGTAGCAACTATTTCTTTCACTTGGCAGATGTTGCTCTTTTCGGCCGACGATCATGTTGTGCATTTTCTGTTGAGCCTAGCCCACAGCTGAATTTCTTACACCAACGAAAAACTGTCTGAAAAGACATTTCATTATGCCCATAAACCGAACATATTTCATCAAAAATGTCTTTGCACCGTATACCAAGAATACAACGATTCTTAATATAGGACCGTATTTCAACGGCGTACTCTGACCTTCTTCCAACCATGTTTTGTATTAGTATACAAGAGTAGACAGTGTTTATCGAACGATATACATGGCTAAAGTGGACGGATTTTAACAGGTTTGGTATCAAATTATCAATGTATAGGTAAAATGTTTTTCTACGCTGTGATATTTATTTCCAGGTGATTTTCGCATTAGTGCATGAGAAAACGTTCTACTTGCATTCATATTTGAACAGTCCTCATATACTCATATGCTTCTGATGCCAACTTTTGATAAGTTTCGTCAAACAAAATAGGCACACATAATACATCAGTAGAGGTCTGCAATGCACCCACATTTGCAACATGTCCCTCTTAGACAAACAGTAATAATGGATAAGTTTCTGTGAACATTTCTTAAATAGTAAATTAACACCAAGGCGAAATAATCTTTATCATGTATTAACCCTAGTCCTGCTGAGCAAGGATATGCCTTATCTTTCAAACAATGAAAATCCATATCAGATGGCTTCTGAAGAAGTTATCTGATCAGGATCTTCATTGTTTGTCATTCAGCTCATGAATTTGTTGCAATAATTTGCATCAAGTAATCTGATTGATTAATAATCAGTAGTGGATGTGGCATATTTAATTATTCAGCCGGACAAGGGTTAACATCAATGCTTTGCTATCACAGCTTCTTCAGGATGAAATAAACAATCATTTAGCATTTATTCATCTGAAACAGGCAGCAAAATCTTGTACACTTACTTGGTGGCAACATACTTTATGAAAAATAAAAAAAATCAGTGTGAGTATATCAGGGGTAACAACCTACGTCATAGTAGAGATGTCATACCCATTTCAGAAGCGGCCATATTGGTGTAAATAGGGTAAATAAAATGCTTCAAACTTGATATGTACATTACCAGTCTTCAGAAAACATACTTCAGCTGGTAATGAACAATATTTGCGTCCCACCAGTAAGCTAATTCCAACTAGAAACATTGAAAATGCTTCGATAGCTTCGCCACAAGATTTGATTCGCGATGTAAAACAATGATAGTTCCGACATCATTGCCAAATCAGCTTGTGTCGAATTATCTAAACAAAAGGCCACATTTCTGGGACAGATTTCAGTATGTGTGATTCTCTTATGACCTAATGCACCGACTGCGCTTACTTATTGTGACAAATGCCTTTTGCGTAGCAAACGCCGGCAAACCTAAGAATGGTTATGACGTCACTGCTCTGACGTAGGTTGTTCCCCCTGGTATATCAGAATGTTGAAAATAATAATATGGCCAATACAGTATAAAATCTGTTAACAACAATTTCCTTTGCTAACTGGCTCAAGGAATGTCATTCTTGTGTTTATTTGATAAATGCAATGTCAGCAACTTTTTTTGTGGAGATCTATCATGGAATCTTTTCTGTGGTCATTCTTTCCTTTCCCTGATTCAAGAAGGGCAGTTGTGAGTGAGTGTTTGAGTTTTACATCTCGCCAACAGCTAAGGTCATACGGAGACGGGACCTCGGTTTAAAGATTCATCCGAAAGTCTATAAGGGCAGTTGTAAGTTTCTGGCTAATAAAATTGAACTGTACTGGCTATCCACTTTGTATGAGCCTGCCCAGGAAACTGACCAGCTCAGCATGACCAAAATAGTGTTGACCAGGCCATACAATTCCAAATAAGCTATAGATCTGTGTGACCTGGGAAGATTCCAATCATTCGCACAGTCTGAGAAGTATTCACAGATTACACAAGCCCTCTACAGCATATGGGCTATCCAAAGACAGATCAATAAAAACTCTTGTCATGACGGGGTGGATGTGCAGGCTGATCTGAGTCTCTGGTGGTTGTAAAGGTGACATGGCCCCAGATAAGAGGTGAGTGAGTGAATGTTTGAGTTTTACGTCTCACCTAGGTCATACAAAGACGGGACCTTGGTTTAAAGACTCATCTGAAAGTCTGGAGAAGCCTGTATCAATCCTGTGACCCCTGGTTTACAAGGCGAGTAGCATAACCACTACACCATGGAGGCTTCTACCAGATAAGAGGGGATATCCACATATTATTTTTCTTATTTCTGCATGATGAAACATATGAGGTTGGTACTCATTAGAAGCACCTTGGTTTGTAAGGAGCGTGATAGCTGTGGTTAGTGCACTTGCCTCTGATGCTAGAGGCCCCCGGTTCGATCCCCGGAGGCGGTGATTATTTCAGTGTCCAAACACGCTCCATTGGCATCATTTGCCAAAAAGTGCACCGTACTTCAGATCAGGACGTTAACTGGAGGCCCCCTGTGCAGGAAGTGTCAACTCCTGTGGAGGTTAAAGACCCCTACCATAATTACATGGTTACTGTGTATGCTTTCAACCCTGCAACCTGGCGTGTATGTAATGTACACCTGCATGTAATGGTCAAATGTGACCTATCGCAGTATAAGTAGAATTGAGTGAGTGTTTGAGTTTTACGTCCCACCAACAGCTAAGATCATACGGAGACGGGACCTAGGTTTAAAGACTCATCCCAAAGTCTGAGTATAAGTAGAAAGAAAGAAAGAAACAGTACCAACAACTTATGTACTCATGCAGAAATAAGAAAAATATCAGTACTTTTCGGATGAAAAAAGCTCCTTATCTGGAGCTATGAGGTCATATTGTAGGCTTTGTCATGTGCTGGCTCAGCTGACTGCTTGATGGAGATGGCCTTGAAAACAAGTTTGACCATATAATTTTCCTTATTTGTCTAGAACAGAAAATGAAAATACACCTTTTCACAGAAGTACTTATTAAAAACTTTCCCTCCTGTGTTTCTGCAGTGGTTGCTTCCATGCTTCCATCTTTGAATTTGTTTATGTCCCCTGTCTGCAATGCTGGGATTAGTCAAAATCATATTAAATCATTCTGAGCCATCTCATCACGATCTTCTTTGTTTGCATAGGTATCTGCACCACTCTAAAAGCTTGAAAGGATTTGACCCTTTCCCACTCAGATACGTGTTTTTACGTGTCTGCACCCCCCTCCCCATTTTAAGCCCCAGAAGCACCTAAAATCTGCATTTCTACCCCTGGATAATTATGTTTGCTTTAGGATTTGTTGGGCAAAAAAGTGATCTGTTTTTTCTCGCGCCTGTGGGGGGGGATTGAAGGGGGCAACGCCCCCCTCACATCCCGAAAAATTTGGGTGTATGGCCCAACCGGCCGCTAAAATTTATATCTGAGGGTGTCTGGGGTCAAAATTCCTGAAAATTGATGCTTATAAAACATGCTGCAAACAGTGAAAATGGCCAGTTCCAAACACCTTAATTGTTGCCTTGACAGCTGTGTGAAGATTAAAATGTGGTCAAAAATTCATGTGAAAACACACTTTTTGCCAACTTTGAGATGCCCCCTCTTTACCATGACAACAATGATCCAGTCATGAAAGGTTGCATTTGAAAGGCTATCGCCCAATGAACATTCATACTGAGTTTGGTGTAAAACAGACCATCCATTATGAAACTATGGCTAGTTGAAGTTGCTGTCAGGTGCAACACTGTGAAAATCAGCGAAATTCATAAAATTCCTGAGTGGTAAAGGGTAAAAAGGTGATGTATTAACCCAAATATGCCTAGCAGCCAATTTGTGGGACATGATACAGATCAGACACCTCAGAACTGATCCGCATCAACACTGTTTGCTTAAAGAGCATACATTTTTGTCAAACTTACCAAAAACAAACCTGGCACCCCTGTAATTGGCAATGGACCAATCTGTTATGTATTAGGATACACAACTTAACTATGTGGGTTCTAGCTCTGAACTAATTTATTTTTCAAAGAAACAGACGGCTACGCTTAATCAGTGGTTATAGATATGGAGGGTGTGTACTGTTCATAAGTTCCATTGTATTTACTCTTGATGGAAGTCAATCCATAAAGTTTATAAAACTGCTAATACACAACATTTTCCCTCCTCTAGATTGAAAGTCATCAAATGTAACATTTGTTTACATACCGTATTCGGGCGTGTATTACCCGCAGTATTTTTCCCTCAAATTACAGGCCCAAGTTCAGGGTGTGGGTAATCTGCCCGAATTATTTTTGGACCATTTTATTTTTACTTTTGTCAGCTGAAAATACGATGCATCTCGTGTTATGCTCTATCCTTTTACGATTCCCGACATAAAAACCATAATTGTCCACTCAATTTTACTTACACATGAGTAATATAACAATCTCCATTACTAGCAAGCCCGATTTTGTGAGTATTATTCCTAAAACTCTGACTTTAAACGAAATAAACAAGCAAGTTCAATGCGAACATCAAAGTTTTCCGGCATCAAAACCGCCGCCCACAAACCACCGCTACAGTTTTTTTTTTTCTGCACGCGATGGGTAAATGACGTCATCGGACCCCAGCAACCCCACACGTGTCTATTGTTTTATCTTTATGGGGCGTATCTCTCTCATAAAAAATTGTTTGGAAACGGTAAAAATATTCTCGATAGCAAAACGGTTGTGGAAAACAGCGTTTTCCGTAAGCTCCGAATCAATACCAACAACAGCATACAGATGTGTTAACACAAATTAAAGTGTTCAACTTTTCTCGCCAAGCGTCTGCTATTTGGCGCCAAAACATAACCATTTACGAGATAGTAGAATAGTCGTAGCAACTCGTCTTAGGAGCAATTAAATAATTTCCACATTGATTGCGGATTAAATTTTATGATTGGGGAATAAACGCAAATTTGAGACATAATTGACCATATTTTCACACCTTATCGACACGCACCGCAGGGTGGCAATTATATGACAGGGATTAACAATAGTGTCATAATTGAACCGTTATAAATCATCAAACAGTGTAAATCCAAATCAGACGTCTGCGGCATCTTTCTGTGTCTGATCTGGGACTGCACTGTTTGCCAATGTCCCAAAAAAGAGACGTCTGTGGCACCTTTCTGAGGTGTCTGATCTGGGACTGCACTGTTTGCCGATGTCCCAAATAAGGGCCGCGGGCATATGTGGGTTAATAAATAAATTAAAATGGTGAACAGGTAAAGTTTTTTCAACATTTTAATGCAAAATACATGCTTTCTGGTGATACTCGCACGCACATGCATTTTCCCGCCTTTTGAAGACGATCACGCGTTCCGTTGTGTGTTACAAACACTGGCCAAAAATCTTACTTTTTCTCACTTACGCATCCACCAAAATTTCAGTAAATGTTCCATGCGGGTAATACAACAGAATAACAGTTTTCCCCCAGATTTTGGCAAAAAAGGGGGGTGTGGGTAGTACGCAAATGCGGGTAATACACACCAGAATACGGTAGATGTTCAGTGGCACTAGCTGATGATCACTGCTACAAACTGACTGTTCAGTTTCTAACGAAAATCCATTATTTTCTGAAATCTTAATTGTAACACTGGATACAATGATGAGTATAATGCATACATGAATAATTTTACGAAATATGTAAAACATAGATTACATGAAACTATCGTAGTCTGGACCCATTGAGACAAGCCGTTATCCTTCATAAATATTTCAATCAACTTAAACTTCATTAATAAGAAACTTTCCCATGAAAAAACATATATTCTACTACTACATTCCCCAGCTGATAAGCCCATTCATGAAAATTGCTTGCCTGAAAGAAACCAGACTTTACACTACTGCATCCAAGATAAGAAGGTGATCATTACAACTTATCTCATCATATTCATTACAGTAAGGGGGTTATTATGCCCTTTTCATCTGTAATAAGCCTTAGTGCACACACATTATTTACAAATCCAACTACTGTCTCACTGATAAGACAGCCTTTCAGGTGGCTTCTGAATTCGAAGAGGATAACGCCTTTGCGTAGGAAAGTCATCGTTCCTAGAAACTGTCCCACCGGTTACATGTGGTGCGCTGGTATCCACTGATATGTCCGCGGTAGAATCCTGCGTTCTCGACTCAACTGATGTTCTTACCATTTGATCAGCATGCCTACGCCAAATACCCTGATCTTCGGTTGTTACTTTGTAAAAAAGCAGTCCCATTTTCTCGGTAATTTTTGCATTTGTCCATTTCCTACCATTTTCGCGGAGGTCTCGAACCATAACATTCTCCCCTTCATTAATTTGTGGGCGTTTTGGCTCCGATAAGCTTTCAAATTGCTTTTTCTCAACTGTATCCCGTACATTAGGTTTAATTAGATCTAATCGTGAACGCAGGTTCCGTCCTAGAAATAATTTTGCGGGGATCTCATTTGTTGTTGCATGAGGCGCATTTCTAAATGCAAGCAGAAAACTGCCAATTTTCTGGTGTAATGAACTACTGTCTGCGGAAGCAGATTTCATTGCCAATTTGAAAGTTTGTACGTATCTTTCTACAAGTCCCTGTGTAGCTGGATGCCATGGCACTGATGTTTTGTGAACAATTCTATTGTTCCTCACAAATGTTTGAAATAATTCTGACGTAAACGTCGGGCCATTATCAGATATTATTTGTTTCACTACTCCAAACTGAGCAAATATTTGCCGTAATTCATCTATTGTTTTTGCTGAAGTAATGGAGTTCATAACGTGAATTTCTGGCCATTTTGAATGTGCATCTACTGCGATAAAGAACATATGTCCCAGAAATGGTCCTGCGAAATCTACATTAACCAGTGCTTCAGCTGAAGTGCACGACCCGCCAGATGCTTTTAGCTTTATGAGTGTTACCATATATGGGTATGGCGTCCATTTTGGTCATGTGACCTGGACCTAAAACGGTTCCCCCAATAAATGCGCCTTATCGTAAATATATCTTATACTTTAGTACTGTATTCTGAATCGTTTGCAGGATAAAATGCATTCTCACTTTTTTAATACAAAAGCATATGTGTCAAAGTTTGACCTAGGCACAAAGAAGGTCAAGGTCAACCCAGGGTCACCATTTTAGCAATTTATGATGGGCCTACGTCCCAGATGCTATTTATCAAGTTTCTTGAAAATCTGCCCAGTGGTTCTGGAGAAGACTATTTTTGAAGGGTTTTTACCATATATGGCTTGGCGGCCATTTTGGTCATGTGACCTGGACCCCATGAGCAAATTTTGGTTTTCCCCACCCTATAGAGGCTCCATATGAAATTTGACTTCAAACGGCCCAACGGTTTCCGAGGAGAAGCGGTTCGAAAATTTTCACATTTTCGTCTCGGCGAAGTTATACTATATGGAATGTAATATTTCGCAAGTTCATTTGTAAGATCTCATTGATATCTATCAGTATGCCAAAAATTGTTTAAATATTCCAAGCGGTTAAGTCACTATCACCAATTTTCACAAACGGGTTACGGATGGACAGACAGATCATATATGGCTTGGCGGCCATTTTGGTCATGTGACCTGGACCCCATGAGCAAATTTTGGTTTCCCCCGGCCCATAGAGGCTTCATATGAAATTTGATTTCAATCGGCCCAAAGGTTTCCAAGGAGAAGCAGTTCGAAAATTTTCACATTTTTCGCCTCGGCGAGGCTATACTAAATGGAATGTAATATTTCGCAAGTTCATTGGTTAGATCTCATTGATATCTATCAGTATGCCAAAATGTTTAAATATTCCAAGCGGTTAAGTCACTATCACCAATTTTCACAAACGGGTTACGGACGGACCCAAAGAAGGTCAAGGTCAACCCAGGGTCACCATTTTAGCAATTAATGATGGACCTACGTCCCAGATGCTATTTATCAAGTTTCGTGGAAATCTGCCCAGTGGTTCTGGAGAAGACTATTTATGAAGGGTTTTTACCATATATGGCTTGGCGGCCATTTTGGTCATGTGACCTGGACCCCATGAGCAAATTTTGGTTTCCCTATCCCATAGAGGCTCCATATGAAATTTGACTAAAATCAGCCCAACGGTTTCCGAGGAGAAGCAGTTCAACAATTTTCATATTGTTTGCCTCGGCGAGGCTATACTAAATGGAATGTAATATTTCGCAAGCTCATTGGTTAGATCTCATTGATATATATCAGTATGCCAAAAAATGTTTAAATATTCCAAGCGGTTGAGCCACTATCACCAGTTTTCACAAACAGGTTATGGACGGACAGACAGACCGACCATATATGGCTTGGCGGCCATTTTGATAATGTGACCTGGACCCCATGAGCAAATTTTGGTTTCTCCAATCCCATAGAGGCTCCATATGAAATTTGACTTCAATCGGCCCAACGGTTTCCGAGGAGAAGCAGTTCAAAAATTTTCACATTTTTTGCCTCGGCAAAGCTATACTAAATGGAATGTAATATTTCGCAAGTTCATTGGTAAGATATCATTGATATCTATCAGTATGCCCAAAACTGTTTAAATAATCCAAGCGGTTAAGTCACTATCACCATTTTTCACAAACGGGTTACGGACAGACAGACAGACCGACCATATATGGCTTGGCGGCCATTTTGGTCATGTGACCTGGACCCCATGAGCAAATTTTGGTTTCCCCCATCTCATAGAGGCTCCATATGAAATTTGACTTCAATCGGCCCAACGGTTTCTGAGGAGAAGCAGTTCAAAAATTTTCACATTTTTTGCCTCGGCGAGGCTATACTAAATGGAATGTAATATTTCTTAAGTTCATTGGTAAGATCTCATTGATATCTATCAGTATGCCAAAAATTGTTTAAATATTCCAAGCGGTTAAGTCACTATCACCAATTTTCACAAACGGGTTATGGACGGACAGACAGACAGACCATATATGGCTTGGCGGCCATTTTGGTCATGTGACCTGGACCCCATGAGCAAATTTGGTTTCCCCCGTCCCATAGAGGCTTCATATGAAATTTGATTTCAATCGGCCCAACGGTTTCCAATGAGAAGCAGTTCGAAAATTTTCACATTTTTCGCCTCGGCTAGGCTATACTAAATGGAATGTAATATTCCGCAAGTTCATTGGTTAGATCTCATTGATATCTATCAGTATGCCAAAATTGTTTAAATATTCCAAGCGGTTAAGTCACTATCACCAATTTTCACAAACAGGTTACGGACGGACCCAAAGAAGGTCAAGGTCAAGCCAGGGTCACCATTTTAGCAATTTATGATGGGCCTACATCCCAGATGCTATTTATCAAGTTCCGCGGAAATCTGCCCAGTGGTTCTGGAGAAGACTATTTTTGAAGGGTTTTTACCATATATGGCTTGGCGGCCATTTATGTCATGTGACCTGGACCCCATGAACAAATTTTGGTTTCCCTATCCCATAGAGGCTCCATATGAAATTTGACTTAAATCGGCCCAACGGTTTCCGAGGAGAAGCAGTTCAAAAATTTTCACATTTTTTGCCTTGGCGAGGCTATACTAAATGGAATGTAATATTTCGCAAGCTCATTGGTTAGATCTCATTGATATCTATCAGTATGCCAAAAATTGTTTAAATATTCCAAGCGGTTAAGTCACTATCACCAGTTTTCACAAACGGGTTATGGACGGACAGACAGACCGACCATATATGGCTTGGCGGCCATTTTGGTCATGTGACCTGGACCCCATGAGCAAATTTTGGTTTCCCCCATCCCATAGAGGCTCCATATGAAATTTGACTTCAATCGGCCCAAAGGTTTCCGAGGAGAAGCAGTTCAAAAATTTTCACATTTTTTGCCTCGGCGAGGCTATACTAAATGGAATGTAATATTTCGCAAGCTCATTGGTTAGATCTCATTGATATCTATCAGTATGCCAAAAATTGTTTAAATATTCCAAGCGGTTAAGTCACTATCACCAATTTTCACAAACAGGTTACGGAGGGACGGACAGACTGACAGACTGACAGAATGACAGACTGACAGACTGACAGAATGACACGGTGATTTTAGGGCACTCTTAGAAATCAACCGACTTCAGTCGGTTTCTTTTTCTCCGGGTCGTGCAATCCCTTCCCAGGGTGCTCAACTTATTTAGGTGCAAGATTCCATTGTCATATATGGGTTGGAATTAGTTATAATCATTATTCAAGGTAGCAGGCCTCCTTGGCCTAGTGGATAAGAGTGCTCTTAATCATTAGGTCTCTCACAACTGTGGGTTCGAGCTTGGCTCGGGGCACACGTTGAGACGCCAAGTTCTGCAATGGAAAGTCAAGTGGTTTTTCTCCGGGTATGCTGGTTTTCGCCCACCACTGATTAACTATCAGCTGGATATGATTGATATTAATCTTGAAAGGGCCATAAAACCAAAATAAAATATTCAAGGTGATCACTTAACACAAGTAATCACTTTAACAGGTGATCACTTAATACAGGTGGCCTTTAAGACAAGGTCTGACTGTGATTTATATACCATAACTTACCTTTTGCAGGTAAAGGTTACAAAGTCTTGTGATATTCACCGGGCTAACCACCATTCCGTCACCTGCTCTTGCCAGCCGTGAGGCCACCACCTGCAATTAACATCAGCATTAACCCTTGTCCTGCTGAGCCCGGATATGCCTTATCTTTGAAACAATGCAGATCCAGATCAGATGGCTTCTGAAGAAGCCATCTGTTCAGGATCTTCATTGTTTGCCATCCAGTTTATGAATTTGTTGCAATAATTTGCATCAAGTAATCTGATTGGCTGATAATCAGTAGTGGGTGTGTCATATTTAAATATTTAGCAGGACAAGGGTTAAGAATCTTTAAGGTGAATGAATACACTTAGCAAAACTATCTGTCTTGCATGTCAATAGAGTCATAAAGGAAACATAAGAATAACACACCAGTATGACATATACTATGTTCTAGGAAGAATATATACAGTAAAATTCCTATATTAAGACCACCTTTGGCACTGTTCAAAAGTGGTCTTTAAGACCACTTAAGACCACTTTTGAACAGTACCAAAGGTGGTCACTGACCACAGGGCACCATATGCAGAAAACAAAAAGAAAGAGTAACTGCAACCTACTAAATAAACTTTTTAAATAGGAATAAGTCTTAATGTTAGGTGGTCTTAATAGCGGAAATAGACTATTTTCAAGACTGGCTATGTTTCTTCTTCTTCTTCTTCTTCTTCTTCTTCTTCTTCTTCTTCTTCTGTCTACTTCAAATATTTGCTATTTCTGCTTGATAGAAACACTGATTTTAGGTGATTCAAATTCTAACGAGTATCCAAATTTATGTTTTTGAAGCAAAAATAATGTGTAGCCGGTAAACATTATTTTTAGATATAAATGGGATCTTACACCAATGGTCATTCTGTATGAAATTTATGAAATGAGCCCTCTGATGGGTTTCATAAATTTCATATGAAATGACCATGAGTGTAAGATTCTGTCTATCAGTAGAAGCCTCCGTGGTGCAGTGGTTACGCTACTCGCCTTGTAAACCAGGGATCGCAGGATCGATCCCGGGCTTCTCCAGACTTTCGGATGAGTCTTTAAACCGAGGTCCCGTCTCCGTATGACCTTAGCTGTTGGTGGGACGTTAAACTAAATCTCACTCACTCACTCTGTCTATCAGTACCCACAATCTATATCGTAGAGCAGAAATAAGAAAAATAATGTTCACCCCTGTAAACCCCTGGTTTACTATATAAAAGTGGGTTTCAAGTGGGTCAAAATTATATAGGCTTGTTTTCGTGATGCCATCCTATAAAATTAAAATAACACTGACATGTATGATAAAATGCATTCTTTCATTGCCCCAGAAATTTCATTTTTCTGGTGAAAATTTATGATACATTCCTTATTTCTGTTGCAAATATAGGTTGAATGTGCTCTTTAAAACTCCCTTAATATGTGATGATTCTAACCCTACATCTGTTGTCTGCTTTGTGTCTTCTGTTACTTTAAAAGTCACTGTTGCAAACAATGCAGACCCAGATCAGACTTCTTAAAAAGCAGTCTGATCTAGGTCCATACTGTTTGTCTATGGTGTTGACTGTGCTAATTAACTCCAAAACAACAAATGAACTACATCGCTATACTTTGACATGTTCACCAGGTTTACTTACATAGTGAAACTACCATGCCTCAAATACTGATTGCTGGTTTACTATGGTTACTTCAAAGTGGGTCTTGAGCCTCTTTAATAATCACAGATATCCCTATTTATCATATGACATCGCGTCTGAGAGTGTAATAACACCATGAGATATTTTCGATAATCCACTAGTGGATTAAATATGCAAATTAGCTAGATACGGCCCGTAATGTTACGTGTACGACATCCTTAACGACGTTGCTTTTACTAATGGCAGAATATTGACATTTTTGTAAACAATCGTGAATAAAATACGTTTTAAATGTCATATGATAAAAAGAATCTTGCATTCGTGCTCATGTATACTACTCAAAGTTTGATAGGGATCACTTTTTATGTACCAAATTTTGCACAGAAAATTTATAAGTTCTTGACAGAATTTGTACTCGGTATATTGATAAATATTTTAAGCAGAAACTCGTGTGCAGTTCAGTACTCATAAAAGTGTACACTTCTCACAATTCGCAAATGAATTCATGCACCCCCAAAATCTTGCGTAGCACTGCTTTCCAACAGACCAATCAAACTTGTCAGTGTTCCTTTACCAAGCGTAAAAAGGACTTCATTTGATTTGTGAAACACTAAAATGCCTAGGGGGACAATTAAGAAACCATCTGAGCCCCGAAGAAATGAATCGTTGCGTGGGAATGTTGGAATCTTGCGTCTCTCAACGTCGTGTTGCTGGGATTCTGAATGTGTCTCAGAGCGTGGTTTCACGAATGTGGAGTCAGCATCTTACCCACGGAAATCCTTCACACAGCCGCGGCGGGGTTGAGAAAGGGCTACAACTCAATGTCAGGGCCGTTTCTTGTTGATTCAGTCTCGACGTCAACGGTTCCTGAACGCTACGCGTTTGCATAACGAGCTTAGGAACGGAACTGGAGTACGAATTTCTACACAAACTGTCAGAAACGGACTCCACGAGTTCAGACTTAATGCCATGAGGCCTGCTGTACGTGTCCCGTTGACGAGACAGCACGTGCTAGACCGGTTAGACTTTGTCAGAACTCACGTCAGGTGGACGGTTCGTGACTTGACGCCAGTACTGTTTACTGAGGGGTCCAGATTCTGTCTAGACTTCACTCGCCAGTACTGTTTACTGAGGGGTCCAGATTCTGTCTAGACTTCACTTATAAACGTCAATTAGTGTGGCGAATGTCTAAACAGCGATTCGATGACTTGAATGTAGCAGAGCATGATCGCTATGGAAAGGGGTCAGTCATGGTTTGGGCTGGGATAAGGGTGAACGGTAAACCGGACTTGTACGTCGTTGAAAACGGAACGTTAATGGCAGTGAGGTACTGTAATGAGATTCTTGATGAGTTTGTGAGACCATATGCAGAGCTATCGGCCCGGACTTTATTCTGATGGATGATAATGCCCGTCCCAACCCTGCCAACGTCACTGATTCCTACCTGGAACGTGAGACAATCGTTCGTATGGACTGGCCTGCTCGGTCACCGCACTTAAATCCGATTGAGCATGCGCGAGACATGCTACAGAGTGCAGTTTCAGCCCGACCTGTGCATCCGAGGACTTTACAGGAGCTCAAAGATGCATTGGTTGCTGAATGAAAGCTGATTTCACAAAACTGGATACATACTCGGATTACTAGCATGCGCAAGCAATGTCGTACTGTAATTGATGCCCTTGCACGCCATATACGTTATTAAGCACGTTTGTCTAAACAAATTTGGAAATTTGTGAAAAATCAGTTGTCCAAATCCCTTCGTGTTACGGCAAATTTTGGGGGTGCCAAGACGTTTGCTGTTGTCATGCTTGAATGCAGTACCAATTGACAAAATTAATCACTAGGTTTTGTGAAGGATACGTTTTCTATCATTATGTATCCAATTTGGATTCAGCTGATTAATTCATCCAAAAATTATTTTGCATTAAAAAAGTGATCCCTATCAAACTTTGAGTAGTATATTACCATGTAAGATCCTCTATATTTAGGATAATTTAGAGAGGTTTTCTTATTTTATCCAATTCAAATTTTAGAACAAGTAAGGTAAGGCCCAGTTGTTCAAAGCATTGTTAGCTTAACGAGCTCGTTAGTGGTCATATTGTTAACCATTCTAGCAAGGTTAATATTTAATTTTTGGTATTTTTGCTGAAAAAATGTGAGCAAAAGCATCTTGCTCAAAGTCACAACCCATGTACTGTTCCACAGCACTTTCACTATTAAAAGGAAATTTTTTTCAGCAAAAATATTAGTATATTTGCCAGAATAGCTGATTAAAGTTTTAACGATACGTTAACTAACGATGTCGTTAGTTTTGAACAACTGGGCCCAGTTGTTCAAAGCATCGTTAGCTTAACAAGCTCGTTAGTGGTCATATTGTTAACTCTTCTAGCAAGTACAATATTGAAAATTTTGGTATTTTTGCTGAATGCAAAAGCTGCTCACATTTTTTCCGCAAAAATATAAACATATTTGCCATAATACATGATCAAAGTTTTAACGATACGTTAACTAACTACGTCGTTAGTTTTGAACAACTGGCCCCAGGCCCCTGAAGTGTCCAAATACTTAGGGTAAATATGGTAAACCACCATTTCTGAAGCCATGAAAGTAAGCATAATATCATATTTGTTCACTATGTATAGAGGATCTTACACGAGTGGTCATTTCTAAAGAAATTTATGAAACAGGCCTCTGGCCTTGGTTTTCAGCCCTTTCAAGATTATCTCACTTATATCGAGCCCATCATTAATCAGAGGTGGGCAAATACTGGAGTACCCGAGAAAAACAACCTGACCTTCCGTTGCAGAACTAAACGAGCCTCTGGCGAGTTTCTTAAATTTCATATGAAATGATTACGAGTACAATATTTTGTTAATCACATAACCATTTGAATGTTCGTGAAAAAATGGGTAATCCTTTCGAAACAAGAACTTAGTGGCAGCACAGAACTGAAAACTAACGAGTGTACAAGAATTTTCTGGGCCAGACTAGCTAGTTTCAGCCAATTAGGATTCATTAGTGAACTTGAGACTTTTCTTGCTGCATGTAGGAGCATTGGGCCCTTAGCTATCCTTAGAGCACACAGCGAAGACTCTGATCAGGCTGTGCTGATCTGAGTCTTGGCTGGGCGAACGTCTTATTGTAGGTTTTGTCGTGCGCTGGCTCAATTTTTATTGCCACGAAAGTTCAAAAGAATTTCAATAGAAAATGTGTGGTCAGTGTGAATGGTGTATGATGTTACACACCAGTAACCGTGTGTTATTACATGTGTGAATATGTGATTTTTATGTCATGACATTATCTACCAAGTATCAGTTGATACTTATGAAAATGACAATGGATTACGATAACACAGTGCATTTCTTCACATCTCCAAAACGGCTACTTTTCTGTTGAAAATCTGTGATATTTTCCTTATTTTTCCTGCAAACACAGGTTGTGGGTGCTCGTTAGAACCGCCTCATTGAGGCGGTTCTAACGAGTACCCACAACCTATGTCTTGGAGCATTAATAAGAAAAATAAAATATACCCCCGTATAACCCGTTATCACTAATAGAGATATAGAGATTCTGTATATAAATAGGGGTTTAGGGGGATGTTCATTTCACTGAATGAAAATAATGATTACCTGATATTTTTTGACAACAGGTACACAGAAGACAGAGACATTGTAGTCTGCATGTAGATTCCTCACCATCTGTTCCGCTGTTCTTATTATCTGTAATAAAAATGAGGCAGCTCACTTTTGGTAAATGGTAAGCGACCAGAAAATGCCCAGCCGAACCTGTACATGCAACTAATACGTGGCCCCTGCCCATCGTGGTTTGAAGAAATAGATGGGCTGCATGATGCTTCCACGAGTACTGGTAAACCGCTTAGGGGATCTAAGCCTGCCCAGGCAAAGCGATGTGAGACGGACCTTCAATGCTTATAAGCCCTATTGTTTTCATTGGGTGACAGGGCTTGAGATATCATTTCATCTCAGTGTTGGGTAAAAGTTCCACAAAATTGGAAGCAACGTCTCTAAAATGACCTATACAGTTTTGACGGGGGAATTAAACCTCAAATCAAACAAACAAACATGCAAATAATAGGAATAGATGCATGGGTTCTTGCATGACACCCCCTCAAGTCCTCCACTAAATTACTGCAAGCAGAAAAGGCTCAGGCTAGACTGTGCATACATTACGAAAACATGCCTATACAACTACATTGTAACCTTTGTCGCCGAAAAAATGAAAATTTTAAGAGGAAAAATTGTGATATTTTAATTATTTCTGGTCAAAATATAGATTGTGGGTACTCATTAGAACCACCTTGTCGAGGCGGTTCTCACGAGTACCCACAATCAATAATTTAGAGCAGACATAAGAAAAATAAGGTTTACCCCTGCAAACCCCAGTTTTACTATATAAATGTGGGGTTCAAGGGGGTCAAAATTATATGTGTTTTCGTGATGTATGCGCAGTCTAGCCTGAGCCTTTACTGCTCGCCTATGCAACAAATATCTTTTTCTCTTGATCTGGATATGTATGTGTGTATTTAAGTTTTACATCCCACCAACAAATAAGATCATACGGAGATGGGGCTTCAGTTTAAAGACTCATCCAAAAACTGGAGAAGCCTGGAATCCAACCCAGGACCCCTGATTTATGAGGCTAGTACCTAAACCACTACACCACGCAGGCTTCTACATAGCTCCAGATAAGGTGCTTTTTTCATCTGAAAAGCACTCCTATTTTTCTTATTTCTGCTCATTAGAAGCACCTCGAAAGCTAAGTATGATCAAGGAACAGAACAGACATGAAGACAAGTACATAGGGCTGGCTAATCGGAGCTGAAAAGATAATCGATTATCAGTCCTGTCATTGCGATCGATAATCGATTAGTAATCGCTAAGGTTTTTGTCATAATTTTACCTGTGTGGCTTTCTTCTGAGCATGGCTCTTACCATATGTTGCACTTTACCTTATGTATATTTGAACAGACAGGCCTGAGCAAACAGTGTAGACCCAGATGAGACGCCGCAGAATGCGGCGTCTCATCAGGGTCTGCACTGTTTGCCACTCATCCAGCTATTTTAGGCCGATAACTTTGGGTTGTAAATTGTACCTATCAAGTAATAGATTAAAAGCAAATCAGAAATGATAATCATTTTTGTTGAATTTATCGATCGATTAATCGATTATACGATTAATTGTGTCAGCCTTACAAGTACACATGTAATAATTGATCGGCTCTAGCAATGGTTCGGCGAGTAATAATTAACTGTCTGGGTGTCAGTTGTGAAGCATACCAAATCACAAGTGCAAAGCAAGAGTGATTTATCTATTTCCAGCTGACCTACAAACAGTGAATTATTATTCAACCATACACTGTTACAGCTGATCTGTTTCAATCCTAACACATCAAAAATCAACAAAAATGATATTGATTTCTTCAAATTCTTCCACCTCGTCATAAGTCTTTGAAGAAATTCTGCCAGCACTTCAGGCTGTAAGACATGCTTTTATGCATGCTTTTAATGTTTATCGACCATGAACACAATGTGACATCATCCTATATCAAGAACAATGGGAAGATACATCAAAAATGTTATAAAATGGTGGCATTTTTGCAAAGCTCTCTTCTGCCCAGTACAGCCACATCCTTAAATTCCAATATTAAGACCACCTTTGGGTCTTAAGACCACTTTTGAACAGTTCCAAAGGTGGTCTCTTAATATTCCAAGACAATGATTGTAGAAAACACAAAGAAAGAAAAAATGAAACGTTTAAATGTGTTATAAAAAGAAGAATTAATCTTAATTTCTGATCGTCTTAATAGTGGAATTCCACTGTACGGTAAAAATCCTAAAAATTGGGACACCTTATGAACTTGCTGTAATTCTCCTGAAATTTTTACAAATTTGTTTCACAATCCAGCAAGGTGCCCAAAAGATGCAGATGGAATGGCAAACAGAGTAGACCCTGATCAGACTGATCCTTCAAAGCAGTCTGATTTGGGTCTTCACTGTTTGATAAGGCCTATCTGTCCCAATACTTAGGCTCATTACGGTGAACTGTCACATAATAATTCACATTTGTTTCTTAAATGACTAAACTGAAGGATCCACCAGGTCTACACGTTTTGCCATTCAGTCTGCACCATTTGGACTCCTTGCTGGATCATGAAACAAAATTGTTAAAATTTCAGGAGAATTACAGCAAGTCCTCAAGGTGTCAGAATTGTTAGGATTTTGACGGTATTGAATACATTATTTGATGACATAAATTCTACAGTAGAATCATGCTATAAAGACCACCCATAGCCTCGGAACTGCCCAAAAGTGGTCTCATTAACCCATTGAGTACCAGAAACCCCTAAAGTGGTACCTTGGCAAACAGTGCAGGCCCAGATCTGACGCCGCAGAACGCGGCGTCTGATCAGGGCCTCCACTGTTTGCTAAAAGTTCAGCCATTTTCCAAATAAATTTTGATGAAAACACAACCTGACACCCCTAAATTTTGAAATGAACTCCTGCTATATATAAGGACAAAGATTCCATTTGGTACTATTAAAAAGGGCTAATAGTGTGGTCTTAACCCTCCTCATGCTTGAAAAGTATAGATCGGAAGCTAGCTGATCAGGATCTATTTGGAAGCTAGTTGATAAGGATTCTATATTGTTTACGATTCTGCTTCTGAATCCATGGAAGGTACTGAAATTGTGCAACACCAATGAGTCGATTATGACTGAAAATCAGGTAGCATATTCAAATATTTAGCATTGCGAGTGTTAACCCTTTTTGTACCAAATGCAATCCTCCTCCTTATATATAGCAGGAGTCCATTTTAAAATTTAATGGTGTCAGGTTGTGTTTTCTTCGAAATTGATTTGGAAATGGCTGAACTTCAAGCAAACAGTGGAGGCCCTGATCAGACGCCGCATTCTGCGGCGTCTGATCTGCACCTGCACTGTTTGCCCGGGTACCCATTTTGGGGTTTCCGGTACAAAATTGGTTAATACTATATATGTAAAACAATATGGAAAAATTATCCATAGCATTCTGAAACTGCTCATAATAGCAGGCTGGTCTTATTTTTGACCGATCTTGAAAGGGAGATTTCACTACATTTCTTGGTGTCATGCCAACTGTTGAGACACAAAAATATTAAGTTTATACTAATTTATTTTAGTTTGATTGTGATGAAAGCTTCAAGCTTATTGAATCACCCTCGTACACTCATTCTGGGTATTTTCACGTGCTCAAGAGAGGCAGTGGCTTTTACAGCACTGCTACCAATTTACACCTGGGTGGAGTGGGGCAGTGTCATTACGTATCTTGCCCAAGGACACACCTCGATACCAGTGGTGGGTTCAAACGCATAACCTCTCAATCATAAGTAGAACGCGTTAACCAATGCGCTAACGAGGCTGACAAACTAAACAAGAGGGCCCAATGGCCCTATATCGCTCACCTGTGTACCAGAAAATCATTAGTGTAGGAGACCACTTGACATTGCTATATACTAAATATCTAAGCTCAGGCAAAGGGGTGTCCATGCTTATAAACCCTACTGGTTTCATTGGGCAACAGGGCTTGAGATGTAATTTCATCTCAATGTCAGGTAAAAGTCCCACAAAATTGGAAGAGACATCATCTCCAAAATGACCTATACAGTGTTGACGGGTATGTAAAACCTCAAATCAAACAAAATCTGTGCCTTATGGTTTTGGAGAAAAAGATTTTTTTAAAGTTTTTTCCAGTATAAGTCTATAGGAGCTAATGAGCCCTGGGGCTTGGCCAATTTTGACCCAAATGGCACGGTTGGCAGGATTTATGTAGGCGACCATTTTGTGTTGCTATATACTAAATATCTAAGGTCTGTACTTCATGGTTTCAAAGATGTTTGAAGCTTACAGGATTTGGACCCCAGGGGCATGATTGGCAGGATTCATGTAGGCGACCACTCGACATTGCTACATGCTAAATACCTAAGCTCTGGGACTTATGGTTTCAGAGATGAAGATTTTTGAAGATTTTTTTCCCCCATTTTAAGTTTTTTTTTTTTTTTTTCATTATAAGGGCCCTGTGGTTTCAGAGAAGAAGATTTTTGAAGTTTCTCCAATTGTAAGTCTATGGAAGCTAAAGACCCCTGGGGTGTGGCCAATTTGGATCCCAGGGGCATAACTGGCAGGATTTATGTAGGTGGCCACTTGATGTTGCTACTAAAAATCTTAGCTCTGGGCCTTATGGTTTCATAGAAGAAGATTTTTTAAGTTATTTTCCATTATAAGTCTTTTGGAGGTGATGAGCTCGGCATGGCCAATTTTGACCCCAGGGGCAGGGTAAGCAGGATTTATGTAGCTGGCTATTTTATGTTGCTAGACACTAAATATCTAAGTTCTGTGCTTCACAGTTTCTGAGAAGAAGATTTTTGAAGCTTTTTTCCATTATGAGTCTATGGGAGCTAAGGGGTCCCGGGCATGGCCCATTTGGACCCCTGGGGCATGATGAGCAGGAAATATGTAGGTGACCACTTGCCATTGCTACATGCTAAATATCTAAGCTCTGGGCCCTGTGGTTTCAGAGAAGAAGATTTTTGAAGTTTTTTTTCCATTATGAGTCTATAGGAGCTATGGGGGTCCCAGGGTGTGGCCCATTTGGAACCCAGGGGCATGATTGGCAGGATTTATGTAGGTGACCACTTGTCATTGCTACATGCTAAATATCTAAGCTCTGGGCCCTGTGGTTTCAGAGAAGATTTTTAAAGCTTTTTTCCATTATGTGTCAATGGGAGCTAAGGGGCCCGGGGGGGGGGGGGGGGGGGGGGGGCATTTGGACCCCGGGCATGATTTGCAGGATTTATGTAGGTGACCACTTGCCATTACTACGTGCCAAATATCTCAGCTCTGGGCCCTGTGGTTTCAGAGTAGAAGATTTTTGAAGCTTTTTTCCATTATGAGTCTATAGGAGCTAAAGGGCCCCGGGGCGTGATTGGCAGGAATTATGTAAGTGACCACTTGCACTTGCTATATGCTAAATATCTAAGCTCTGGGTCCTGTAGTTTCTGAGAAGAAGATTTTTGAAGCTTATTGTTCCATTGTGAGACTATGGGAGCGAAGGGGCCCCGGGGTGTGGCCAATGTGGACCCCAGGGGCATGATTGGCAGGAATTATGTAGGTGGACCACTGGCCGTTGCTACATGCTAAATATCTAAGCTCTGGGCCCTGTGGTTTCAGAGAAGAAGATATTTTAATTTTTTCCCATTGTAAGTCTATGGGAGCTATATGTTGCCATGGCAACCAGAATTCCAATCTGATCAGCCCAAAAACCTTATGCAGCCTTTCCCCCTACCTGGGGATGCTTCTCATGAAATTTGATCAAGATTGACCATGGGGTATTAGAGATATACTTATTTGAAATTGTTTACGGATGCACGGACGGACGCACATGCGCTCGGACGGACAGACGGACGCACAACGGACAAAAAGTGATCACAAAAGCTCACCTTGTCACTAAGTGACAGGTGAGCTAAAAATATTAGACAAGAAGTACCTGGTTAGCTACTGCATCCTCGTTTTTGCGTAGTACATATCTGAAGTCACTAACCATCACAATTCTGGGGTTGCACTCCACACCATTTACCACTGGTTTTGTCACTGGAATTCAGACATCACAAATACCATATTTGTCAAAACTGGCACACATGCGCAAATAAACGCACACCAATTAAATGAGTAAGGCTGCTTCATGAACTGATCAAATCAGAATGCAAAGCCTATCTAAAACCTCAAAGGGAAAGTCAGACAAACAAATAACAAAATCACAAGTGCAAGCCGAGTTAGCAGCTCTTTCCCAAACAGGTTGAAACTCAGTAAGCCTAAATGAACTAAATAATTTGGACATGCAGAAGTGTAAAAATGAAAACATTTAACCCTTATCCTGTTGTTCACGACAACCCCTACATTTGCAAACAGTGTAGATCCAGATCAGATGGCTTCATCAGAAGCCATCTGATCAGGATCTACAATGTTTGTCATGTAGTTTGTGAATTACACAAATATATTATGTCAAGTAATTTGATTGGCTGAACTCAGCAATGGGAGTGGCTTAACTGATTTATGCAGCGGGATAAGGGATAAAGTAGAAGTAAAACAAAGATCAGGAATCGATACAATTAACTTACTCCACCCAGCACCGAACATAAAACAAATGAAACAGCAACAAATATACTACCTTCTTTATGAAGACGTATAGTTGCAATAAATTAAGAGTGATAAATTTTGCTGTCTGCAGGTTGTACATGTAACAGTACTAAAAGATCACTCTAACATATCAATTGTTTGTTTGATTTGAGGTTTAACGTCCCTGTCAACACTGTATAGGCCATTTTGGAGATGTTGCTTCCAGTTTTGTGGGACTTTTACCCGACATTGAGAGGAAATGACATCTCAAGCCCAGTTGTCTAACGAAACTAATAGGGTTTATAAGCATGGTCAGTCCAACTTGCATAGCTTTACCTGGGCAGGCTTAGATCCTCTAAGCTGTTTACCAGTACTCGTGTGCGGTCGGGTTCAGCTCTGCGTGGAAGCATCATGCAGCTTAAGCCCCAATGGGCGGGGTCCAAACATATCAATTATTTGTGACAAAAGCGAGACAAATTGCTGACTTATGTTTATTAAGGAATTTATTGTGTTTAAATATGCATGATTCTTATGCCAACTCTGGACAGTTTTGGTTCAGTCAAACAAGTCCAAAGTCGGTATAATGAGCGTATGGTTGTGCTTGACTGTTCTCTTAACCCTTAAGACACCGAGAAAAACTACATCTGAAAATGTTGTCTGCTTATGACGTCTGCTGAATTTGTTTTGCAAACTTTTTAAAAATATTTTTGCATACATGCAAACAGTGTGGGACCAGATCAGACTGCTCCTACCGGAGCAGTCTGATCTGAGTCCGCAGTGTTTGCGAAAAATTACTTTTAAGGTAACCGGCAAATGGCAGTGTTAAAATGTTGATCATTAAATATGGCAAATATGCTAACATTTTTGCTGAAAAAATGTGAATAGACTTTGCATATGGGTGATTCTTCGCTAGTGGGCAAAACAGGGGTGTGTCTATATTTATCATTTTTTTACTAATTTCGTTACAAAAATGTCATAATTGTATTAAGCCAATGTTTAGCAGATAGAACAGGGAGATAAAACAACATAACTTTTTATTAATATCTATTTTAGTTTTTTTTTTGTTTAGAATTTTTCGGTAAAAATTGCCGATTTTTATTAGTGAAAAACGGGACATGACAATGGTGTGCATATTTGGACTTTCATCCTGAAGACACCTTCAGCCTTTTTTTTAATGCTGTTTCAGATTTTACGAGAAGAAAGGTTATAAAAAAGGGCTGAATGTTTAAAATATACCAAATAGGTGTGAAAGTACGAAAAATTAAGAGACGAAGATACAAGGAACGCTCGTTACCGTCGTGTCCTATTATTCATTAAAATTGCTGTTGGAATTTTGAAGTTATTTACACTGTCTATGGGAAAATTTTCGCCTCAATCAATTCATCTGTCAATCTTTCGTTCATTATCTTGAAGGTTTTATATGGTATATTGGCACAAGATTCGGAAATGTTGACTTAAAATGAATGGTAATTTCGTGTCCGAATTGAAACGATCGTTCCAACAGCTGTAACTATCCGTCAGAGATGTCCCGGGTTTTATTATTACGCCGGGAAGCAAGCTTTTTGCACATTTATTGATGACGTAGTGCACCGATGACGTATTTACAGCAACATGGTCGACGGCACACGCTCGAAGCTTTGTGTCCGAAAATGAAACGAGTTTAACGTGTAACGGAAAATCGAACTGAAATCATAAATAAGTGCAGGTAAGGTGGAATCAAACGTTCTTTCCTATTGCATACTTTGGCGAACGGTTCCTGCGTTGGTTTTACATTTTTTTGATGACCGTTTGAGGGACATGCTTCTGACTACGAGGTGATCAAGCATGAATCGGACACCAAGATCAACTACCCTCGTTACTTAAGGACACTAAATTTTCAGATTCATACACATACGCGTGGTGTCCACTGACCATGAGAAACGAGGATGGAGAGGTAAGATTCAAGGTCAAACCTATACATTGTTTGAAACTGTACTGTTGATCACGGCCCCACTTCCATAACAAGCTAGTCATATTACACACTTTATACCATAAGAAATGCCCATGAAGCAGATTTTACAACATTTAAGAATTCCTGTTACATATGGACACCAAGAAAAGAGAACTCCTGTTACATTTGGACACCAGTAATACGGACTTCCTGTTACATAGGACGCCAACACATTTTTTCTATGATCAACTCCTGTTACATTCGGACACCAGTATAGCCCTTTATTCTTTTCACGCAATAAAAAGTTTAAAGTCACTTTTAATCGAGCTATATCAATGCCATCATTGAAATTCTGTGCTCCAATGCCATTCCAAAAACACTTAACATGATAGTTTTTGACCATAATTTCCCAAACTCGTTTCTTTTTTGGTCCATGGAAAACCACGAAAACTAATGACATTGCCGATTTCTATCATTTTTCATTTTGTAGAAAGTGACAGTAGGAATAAAAGCTTTCTTGTGGGTTCAATTATTGGTTTACGTGATGTTTAGCAATGAAAATGCACATTTCTAGGTTTGAGTTCCCCCCCAATACTCCCAAATTGCCGACTTTGTACCTACTTTCGGATGGAACCAGTTACCAACACTTACACTTGATTTGCATGTAAACTTGCACTCAGTCAGTCAATCAATCAGTCTGTGAATTGCCCATACATGTATGTGAAGTCTAGCATTGAAGTGTGAACATTCCATGCATTGGTGATAGCCTTGATATGCTATCTGCAATCCTAGAAGAGATTTTTTCCATTGAAAGATGTGCCAGACCAGAATCTTGAACCCGACTCCTCATGATCTTGGGGGATTTTGAAGTTGCAATGTGGCAGGCCACACAAATTTTTTAAATATGATGATATATAAGGTAGCAAGATGTTTGGCCCCAGTCTTGGTCGCTTTTACTCTAGGTTCTCTATGTATATTCTCTTCACCTCCAAACCATAAGGGACCGACCATTTGATTTTCTGGGGTGTGTGGGGGGGGGGGGGGGGGGGGGGGCTGGAGTTTTTTTTTATTTAGCCATAATTTTTTTTTTCACTCATCCATAATTTTTTTTTTTCACACCAATTCTCAAAATAGAGGATCTTACACGAGGGTTCATGTTTTATTGAATTAATTAAATGAGTTGATGAAAAGGGATAAAATGCGAGGCTGTGCCGAGCATTTTATCCCTTTTCCTCAACGAGTTTAATAAATTCAATAATACATGAGCACGAATGCAAGATTCTATTTATCATATGACATTTAAAACGCAGTTAATTCAAGATATTTGTACCAAAATGACAAAATTCCTCCATTAGCAAACGCCACGTCGTTAAGGACGTCGTATGTGTAACGTTACGGGTGTAACTAACTAATTTACATATTTAATCCACTAGTGGATTACGGAATTTTTTACATGACGTTATTAAACTCTCAGACTCGACGTCATATGATAAAGTAATTTATTTTTTTTTCACTCACACTAAGCCATATTATTTTTTTTCTAGTGTAAGTAAACCCATATTATTTTTTAAAAAATGACCCCAGCCCCCACCCCCTCCCAGAAAATCAAATGGTCGGTCCCTAATAAGTATTGATCAATGATAGATAGTCAGAGATTGTTATATTGAGCCCTTGCCATTTAGATGTTCAGATGGCTAAATTGCTTAAGGGTTTATCATAGTTGAACATGGCTGGGGTACGTGTTGTTTTCAAGAGAGGATCAGAGACACCCTATTTGAGAAACTTACTGCACCTTTGATGAATTTGAAAAGGTAGTTTTGTTATTGCTTCAGGCTCTTTAGAATAGAATATATATATATAATTTTCATGTGTCACTGGTTTTCGGAACGGACGGACATTGAGGAAACAGAAAAGGCTTCACACAAACTCAAAAGCGTTAAACTTATAAAATCCCTTGGGATCAATCTCCTACCATCTTCTTGTTATTGGTTGTTTCTTTCACGATATATCACCATAACTTTGGTTCGTTTACATTCGACAGGTGTGCTGTCAAATGTTAAGAAACCCATATCTCATGAACGAAAAAATAAAAAATGAAAATATGGTAGGAAATTGTTGTCCGATCTCAAGGGATAGTTTTAATGCTTTTCAGTATGTGCGTAGCCTTTTCCACTTCCGCAACGTCCGTCTGTTCCGAAAACCAGTGACATCGCATTCTGGTTACTTTACAAGTCGGAAGTTCAAAACAAATCATATTCTATTCTGAACAGTCTGAGGCAATAACCAAAACTACCTTTTCAAATTCTCCCAAGGTGCAGTTAAGTTTCTCAAATAGGATCTCTCTGATCCTCCCTTCAAAACTACAGGTACCCCATCCACATTCAATTATGACAAACACTTAAACAAAGTTGGTTGTGTGTTTTATGTTTGTTGAACTTTGGAGTTTTATGTTTTATGCAGGTTTAATGTTCATTGTAACACAGTTACTAAACTTTGCTATGGGTCTATTTATTTTCATGGCAAACAGTATATATCAGTTTAAATGTTAAGTTTGTATCAATAGCAGTGTTGGTAATATGCAAATAAACACTATAATAAGGGGGCTGTTTGTTTGCAGTTCCATTTTTCAAGTCATTACATTATATGATGTCACTTATTCAAAACTGTTGGAGTGAAATCCAACTTAAACTGCATCCCAAGGAAATTTGAATGAATCTGTTCCCTAATCCCTTCAACAATTGGGGTTTTTATTTGTGAAGTTAAATATTCAAAGGAAAATTGTTCCTGGAGTAAGCTGGTAATGACCAGTAATTGACTATTTTCACAGCTCTATTCGATGCAGTTTCTTTGAATTGTAGTCAAAATTTTACACTGGGGATTAGTTTTGGAAGAAGTGGAATAAAATTGAAATACACTTTGATATATATTCAAAAGAAAATATGGTACCTGTTGCCTTTCATGAACTTGACATTATTGTTAAGGGAGGTTAATCATTCATTTTTTTTGTACAGTCCGACAGTAAGATTGGCGATACATCAGAATTTCCAAGGCATTCTAATAGCCTGTAGGCCTACTGAAATTATCTGATTTGGTTTTTTAAGCCATGTTCTTAATATAATGTACAATTATAAAACTTGATTATACATGTTTCATTTCTTTTAGGTTCAACAGTGGCCTTGGGTCTATTTTTTTAAGAAGAGAACCAATTGGGAGCTTCTGGAAACTGGGCACACCATTCACGAAGAAGATGTTGAAGGAGTCGTGGCGCCACGAGACATTGGTCTCCGTGGTAGCAGACTTTATTATACATTTCCAGGTACATGACTTCATGATTTGATAAAGACACTTATCAAAGAACTATTTGCAAGCATTAAAAGTTTGTATAATACAGTTAGCTGTGACAACAAAATAGACAAACAAGAATTTAGCTACATGATGACAAAATACAAAAAAGTACTGGTACTCAATTTTTGTCGCGGCGCGATATTGGCAGGTACTCAATTTTTGTCACGCCTGCTTCTAGTATGGCGCGATATTGTCGTCCAATTTTCCGTCTGTTTGTGTGTCCGTTCGTTAGTCAAATTTGCGTCGACCCTAACTTCGACCCATATGTTCAAGTTGATCTGATAAACACTATAAAGGCGATTGGTTGCCCGCAGGCGCGACATAGCCTTTGGCGGAAGACTTGTTATAGATATATGGTAATAGCGTTTTGACTTCAAATACATGTATTGGCACAGTATGCACATTGTTACGATTTCATCATATGTATGTAGCATATATATATTGTTTTGGAGAATTATTAATGAATGGCATACCTCCTTTATTTTCAGATGCGAGGCTTCAGTGAGGAGTTAGGAGTTGAAACAGTCCTTGAAAATTTGTTTATTTTGAAATTTTGTGCATGAGAAATTAAAACCTCAATCACAGATTGTCTTTCTTTATTTCCTCAAGAGTGAATGTTTGCACTTGCTAACTCTCCATAGATGGCATGCGTCAGCAATCTGTGTTTTGCGCAGAAAAATATCACAATTTTCATGAGAAACTGCTGATTTTTACAGCCATAAAAAGTAGAAGTAAAACAAAGATCAGGAATCGATACAATTAACTCACTCCCCCCACCAAAGACACCACAGGGAAAGAAACACAAACACGAAACAACCAGACCATAATGGAAACCCAAACAGAGGAAGGCCAAAAGCACAGCCATAAAAGCCACATTATACTGTATATAGAGGATCTTACATGAGTGCTCATGTATTATTGAATTTATTAAACGAGTTGAGGGGAAGAGATAAAATGCGAGGCTGTGCCGAGCATTTTATTCCTTTTCCTCAACGAGTTTAATAAATTCAATAATACATGAACACGAATGCAAGATTCTATTTATCATATGACTTTAAAACGCAATTTATTCACACTTTGTAAGCAAAAGAGTCAATATTCCGTCATAACGCGACGTCGTTAACGGCGTTGTACATGTAACGTTACGAAGCGTTACTAACTATTTTGCATATTTAATCCACTAGTGGATTACGGAATTTAAAGTATGGCGTTATTACACTCTCAGATGCGACGTCATATGATAAAGACATGTTAAAGCTGACAGAAAAAGTTTGTTTAAAGCACCGCAATGGTGAGCCCCCAGGGCCCTTTACACTAGGGTTTCCTGGATAACCAGACATATTCATACATCCTTAACCATGTAACACTTTTAAAACAGTTTTGCAAAGATGTAAGAAAATGTCTAGGGAACAGCATGAAGTAATTTCACAATGTTCCAACCCAATACAGGCATGTGTAATACTGTCTACCTTGCCATTATGTTACAAGCAACAGAGCATATGTCAGAGGGCAGTTAATGGGTTACAGGCACATACAGTACTAGTCTACTGTGATGAAATAGGAATAACAAGCAAGCAGTTAATATGGTTTTAAAAATTCTAAAGCACAGCACAAAGACAAACAGTGAACTTCACTAAATTATACAAGTAACTACTACATGTTAAAAAATATGATATACACATGCACATGAAGGGAACTAGAAATCATGCAGGTAACTAAGACGCTATTTTGTTACATTTCATACCAGTCTTAACAAAATTAACCTAAAGCACAGCGGCACTCCTGTTACATGGTGTCCTTGTGTGGTAATATTAAGTGTGTGTAATGGGGTACAATCAAAATGATAGGTTGTAAAACTGTTACTGATGACGTGCTAAGCATCTCCTGTTTGATATTGATACAATGTCTTCTTTCTTTACTTCATTTTCAGACAAGATATTTTGGACACCATGTAACGTGTGTAACGTGGTGTCCTATGTAACGAGTGTTACTCATCAGGTTAAATGTGCAAAATCAGCAGGAAATGTTACGGGTATCAGTATATATGGTATTTCAATTAATAAAAGTGCACAAGATATACAATCCTTCCCTATTTATTTTAGATTATATTCAGAACTGCCTCATTTTTTCGAAAGTTAAGGCAAGCTGATAGACTGCGGCATACAACTGAAAGTTTAGACCACTTTTCCAGAATGAAATTGGTAAATAATATTTTCCTTAGCGTTTTATTCTCTCACATTCTGTCATTTATCTTAATTTTTTAATTATCTAAACAGATATTACTGACCTAAGTGAAAACAGGAGCATATAATAGGACACCATGTAACAGGTGTTACTTTAAGGGATGAGTATAAACATGCCCTCATAACTTCTATAAACGGACTGAAGTTATCTCACTGGTAGTTGAGTATGACAGAAGGATCATTTTACTACCAGGCTGATGTTAAAAAACTTGTGATTAAAGCTGTTTGAAATTTGGCATCTGTGTCCCATTTTTTTGCCCACTACTGTGGAATCACCCATATGCAAAAACCACTCATATTTTTTCAGCAAAAATAACAAAGTTGTTGATATTGTACTTTTTGGAACAGTTAACAATGTGACCACTAATGAGCTCATTAAGCTAATGATGCTTTGAACAACTGGACCCTGGTTTTTATGATAAGAATGCAATGTCTTAGCAAATTGTGCCCTTTTTACGACAACTACAACATGTTACAATAATTTTATTTTACCAAGGAACAAGGACCCCCCCCCCCCCCCACATCGAGCTTGAAGAAATAGATGGGCTGCATGATGCTGCCACGCAGACATGAAATCCGACACCGCACATGAGTACTGGTAAACCGCTTAGAGGAGCTAAGCCTACCCTTGGTAAACCGCTTAGAGGAGCTAAGCCTACCCTTGCAGAGCGGTGCGAGTCGGACCGTCCATGCTTATAAACCCTATTGGTTTCATTTGGCGACAGGGCTTGAGATGTCAATTCATCTCAATGTTGGGTAAAAGCCCCACAAAAAAGGAAGCAATGTCTCCAAAATGACCTATACAGTGTTGAAGGGGACATTAAACCTCTAATCAAACAAACAAACAAACAAAAACCAAGGAACAAGGGAGGCAATTACGAGACTTCCTATTTGTTTTCTTGCAATGTTTATGGCCAAATTTGCAGAGTTGTCTTCTTAAGGTGAATTCATACTTGCAAAAGGGACTTTAAGGAGGCTACACTTCCATAAAACACCTTCTTCTCTTCTCATAAAAGGGCTTACTCTTAAAGGTAAGTATTTGCTCCCATTGGGACCGAATGCTTTCCTTTAAAAGGAAGCCCCATTTGACGGGGATCCAAATACCACTAAAATCACCTATTTCAGGAATTAAGCAAGCACCATTTGGATCATCAAAAGTGCTTGCTAAAGATAGGTGCTTGCTTAATACAGGTTCGTTTAAATGCATTTGTCTTTCACAGGGACCAAATGCATGCTTGCTTAAGACAAGTTGCTTGCTTAATACAGGTGGCCACTATGACAGGTTTTACTATAGTTTCACTTGGAAAAATGGCTCTGAAATCAGACATACCTACTCATCATCATCTCAGAAAGACAATTCAAATGTACCTTAAGAGTTTTCAATTAAAATTTTTAAGTTTACCATCATTACTATCCACCTTTGCTGTTCTTTTTGGCAATCAAATGGAATTCAGACCAGTGGATTTTATTGTGCACTTGTCCTTTAGACAGGCATAAAATTTTGTTGTATCCAAAAATTGCTTGGGACCAGTTGCTTAAAACTATCAACTTCATTTGTTAACGTAAAGTTAAAACTTCAATCATTAAATATAGCATATCTAATACACTAACATTTTTGCTGAAAAAAATGTGAGTAGCTTTTGCATCTGCAAAAGCTACCGTACTCACATTTTCCAGCAAAAATACTGGAGTATTGGAAATTACACTTACTTGGACAGTTAACCCTTATCCAAATGTTCAAGACAACCCCTACATTTGCAAACAGTGTAGATCCTGATCAGATGGCTTCTTGAGAAGCCATCTGATCAGGATCTACACTGTTTGTCATTGAATATTGGTTTTAAATTTAAATGAAAACATTATATCATGAAATCTGATTGGCCGAGTCAGAAATGGGTGTGGCTAATTCAAAAAATTCTGCAGGATTTGGGTTAGCAATTTGACAACTAATGAGCTCGTTAAGCTAATACTTTGAACAACTGGGCGCTGATATATAAAGATTAGTACTGGATACTTACATCTTTCAAGCACTGGTGCACACAAAGCAAGGCCATGTGATAGGTTGCTTGGTCCAAGCATTCTTACACAGTCTGTTAAAATGATAAATATAGTGGAATAAACCACAATTTGGCAATTTGGGAACACAACAATGGCAATCAGACTGTAACTAGCGCTAACTGCATATCCCCTAAATGGTGGGAAAATTATGCCCAAGCATATTCACCTATGCTCTATAAAGCTAATTTTCATTCAACTCAAAACATAGCTAAAATGACATTTCAAGGAAGAGGGTGAATAAAAAAAAAAAAACCTGAATAACAGTACCTTTAACTTCTTGTTTAAATTAAACGACCAGTTTCAGTATTTATAATACTTTTGCCAAGATGAGTGAAGCTATGATTCTGTCTATTGAAGTACCAAAAACAGTTAATCCTAAAGTTCTCTAAAATGAAATAAGTTCAGATGAAAATTTCAGATCCTTTTCTTGCTTATGCTCCGTATAAACAGTGTAAGCATCTTAGGGTTGGGAGAATATATTTTTGGGTCAATATGTTTATCAATTGACCCAAAGATACTAAGCAAAGAAGCTCTTCAGTGCTGAAGTCTATTCATGTGACTGTCACTGACTTGCCAGACATCCAGGTAACAATTATTTATAGAAAATACCTGTAATATTCTTATCACTTTGAGTTAAGTGTGTTCAAATATTCAGCAAATATTCAGTCTTTTTTTTCTTCTTTCTCACATTCATGATAAAATATGGAGGTTGTTGACTATCATCCAATCAACCAATCAATTTTGCAAATTAAAATCATTATATGATAAACAGAATCTTACACTTGTGGTCATTTTATATGAAATTTACAAAACTTGCCAAAGGCTCATTTCATAAATTTCATATATAATAACCACTCATGTAAGATCCTTTATTTATATTTATAAGTACAACTGCGATTACCATAACAATCCTAAAAATTTGGACATCTTGAGGACTTGCTGTAATTCTCCTATAATTTTTACAAATTTGTTTCACGATCCAGCAAGGAGTCCATAAGGTGTGGACGGAATGGCAATCAGTGTAGACCCTGATCAGACTGCTCCTTCAGGAGCAGTCTGATCGGGGTCTGCACTGTTTACTTCGACCTATCTGTCCCAAAACTTAGGATCATTACGGTAAACTCACCCAGTTTCTCCATGACCTTGTTGTAATCAGAGGTGAGATGCTGCAAAACGCGGATGTCATGTCCGAACGACACCAGGGCAACGTTCTCTTTCAGATCTGGATTCCTGATCAGACCTAGAATCAGAAAATTATTTTAGTACAGGCCATCCTTAACCCATTGAACATGGCAACCCCTACCTCTGCAAACAGCGTAGATCCGGATAAGATCACTAGATAAGATTCTTGGAAGCCATCTGATCAGGATCTACACTGTTTGTCATGAAGTTTGTGAATTAAACAAATACATTATATCAAGCAATTTGATTGGTGGATTGTCAGAAATGGGTGTGGCTGAATTAATTTATTCAGCAGGATAAGGTATAAGCCTTCAAACACTAATCAGAACTAGAAGACACCATATTTAGGGGAATAGGTACACCTTCTGGGGAGGCAACTCCTGCAAAAGTACTTTTGTCTTTTTCCATGGGACAAGGCTTACAGAAAAGCGAACAGGAAGTCCAGAACATTGTTTCCCTTTGAAAAATGGTGGAAAAAATTCGTCAAGTGTTCCCATTCCCCGTAAGATAACAAACCCGTGTGCTAAAAATGGTGATTTTTTTACTGCTATAAGAAGTATTTTAAGATTATTTTATACTTATATATCTTTCTTATTTCTCATTGTGGCAGTTCTCATGAGTATCCACAATCTATGTTACTGAGAAAAAATAAAGAACATAATGTATACCCCACAAATATATATATATAAAAAAAGGTTTAGAGGGGTGTTTATTAAAAGGACTTGTTAACGTGATGAGTTTCAAACTAGAAATGTGTCCAGACGACACAGATGCCCCCGCCAAGGGCCCCGCCCCACCCCGAAAATCCATGTTGCAACAAAATTTTCAAAGTGTGTGACCTTGACCTTGAGGTTATGGGCAGGGTCGTTGGTATGGGTGAATGAGACTTGGGACCTGTATCTATCATCATTCCAAATATGAAGCCAATCTATAAGTATGAGCCCTAAAACTTTAAAAGCATAATAAGACTAAGTCTGTGACCTTGACCTTGAGGTCAGGGGTGGGGGTATATACAACTTTGGACCTGTAACTATCATCATACCAAATATGAAGCAAATCTATACGGTTTGGTGAGTATGAGCTCTTAATAAACTTTAAATAAAAAATTTCTTTGTCTGTGACCTTGACCTTTAGGGCACATGCATGGGTGGGGGTATTGGACCAGTATCAATCATCATACGAAATATAAACTTAATTCATCGTATGATTTGGAAAATATAAACTCTTAAAATATCTAATTTAAAATTTCTAAGTCTGTGATCTTGACCTTGAGTTCATAGGCATGGGTGAGAGTATCGCTGAATAAAATGGACAGGTATCTAACATCATACCAAGTATAAACTCAATCCATCACACGATTTGGAAAATATCAACTCTTAAAATATCTAATTAAAAATTTCTAAGTCTGTGACCTTGAAGCCATAGGCATGAGTGTGGGTATTGCCAAATCCATAATATGGTTTGGAAAATTTGAGCTCTTTAAAATCTTTAACATTAAAATTGTCTAAGTGTGTGACCTTGACCTTGAGGTCATAGGCATGGGTGGGGGTAATGCTGAATAAAACATATGAACCAAAGCCATCCTAAAAGTTCAGGTTCTACCAGGTACAAATACCTTAACTGAAGTCTTTAACATGGAAAATTTCTAAGTCCATGACCTTGACCTTGAGGTCATGGGCATGGGTGGGGGTATCGCTGAATAAAACTTTGGACCTATCTCTATAATCATACCAAATTCCATCAAATGGTTTGGAAAATATGAGTTCTAAAATGTTCAGTTCTACCTGTTACAAAAACCTTAACCTGAATCTTTAACATTAAAATTGTCTAAGTCTGTGACCTTGACCTTGAGGTCATAGGCATGGGTGGGGGTAATGCTGAATAAAACATATGAACCAAAGCCATCCTAAAAGTTCAGGTTCTACCAGGTACAAATACCTTAACTGAAGTCTTTAACATTGAAAATTTCTAAGTCTGTGACCTTGACCTTGAGGCCACAGGCATGGGTGGGGATATTGCTTAATAAAACTTTGGACTTATATCTATCATCATACCAAAGATGAACCAGTTCCATGAAATGGTTAGGAAAATATGAGTTCTAAAAGTTAAGGCTCTACCTGTTACAAAAACCTTAACCTGAGGTAACCGGTTACAGGATCACATACATACGTACGTACACACACACGTACAGACCAAACTGAAAAACTATATGCCCCCGGCATCATGCCAATGCGGGGGCATAAAAAAACAATTTTTTTTTTCCTTATTTTCTCTCTCTATCTTCAGATACTGCTGATGCCCTCACGGGGGCATTTTGGCAGGAGAGAAAAAAAATGACATTAAATGAGAATCATCTGCTATTAGCAGTTGGCAGTGATTGTCTGCTGTGTAATATTTGTCAGTGAATTGAGGGTTAAAATTGGTTTGGCTACAGTTATATCAGCCAAGTCATGATGAAATGTATTTGACATTTTGAACCCTTATCTTGCTGTTCATGACAACCCCTATCTTTGCAAACAGTGTAGATCCAGATCAGATGGCCATCTGATCAGGATCTACACTGTTTGGCATTCAGTTTATGAATTTGTAGCAATAAATTACATCAAGTAATTTGATTGGTTGATAGACAGCAATGGGTGTGGCTTAAATGAATATTCAGCAAGATAAGGGTTAACTGACTATGCTGTATTGATCCAAGGTCATCTATATTAACACCAGGTCAACCAATATTAACTGGAGGTAACGTGATATCAGGCCAGTCATCAGTCAGACGCGCATCCAACTTAGCTACCGAGGCCACGGCGATTACTGTATGGATGCATCAGGAGCCGAAACTGACTCTTAACACTATCAAACTGTACAAATGTAAAACCAATTGATTAGCAATTAACACCATGTTACTAAATGATACAGAAGTTTCCATGGAACAGTGACCACAAGCATGTGCAACTGGTGAAATCACAGATCCAGGCGCATATGGCACTCAGGCAGGGAGTGTGATCTCATGTTCCCCCTCAAGACTTAAAGTAACAAATCTGTTACACTGCAAATCCTTTCTGTGACATTTTGTACATTGTTGCAATGTTCTCCAAGCAATTCTTTTGAAGCCAACATCGGTAGAAGTAAATGTTTACAAGTTACTTCATCCAACATGCCCTTCTGCATGCACTGGCATGGGTTGATTATGGTGCTGACATCACGAAAACACACCTATATAATTTTGACCCATTGAACCCCACTTTTATATAGTAAAACTGGGATTTACAGGGGTAAGCCTTGTTTTTCTTATTTCTGCTCTAAAATATAGATTGTGGGAACTCCATAGAACCACCTCAATGAGGCTGTTCTAACGAGTACCCTCAAGCTCTATTTTGAGCAGAAATAAGAGAAATATCACAAGTTTTCATCTTAATTTTTTTCTTCTTTTTCTGCTATAAAATTTACGGAGTATTTGTATAAATGTGTTTTAGTATTGGTGTGGGAAAATGTTAAAGTAATAATAGAATGAGAATTCAATATTGAACTGGAAATGCGTCCACAGGACACAGATGCCCACAAGTGAAAATATGTTGATGTTAGTATTAATCCAAAGAAAGTAATTGACCGTGTTTAAGTTTTGGACCCTTTTTTTACATTTGACCTCTAAGTATGACCTTGATCTTGGAGGTATGAACCTGGGTTTTGCGCATGACACATTGTCTAATGAGGGTGAACATTTCTGTTGTGCATGACACATTATCTAATGACACTGAACATTTCTGTAAAGTAGATCTAATTTCAAAATCCATACCGAAAATAAGAAAGTTATTGACAGCGTTTTAAGTTTCTTACCCTTTCTTTTGACCTTTGACCTCCAAGTAGAACCTTGACCTTGGAGGTACAAACTTGGGTTTTCTGCATGACACATTGTCTCGTGATGGTGAATATTTCTGTAAAGTAATTTCAAAATCCATCCAGAAATAAGAAAGTTAATGACCGCGTTTAAGTGTAGGACCGTTGACCGCTATTAGTACGACCTCGACATTGGGGGTACTGACCTGGGTTTTGTGAGTGACACATCGTCCCATGATGGTGAACATTTCTGCTAAGTAATTTCAAAATCCATACAGAAAATAAGAAAATTATTAACCATATTTAAGTTTTGGACTCTTTTTTTGACATTTGACCTCTAAGTACGACCTTGACCTTGGAGGTATGGACCTGGGTTTTGCACGTGACACATCCCCTCATCATGATGAACATTTCTGCCATGTAATTTCAAAATCCATTCTGAAATAAGAAAATTACTGACCGTGTTTAAGTTTTGGACCCTTTTTTGACATTTGACCTCTAAGTAAGACCTTGACCTTGGAGGTATGGACCTGAGTTTTGCGCGCAACACATAGCATCATCTTGCTGAACCTTTCTGCCAAGTAATTTCAGAATCCATTCAGAAATGAGTAAGTTATTGACTGCGTTTAAGTTTCGCGCCCTTTTTTTACCTTTGACCTCTAAGTACAACGTTGACCTTGGAGGTACGGACCTGGATTTTGTGCTTGACACATTGCACGATCCGCAGAAAAAGCGACCGACTGAAGTCGGTTGATTTTCTAAGAGTGCCCTAAAATCACCGTGTCATTCTGCCAGTCTGTCAGTCTGTCCGTCCGTATAACCCGTTTGTGAAAATTGGTGATAGTGACTTAACCGCTTGGAATATTTAAACAATTTTTGGCATACTGATAGATATCAATGAGATCCAACCAATGGACTTGCGAAATATTAAATTCCATTTAGTATAGCCTCGCCGAGGCGAAAAATGTGAAAATTTCCGAACTGCTTCTCCTCGGAAACCGTTGGGCCGATTGAAGTCAAATTTCATATGGAGCCTCTATGGGATGGGGGAAACCAAAATTTGCTCATGGGGTCCAGGTCACATGACCAAAATGGCCGCCAAGCCATATATGGTAAAAACCCTTTCAAAAATAGTCTTCTCCAGAACCACTGTGCAGATTTCCACAAAACTTGATAAATAGCATCTGGGACGTAGGCCCATCATAAATTGCTAAAATGGTGACCCTGGGTTGACCTTGACTTTCTTTGTGCCTAGATCAAACTTTGACACATATGCTTTTGTATTGGAAAAGTGAGAATGCATTTTATCCTGCAAACGATTCAGAATACAGTACTAAAGTATAAGATATATTTCTGCTCCTTTCGATAAGGCGCATTTATTGGGGGAACCGTTTTAGGTCCAGGTCACATGACCAAAATGGCCGCCATACCCATATATGGTAACACTCATGAAGCTAAAAGCATCCGGCGGGTCGTGCACTTCAGCTGAAGCACTGGTTGTCTCATTATGGTTATCATTTCTGCCGAATAATTTCAAAATCCATCAAGAAATAAGGAAGTTATTGGCCGTGTTTAAGTTATGGATGCACACATGGACGAATGGACAGGGACAACACTGCATGCCCATTCCACCATACTTCGAATGGCAGGGCCATAAAAATATGGTCATTTTTGCTAATTGATCTATACATTTTACAAGCAAGCTTATGAATATTTCGAGCATTCAGTTTCACAGAGTAATGTTCAATTGATCATTAGTAACTTAAATAAATTGACGATCGACCACAAAATATGAGAAGAATTCAACTACAGTCAACCCTCTATATACTGACAATCTATATAACGACAAAACTTGCTATAGCGGCAAGTTCAATGGACAAAATGAGACTATGGAAAATATGTATCTAATATGCCAAGAAACAAACACTGTGGGCATTTGTTAAAATGCTTCTAACAAATATCCATAACATTTGTTTCCTTGATTTGTTTGTTTGTTTGATTTGAGGTTTAACGTCCCCGTCAACACTGTAAAGGTCATTTTGGAGACGTTGCTTCCAATTTTGTGGGACTTTTACCCGACATTGAGATGAAATAACATCTCATGCCCTGTCGCCCAATGAAACCAATAGGGTTTATTAGCATGGACGGTCCGCCTCGCACCGCGGTTCCTGGACAGGCTTAGATCCTCTAAGCGGTTTACCAGTACTAGTGTGCGGGCCGAATTCAGCTCTGCGTGGAAGCATCATGCAGCCCATATATTTCTTCCAGCCCCTATGGGCGGGGGCGGTTTGTTTCCTTGAGTAATTAAATAAAAATAAAAAAATGAGTTCCTTTAAGAGCAATGAAAACATTCATAAGAAAGAAGATGGGTCATACTATGTAGTTTCGGCTAATAAAGCCTCATCAGTGACCCTGTAATGATCCGGCAAAGAAAGCCAGAGGAAACATACTGCAATTTTGCGAATTTCGAATAGGCAGTCGATTCAAAGACTGATATAAATCAAAATGGGGTCAAAATAATTAAAAATCTGTCTAGAATACGAGTCTAAACCAATAATGCATTTCCGATTTCTCAGAATATTCAGGCTGATCTCAAAGGACCAAAAGTAAAATATAAACTGCACTATGGTTAACCCTTGTTCTGCTGAGCCCGGATATACCTTATTTTTCAAACAATGAAGATCCAGATCTGATGGCTTCTGACGAAGCAATCTGATCAGGATCTACATTGTTTGCCATTCAGATTGTGAATTTGTTGCAATAATTTGCATCAAGTAATCTGATAGGTTGATAATCGGTAGTACGTGGGTGTGACATATTTAAATATTTAGCAGGTCAAGGGTTAAGGGGAAAAAGGTCTTGTATTACATGTATTTACTGCACTACTCCTTCTTAGGGGTTGAAATTCTAAACATGTACAGTGGCAAATTCCTAACAAAGGCAAAATGCTAGGGAAAAAAATACCGTCATTAATATTCTAATGAGGGTCCTCTAACCCATTTTCTACCGGAAACTCAAAAACTGGTAATTGGCAAACAGTGCAGGCCCAGATCAAACGCCGCAAATTTTGTAAAAAAAAAACAACCTGACACCCCTAAAGTTCGAATGAACTCCTGCCATATATAAGGAACAAGATTCCATTTGGTTTTGTTTTGTTTGATTTGAGGTTTAACGTCCCAGTCAACATTGTACAGGTCATTTTGGAGACGTTGCTTCCAATTTTGTGGGACTTTTACCTGACATTGAGATGAAATGACATCTCAAGCCCTGTCACCCAATGAAACCAAGAGGGTTTATAAGCATGGGCGGACCGACTCACGCTGCTTTGCCTGGAAAGGCTTAGATCCTCTAAGCTGTTTACCAGTACTCATGTGCGGGTCAGTTTCAGCTCTGCATGATAGTTTCATGCAGCCCATATATTTCTTCAAGCCGCGATGGATGGGGGCCGTGATTCCATTTGGTACAAAAAGGGCTTATTTAGTAATATCCCTTCTGCACCAGCATATGAAGTTTATGTTTCAGAGTTAATCCGTTATGCTAGAGCCTGTTCCAAGTATCAGGACTTTATGGAACGTGGGAAGGTGCTCACTACCAGGTTGTTATGCCAGGGGTATCAAAAACCAAACTGGTATCAACACTACAGATGTTCTATGGGGGGCATCATGATCTTGTTGATCCGTACAATGTGGCACTTTCCAGAGTTGTTTCTGATATGTTTGCCAATGGAAAGCCATAGGAAGACTTCCAAAATCTCGGACATACCCTTCTCGGCATTTACACCTTTTCTTCGTTTGGGTTGATGGGCATGGTGGGCGAAGCTTGCTTACCAAGTAATGCTTACTATCTGCGGACGCCTGATTACACTCTTCTGGAGTCCATGTCTGTTGATCTGAACATTGATATTTGCCATTTTGTCTATGGACTAATGATTTTGGATTAACGCTTTGGTACTACGACCTAAACTACTTAGTACCTGTAAGAAAGTTGAAGAGAGATTCCACTGCAACATCAAATGCTTCCACTCCCATGTATATGCTGGTATCCAGTAATATAATGGTACACTGAGCATCTTCCAGAGGGTCCTCGAATGTAAGAGCTTAAACAAAATACAGTCAAACTTCAATGGCTCGAACACCTTTGGGACTGCAGTTACCAGGAGGCATAACGAGACACTTTTGGACATCTTTTCGGTGTTCTATAATGAAAATGTATGCTTTGTGTACTCATTAGAATTGCCTCATCGAGGAGATTCTAATGAGTACACACAGCATACAAATGAAAATGTATGCTGTGTGTACTCATTAGAATCGCCTCATCGAGGCGATTCTAATGAGTACACACAGCATACATTTGGAAGATAAAAGACTAAAATCTCCTTAATTATCCCCCACTATTTCTTATGTAGAGGATTTCGCTAGCTAGGGGCTCAAGAATGGGTTCGACACATCAACGGTAAACGAGCCATCGGTGTTCCAGCCATCGAAGTTCTACTGTACATCATAATTTTGTTATTTATCATATAACATGGACAATGTCATGCCATAACAAGAGCTGTCATCAGACAGCATAGCTCGCCTGGAGTTGTCACTGAGATCATAAGCATCGGTGGGGATATTGCTGAATAAACCTTTGGATTTTTATCTATCATCATACCAAATATGAACCAAATTCATCATTATGGTTTGGAAAATACACGAGGTCTCAAAACTTCACCATAAAGTCTGTGATCTTCACTTTGATGTCATGGGCAGAGGTTTTTGCTGAATAAGACTTTGGATCTATCCTCATACCAAATATGAACCAAATCCATCAAATTCTTTGAAAAATAGGAGCTCTTCAAAAGCTTTAACGTAAAATAGTCTGTGATCTTGACCTCAAGTATGGGTGGGGGTATTGTTGAATAAAACTTTGGGTCTAATTCTATCATTATACCAAATATGAACCAATCCATGGTCATGGACAGTGGTATTGTTGAATAAAGCTTTGGACCTATATTTATCATCATACCAAATATAAACCAAATATGTCATTTGGTTTGGAAAATATCAGCCCCTGAAAAACTTAATTATAAAATTTTTTCTAAGTCTGTGACCTTGACCTATAGGTCATGGGCATGTGCAGTGGTATTACTGAATAATGCTATGGACCTACTCTGGTATATCCATCATCACACCAAATATGAGCCAAATCCATCATTTCATTCGGAAAATATGAACTATTAAAAACTTTAACATAAAATTTTCTAAGTCTGTGACCTTGACTTGTGGTCATGTGCATGGGCGAGGCATAGCTGATTAAAACTTTGGACCTGTATCTATCATCATACCAAATATGAACCAAATCCATCTCACTGTTTGTAAGCTATGAGTTCTTAAAAAACTTTATGGTAAATGCGGACGACAACTCCAATTCCAATGCCAACACTAACGCCAACGCCTGGGGTAGTGCAATAGGTCTTTTTGGACTCAGTCCAGGCGAGCTAAAAATGAGCATAGGTTTAGGTATAACACTATTAACCCTTATCTTGCTGTTCACGACAACCCCTATCTTTGCAAACAGTGTAGATCCAGATCAGATGGCTTCTGAAGAAGCCATCTGATCAGGATCAACACTGTTTGGCATTCAGTTTATGAATTTGTAGCAATAAATTACATCAAGTAATTTGATTGGTTGATAGACAGAAATGGGTGTGGCTTAAATGAATATTCAGCAAGATAAGGGTTAACCTCCCAAATGTTACTTAACCACATATTCCAAGAGGAACAGGTGAGTAGGTACCCAATTAACCCATTTCAGACTGGAAACCCCTAAACGGGTACCGTGGCAAACAGTGCAGGCCCAAATCAGACGCCGCAGAACGCGGCGTCTGATCAGGGCCTACATTATTTGCAAAAAGTTCAATCCATTTTCCAAATCAAATTTTGAAGAAAATACTACCTGACACCCCTAAGTTTTGAAATGGACTCCTGTTATACATGTATATAAGGAGGAAGATTCCATTTGGTACAAAAAGGGTTAAACTGAAAAGAATACCAGATAAAAATACTACCCATTTTGTTTCAGCTGCAACATTCTATTTCTGGCACTGCTGTCAAATGTAAGGTCAAAGATACCAGCAACAATCAAGTTTCTTTTATCTGTAATATTTCGGCCCCCGCCCATTTGGACTTGAAGAAATATATGGGCTGCATGATGCTTCCACGCAGAGCTGAATCCGGCCCGCACACTAGTACTGGTAAAATGCTTAGAGGATCTAAGCATGTCCAGGAACCGCTGTGCGAGGCGGACCGTCCATGCTAATAAACCCTATTGGTTTCATTGGGCGACAGGGCTTGAGATGTCATTTCATCTCAATGTCCGGTAATAGTCCCACAAAATTGGAAGCAACGTCTCCAAAATGACCTTTACAGTGTTGACGGGGACGTCAAACAAACAAATCTGTAATATTTAATTTTGACAATAAAAGTCTTCACTGTACTGGATCAAGAGCACACTCACCACTGATTGGTCAATGTATTACCAACAGCACCAAAAATATTGTTGAAATTTACATCATTTTGAGGCCACAGGTGCAAAGTTGGCACACTGACTGTAAAAAGTGACTGACTTATATATGACACATGGTGTACATACTTGCCATAAACGATATAGAGGAAAATCAAAATCTTTTGATCTGGCAATTTGGAAATCATTTTTTTTCTTTTTTTTTTTACATCACGTGAACTAGTCCCTGAAATGAAGACCCCCCTATACCCACTTTATATAGAGAAATGGGGGTTTATGGGGGTATACATTATTTTTACTCCAAGACATAGGTTGTGGGTACTCGTTAGAACCGCCTCAATGAGGCGGTTCTAACGAGCACCCACAACCTATGTTTGCAGTCATTATAAGAAAAATATCACAGAATTCCATCAGAAAATTAGCCATTTTGGAGATGTGAAAATAATGCACTATCGCGCATGGGTGTGTTATCGTAATGAGTTAACCCTTGTCCTGCTGAACCCGAATATGCCTTTTCTTTGAAACAATGTAGATCCAGATCAGATGGCTTCTGAAGAAGCCATCTGATCAGGATCTACATTGTTTGTCATTCAGGTTGTGAATTTGTTGTAATAATTTGCATCAAGTAATCTGATTGGTTGATAATCGGTAGTGGGTGTGGCATATATGAATATTCAGCAGGACAAGGGTTAAAAGAAGAGGATGTTGCAGCTGAGACAAAATGGATAGTAAGAAAGTGCAGCAAAAAACAATCCAGGTTACCCAAATCATATTGACATACTTGCATATAATTCTTACAGATCCAACATCTTCTGTACCATATAATAACCCAGCCAGGGCTGTCATTCATTGTTCTTGCCTTTGATATGCTTGCTTTTTACAAATGCACATGTACAGAACTGTTTTACCCTTTTTGTACCCGAAACCTCAAAATGGGTAATTGGCAAACAGTGCAGGCCTCAGAACGTGGCGTCTGATCAGGGCCTACACTGTTTGCAAAAAGTTCAGCCATTTTCCAAATAAATTTCCCAGAAAATACAAACTGACACCCCTAAATTTTGAAATGGACTTGTGCTGTACGTAAGGTGAAAGATTCCATTAGGTGAAGAATGGGTTGTGAAAATGCACAGAAGGATGTACATTACCTAATTAGTTCCATCATAATGTGGGTTATACATGTATTTTCTACTGTAATAATCATAAACATTCGGACACATTAAGTCATCAAGGTGTCTGAATTTTTAGGAATTTTAGGGCATTTTGTTCTCCAAACAGTAGCATTATAGAGGAACTGTACTGTTCCTCTCCACTGTGTATGCATGTGTATGCATGAGTGTGTTCACATGCATACTTGTGTGAAGGTCAAAAGAAAATTGAGCGATGTTTACCTAGTGTAAAAATCCTAATAATTTGGACACATTTAGATTTTGCTGTAATTCTCCTAAATTTTTAACAAATTTGTTTCATGATCCAGTAAGGAGTCCAAAAAGTGCAGCCAGAATGGCAAACAGTGTAGACCCTGAACTCTGGGCTTGCCCTGTATGCTTAGATATGTTTCTGTATGTTTCTGAGATATATTGTCCCAATACTGAGGATCATTAACCCTTATCTTGCTGTTCACAACAACCCTTATCTTTGCAAACAGTGTAGATGCAGATCAGATGGCTTCTGAAGAAGCCATCTGATCAGGAACTACACTGTTTGGCATTCAGTTTATGAATTTGTAGCAATAAATTACACCAAGGACAGAAATGGGTGTGGCTTAAATGAATATTCAGCAAGATAACGGTTATGTATATGACAGCTCGCATACCTTTGGGACCATGAAAAATTTGTTGTTTGAGAGAGGGATAGTTTGAGCCATCGAGGGTCAATCTTAGAGCCAGGTCAGGAGGCATTGTATGGACATCTTTTCAATTTTCTTCAAAAGAAATGTATGTTGTGTGTACTCATTAGAATCGCCTCATTTTCAAGATTAAATAAGACAATTATCCTGAGCATATTTAACAAGAGGCCCATGGGCCACAATGCTCACCAGAACTCAGGCGGACACTGCCCACTGGCAGCCATGTATGGTTTCAGGTTTTAATTTATTGATTATAAAGTCTCCCAAAAAAACCCCATTTCAAAATGAGCACCCATGTGGACTCTGTATCTGAAATATTAGGCCTTTTATGAGGAGGAAGGATGAGACATGGACCCAACAGAGCTCTGAATGGTATCACTGAATCCATCTTATCATAAGGCACATGAATATATATGGTTTAGGGGTTGGGATGTGTACTGTTCCTGAGATATAAGGCCTTTTAAGCTGCGAAGGGGTTGGAGCATAGCCCTGGCAGACCCCAGGAAAGCCAAGATTGTTGTCGCTGAATGTGTCTTATAATAAGGACCAAGAAAATTTATTGTTTAGGGGTGGGGATATGAACAGTTTCCAAGATATGAGGCCCTCTTATGAAATGATGAGGAGAGGAATGGCCCCTGTGGACTGACTGTGTCTAATCATAAGAAACAAGAATATATATGATTATGAGGTGGGGATCTTAATGGTGTCTGAGATATATGGCCTTTTATGAAGTAAAGGCGTGGGCCATGGCATCAGCATGTTGCCCTAGCACATAGACGCATTGATGTGAGTGAATGAGTCTTATTATAGGGAACACAAATATACATATTTTTGGGGTGGGGATCTGAACAGTTTCTGAGATATATTGCATTTTATGAAGTGGAAGGGTGGGGCAAAGCCCCAGCACACCCCCAGAGACCCCTAGGTTGGTCTCACTGAATGCGTCTCATCATAAGGAACAAGAATATATATAGTTTAGGGTTGGGGGTTCTGAATGGTTTCCGAGATATTAAGCCTTTTACGAAGTAGAGGGGGTTGGGCGTGGCCCGGGCACATCCCAGAGGACCCCCATGTTGGTTTCAATGAATGCGTCTTATCATATGAAACAAGAATATATATGGTTTTGGGATGGGGATCTGAATGGTTTCTGAGACGTATCACCATTTAATAAGTGGAAGGGTGGGGAACAGCCCCCGTGCGGCCCGGGAGACCCTTAGATTGGTATCACTGAATGCGTCTTATCATACGGAACAAGAATTTATATGCTTTAGGGGTGGGGATCTGAACGGTTTCTGAGATATTGGGCTTTTACTAAGTGCAGGGGGTGGGGCATAGCCCTGGCACATCCTAGGGGACCCCCAGATTGGTGTCAATGAATGCGTCTTTTCATAAGAAACAAGAATATACATGGTTTTGGGGTGGGGATCTGAAGGGTTTCCGAGATATATCACCTTTTATGAAGTGGAAGGTTGGGGCATAGCCCTGGTGCGGCCTGGGAGATCCTTAGGTTGATATCACTGAATGCATCTTAACATAAGGAACAAGAATTTATATGGCTTAGGGGTGGGGATATGAACGGTTTCTGAGATATTGGGCCTTCTATGAAGTGGAGGGGTCAGGCATAGCCCCCGTGCGGCAAGGGAGACCCTAAGGTTGGTATCACTGAATGGGTCTTGTCATAAGGAACAAGAATTTAAATGGTTTAGGGGTGGGGATCTGAACAGTTTCTGAGATATTCAGCCTTTTACGAAGTGGAGGGGGTGGGGCATAAGCCCCGCCACATCCTAGGGGACCCTCAGATTGGTGTCACTGTATGCGTCTTATCATAAGAAACAAGAATATATATAGTTTAGGGGTGGGGATCTGAATGGTTTCTGAGATATATGGCATTTATGAAGTGAAAGGGTGGGGCATGGCCCCAGCGCACCCCAGAGAGACCCCAATGTTGGTATCACTGAATGTGTCTTATCATAAGGAACAAGAATATATATGGTTTAGGGGTGGGGATCTCAATGGTTTCTGAGATAAATGGCATTTTATGAAGTGGAGGGGGTGGGGCATGTCCCCGGCACATCCCGGGGGGACCCCAAGGTTGGTGTCACTTAATGCATCTTAGCATAAGGAACAAGAATATATATAGTTTAGGGGTGGGGATCTGAATGGTTTCTGAGATAAATGGCATTTTATGAAATAGAGGGGGCAGGGCATGTCCCCGGCACATCCCGGGGGACCCCCAGGTTGGTGTCACTTAATGCATCTTATCATAAGGAACAAGAATATATATGGTTTAGGGGTTGGGATCTGTAAGGTTTCTGAGATATAAGGCATTTTATGAAGTGGAGGGGGCAGGGCATGGCCCCGGCACAACCTAGGGGACCCCCAGGTTGACATAAAAGCATATGGCTGAGAGAAGTTTACTCAAGGAACATGTTTATGTAAGTTTTGTAAAAATATCTGCAATGACTTGGCAGTAAATGCCATTTTTCAGTTTTCCCCATTATAAGTCAATGGAAACTCTAAGTTGCCATAGCAACAAAACTAAAAGGCCAAATTTCATAAAAAACACAATGCCTGTAAAGGCAAATATGGTGAATATTTTCATAAAGTCTCAGCCTCCTAGAGCATATGGTTTCTGAGGAGATTTTTTTTAAAGTATTTTTTTTTTCTATTTTTTGCATTTTGGTTTCCATGGCAACCATTAAAATTGAGCAGTAGGCCTAAAATCATATGGTACATACTAGATTGCTTAAGGAACATTTCTATGAAAGTTTTGTTCCAATATCTGCAAAGGCTTGGCAGTTAATGCCATTTTTCAATTTTCCCCATTATAAGTCTATGGGAGCTCTAAGTTGCCATAGCAACCAAATTAAAAAGCTGATTTTCATAAAAAACACAAACTTTCAATCCCCCAGCCCAAGGATGCTACAGATAAAATTTGGGCTGAATCGGTCCAGTGGCTTCAGAGAAGAAGATGTTTGAAAGTGTTGACGTTAGACGACGACAGACGACGACGACGACAACGACGACGACGCCGGACAACTGCCTATCCTATAAGCTCCCCTGGAGCCTTCGGCTCTGGTGAGCTAAAAATTAAGTTTTAAAATGTTTCGGTAGCGACTGGAGATGGAGTTTGAAACAACCGTGGTAAACAAGCCATCGATGTTTGAGCCCCAGAAGTGTCACTGTAACAGTCTTATTTTTGTTTGATTTGGGGTTTAACGTCCCAGTCAACACTATAAAGGTCATTTTGGAGACGTTCCTTCCAATTTTGTGGGACTTTTACCCGACATTGAGATGAAATGACAACACAAGCCCTGCTGCCCAATGAAATCAATAGGGTTTATAAGCATGGACGGGCCGACTCGCACTGCATTACCTCAGCAGACTTCGATCCTCTAAGCAGTTTACCAGTACTCGTGTGCGGGTTGGTTTCATGTCTGCGTGGAAGCATCATGCAGCTCATCTATTTCTTCAAGCCCTGATGGGCGGGGTCTAATCACTGTAACAGGGAAACTGTGAACAAATATGAACATACCCGTTTCTTTCTCGTCTTGTAGTATCCCAACAAACAACTTCTTTGGTACATCTTTATAATTGTCTGGAGAAAAATAAAGTTTGATAAGATGCTGGTAATCCTGAAAGTTCAGGCACAGCAGGCAACATTCTATATTTTGTGAGCAGTCTGATTAGGTCTCGCACTGTTTGCTTGTATGTAAAACGTTCTTAAAAATTCTTAATCAAAGCAATGAGAGTACTGGTGGGTCGATTGTCTCTGGGTGTAGTTAGGAAAAATGGGCCTGAGTGTGGACTGTTTCGTTTAACCCTTAAACTCTTTTACTGAAAGCAAACCGTGTAGACCCTGATCAGACGCTGCGTTTTTCGGGGCCTGACCCTAAAATTCCTATACTCTAAGCAAGCAGTGAAGACCCTGATCAGACGCCGTGTTCTGTGGCGTCTGATCTGGGTCTACACTGTTTACCTAGCCTTACCCATGATTCCAGCCTAGATTTTACAGTTAACCTTTTCAAGTAAACACGCCGACCTCACTGCGATAAGATTCTGAGCCCTGCTGTGCCTGGATATGCCTTATTTTCCAAACAATGAAGATCCAGATCAGATGGCTTCGTCATGGCTTCTGACGAAGCCATCTGATCAGGATCTACATTGTTTGCCATTCAGATTGTGAATTCTGTGCAATAATTTGCATCAAGTAATCTGATTGGCTGATAATCGGCAGTGGGTGTGACATATTTAAATATTCAGCAGAACAAGGCTTAAAAACGTTTGAAGGAAGATGCAGAAGACAAAACTATGCAGCATTTTCAGATGCAGTTTTCAAGGGTAGAAACTTAGCTATACTGTACTGATGTCTGTTTACAGTCGAACTTCAAGCCCCCGCCCATAGGGGCTTGAAGAAATATATGGGCTGCATGATGCTTCCACGCAGAGCTGAATCTGGCCCGCACACTAGTACTGGTAAACCGCTTAGAGGATCTAAGCCTGTCCAGGAACCGCGGTGCGAGGCGGACCGTCCATGCTAATAAACCCTATTGGTTTCATTGGGCGACAGGGCTTGAGATGTCATTTCATCTCAATGTCGGGTAAAAGTCCCACAGAATTGGAAGCAACGTCTCCAAAATGACCTTTACAGTGTTGACAGGAACGTTTAACCTCAAATCAAACAAACAAAACAGTCGAACTTCAATGGCTCGAACACCTTTGAGACCTCGAAAATCTGTTCGAGACAGGGGTAGTTCGAGCCACTGAGGTTACTGTCAGGAGGCATAACGAGATATATTTTGACATCTTTTCGGTGTTCTATAATGAATATGTATGCTGTGTGTACTCATTAGAATCGCCTCATCGAGGCGATTCTAATGAGTACACACAGCATATATTTGCAAGATAAAAGACTAAAATCTCCTGAATTATTTCCCACTATTTCTTATGTAGAGGATTTTGCTATGGGCTCAAGAGTGGGTTCGACTCATCCATGGAAAACGACTCAAACGAGCCATCGTTGTTTGAGCCATCGAAGTTCTACTGTATGTTGAATGCTGAATCTTCTTGCAAACTTTTCAAAAATACATTTTGCTTACCAGCAAACAGTGTGGATGAAGATCAGACTGCTCCTTTGGTCCAAACTGTTTGCATCAATGACTTTTAAAGTAATCAGGCAGACGACAAAACAGACAACAATTTTTGTGACCTGCTTCTACCCCAGCTAATAGGAAAAGTAGAAGTAAAACAAAGATCAGGAATCGATACAATTAACTTACTCCACCCATCAAAGACCCCAAAGGGAAAGAAATACAAACATTAAGCGACCAGACCATAATGGAAACCTAAACAAAGGAAGGCCATAAGGACAGTTACTTTCCCACAAAATGGCCATATGGCCATCCAAAATTAAAAGACACAAGTGATACACACAGTAAGTAACAAACAACAACATAAATAAATCGCCACAGAAGAACCGCCTTGGAACGGTGAGTGGAAAGATTTCCACTGGGGGGCTTAAATCGATTTTACGTGGCCACAATCCTCGCCCTTACTTCCGTCGCGATTTAGACAAATAATTTGTTCAGTCCGCATGAAGGCCTCCTAACTCATCGGTGCAAAATCTCTGTGAACACAAAAAATTAAAGAACCACAGAGGTGAGACAACGGTGAGGACTCGACAGCAACAAACCACTGAAATGCTGGAGCAAAAAAACCAACAGTTAGACCCTGCACATTGATATGAGAACCACTGAAGTCCTTGATTAGCCTGTGCATGTGTGTACAAACATGATTATCATACACTACTAGACATGTAAACCATTAAATTCTGTTAAAATCCCATTAAATTCCTGTTAATTATTAAAAACCTGTTAAAGCAACCCATTACTTTTTGTTCGCAAAAATTAATGGCTTTGCAATTTCACCCATTAAATTCATGTTAATGACCATTAAAACAGAAGTTAAACCATTAAAATACCATTACTTTTTTAAGGTTCCATTAATCTTTGACCATTAAAAATTCAATGGCCCATTAATTTTTGTTTTCGATGTATTTTAATGGTCATGACCTTTTTGTTAATGGTCATTAATATGAAAATTCATGGGCATTAAAATCCCCTCCTATTTTAATAGGCATTAATTTTCAAAAATTACTTATTAATGGCCATTATAGTCAACTTTAATGGTCATTAAATAATTATCGTTTTTCACAACCATTAAAAAGTAAGTATTCATGCCATTAATTCTGAATTAATGGCCATTAATAGAATTGTATTAAATAATGGCCATTAACATCATTAACCACAAACCTCTCATGGCCATTAATTTGTATCACCAATATTTTAATGGCCATTAAAACAAATTGGAATGTGCTAAATAATTTGATCTCAAATTACTGGATTTAAACTGCATTAGCCCCAGTTTCTCATGATTATTATGCGGGAGCTTCCAATGCTAAGATCCTTCCTAAGATACTTGGCGGGTTGGGGGCGTCCATCCGTCTGTCCGCATATAGAACCTTGAACTCCAATACCCTTTGAGATATACTGATGGTACTTTGGTATGGTTGTAAATGAGGCCAAGAAGACATGTCAGGAGCAAGAACCACAAGTCTGGTTGCACTGGCATTTTGGTTATGTTGCCTTTAATGAAGTGCAGGTCTGGACCCCGGGGGACCCACAAATTGGTGTCCCTGAATGCATCTTTTCATCAGGAACAAGGCTATATGTGGTTTAGGGCGGGGATCTGAAAGGTTTTAAATGTTTTAGGAAGGGGGGGCATGACACTGGCACACTTCGGGGGACCCTCTGAACCATTCATGCAAAACTTCATACTGTATCCCCAAGACTGGGAACTCTTCTGGACGAAATATTGGCAGAAAGAAGAAGAAACGGAGCAAAACAATTAGTCTCCTTTCTGTCTTTGTGAGAGACTTACAAATGCAAGTGTTTAGGTTCGGTGTTGGCTTTAAGCGAGCACTATGGGCTACCACATGTCGGTGTTTTTTTCGGTGAATTTTCGGTAATTCTATAGGCTATATGTAAATATACCAGTACTCGTGGGACGGGTCAGACTTAGATCTGCATGGGAACATCATGCAGCCTATCCATTTCTTCAAGCCCCGATGGGCGGGGGCCTACTCTCTCTTGAGGATAGATTCATGTCTTTGTTACAGAAAACGAGTTGTTGTTACTGGTGAATTTTCTGAGTGGGCTCCAGTTTTGTCTGGGGTCCCACAAGGGACTGTCCTTGGCCCACTATTATTTTCCCTTTACCTTAATGATGTTTCAACTGAAACTGACTCAGAAGTAAGACTGTTGAAAGACGACTGTGTCTGCTACCGGTAAAATAGAGATGCACAGGATGCGCTGATACTTCGGTAAGATATAGACCGACTAGGATGTTGGCAACAAAAATGGGGTATGATATTTCATCCCATCAAATGCAATAACTAGGAAAAAGACCTTAAAATTGAGGCTTCATACACCTTAGAGGGAATTCCATTAAATACCTTGGTATGACATTACACACGATTTGAGATGGAATACACTTATTAGCAATATGTGTACAGAGGTAAAATAGGAAGCTTTGTTTCCTATTACTGATTCTTCACCAGTGTCACCAGGATGTAAAAGAGGTGGCATACAAAGGATTTGTTCGCCCAATATTGGAATAAGGTAGTTGTATCTGGGACCTCAATGGGGTGGTCCTAAATGAAGAAATTGAAAAGGTTCAGACTAAAGTTGCTAGATTGTAACAATTAATTACCGGTACTACTTTTGCCTCTGTCGTTATTTATTGCTTGTAATAGTTTGTCTTTACATGTATGTATTGCTTACACGTATATCTTTTTATTTTGGATAGCCGTTTGGCTATTTTGTGGGAAAGTAACTGTCCTTTCCGCTAATAGCTAGTGATGTTTTCATTAGGGTATAGTCACTTCATGTTCCCGTTTCTGTCCCTTTGGAGTCACTGATGGGAGATGTGAGGTAATTGTACTGATTCCTGATCATTGCCTTCACTTTTATTTTAAAACTGGAAGTATGACTGGAATTCTAGACAAATTAAGATGGGCGTTTCTCAAACAAAGGAGAAGAGACCGTAGCTCAGATTATCATAAAAAGGCTTAAAGGGTGCTGCCAGCTTTCAAACAGATGACATTATTCCCCAGCCAGGCGCTGTAGAAATCACCATTCAATGGCTTTTCAGAACCCTACTGCAAGAACTTATATTTACAAAGATTCTTTCTTCCCTAGGACCAGAAGTTTGCAATGCCCTTCCCGATTCGATCATCTCCACAGCTGAAGGTGCTTGGTGAGATCTAGGGATTAACCTCCCATATCACAGGTCCTGGTGTATCAATGTCATTTCAATGATTTGTTGTGTCACAAGTAACAATTCTGATTCGGATTCTGGAGGAGGCAAGATCGCTTATTAAGTACAATATCCACAAGGAACCTATTTCATAAACAACAGTCATGGGAAAAATGCTAGAGGCTCCCGGTTCGAGTCCCGAAAACGGTAATAAAAATGCGGAGTCAGAACATGCTCCACTGGCACCATTATCAGGGATGAATACCAGAAAGTGCACCGTCCTTCGGATCGGGACGTTCACTAGAGGCCACCTTTGCGGGGGAGAGCCATCCCCTGTGCAGGTTAAAAGTCCCCACCGGTATTTTCATGATTACTGTGTAGGCTTTCATCTTGCGAACCTGGAGGGTAATGTAACCTGTAAGTAATGGTATGATGTGACCAATCGCAGTATCAGTAAAACGAGTTAAGAAAGAAGGGTGTTGTTTGGCGTTTCAGACCCTTGCTGCAAGAACTGACATTTATAAAGAATCACCGACCCCGGTAGTAGAGTGGTAGAGCGTCAGCTTCGGGAATGGGAGGTCGCGGGTTCGATCCCCGGCCGCGCCATACCAAAGGTGTGAAAAATGGTACTAGTAACTCCCTTGGCTGACGCTCGCATTATCAGGGGTAGTCCTAGGAAGATAAATGAAGGCAGGTTAGTATTTGTTAGAGGATACTTTGTTGTCGTAATAAAAGCTCTACAGAGCTTAAGTTATTTGTTTTGAATATGAGACGTTGAATAAAGCTTCTTTATCTTTCTTTTATTCTTCCCCCGAACAATCTGAAGGTGCTGATGATTGTGTAGCTAAGTTTGCCTCTTTGGTGAGAGCTAGCGACTAACTTCCCATCACAGGTCCTGGTGTATGAATGTGGTTAGACGTGTCACCAGTAACAATTCTGATTCAGTAACCATTCAGATTCAGACGGGTAGTTTTGATTAATATTTCCCCTCCAGCGCTACAGCCTCGGTTCGACCCCCTAATAATTTACAAAATGGTTGACCAAAGTTACTCCCGATCCCAAAAGTTTATAACATGGTTGTGTATTTCAGTGTGAATTGTGATAAATATTTGATAATAATATGAAGTCTTACAATGTATATGCGTGGTAGCTCAGTGGTTAGTGCATTGCCTATCATGCTAGATGTCCACGGTACGACTGCCGGCATTGGTAATAGAATCGCGGTGTCCGAAGATGCTCCACCCTTAGCAAAATGGAAGGCAGTTAAAAAGCAGTTGTGACTCAGCAGTTGAAAAGCAGTTTGAATCCTTCAGATGCAGTATTTACCTAATTTGCATATACTGTTTTATTACGAGACCAAAAGCAGTTTTTCTAGCAGTCACAGTTAAAATGCAGTGAAAGTGCAGTGAAAACGACTGCATTTTTGGTGAAATATTTAAATGAGCTGAGCAGTTTTGTAAAACTGTTGAAAACTGTTGACCAAATAAGGTAAGAAGTTTTTAAAACTGCAAACCATAATATAAGGTAAACAGTTTTTCAGTACTGCAGAAAAACTGCATATAACTTCTTTTAGACATTACTATAACAACCCCATGTGCTAAAGTGGCATCTGGTAGCTCGAAATGTGGGAAAATTTTGATAGGTCCGTAAAACCTAAATAAAAAAAAAAACTATCATATTCGACATATTTACCACACTGTGCATTTACCAGTGTTTTAACCAGTATAACAAGAGCTCCGCAAGCGGGGCATAATACACCTGTAGCAAGTTAATATTTGTTGGACCGCAACCTCACAACAATATGCACTACTCCACAGTTATGGGGCCCTAACAATATGTACTGCCAAAATGTAGGTCTTGTGATGGTAAGTATGTGATGTTTCATAGGAGTAGGCAAGGTGAAGTTTTTTGGCTAGGGTGTGACAACACACGGACACAAGCAATATAGTTATGGCCAGAGTGGGGCCCTAACAACATGCACTGTTGCACATCACATCATGGTCTGACTATATATACCAAGTTTCAATTTGATCTAATGTTAAATGTCAGAGAAGTTAGCCAGAAATTGATGGACCATAACCTCGAAACAATATGTGCTACACAACCTCATAGTCTTACTACTTAACATTTTCAGATTGATCCCTTGTTCCCTTGAAAACTGTAGAAGTTATCACGAAACCAAAAAGTTTACAAAATTGTCAAGTGGCATAACTGAAATATTTGGTGGACCATAACCTTGAAACAATATGCGCTACACCACCTCATTGTCTTACTGTCTACCAAATTTCAGCTTCATCTGATGAAAAAGTTCTGTAGGAGATATCCGGAAATGAAAAAGTCAAATTTCTGTATTTTCAGCTTGATCAAATGTCAAATATAAGAGAAGTTAGCCAGAAATGAAATGTTGACAGAAATATTCAAAGAGGCATAACTCTGTAAATATTTGATGGCCCGTAACCTCGAAACAATATGCGCTACACCACCTCATTGTCTTTCTATCTACTAAGTTTCAGCTCGATCGGATAAAAACTTTAGGAGGAGACTCCGAGTTATCCGGAAACAAAAAGTTTACAAAAAATTTCAAAGGGGCATAACTTTGTGAATAGTTGGTGGGCTGTAACCTCGAAACAATATGCGCTACAACACCTCATAATCTTACTGTCTACCAAGAGTAGCCAGAAATTGATGGACCATTGCTGAAAGCTTCACTGGATGAAAACTGTAGGAGATTATCCGTAAACGAAAGGTTTACAGACGGATTGACGGATAGATGGACGCGACCCCATAACAATAAAACAGGCGTATAAAAAAATTGTGTTTACCCCAGGAGATCAATTTCATGATGGACACACCTGGAGAAACGGTGCGAGATCTGCCATGCATGCAGCAAGGCAGCCACCTGAAGGGGACCAACTAATGTGGATCATGTTGCCCCTGTATCTGCACATTATCAAAATCCAGTGATGATCACTGAAAATAATATTATCAGGACAGAAAATTTTGATTCAGTCAGCAAATTTTCAAACAGACACTAATTAAACATGATTTGAAATAATTAAATATGCATCACAGAGGTGCTATAAATTAGAGAACACAAACAATCTGATGCCACTGATAAAAAAGTAGAAGTAAAACAAAGATCAGGAATTGATACAATTAACTTACTCCACCCATAAAAGACACCAAAGGGAAAGAAATACAAACATTAAGCGACCAGACCATAATGGAAACCCAAACTGCAGTCACATCGCTATCAAAACAATACAAATTTGCGTTGAATCTCTGTGTTGAGGCACCTCACATCCATGCAGTTAACCAGCGTCTATTGGGTCCGTGGTCTGACAAAATGTCATTCAAATCTTAACAAAGACCATGATATTCTAACAAATATGCCTTCAGTCCTGCAAATACTTATTCTGTCCTGCAAAAGATTTCAGTCTGTCTGACAGCTGTCCTGCATCAATAGAAAATATTTCGTGATGACTGATCTCTCATCCCAAACCCTCTCCCACCCGTCCAGTTATTTCACAAAGACCCAAATATATTTCAAAATTCATATAATGATGTATCTGACGAAATGACACAGGGCCGAAAAGGACTCATCGAAATAGGCCGAACGACCAAACTCAAAATAAAGGCCGAAACGACTCGAGGCCGAAACGTCCCTTTCCCACAAGCTGTGCCGTAGTATTTGCTCATTTCTTTATTTTTTCCACAAAAACGCTGATGTACCATCGCAGCATTTATTGATAATTGATGCATATTATGTTTATCTAACCTAAAATAGTTCTTCCCATCCCCAAAAATGAGTAAAATGCCGTCGATTTTTTTTTTTAATTCTCGCGGCGTTTCTGCTTCAGACAATAGAGGAAGTGACACGGAATACCGGAACCCACCAAAATTACGGAATCGCCGAATCACACATAAATCTTTTTGTCGGTAAATCGACAAGTGTCCTAAACGAAGTGAGAATTTGATAGTCTTTTCCCACGTCTTCTTCTTTGCTCAAATTAATACAGACGAGTTCTCGCTGACTGACCACTGGACAATTTGTTATGAAATACAGTTTTCAAACTTGTGTGTTTCAATTGTTGAACTCAAAATGGTCCTCAGGGGCATGTTCCGTCCCCTCCATTTCAGGAACTCAGTATCATTGAAGGCCTAATATCTCATTAGAATCAGAATGTCACTGATAACACGTCATAAGACATTAATTCACCGGGACCTATCAGAATCAGAATTGTTACTGGTGACACGTCAAATGACATTCATACACCAGTCCCTAGCTCTAACCAAAGAGGTAAACTTGGAACACAGTCATCAGCACCTTCAGCTGTCGAAATAATCGAATCGGGAAGGGCATTCCAATCTCTAATGGTTCGGGGGAAGAATGATTCTTTATAAATGTCCGTTCTTGCAGTAAGGGTCTGAAACGCCAATGAATGGTGATTTATACAGTGCCTAGCCGGGGGGACAAGGCCATCCGTTGGAATGCTAGCAGCACCCTTTAGACCTTTGTATAAAAGGATGAGCCTGCTGATTTTCCTCCTTTTCTTTAGAGACTACCATTTTAATTTTCCAAGTATTCCAGTCATGCTCCCCGTTTCAAAGCAGAAATTGCCTGTTACAAATCTAGCAGCTCTATTCTGAACTTTTTCAATTTCTTCGTTAAGGACTACTCCATTTGGGTCCCAGATGCAACTGCCATATTCCAAGATTGGGCGAACAAGACCTTTATATGCTGCTTCTTTTACATCCTGAGGACACTGATGAAGATTACGCCTCAGGAAACCAAGTGTTCTATTTGCCTACGTACACATGTTGCTAATATGATTATTCCATCTCAAGTTGTGTGCGATTGTCACTCCAAGGCATTTAATGGAGTCGACATTCTCGAGGACCGTTCCCTCTAAGGTGTAGGAAGCCTCAACTTTATTAGATCTCTTCCTAGTTATCTGCATAATGTTGCATTCAACTGGCTGAAATCTCATGCCCCAATTTCGGGCCCAACATCCTAATCTATCTATGTCATTCTGAAGTTTCAGTGAGTCATCTGTATCTCTAATTTCCCGGTAGCAAAGACAGTCGTCTGCGAACAGTCTTATTTCTGAGTCAATGTCGGTGGAAATATCATTGATGTACAGGGAGAACAACAGCGGACCAAGAACAGTCCCTTGTGGGACTCCAGACAGAACTGGAGCCCACTCTGAAGATTCACCATTAACAACAACACGCTGTTTTCTGTAGCAAAGAAAGGAATCTATCCATTTGAGAGTCTCCCCCCCCCCCATTCCGTAACCAAACTAGAGCTGTCAGTGAAACTGACTAGGGCCCCGGCAGCGCTATCAGAAATTTGTGGACGGACAGACGGAGTGATTACTATAGGGCACCCACACTTTCAGTGCGGGGCCCTAATAACTTAGATTTAAGAAGTTCATGAGGTGGGGTGTCAAAAGCCTTCTCAAAGTCCAGAATAAATGTGTCCACTTGTCCCCCTTTGTCCAAGATTTTTGCCCAGTCATTAATAATTGTGCTCAGCTGAGTTTCACAACTATGCCTTTTCCTGAATGCATGTTGTCTGTCTGACAAAAGTTTATGTTCATCCAATTGGGCCATGATGTTCGAGCAGACTATATGTTCAAGCAATTTACACATAACACAAGTCAGAGACACAGGGCGATAATTACGGGCAAGAGCCCTATCTCCTTTTTTGAAGAGTGGACAAATGTTCGCTTAGAGCCATTCTTTGGGGATTTCAGCCGTATCAAGAGACTGTTGAAACAAGTGTGCAAAAACTGGACCTAACTCATTTGCTAGTTCCTTCAGGACTCTAGGATGAAGTTCATCAGGTCCTAAGGCTTTACTAGGGTTTAAGCCTTGAAGTAACTTGATTACTCCTGCAGCTGACACAACAATATTATCCATGAATGGGACCGATCTTCCAGTCAATGGAACCTCCGTGAACTCAGTTTGATCTGTGATCATGCGGGAAGTAATTTAAGTTCCTAGCTCTCATTAAAGAGGTAAATTTAGCTACACTATTCTCTGCACCTTCTGTCGAGGAAATGATCAAATCGGACAGGGGGAATCGGAACCTTTGTAAGCGTTTTTGCAATGAAGATAGATATATATAAAGGTGTAAGAAGCTTTTTTCCTACTCTAGACATTTTCAATTTCTTCTCGAAGGACCACTACTTGGAGGTCCCAGCTACAACTACGAGATTCCAAGATTGGGGCAAACAAGTCTTTTACATGCTGCCTCGTTTACTTTTATGTCATAAGGACACTGACAAGATAGATGCAAGTTTAATACCTTTATTCGTTTGTCAAAATTTACTCCCGACTTTTACCCCAGACCGTCACTCCCGGCTTTTATACTTTCCCCGCTAAAATACGTCACTTCCTTTCGAAAACTACAGAAGACAGCGTCTGCATATTTCAACCAAAAAAAACCCAAATTCAATCAAATTTTGGCCGTTTCAAGGATAAGAACAACTATTTGAAGATAGATATCAACTATACATAGCAAATTGAAAAATTACTAGGTTAGTGCAATAGTAATTTTTGGTTATAAGCAATAACGTACGGTCATTACACTTGCGACATCAGTTTTCGTGGTATTTATTTTTTTTTTTTGTTAACTGTCGGACCCATCAATGGGTGGGTCCGAGGTTAACTGGATCATGGAAAATTGATTTCTTTTGGAAGTCATTTGCCTGGCTTTAATTGTTTTCCAAACCGTCATTTTAAGTCTATGGAGTACTCGAAGGTAAGAATTTGCTCCCTAGAGCAAATTCTTTCGGTATGTACAAACATTGGATCGGACCCAATTACCGGATCGGACCCTACTTGTTAGGGCTGTAACCATACAGTCACCCATAATCCGAGCCTTCTCTGACGTTCTAAAAGCCTTTTTTTATTTTCTGATTTGGCGGCTGGTCACTACAGCCAGATATCTCGGTTAAGTCACCCCACGATATGATATGTATCACGATACATGCCTCACGATACTACTATGGCCCTTTCAAGATCATTTCACTTAAATCGAGCCTATTGTTAATCAGAGGTGGCAAATACCGGCATACCCACAGAAAAACCACGTAACCTTCAGTTACAGAACTTGGGGTCTCACATGTGGACCGAACCAGACTCAAAGACCTGATGATTTAGAGTCAGGGCTCTTATCCACAAGGTCACATGCCTGTGTTAAACTACGATTACCAAGAAAATTGCAATGATGACTTTTAAAGTAACCAGAAGGCAACTTGGCAGGCGACAGTTGTGAGTCGCATCTTTAGGGATTAAAACATATGTTGCTAGTTCTTGTTGCTATCGTGTCAGTGAGGCATATCTAACAAGAACCCACAAAAAAAAACACAAGAACCAACACGAAGTTAGAATATCAATATTTAATTATCGTTGTTACTAAGGGGCTATGCATGAAAATAGCATATCTTACAATGAGTGTCTCATGCATACCATAAAAAAGCAATATTTTTATTTTCTTACCAAGTTAATAGATGTACATTTATTTTGATCCCCGTAAACAAACTTTTATATGCTAACAGTAGGTTTCAGGGATTTTCCTACCCTTCAAAATCAGGGTCCAGGGGCCGCTGGGTTTGCGAAAAACAGCTCGCTAATATTTATATTTGGGAATTTAAATCAGCTGTAACTTTGTCAATTTTTGTTCAATTTTCTTGATTTTTTTATCAAAATGTAGCACATCATCAGAAATTGGGAAATCTGTTATAAAGTTTGGGAATATCTGTCTCTAAATTGGGAAAAATAGGGGTCGATTACCAGCCCCAAAGTTGCACTAGGAAAATCCCTGGGTTTACAGTTAGTATACGTCATTTTTGTATTTCTGCTTAAAGGCATAGATTGAAGGTACTCATTAGAAAGGTCTCGTCAAGGCGTTTCTAATGAGTATCAAAGCCGAAGCGGTTCTAACGAGTATCTACGATCTATTTTTAGCAGATTTGTAAAAAATGTCAGACATCTTATCTGAAAAATTAATTCATTATATTTGTGGTATAATTTTCAAAATTATATTTTACCAGACATTTTTGTAATGGCACGCGCGCATGCACATACAACCCATAAAGGCAAATCATTTGCATATGCAGAGACGCCATGGCGGGGGGGGGGGGGGGATAACTCCGATAAATTCGGACGGGGATGTGTCGCTGGGGCTCAGAAAATGTACTCGAATCAAAATTCACCAAAAGTGCAAACTGAAGCAACATCACACACACACAAACGCTCACCAAAAAAAAAAAAAGCACCAGTGACCATGAATTTTGCTATATTACTTCTTCAATCTAGTAAGCAGGTCCGTACACTGAAGGGAGAGGGGACACAATATCCTTCGTACTTTTTGGTGTGTGTGTGTTCTTATCATTAACTTGTTTTATACTCATAACTTTGAAGCCCAAGCCCAAATCAAGATTTTTTTTTCTGATGATTTGCCTCCCCCCCCCCCCCCCCCCCCCCCACACACACACACACTTCCCGGGAAATACCTGAACTTTGCACCCCATTTTTAGCTCACCGTCACGTAGTGACGAGGTGAGCTTTTGGGATCACTTTTCGTCCGTCGTCCGTCGTGCGTGCGTCCGTCCGTGCGTCCGTCCGTCCGTGCGTGCGTCCGTAAACAATTCTTTAAACGACATCTCCTCCTAAACCACTGATCGGATTTTGACCAAACTTCACAGGAATGATCTTTAGGTGGTCCCCTTTCAAAGTTGTTCAAATGGTTCCGGTCCGTTGCACATCTAGGTCATAGGAGCCAAAAAGAGATTTTTTCACCAAAAACTTAAAAAATCTTCTTCTCTGAAACCACAAGGCCCAGGTCTTTGATATTTGGTATGAAGCTTCATCTGGTGGACCCCTACCAAGATTGTTCAAATTATAGTGCTGGGGCGAAAAATGCCCCCGCTCCGGGCCCCTTTGGTTTTACATGGGCTTATATAGGGAAAATCTTTAAAAATCTTCTTCTCTGAAACCGTAAGGCCCAGGTCTTTGATATTTGCTATGAAGCTTCATCTAGTGGACCCCTACCAAGATTGTTCAAATTATAGTGCTGGGGCCAAAAATGCCCCCGCTCCTGGGCCCTTTGGTTTTACATGGGCTTATATAGGGTAAATCTTTAAAACTCTTCTTCTCTGAAACCGCAAGGCCCAGGTCTTTGATATTTGGTATGAAGCTTCATCTAGTGGACCCCTACCAAGATTGTTCAAATTATAGTGCTGGGGCCAAAAATGCCCCCGCCCCAGGGCCCTTTGGTTTTACATGGGCCTATATAGGGAAGAGCTTTAAAAATCTTCTTCTCTGAAACCGTAAGGCCCAGGTCTTTGATATTTGGTATGGAGCTTCATCTAGGGGACCCCTACCAAGATTGTTCAAATTATAGTGCTGGGGTCAAATATGCCCCCGCTCCGGGCCCTTTGGTTTTACATGGGCTTATATAGGGAAAATCTTTAAAAATCTTCTTCTCTGAAACCGCAAGGCTTAGGTCTTTGATATTTGGTATGAAGCTTCATCTAGTGGGCCCCTACCAAGATTGTTCAAATTATAGTGCTGGGGCCAAAAATGCCCCCGCCCCAGGGCCCTTTAGTTTTACATAGGCTTCTATAGGGAAAATCTTTAAAAATCTTCTTCTCTGAAACCGCAAGGCCCAGGTCTTTGATATTTGGTATGAAGCTTCATCTTTTGGACCTCTACCAAGATTGTTCAAATTATAGCCCTGGGGCCAAAAGTGCCCCCGCTCCAGGGCCCTTTGGTTTTACAAAGACTTATATTGAGAAAATCTTAAAAAATCTTCTTCTCTGATACCACAAGGCCTAGGTCTTTGATAGTTGGTATGAAGCTTCATCTAGTGGACCTCTACCAAGATTGTTTAAATTATAGCCCTGAGGCCAAAAATGCCCCTGCCATGGGGCCATTTGGTTTTACATAGGCTTATGTAGGGAATATCTTTAAAAAAAATCTTCTTCTCTGAAACCGCAAAGCCCAGGTCTTTGATAATTTTGTTGTGTAGCTTCATCTAGTGGACCTTCGCCAAGATTGTTCAAATTATAGCCTTTGTTGATATGTGGTATGAAGCTTCACCTATTTAAACCTCCCTCAACATTATGCACATTATAGCCCTGGGGTCAATAATGGCCCTCTCCGGGCCCACTTGTTACTCTATGGATCAGGTGAGCGATCCAGGGCCATCATGGTCCTCTTGTTAACATTTATGGCTGGAAGAGTTCATAAACCATTACTTAACTGATTAATTTGTTTGTTTGATTTGGGGCTTACTTGCCTCAAGATACGATACATATCACGATACTACTTTCTTGCTTAAATCACAGCTCAAAAATTTTCAAACTGGCTCAAAACCATCTCAGAGTTCAATCTTTTGTAACAAAGCCTTTTTTAAGATGCCCATATTTGTCATAGAAGTGATCAATTTAGCTCAGTAACAATTAAGATCTTTGCAATTTGTTATAAAAATGGTCCTGAAATGTGTTAAAGCTGTCATTTTCTTTGGAAATTGTACTTTTTGGCGTATTGTCGGGTATTGCTATATTAGCCCCATGATACGATATACGTATCGTCAGCCAAAGTATCGCGATACAATACGATTTTAATGAATCGTTTCACCCCTACCCGACATTGAGATGAAATGACATCTCAAGCCCTGCCACCCAATGAAACCAATAGGGTTTAAACATGGACGGTCCGACTCGCACCACTTTTCCTTTACAGGCTTAGAACATCTAAGCAGTTTACCGGTTCTCATGTGCAGTCCGTTTCAGCTTTGCGCGGAAGCATCATGCAGCCCAATCAAATTTCATTTTTTAAGAAAATGCTTGTCAGTGCAACTACCGTCTTTATTTCTTGGTCTGTACCAGACTTGGTAGACATATTGCTAAGGGACTGCAGATATGCATGATGGTATACGAATAATGATCGGACCCCTTGGGGTCATGGGTTGAGGTCAAAGGTCAATTTTAGAAAAGGTGGATATTTGCGATGGTGCACCATCTATTTTTTTTTCCGTATTGAAGATATGAGGTAAAAATCATTTTGTATGCTAAAAATCTCTCTCAACTATGCATAAAGAATAAAATATTGAAGAAAATTTGAGCATAGCACAGAAACCGGGTCCGGTCCAGTAATTGGGTCCCATCTGGTCTGATCCTGTGATTGAACGTACCCAAATTCTTTCCTTGCTCCCTAGGAGCAAATTCTTTCCTTTAAAAGTAGCTTGTGGTACAGTCAAATACCCAGTTCCTGATCAGTCACGTGTCGTGCTTGCTGCTCAGAACATTTGATACCTTTTTCAAATCTATAATTATCCCTCTAGTACAAAATGCACATAAACATTCTTCCTATTTTTATTCGGCTGACCTTCAGGATTGCAGAATACGAGACCACGATTAGACCCCAGTTGCGGATCACGGTACCCAGTTGCAGATCACGAGGTATAAAATAGGGTTAAGCTATTTGGAAACAATCAAAATATGTTATTTTCTTTTCAGTGGCACTCAGTAAACATTATCAGTTTAAAGTTGTGTCTCCGGTCTGTTGATCTGTCTTTCTGTCTCACGCCTCTCACACTTGCCTCTGTGGCTAAGTGAAGTGGGTAAGAGCGCTGGATCTTATATAATAACTAGTTCTCTCACCGCTTCTGTTCGAGCATGGCTTGGGTCACATATGAGACGCCATGTTCTACAATGGAAGGTTACTTAAGATGACTGCTATATCTGCTCGTCTGATCTGTGTTTATAGCAATTAATCGTGTTATCATATTTAATAATTTTTTCTCTTGTGGGTGTTGCTAGAAAATAATCGTGTGAACATATTTAATCAGTTTTACTCTTGTGCGTCAAAATTTAGACATCGGAAATACCAACGTCATTTTACTTGCGATTGGTCGACAAATGTGTAATTCAGGTGACTGTTTGCATTGTGCATGCGCCAATTACCTCCCCAGTGAAGAACCTCTTTTATCTGGTTGTCAAAACATGAGTGTTGACAGTATAGTTTCAATGAGATTTTTGAATATTTATTGTGTAATTAAATTCATTTCTTCTTCACAGAATTACCTAATCCTTGACATTTTGTATTTTTAGCTCGCCTGTACGAAGTACATGGAGAGCTATTGTTGTCACCTCGGATGGCGTGCGCGTGCGCTGTGCGCGTGCGCTGTGCGCGTGCGCTTCACACTGCGTTAAAGTTTTTCAAATGCTTATATCTCAACAGTCACTCATCACAGAGCACTCATATTTGGAACTTTAGTACCTGGGAGGGTCTTCTGATGTTCAAAGATAACAGACCCCTGGGGTCATGCCCCGGGGTGGGGCTTGGGGTCAAAATCTAGAACACCTAATGCGCTTCACACTGCGTTAAAGTTTTTCAAATGCTTATATCTCAACAGTCACTCATCACAGAGCACTCATATTTGGAACTTTAGTACCTGGGAGGGTCTTCTGATGTTCAAAGATAACAGACCCCTGGGGTCATGCCCCGGGGTGGGGCTTGGGGTCAAAATCTAGAACACCTAATGCGCTTCACACTGTGTTAAAGTTTTTCAAATGCTTATATCTCAACAGTCACTCATCACAGAGCACTCATATTTGGAACTTTAGTACCTGGGAGGGTCTTCTGATGTTCAAAGATAACAGACCCCTGGGGTCATGCCCCGGGGTGGGGCTTGGGGTCAAAAGCTAGAACACCTATGTAATACTATGTTAAAGTTTTTGAAATGCTTATATCTCAGCAGTCACTTATCACAAAGCATTCATATTTACAACTTGGATACCTGGGAGTGTCTTCTGAGATTCCAAGACCCCAGCCCCCCCCCCCCCCCCCCGCCGGGTTCATGCCTGAGAGTGAGGATGGGGTTGGGCTAGGGGTCAAAATCTAGGACAACTTTGTAATTTGTTGTATACATTTCCCTTATGCTAACAAGTTATAGACAGAATTGGTTATACATCAGCCAACCAAGTGACATTGGTTCAAGTGTAAAAGGGTGAAGGTCATGATGACCTTTATTTCATGGTCCAGTGATTTTGCCTTTTATCTTGAAGACTATTTGTTGGAGAAATGTCATACCTGGGATATTAGTTCCATGTGACCCCATGATTGACCTCAAAATATATCTAGGTCACTGTGACCTATATTTCATGGTTCAATGATTTTGACTATTATCTCGAGTACTATTTGATGGAGAAATGTCATACCTGGATTATTAGTTCCATGTGACCTGATAATTGACCGCAAAATATATCTAGGTCAGTGTGATCTATATTTCATGCCTCAGTGATTTTGCCTATTATCTCGAATACTTTTTGATGGAGAGATGCCATACCTTGATTATTAGTTCCATGTGACCCCATGATTGACCTCAAAATATAGCTAGGTCAGTGTGACCTATAATTCATGGTTCAGTGATTTTGCCTATTATCTTGAATATTTTTTGATGGAGAAATGTCATACCTGGGTTATTAGTCCCATGTGACCCCATGCTTGACCTCAAAATATGTCTAGGTCACTGTGACCTATATTTCATGGTTCAGTGATTTTGTCTATTATCTTGAATACTATTTGATGAAGAAATGTTACACCTGGATTATTTATTCCATGTGACCTGATTATTGACCACAAAATAAATCCAGGTCATTGTGACCTATATTTCATGGTTCAGTCAGGGCTTTAGATAATTTTTTTTTCAAAAGAGTACAGTACTCGTCCTTTTTTAAAAAAAGGAGTAACGAGAAATTTTTAAAGAGTACTGACAAATAAACCAAAAAACTTTATTTTGCAGCCTCAACACAATGTTTTTATGGACTGATTTATGGCCAGGTGTACTGTTTGTTTTCTTATAGATACACATATTCAATATCTGTGTCTATTAGAAAAAAAGCAGTATGCCTGGCCACAAATCAGACAAAACAATACCATATTGAAATCCCTTCTGAGCAGTTTGTTGACGGAGAAATCTAACTTTTGGGTTTCATTTCTCTTGGCGGATAGCAGGACTTCAATGGCCAAAGAGTTTCTAAAAATTTAGAATATCAGCTTCACTTTATTGTCCAAGTTATGGAGTGAAACTCATATTCTTTAAAACTTTTATACATAATTCCTTTTCAAAACCATATTCTCAATTTCATCATATATTGTCCATGGATATTTATTTTCTTCCATCCTTCGATCGTGGGACCCATCGCGTTTCCTTACAGGCAATGTTATAATCGGAACCAGTTACTGGGTCGAAAATCTGTCGGGACTTTTTTTCATGGTCATGGTTTTGCAGTTAGCAGGTGATGATGAACATCCGAGAATTAGTTCAAATTTTGTATGTTCAAGGCTTCTTATCATTTTGGATCATTGAATCGTGTTCAAGGCCTCTTGGGATCATTGAGACATGTTCAAGGCTTCTGGTCCTTTGAGATCATTGAGTTCATTTAGAACTATTTTGAAAATAGAGTTCTGCTTAAGCCATTGCCAGAGGGCATGGCCGGTGTTGACATTTAAGTACTGGTCATGAACAGACTTAAAACAAGAGGCCCATGGGCCACAATGCTCACCAGAGCTCAGGCGGGCACTGCCCACTGGCAGCTATGTATGGTTTCAGGTTTTAATTTATTTGATTTATTATGAAGTCTCCAAAACAAACCCCGATTTCCAAATGAGCACCCATGTGGACTCTGTATCTGAAATATTAGAACTTTCATGAGGAGGAGGGATGAGACATGGACCCAACAGAGCCCAGGTTGGTATCACTGAATCCATCTTATCATAAGGAACAAGAATATATGTGGTTTAGGGGTTTGGGATGTGTACAGTTCCTGAGATATAAGGCCTTTTAAGCTGTGGAGGGGTTGGAGCATGGCCCTTGCAGACCCCAGAAAAGCCAAGATTGTTGCCGCTGAATGTGTCTTATCATGATGATGATGATTTCGTGTTTAATGACGCGTCAAGTAGAAGTAAAACAAAGATCAGGAATAAGGCTGACATGATTAATCGCATAATTGATTAATCGATCGATAAATTCCACAAAAATGATTATCATTTCTGATTTGCTTTTAATCGATTACTTGAGAGGTACAATTTAATACCCAAAGTTATGCCTAAAATTGCTGGATGAGTGGCAAACAGTGCAGACCCTGATGAGACGCCGTATTATGCGGCGTCTCATCTGGGTCTACACTGTTTGCCCAGGCCTGTCTGTTCAAATCTACATATGGAAAGTGCAACATATGGTAAGAGTTATGCTCAGACAGAAAGCCAGACAGGTAAAATTATGACAAAAACCAACCCCTGTCACACCAGGACTGCGTTCTCACGGCGTCCCAGAAAAATGCAGAACGCCAAGGTGCGCGCAGTACGATCGCAAACATCGCAGTAGCAACGCAGTGGCGTCGCCAGTAGACGCGTTGGGATCGCATAGAATGCCAAGCGACGGCGTGCATTTTGAGCATGCTCAAAACAAACGCCGTCACTCGGCATTCTGATCAGACGGCAGTGAGGTTTCCGTAAGGTTGCCATAGCAGCACAGTAAGGTCTCCTACAACGCTACAGGAGCTCGTCAGGGGGGCACAGAGGTCTCCTACAACGCCATATAAGCTCCGCTTGTATAATTGATTAACTGATTGATTGATTTGATATTTAACGTCCCAGTCAACACTGTAAAGGTCATTTTGGAGACGTTGCTTCCAATTTTGTGGGACTTTTACCCGACTTGAGATGAAATGACATCTCAAGCCCTGTCGCCCAATGAAACCAATAGAGTTTACACGTATAAGCATGTTTACACCAATAGAGTTTACACGTATCTCACACCGCTTTGCCTGGGCAGGCTTAGATCCTCTAACCGGTTTACCAGTTCTCGTGCGAGGTTGGTTTCAGCTCTGCGTGGAAGCATCATGCAGTCCATCTATTTCTTCCAGTCCCGATAGGAGGGGGCCCCCGCTTGTATAAATAGTGGCTAGAGTAGAGTTTGATTGTGTACTGTCCCAAAAAACCTACTTCTGAGGTGACTCATTCCGGGTAAGGTAATGGCGATGGACTTGCTCCTGCTTGCGGTGATTGCGGTGGACTTGCTTCCGACGGCACAGGAGTACTGGTAAATCGCTAAGGGGATCTAAGCTTGCCCAGGCAAAGGGGCGCAAGTCAGACCATCCGTGCTTATTAACCCTATTAGTTTCATTGGGTGACAGAGATTGAGATGTCGTTTCATCTCAATGTTTGGTAAAAGTCCCACAAAATCAGAAGCAACGTCTCAAAATGACCTATAATGTGTTGATGGGACGTTAAACCTCAAATCAAACAAAACTGTTCGACTGATGAAGATGTCTGTTTACACTTTGAGAACGTCTTCAACATGTGAGCGCCGTAAAAGCGCAGTGCACGCATTGAGAGCGCCGTAAAAGTGCAGTGCACGCATTGCGAGCGCCGTAAAAGCGCAGAGGAAGCGCCGTGAGAGCACATACAATCGCCATCAAGAACGCCGCAGGATCGCGATAGAACGCCATGTAAGCTCCGTAGCAACGTCTTGGTCGCTGTAGGGACGCCATGACAGGTCCATGTTCACAAAAATATCCCATATTCCTTGCGATCTCGCGGCGTTCTGAAAAATTAAACAACGCCGTCCCATCGCAGTGAAAACGCGGCATAGTGTGACAGGGGCTTTAGCGATTACTAATCGATTATCGATCGCAATGGCAGGACTGATAATGGATTATCTTTTCAACGCCGTAAAAGCGCAGTGCACGCATTGAGAGCGCCGTAAAAGAGCAGTGCACGCATTGTGAGCGCCGTAAAAGCGCAGAGGAAGCGCCGTGAGAGCGCATACAATCGCCATCAAGAACGCCGCAGGATCGCGATAGAACGCCATGTAAGCTCCGTAGCAACGTCTTGGTCGCTGTAGGGACGCCATGACAGGTCCATGTTCACAAAAATATCCCATATTTCTTGCGATCTCGCGGCGTTCTGAAAAATTAAACAACGCCGTCCCATCGCAGTGAAAACGCGGCATAGTGTGACAGGGGCTTTAGCGATTACTAATCGATTATCGATCGCAATGGCAGGACTGATAATCGATTATCTTTTCAACTCCGATTAGCCAGCCCTAATCAGGAATCGATACAATTAACTTACTCCACCCACCAAAGACACCAAAGGGAAAGAAACACAAACATGAAGCGACCAGACCATAATGGAAACCTAAACAAAGGATGGCCATAAGGACAGTTACTTTCCCACAAAATGGCCAAATGGCCATCCAAAATAAAAAAGACACAAGGGATACACACAGTAAGTAGTAACAAACAACAACATTAATAAACCGCCACAGAAGAACCGCCTTGGAACGGTCAGTGGAAAGAATTCCACTGGGGGGGGGGGGGGGGGCTTAAATAGATTTTACGTGGCCACAATCCTCGCCCTTACTTCCGATTTAGACATATAATTTGTTCAGTCCACATGAAGGCCTCCTAACTCAACAGTGCAACATCTCCGTGAAAACAAATAATCAAATAACCACAGAGGTGAGAAACGGTGAGGTCTCGACAGCAAGAAACCACTGAAATGCTGGAGCAAAAAAAAACCAACAGTTAGACTCCGATGGGCCCAACCAGAGACAGAGCATCAGGCACCAACCAACATTACCAAGAATTAGATCTCTCTAAAGCTCTCTCAATTAACATACATGTATTGTTTATTTGTATTGGCGTTAAACAGCCCCAGTCAACACTATTAGCTCATTTATGAGCCGGTCAGTTTACCTATCCACACTTTTCCTGGGCAGGCTCAAAGGTAAGCGGTTAACCAGTACAGTGCACATTTATTCGCCAGAAACTGACAACTGCCCCTCTTGAATCAGCGGAAGGGAGAGTATGACGGTACAGAAGATTTCATGATAAGTCTCCACGAAAGAAGGTTGCTGACCCTGGCAGGTATAGAACCCATGTCCTGATCACCAGTCAGATGCACATCCGACTGAGCTACCGAGGCCGGCAACATACATGTTTTGAGAAATGGTTTAAGTTTTAGAACTCATATTGTACATACCATATTCGCTCTAATTACCACACATGCTCCTATAAGCGCACACCAAAGCTATTTTTGAAAAGGAAATGCATAAGCGCACACTTTACAGTAATCTCCCCTTGAAGGTCTCATAGTAAAATTTAAATGTATAAAAACTTACCATTATTTCTTCCAGTTCAGTGAAGGCAATGCTTAAGTATGTTTTTCGGTCCCATTAAATATCAGTATGCATCATCTTGGAAGCTGTTGTTTTCGTATCAAGTGTGCGCTAATTAGGTAGATTTTTCCCCATGATTTTATGACACGATTAAACTAAGCGCACGGTGCGGTAAATAGGGCGAATACGGTATTTACTATTAAACAATGCTTTCTTATTTGGGAAATTTCTTTCTCAGATTGGGAATCAATACCTACTTTTTCAATTTTGGCATAAGGAATGGGTCCTTTTTGGAGACAATGATATATTTATAAGCAGAAAAATCCCTGTTAACAGTACAAAAACTTTTTCCAGTATGAACAAGGGCAGTTCTGTTAAAATGGATGGACTCTGCCCATTAACAATTCCAAACAACTCATCCCCAATACAATGTGTATACACAATTTGAAGAAATTACATGAATAAATAATCAAGTTATCAATCGGAATTGGGAATTGGGCGGCTCTTCTGTGGCGATTTGTTTATGTTGTTGTTTGTTACTTACTGTGTGTACCACTTGTGTCTTTTGGTTTTGGATGGCCATATGGCCATTTTGTGGGAAAGTAACTGTCCTTATGGCCTTCCTTTGTTTAGGTTTCCATTATGGTCTGGTCGCTTAATGTTTGTATTTCTTTCCCTTTGGTGTCTTTTATGGGTGGAGTAAGTTAATTGTATCAATTCCTGATCTTTGTTTTACTTCTACCTTGGTGCAGATGGAAGGACAGACAACAGGGAGTATATAACATAATACCCCGACCACTACTATAATACTCCATATTCCCTTTTATTCAATGTGTACATATTTAATTAACTGTAGATGATAAGCACTGTTAATTTAATGACTTTATCATTTGACGTCGCGTCCGAGAGTGTAATAACGCCATGTAAAAATTTTGATAATCCACTAGTGGATTAAATATGCAAATTATTTAGATATACCCAATAACGTTACATGTATGACGTCCTTAACGACATTGCACTTACTAATGGCGGAATATTGACACTTGTTAAACCATCGTCAATAAAATGCATTTTAAATGTCATTGACAAATAGAATCTTGCATTCTTGCTCATGAATTATTGAATTTATTAAACGCGTCGAAGAAAAGGGATGAAAAAGCCTCGTATTTTATCCCTTTTCCTCAACTCGTTTAATAAATTCAACAATACATAAACACTCACGTAAGATCCTCTATTTAAATATGGTACCCTAAATGAACAAAGAATACTGTAAAATTTTACAAAATCTTATTTTTTTTTTTTCAGATGTCATACAGAGGAAATTCCCTTATATCACACCAATGATGATCTGGGTTAAAGCTGCATGGAATATTGTGAAACACTCGAGGAGAGCAGGAATCTGGCAGAGGGACAGCGAAAAACTACATACTCAGTGCATTTATAGAAAACACCTATAGTGATGTTCAAATTTAATGAATCCATTGACCCACGCGAATTCAGTGATGTTGATATAAACAATGGTTGTCTATAATATGATTGGAGAGTGGGGATGTTATATGGCGCCAACAACACCATTTGCTTTTAGTAGGAAGACTGCGTGTTTCTTCTTTCATTTTAGCCATTAAACATGATTTTTGGTCATATGACTGACGGATGGGAAATATACATATTAAATATAAGTAATAAGAATAATTTATTTAACCGTCATCAAATTAGGAACGGTCATGGGGAAAGTTTAAGTGAGATAGCCAGCAAAAAGCTCTGACGTAGATTGCATACATACAAGTGTGTGTGGCTAGCTGTCAATCAGAATTTGCTGAAAATGAGGTTTAAACTGCAGAACTTACATTGAAAATAAAACTAAAATGGAATTGGTTAATTTGTGTAATTTTGATTTGATATGAATCAAATTTGGGTATAATTTCAGCCAAAACTTGAAGGGCTAATAATAGTCTTTTGAATTTGGTTATGATTAAGTTCAGTACATTGATATAGAGCTCTATGCTCTTGATCATTCTTTCAAAACATTGTGATTAACTAATTACTCAGTCTGGCCACGATGTGCTTGAAAGCTATATATTCAAAATATTTATTGGTTTGGCAACATGGTTTTCTCCCAATGATATTATACTTAGTTGTGTCTCTGTGGATCCTGCGAAAAAGACCACTGAGTTCATGGACAATGTCCATTGTGTCCACAGACAATGTCCACTGAATCCATGGATGATGTCCACTAAGTCCATTGATATGTCCACGGACAATGTCCACTGAGTCCACGGACAATGTCCACTGAATCCACAGATAATGTCCATATTGAGTCCATGGACATTGTCCACAGACATCATCCATGGACTCAGTGGACATTGTCCAGTCCAGTCAGCCTGGACTTTGTCCCTGGACTCAGCGGACATTGTCCCCTGACTCTGTGGACATCGTCCATGGACTCAGTGGACATTGTCCATGGACTCAGTGGACATTGTCCATGGATTCAGTGGACTTTGTCCAGTCCAGTCATCCTGGACATTGTCCATGGGCTCAGTGGACAATGTCCATGGACTTAGTTCCAATACTCCAGCCGGACATTGTCCACTGAGTCCATGGACTTTCTACAGACGGTGGGGTACCTGTTTTTTTTTTCCAAGAGAGGATCAGAGAGACCCTATTTTAGAATTTGAACAGGTAGTTTTGTTATTGCCTCAAACTATTTAGAATAGATTTTAATTTTTTTGAACTTCCAACATATAAATTAAGCAGAAGGCGATGTCACTGGTTTTCGGAAATGGACGTTGAGGAAATGGAACAAAAAAAAATCTGTATTGGAATAAGGTCATGCAGACCTACTTTATATTTAAGACATATATTTTGTTAAAAAGACGTTCTTAGAAAACCGATGCTTAGTTTTTGACTAATCTGAAGTATCCTTCCATTTCACATCACTTTTTTATCAGACCTAAACCAAAATATTTAGTGATACAAATTAGTACTTCAGATCTAGAGTAGGTAACCTTACGTTACTATTTTAAATTAAAATTGTTAGTCCACTGATTATACTCTGAAAATTGGATTTATTTGCTGAAACAGCTGGGTTTTTTTGTTGGGGGGGGGGGGGGGGATAGGGGGTTGTGGCACCAAACAGCTGGCGATAGAATGGCAGACAGTTCAGACCCTGATCGGACGAGTAACAGGCAGTAATGGCCATTAAAAATCAGTAATAATGTAATGCCCATTAATTATGTTAATAAAACAAGAATAATGGCCATTACTTACCTTTTCTGATTTTTAAATGGCCATTACTTGGAAAAACAATAATGGCCATTACTTTCCTCACCTTTTTAATGCCCATTAATGCTGATTTTAATGGTCGTTATTTCCTGGCAAATTAATGCCCATTACTGTTTCTTTTTTATCCTTTAGTTTTAATGGCCATTAACTACTTTCTGGAAAAATTAATGGTGGTGTAATTATGACCATTAATTTTTGGTTTTTTTTTTTACCTGTGTTAATGGCCATTAATAATATTATTAATGGTCATTAATGTAACACAAAAAATCAACATTAATGGCAATTAAAAAGGCCATTATTCCTGAATTCATGGCCATTAAAGATTAATGCCCATCAAAAATCCATTAATTATGGTTCTATTCATGGCCAAATATTTAATGGCCATGAAAAATCATTGAATTGATGGGCATTAAATATGTTAAAAATAACTTTAATGGGGTAAATTTATAGCCATTATTTTAGTTACTTGCCACTATTTAACAACATTTTAATGCCCATTAATATCTTTAAAGTAATGGTATTTTAATGGTGTATTTTTAATGGTATTTTAACATTTTTAACTATTTTCACTACCTTTTCCCATTAAAAAAGGCCATTAATAGAACCATAATTAATGGATTTTTAATGGCTTATTTTAATGGTTCTATTAATGGGAAATTAATGGGTATTTTTGCAGTAGTGATAATTCATCTCATTGCTGTTTGTTTTGACATGGTTTGAATAGATGATTGTTTTACCCTTCTCTTGCTGAATATTCATCTTCAGAAGCCATCTGATCTGGATCTACACTGTTTCTATAGACAGGGGTTGTTTATGGTCATTTTTCTATAAAATCTATAAATCTGTTTGAATATCACAGGGTTGACTATATTTAACCCATTTAGTACCAGAAACCCCAAAACAGGTACCCTGGCAAACAGACAGACCCAGATCAGACGCGGCATCTGATCAGGGCCTCCACTGTTTGTTAAAAAATCAGCCACCTTCCAAATAAATTTTGAAGAAAACACAACATGACACCCCTAAATTTTGAAATGGATTCCTGCTATGTATAAAGAGGAAGATTCCATTTGGTACAAAAAGGGTTTACTAACATGATATTGGCTTTGGGTCACACCAGTATTGTTAAAAGAGGGTCGGGGTGTACACTCTTTTTCAGGGAGGGACCAGTCCTGTAGAGGAGAAGGGGAAAAATAATTGTCTAAAAGCATCAAATTTGTAGGCTGATTGGAGTCTTAACTAGTCTGCATATAATTTGAGAAATTCTGAATTTTTGTTACACCTGCTTTCAGTATGGCTAATATAATGATCAGTTTTACATCCACCCTTTTTTTCCATCCGCGAGCCTGGATAGCTGAAGTGGGTGCATTGTCTTACTGGTGATCAGGAGGTTCTGGGTGCAATAATATCTACTGGGTTGGCTACATTCATCTGTGGAGATTGATCGTGAATTCTTTTCTGTGGCCATTTTCTCACATCTCCTGATTCAAGAAGAGCAGTTGTCAGTTTCTGGGAAAGGATGGGCTCTTCATTAGTTAACTGCTTATAAATATGTTTATCAGTTCCCCCCTATATTGATTGCATTGTAACACCTTGACCTGATAAAGATATTCTTGCTATCTCAGGACAAGTGAGCATTATTAGGTCAACACGATGTTGCACTTTTATGACTGTACAGAACTACTGGAAAAAAATGTTATTATTACTGGAAAAATTACTCGAAAAAATATCACAGGAATAAAAGCGATGCTAACACTGCATGATACCCCACCACTGCAGGCCAATATGGTTTGATCCATGACCAAATAGTGTTCTATATATCTGTAAAATTTTATCAAGGTATTCCATATAGTGAAGCAGCTATGGGCCAAAAAACATTTCTTACATAGAAAATAAATACATGAATAGAAGTCCAAAAACTATTTAATGGAAATTGTTAAAAAAACGTAACTCTGCCAAATGTTAACTCATTTTGCCCACTAACCATCCCAAGTATGCTTCTATAAATGGTCTAAATGACTATGAATTTTTATGCAAATATTCCATGTAGTAAAGGAATAAAAAAAAAATGAATGAGAATTGTTAACGGTCATAACTCCGACAAAGATGTTAACATATTTTGCCAATTAACAATCCCAAACATGCTTCCTTTAATAGTACATATATGTGAAGATTTAGCCATATATATATTCCATTAAGTTAAGGAATAAGAGCCCAAAAAGCATTTAATGGTATTTGTACATGACCATAACTGTCAAATATGTTAACATATTTTGCCAATTAACAATACTAAACATTCTTCCTATAGTGGTCTATATATCTGTGAAGTTTCATCCATATATTCCAGGAAGTAACGGAATAAGTGATAAAAAATCATTAAATGGAAATTGTTAACGTCAATAACTCCATCAAATAGTAACATATTTATGCCATGAGCAATTCCTAAACCACACATTACCAATACCAATATATAAACAAAATTTCATCCAATTATTCCATAAAATAAATGAATAAGAGTCCAAAAAACCATTAAATGGAAATTGTTAACGGCAACAACTCTGTCAAATGTTAACGCATTTTGCCTTTTAGTAATCCAAAACCTGCTTCTTATGGTGGTCTATATATCAGTGAAGTTTCATACATATATTCCGTTTAGTAAAGGAATAAGTGCCCAAAAACTATTTAATGGGAATTGTTAACGACCATACCTCCCTTAAATGTTAACATATTTTGCCCATTAGCAATCCGAAACCACTCATACCCAATACCAATGTATATACAAAATTTGAAGAAAATCTGTGAAAAAATGTTCAAATTATTGATCGGAAACGCCCAAAAAATCCTTATTTTGAACTAAAAAGGGCCGTAACTCTGTCAAATGTAAACGGATTTTGCATGTTAGCAATCCCACACCAGTCATTTCTGGTATAAACATGTATGCAAAATTTGAAACAAGAGGCCCATGGGCCACTACGCTCACCAGAGGTCATGTGGTTTATACCATATACAGGCAAGGTGCCCATCTTGGTCATGTGACAATACCACGAATAATGTTTAATTGCCTCACCCCCATAGAGGCTTTTCATGTAAGTTGGTTTCAATCAGCACAGCTCTTTTACTGGAGAAGAAGATAAAAATACTGAATCAGAGCCATCCAAGACAAAGGTCAGTTATGACCTTGATCTTTGGAATTGATAAACTTCCATTCAGCTAACTGCAAATATCATTTTTGATGTCACAGCCTACCAGGCAATCAGAAATATCCACTACTTTGCCATTTTTCCATACAAATGTCTAAGTGACCAAATCTGACCTTGACATAAAACAGGTAAAGGTCAACCAAAGGTCATCATTTGAACAAACTTGGTAGGGCCAGAGTCCCTGATGCTGCATACCAAGTTTCAAGATCATCAGCCATTCGGTTCTTGAGAAGAAGATTTTTTAAGGTTTTTACCATATATGGGCAAGGCGGTCCATATTGGTCATGTGACCCAGTCCTCACGAACAAATTTTCGTTCCCTCATTCCATAGAGGCTCAACATGTAATTTGGTTTCAACTGGCCCAGTAGTTTCAGTGAAGAGGAAGATAAAAATACTGAATCTGAGGCATCCTGGACAAAGGTTGGTAAATGACCTTGACCTTTGAAACTGATAAACTTCCATTCACCTGATTGCAAATACCATTTCTGATGCCACTAGCTAACACAAAGTCAGAAAAAGCCACTGTTTTGCCATTTTTCCATACAAATGTCTAAGTGACCAAATTTGGCCTTGACGTAAAACAGGTCAAGGTCAACCAAAGGTCATCATTTGAACAAACTTGGTAGGGCCAGAGTCCCTGATGCTGCATACGAAGTTTCAAGATCATCAGCTATTTCGTTCTTGAGAAGAAGACTTTTAAAGGTTTTTACCATATATGGGCATGGCGGCCATATTGGTCATGTGACCCAGTCCTCTCGAACAAACTTTTGTTCCCCCTTCCCATAGAGCCTCCACATGTAATTTGGTTTCAATTGGCCAAGTAGTTTCAGAGGAGATGTTGTTTGAAAATGTTGACGACACAGACGACGACGACGGACCAATGCCTATACTATAAGCTCCCCCGGAGCCTTCGGCTCTGGTGAGCTAAAAAATCCATGAAAAATTACTCAAGTTATCGATCGGAAATGATGCGGACGGACGGACGGACGGACGGACAGACACTCGATGGTATATCATAATACCCCACCACTATCGTGTGGTGGGGTATAAAAATTACGGTCAGATGATACTAAATATCAACATTATTGCACAACAGAATGTTGGGATGCACTGAGGACAACTGATAACTGATAATCTATACATGTAAGAGAGAACAGGGGGATAAACTGATAAATAGACTACCAGATTTGTGTAATTTTATATCAAGTTTATCAGGCTCGGCTTCAAGAACGTGTGTTGAATTGCTCGGCAAGCATCAAAAATTCTACACCTTGCCTGATTAACTTAACTTGCTTGATGTGACCTAAAAATGCTGACTGGGCTGTAAAACTGCAAACAAACAAAGCTTTGTCCATCCAAAGTGTTTGTTCAATTCTGGCCATCAACTTGTTCAATGTTCAAGTTCATTTCTCAAGAACTGTAAGTCAGGTTTGCTACCCAAGGTGTGCCATAGCCTTCAATGGAATTCTTGTCAATAACCCCTTATCCTGCTGAACAGGACAACCTCTGCAAACAGTGTAGATCCAGATCAGATGGCTTATGGGGAATGGGAACACCTGGCAGATTGTTCCCCCATTTTTAAAAGGGAGACAACTTTCAGGATTTCAATTTTGCTTTTCTATAAGCCTTCGCCCCTGTCCCACTGAAAAAGGGGTTAACATATTTAAAGGAAAGAACTTGCTCCCGAGGAGCAAATTCGGGAGCAAATTCTTTTCTTTAAAAGTTGACCCCTGTTGACATGGGAGACCAAAGTATTTTTGCAGGAGTTGCCTCCCCTGAAGGTGTATCCATTCCATTTAAGCCATCTGATCAGTCTCTACACTGTTTGTCATGCTGTTTGTGAATTGAACATTATCAAGTAATTTGATTGGTTGAAAGTCTGCAATAGGTGTGACTAAACTGTGAAATAGATTTATTCAGCAGGAAGAGGGTTATGCATATATTTTAGAAAAATGTAAATGCCTAGCACAGCAGCAGCAGATTATATCTTCTTTCTTTTTTCCCAGAGATAATAAATAATAATAATAATAATAATAATCGACCTTATTTATAGAGGGTAACACATTTAGTTCTAGTACTAATCTTCCATGTGGCCCTCTTTTCCTGGGAAGGAACCAGTACTAAGCAATGTGGATGAAGTTTCTTGCTCAAAGCGCTGCTAATGCAGGGATAGAACCAGCTACCTCTCGATCTCAAATCCGATGGTTTACCACTGCACCACATCGCTCCACAATGTTGTCTTCATATCTAGCTGTTCAAAAATAATAAAGTTATAAATCAATGTTACCAGTACAGTAGAGATTTTCCATCATTTGGTATGGAAAAATGAAAGTGGCTCTTGTGAGCACTGCAAACTTTTCTCACATTATTCAAACAAAAACATAGATGTCATCGATATTGCTAACAGGTTAACATTTTGACCTCTCTTAGAATTATGTGTATGTTAGGATATATAATTATCCCATTGCATGCGGAGGAAACCCTTAAAGGGCTACCATGGCAAACAGTGCAGGCCCAGATCAGGCGCCACGTTCTGCACTATTCGTTAACGGAATTCTCTGTCAAAAATAGAATAAAAATGAAAAAATAGGCCTGACACCTCTTATATTGGCACCGTCAAGCGATTTTGGTAATTATCGCCTATGCGAGCAGCGAAGGTTCAGGCGAGCCTGCGCATCCGCGCAGTCTCGCCAGAACCTTCACTGCTCCCTCATACAAGCAGTGAATCAAGAGGAACCTTCAGACAGAAAGCCATATCCCTGGCCCCTCTGAATGGCTGCTCATGTGCAGTTAAAATTTGTCATGACGGAATGCTAGAAGACACGAATTCGCTTGGCGGGGCTCATATGACAAATGGACTTGTCCAACAAATAGCAATGGAAGACTGTCCACCAGTATACAATGGGTTAAGGAAGTTTTGAATGCTACATTGATGACTGTTTGTCTTGAGGTTGTACATCCCTGTCAGTACTATTTTGATCATTCTGGGGATGTTACTTCCGATTTACTGGGACTTTTACCCAACTTTGAGATGCAATGACATCTCAAGCTCTACCAACCCTAAGAGACCACTACTAGGGTTAATCCTTATCCTCCTGTTCACAACAACCCTTACCTTTGCAAACAGTGTAGATCCAGATCAGATGGCTTCTTCCAAAGCCATCTGATCATGATCAAGACTGTTTGTGAATTTGAACAAAAACATAATATCATGTAATCTGATTGGCTGATAGTCAGAAAGGGGTGTGGCTAATAAAATTACTTAGCAGGATAAGGGTTAAGGTACAGTCAGACTAGCACCACTCAGCCCGGACATGCATAGACCTTCTAAGTAATTTACGAGTACCAAAATGTTTGGTGAGTTTCACCTCTGTGTCGAAACACCATGCAACCAAATGGGTCGGGGGATATAGAAGGGTAGGGGAGATATAAATGTCTGTTGAACCAAAGCTTTTTCATGAGGATAAGATAAAAGATAAAGATGCTTTATTTAACGTTGCATATCCAAAACAAATAACATAAGCAGTGGAGCTTTTATTGCGACAAAGTATCCTTTAACAAATACTTACCTGCCTTCATTTAGCTTCCTAGGACTACTGATAATGCGAGTGTCAGCCAAGGGAGCGCCTAGTACCATTTTTCATGCCTTTGGTATGGCGCTACCGGGGATCCAACCCGTGACCTCCCTTCCCGAAGCGAACGCTCTACCACTGAGCTATCGGGGCCGGTGATGGGGAAAGATGTGTTTTGACTCAGCGAGCATGAAGAATGATCTGAGGCTTTCCTTTGCAGGTCCAAACACTAATTTAGGGGATAATTGTATTGAACATTGTCATTTCAGGTGGTATACAGTCAGAAATTTTGTTTTATACGCAGACAGTTAATCCACTGAGAGCTGTCAGTCCTTTGATTATCCCATTCTATGCCAGTGGAGTGGACTCTTCCATTGCTATATGCTGGACAAGTCCATTTGTCATATAAGGGGTGGTAGGCCTATTTTTCATTTTTTGTTTTCTTTTCTATTTCTGCCGGAAAATTCTGTTAGCAAATAGTGCAGGCCCTGATCAGACGCCGCATGCGGCGTCAGATCTGGGCCTACACTATTTGCCAATGCACCCCTTTAGGGGTTTCCCACATACAATGGGTTATACTCACCATAAAGATGTTTGTCTGAACGTCTAGATTTCCACCATAACCGTTTAGCAGTTGTTTTGATTTTCTTTCTTGTATTACATGTACTATTTTCGTCACTCTCAGATGAGTTCTTTTGTAAATCAGCTTTTCTTTTCTGACCACTATTCCCACCCAGTGTGTCACAGTCTATATTTTCTAACTTTGACCTTGAATCACTTACTGAATGTGCCACTGCTCCTTCAATATCATTATTAGATTGACCAATTTCACTCATATGTGTCCATTCATCATTTCTGTCATTATCCCATTGCCATTCTTCTTCTTCTTCTTCTCCATTCTCCCCCTCCTCTTCACTTGAACTCTCTTCTTCATCTGAATCCAGATCATTCCTTCCATTTGGAAAAAAAACCTCTTCAAATATTTCATCCCAGTCTAATTCTTCATCATCATCCTGCTGCACTGTATTGTTCTCAGGAATAGGCTCATGGAAACCAGTCCCGAATCCTGCCAAAGGGTTTTGTCCCAAACTGTTTCTCAAATTCTGAAGCTGCTGGGGGATATCCCCTTGAAAAGCAACAGGGGAACCCTGCCTGTTGCTACGCTGTAAACCAAGCCTCACATTCTGTATTTGTTGAAGTATTCCACCTTGGTTCACAAACTCAGTGTTTCCATAAATATTCTGGTCTAACCCAGATGAGAAGTTCTGGAACTGCTCTGGGTTCATTATAACTTTGTGGCATTACTGAGGTAATCTATAAACAGAGTTAATTGGTTTGGCTTTACCCAGATTCTTGGCGGTCTTTGCTAGAAATGTATTGCTACTACAGCTACACTGTTTGCTCGGAACACCTGTGTGCTTGTCCTGTTAATACATGTATGTGCCATTCATATAAACCATGTGTCTGAAACAGAATACAGTAAAATTCCTATATTAAGACCACCTTTGGGACTGTTCAAAAGTGGTCTTTAAGACCACTTTTGAACAGTCCCAAAGGTGGTCCCTTACCAGGGGGCCCTTTGGGCAGGAAACACATAGAAAGATTAAGTGCACCCTTCAAAATAAGCTTTTTAAAGTAGAAATAGTCTTAAATTTAGGTGGTCTTAATAGCGGAATTTCACTGTGTATATTTAGGAGAATGCACCTGTGCTAAGAAGTGCATTTTTTCATATCTCCAAAAATGACATTTTTTTCTAATTAAAATCTGTGAAATTCTTCCTATGTCTACTGCAAACATCTATTGCGTGTATTCAATAGAACTGCCTAAATGAGGCACTTCTAATGAGTACCCAAAATCTATGTCTCTTTGAGCCAGAATAAAGAAAACCATGTATAGCCATCATGATCCTACGTATTTGGACAGACAGGCCTGAGCAAACAGTGCAGACCCAGATCAAAACTGTCCATGAAAGAGAAGTCTGATCAGGATCTACTCTGTTTGCCATTCAACCTGCACCTTTTGAACTCCTTGCAGGATCTTGAAATAATTTTTTTAACCCTTATCTTGCTGTTCACGACAACCCCTATCTTTGTAAACAGTGTAGATCCAGATCAGATGGCTTCTGAAGAAGCCATCTGATCAGGATCTACACTGTTTGGCATTCGGTTTATGAATTTGTAGCAATAAATTACATCAAGTAATTTGATTGGTTGATAGACAGAAATGGGTGTGGCTTAAATGAATATTCAGCAAGATAAGGGTTAAAATCTAAGGAGAATTACAGCAAGTCCTAAAGGTGTCTAAATTGTAGGATTTTTACAGCAACTTGGTTAATCCCACTTTTCTGTATAAACTGAGATTTTACTATTGTATTCATCACAGACTTGTTAAACAATGTTGTCATCACTCTAACATGTCTATGCAAAACTGTTCTGCCTAGTTAAATTAGGTGACTTTGAAAATGGGGTCAAAACCACAGAAACCTTAACTTCGTTTTCTCTCATTCTAGTTAGTTGGTAGAGTGTCCGCTCCGGGGAACGGGAGGTCTCGGGTTCGATCCCGGGCCGCAACATACCAAAGTCGTTAAAAATGGTACTAGCTGCTCCTCGTTTGGCACTCAGATTTACGGGGTAGAGCTAGGACTGGTCGATCCAGTGTCTGGATAATGTGACTGGGTGTGGTATCATGTAATGTGTCTGGGACATGATACTTCAGTGAGGCAGCACTATAAACGTGAGCATTGAGCTCCCTGTCGCAACCAGACACCATCGTGATATGACTGAAAAATTGTTGAAAGCGACGTTAAACCCGAATTCACACACACACACACTCATTCTAGGTATGTAACCATTATGCAAGTTTGGTAAGAATTGGTTCAGAAGATACAGTGCCTCATGCTGCCAATTAACCCTTTTTGTACCAAATGGAATCTTCTTCCTTATATATGGCAGGAGTCCATTTCGAAATTTAGGGGTGACAGGTTGTTTTATCTTTAAAATTTAGTTGGAAAATATCTGAACTTTTTGCAAATAGTGAAGGCCCTGATCAGACAGCGCATTCTGCGGCGTCTGGTCTGGGCCTGCACTGTTTGCCAGGGTACCCGTTTAGGGGATTCCACCACAAAATGGGTTAATGTTGATGCCACTATTATTTGCCAAAATTTTGTCTGTTTTTAGGTGAATTTGACCTTAACAATAGGTCAAAGCCATCAAAATGTAATGATTGTATATGTCTATGCTGCACTACTGTGATTAAAATGTCTGTGATTACCGTATTCCTCCCATTTAGTGCCCCTGCTCCTATAAGAGCCCCCTCACTGTTTTTCCAAGAAAACATTAACAAGCGCCCCTTTTGCTGTCAGAGGGGAAAATATTTTGGCTTACCTAAAGTAAAGATTAGCCTTTCAATCATTGCCGCATCTGCTGTAAATCTTATCATGCAAGGTATTTCTAAACCCCCTGCTATCACAGAGTGTCTGTGTTGACCACTTGCTACATGTCATGATTCCACTATATTCTTATCACATGTAATGGGTTTTAACCCTTGTCCTGCTGAATATTCATATATGCCACACCCACTACCGATTATAAACCAATCAGATTACTTGATGCAAATTATTGCAACAAATTCACAATCTGAATGGCAAACAATGTAGATCCTGATCAGATGGCTTCGTCAGAAGCCATCTGATCTGGATCTTCATTGTTTGGAAAATAAGGCATATCCGGGCTCAGCAGGACAAGGGTTAAACCCTCCATTCTTGTAAGACTTTTGTCTCTAATAAGCGCCCCCTCTTTTTCCATTTATTAAAGCGCCCGGGGCACTAAATGTGTGTTGTTTTATGTTGAATAGACATACAAGAATTATGTCATTTTTCAGTCCTAGCATTTATTGGAACTTATTTGTTGTTGGCAAAAACGTCTCCCACCTCTATGCTGTAAATACCACATTGATTTCAATGAAATTATCTTTCATTAATTTTCTAAAATGACACAACTGATCTTTCATCTATTACCTATATAACAGATATATGTCTACAAATGAAGATATTTTGGCTATATTTACCTACCAATTTAATTTATGCCAGTAACAAAATGTGTTTGTGAAACCCTGATGCCCCCGGACAGCATGTGAAATAGGAAAGCCCTATCACTAACCAATCAAAAGGTATGGCCAATGTTCAAGTCTTAAAAAAAAGTATATCAAGATCACAAGGTCAAAACTTATGGTACCACTGAAAAGGTCTGTGGCAAGGAAAGCTGATGTGGAATATGAAAGCCCAATCACTTACCAATTGAAAGTTATGGTCAATGTTAAAGTTTTTAAAAAGTAGTTCAAACATCAAGGTCAAGGTCAAAAATTATGGTACCACTGGAAAGGTCTTGTGACATGGAAGGCATAATTGAAATATGAACACCCTATCACTAACCAATCAAAAGTTATGGCCAATGTTAAGGTTTTTAAAAAGTAGGTAAAACGTCAAGGTCATGAGGTCAAACATTATGGTCTTTTGACAAGGAATGCACGTGTGAAATATGAAAGCCCTATCACTTACCAATCGAAAGTTATGGCCAATGTTAAAGTTTTTGTAAAGTAGGTCAAATGTCAAGGTCATAAGGTAAAAAATTATGGTACCACTGGAAAAGTCTTGTGACAAGGAATGCACATGTGAAATATGAAAGCCCTATCAGTTACCATTCAAAAGCTATGCCCAATGTTAAGGTTTTTGGGGACAGACAAGCGGACAGACAAACAGACAGACCAAAAACTATATGCCCCCTGAATCTTTGATTCCGGGGGCATAAAAAGACAGAATGCTTTTGATTATTTTATATAAAAAAAAAAACATTTGTAAATTTAACAATCAAGTTACAAATGCATGAATAAACATCAGGATATATTTCACTAACCAGATAATAATTGTTCGACAGCGGCTTCAGCAATTTTCTTAAAATTGAATAATCTACACCTGTGGACACAAAGCTGTTCAAACTCCAATGAAGTACTTTTCAATGAGTCTCTTTGTATCAAGTTAGTTTGACAAGCAGATGTCATTCATCAAAGTAGTCTAAAACTTGATTGATTGTTTTCATTGCATTGTGGCAAGCACTTTTTTCCCATTTCTAGATCTGATTGACATTTGAGATCTATGTATTCTGATTGGACAGTGCAGGAGTCTACAACGAAATGTACAACAGCTTACAGCAATGGCTTACAGTTGACTGACAGGATGTAAGGACATATTGAATGAAACATCAAATCAAAATGAAATGAAGCACAACAAAGTTTGAACAGATTTGTGTCCACAGGTGTATCACTGGCTCAGTTAACCCTTCTCTTGCTGAATATTCAATTAAGCCACACCCATTTCTCAGTTTTCTGAGTTTGAACCAATCAGATTACTTGATGTAATTTATTCTTACAAATCCATAAACTGTATGTTAAACAGTGTAGAACCTGATCAGATGGCTTCTTCAGAAGCCATCTGATCTGGATCTACACTGTTTCCAAAGATAGGGGTTGTCGTGAACAGCATGATAAGAGTTAAAACTTTTATGTTCTCCAAAAATTTCAAAAGACACATGCAGTAACAAAAGTATGGTTATTTGTGCATTCCGTCCGCATCGATCATCATATGTTATACTTTTGTTATAATATGTTTATGGCAAGCCTTTTTAATATTTATTGCAGATTTCAGATATCTGACATAATATATATAGTTATCCTATATATAGATATAGTTTATAAGATATCTTAATTGCTATATAAGTTATCTTATATATCATATGAGATATCTTAAATAAATATCTTATTATGTTAAATAAGATATCTTATATAATATATTAAATATATATGATATATATTATATAAGATATCTTATGTTTGTTTGATTGATTTGTGGTTTAACATCCCATATGTATAGATCATTTTGGAGACGTTGCTTCCAATTTTGTGGGACTTTTACCCGACATTGAGATGAAATGACATCTCAAGCCCTGTCGCCAAATGAAACCAATAGGGTTTATAAGCATATGGATGGTCTGACTCGCACCACTTTGCCGGGCAGGCTTAGATCCTTTAAGGGGTGTACCAGTACTTGTATGCAGTCAAGATTCACCTCTGCGTGAAAGCATCGTGCATCCCATCTATTTATTCAAGCCCCTATGGGCAGGGGGCGAAGTTATCTTGTATTATATGGTACATACAATATGTGATATAAGATATCTTATATTGGAAAGTATATATCTGAATTATCGAGACATATTAGATATCTTAAGCCCCTGTCACACTATGCCGCGTTTTCACTGCGATGGGACGGCGTTGTTTAATTTTTCAGAACGCCACGAGATCGCAAGAAATATGGGATATTTTTGTAAACATAGACCTGTCATGGCGTCCCTACAGCGACCAAGACGTTGCTACGGAGCTTACATGGCGATCTATCGCGATCCTGCGGCGTTCTTGATGGCGATTGTACGTGCTCTCACGGCGCTTCCTCTGCGCTTTTACGGCGCTCACAATGCGTGCACTGCGCTTTTACGGCGCTCTCAATGCGTGCACTGCGCTTTTACGGCGCTCACATGTTGAAGACGTTCTCAAAGAGTAAACAGTCCAACAGTTTTTTTTATTTGAGGTTTAACGTCCCATCAACACATAATAGGTCATATTGGAGACACTGCTTCTAATTTTGTGGGACTTTTACCCGACATTGAGATGAAATGACATCTCAATCTCTGTCACCCAATGAAACTAATAGGGTTAATAAGCACGGATGGTCCGACTCGCGCCCCTTTGCCTGGGCAAGCTTAGATCCCCTAAGCGGTTTACCAGTACTCCTGTGCCGTCGAAAGCAAGTCCATCGCAATCACCACAAGCAGGAGCAAGTCCACCGCCATTACCTTACCCGAATGAGTCACCTAAAAAGTAGGTTTTTTGGGACAGTACAGAATCAAACTCTACTCTAGCCACTGTTTATACAATCGGGCGGCCCCCTCCCATCGGGACTGGAAGAAATAGATCGACTGCATGATGCTTCCACGCAGAGCTGACACCGACCTCACACAAGTACTGGTAAACCGCTTAGAGGATCTAGGCCTGTCCAGGCAAAGCGGTGCGAGATACGTGTAAACTCTATTGGTGTTAACATGCTTATATGTGTAAACTCTATTGGTTTCATTGGGCGACAGGGCTTGAGATGTCATTTCATATCAAAGTCGGATAAAAGTCCCACAAAATTGGAAGCAACGTCTCAAAAATGACCTATACAGTGTTGACTGGGAGGTTAAATATCAAATCAATCAATCAGTTAATCAATTATACAAGCGGAGCTTATATGGCGTTGTAGGAGACCTCTGTGCACCCCTGCCGAGCTCCTGTAGCGTTGTAGGAGACCTTACTGCGCTGCTATGGCAACCTTACGGCGACCTCACTGCGCTCTGATCAGAACGCCGAGCGACGGCGTTTGTTTTGAGCATGCTCAAAATGCGCGCCGTCGCTTGGTGTTCTATGCGATCCCAACGCGTCTACTGTGACGCCACTGCGTTGCTACGGCCATGTTTGCGATCGTACCTCGGCGTTCTGCATTTTTCTTGGACGCCATGAGAACGCAGCCCTGGTGTGACAGGGGTTTAACATGAATATACTATATTAGTTATTGTATATGCTATGAAAGATATCTAATATGTCATATAAGATATCTAATGCAGTAAACAAGATATCAAATATGTTTGGATAAATCAGATATCTTATACCCCAAATAAGATATCTTATATGAGATATCTTATATTGGATATCTTTTATATGCTATATTAGATATCTAACATACTATATGATAGCTTATATCTTTTGATAAATCAGATATCTTGGATCTTGTGACAAGTTGTGAGGGGTTCACATTTTTATGCAGAAAATTTCATGTTTAAACACTCATTTAACAATACGATTACGTACAAAATATAAACAAGAGGCCCATGGGCCACAATGCTCACCAGAGCTCAGACGGGCACTGCCCACTGGCAGCCATGTATGGTTTCAGGTTTAAATTTATTGATTATAAAGTCTTCCAAACAAACCCCCATTTCCAAATGAGCACCCATGTGGACTCTGTATCTGAAATATTAGGCCTTTTATGAGGAGGAGGGATGAGACATGGACCCAACAGAGCCCAGGCTGGTATCACTGAATCCATCTTATCATAAGGCACAAGAATATATATGGTTTAGGGGTTGGTATGTGTACTGTTCCTGAGATATGAGGCCTATTAAGCTGCGGAGGGGTTGGAGCATGGCCCTGGCAGACCCCAGGAAAGCCAAGATTGTTGTCGCTGAATGTGTCTTATAATAAGGACCAAGAAAATAAATTGTTTAGGGGTGGGGATATGAACAGTTTTCAAGATATGAGGCCCTCTTATGAAATGATGAGGAGAGGAATGGCCCCTGTGGACCACCAAGTTGGTGTGACTGGATGTGTCTAATCATAAGAAACAAGAATACATATGATTATGAGGTGGGGATCTTAATGGTGTCTGAGATATATGGCCTTTTTATGAAGTGGAGGGGTGGGCCATGGGATCAGCATGTTGCCCTAGCACATAGAGGCCCCACACTGATGTGAGTGAATGAGTCTTATTATAGGAAACACAAATATACATATTTTAGGGGTGGGGATCTGAACAGTTTCTGAGATATATGGCATTTTATGAAGTGGCATAGCCCCAGCACACCCCCAGAGACTCCTAGGTTGGTATCACTGACTGTGTCACATCATAAGGAACAAGAATATATATGGTTTAGGGGTGTGAGGTCTGAATGGTTTCTGAGATATTGAGCCTTTTACGAAGTGGAGGGGGTTGAGCATGGCCCGGGCACATCCCAGGGGACCCCCAGGTTGGTTTCAATGAATGAGTCTTATCATAAGAAACAAGAATATATATGGTTTTGGGGTGGAGATCTGAATGGTTTCCGAGACACAACACCTTTTATGAAGTGGAGTTGTGGGGCACAGCCCCCGTGCGGCCCGGGAGACCCTCAGGTTGGTATCACTGAATGCTCTTATCATAAGGAACAAGAATTTATATGCTTTAGGGGTGGGGATCTGAACGGTTTCTGAAATATTGGGCCTTTTACGAGTGGAGGGGGTGGGGCATAGCCCCGGCACATCCTAGGGGACACCCAGATTGGTGTCACTGAATGCATCTTATCATAAGAAACAAGAATATATATGGTTAAGGGGTGGGCTCTGAACAGTTTCTTAGATATATGGTCATTTGTGAAGTTGAGGGGTAGAGTATGGCCCGGGCGCACCCTGGGTGACCCCTAGGTTGGTGTCACTGAAAGTGTCTTTTCATAAGTAACAAGAATATATATGCTTTTGGGGTGGGGATCTGTAAGGTTTCTGGAATATTTAGCCTTTTATGAAGTGGAGGGGGTTGGGCATGGCCCCCGCACATCCCGGGGGACCCCCAAGTTGGTGTCACTGAACGCGACTTATCATAAGGAACAAGAATATATATGGTTTAGGGGTGGGGATCTGTAAGGTTACTGGGATATTGGGCCTTTTATGAAGTGGAGGGGGTGGGGCATGGCCCAGGCACATCCCAGGGGACCCCCAGGTTGGTGTCACTGCGTCCATCTTATCGTAAGGAACAAGAATATATATGGTTTAGGGGTGGGGATCTCAATGGTTTCTGAGATAAATGGCATTTCATGAAGTGGAGGTGGTGGGTCATGTCCCAGGCACATCCCGGGGGACCCCAGGTTGGTGTCACTTAATGCATCTTAGCATAAGGAACAAGAATATATATAGTTAAGGGGTGGGGATCTGAATGGTTTCTGAGATAAATGGCATTTTATGAAATAGAGAGGGCATGGCATGTCCCCGGCACATCCCGGGGGAACCCCAGGCTGTTGTCACTTAATGCATCTTATCATAAGGAACAAGAATATATATGGTTTAGGGGTTGGGATCTGTAAGGTTTCTGAGATATAAGGCATTTTATGAAGTGGAGGGGGCGGGGCATGGCCCCAGCACAACCTAGAGGACCCCCAGGTTGACATAAAAGCATATGGCTGGGAGAAGTTTACTCAAGGAACATGTTTATGTAAGTTTTGTCAAAATATCTGCAATGACTTTGCAGTAAATGCCATTTTTCAGTTATAAGTCAATGGAAACTCTAAGTTGTCATAGCAACAAAACTAAAAGGCCAAATTTCATAATAAAAACACAAAACCTGTAAAGGCAAATATGGTGAATAGTTTCATAAAGTCTCAGCCTCCTAGAGCATATGGTTTCTGAGGAGATGATTTTTTAAGTATTTTTTGGTCTATTTTTTTGCATTTTGGTTTCCATGGCAACCAATAAAAATGAGCAGAAGGCCTAAAATCATACGGCAGATAGTAGATTGCCTATGGAACATTTCTATGAAAGTTTTGTCAAAATATCTGCAGAGGCTTGGCAGTAAATGCCATTTTTCAATTTTCCCCATTATAAGTCTATGGAAACTACAAGTTGCCATAGCAGCCAAACTAATGAGCCGATTTTAATAAAAAACACAAACTTTCAATCCCCCAGCCCAAGGATGCTACAGATAAAATTTGGGCCCAATCGGCCCAGGGGCTTCAGAGGAGATGTCGTTTGAAAGTGTTGACAAAGACGCAAAAGCAGACGACGAAGACGGACAACTGCCTATCCTATAAGCTCCCCCAGAGCCTTCGGCTCTGGTGAGCTCACAAGGCCACAGAATGAAACTGTGAAAATCTGAAGAAAAAAAAATAACAAGAGTAATGTTGACTGATTGATTGTTTTGGGTTTAACGCCAACACGTCAACCCTTGTAGACCTGTCATTTTGTGTTGTCTCCTACAGAAAGGGAGAAAAAGAGATAGAAGATATAGCAGAGGAGATGAAAGTGAGGGACAGAAGAGAAAGAGGAAAATGAATGGAAGTGTAGAAACAGAAGAAATAACACTCCCATGCCCCCACCCCCCAATCAGGTCTTGAAGAAATAGATGGGTTGCATGCTGCTTCCATGCAGAGCTGAAACTTTTCTGATGAAAAAAGCCTTTTTTATTTTTAGATTTGGCAGCTTAGTCTAAGCAGCCAGAGAAGACTCGGGTTAAGCTGAAACTGACCACACACAATTGTCACAAGTACTGGTAAACCGCTTAGAGTATCTAAGCCTGCCCAGGCAAAACTTTGCGAGTCCGACTGTTCATGGTTATAAACCCTATTGGTTTCAATGGGTAGCAGGGTTTGAGATGTCATTTCATCTCAGTGGTAGGTAAAATTCCCACAAAATTGAAGCGACATCTCCAAAATGACTTATACAATGTTGACAGGGATGTTAAACCTAAAATCAAACAAACAATAACACTACCCCTCTACCCTTGCCTGCTGCAAGGACAGCAGGCCTTGCCAAACTGTAAGCCAATATCAGTTGGACGACTCAAGATGTGTACGCAAGACACACATCACCTTTGTGTTTCATTTGTAGAAAGTTTTGACTAATGCTCCAGTAGAGTAACCAGGTCTAAGAAAGTTGTTTTATTAAAAGACAGTCTATAAATTTAAAGAGTGAAAACTGTCTGTAAATTTAAAGACTTTTCAGTCTGTAAATGTAAAGACTGATAAAAGAAAATCATGAAAACGGTGTAAAACGGAAAAATCGCAGATTGCTATTTATATAGTAATTTGGCCATTATCTGTGGAATATTTAATTATGTGTAACTGCAAATCATATAGTTGTCTTTATTTAATTAAATTCCTTCAACCATAATTGAAGACTTCTCAGCTCAGAAAAACAGGTTTGTAAAAAGAGATTCATAATAATCTAAAATGAGCTTAGGAATGAAGGTGCATAACGCTTTTATCATTTTGTCAACATACTGACCACTCGCATCAACAGACATTTTTTCTGACAACTAAAACTGATGAATGTTTCAGACAGAAAATGTCTGAAAACGAAATGACATCAGTACAAAACTTATCTTATGTTCAACCTTTGACAGATATTTCCTCCTGTAGAGTTTCACCGCATTTGTGGTCCAAGGGAAGGAACTGTGTTGTTTTACTTCTAAATTATTTTCTATCATTAAAACTATATTTACAGACAATAAAATACACGCAGTCTTCAGCAACGCTTTATTTTGTCAAGAGATGAAGAATGAGGCTGCGTATGAGAATGTGATTTTTTCACGTTTCATCATTTTCATGATTTTCCTGGCATCACGAAAACGCGCCTATATAATTTTTACCCCCTTGAACCCCACTTTTATATAGTAAAACTGGGGTTTGCAGGGGTAAACCTTATTTTTCTTGTTTCTGCTCTAAAATATAGATTGTGGGTACTCGTTAGAACCGCCTCAATGAGGCGGTTCTAATAAGTAGTGATAATCTATATTTTGAGCAGAAATAAGAAAAATATTAGAATTTTTCATCCTAAAATTTACCTTTTTTTGGTGATAATGTTACACTGTATTTGTATAGGCGTGTTTTCTTAATGGTGTACTGTTGTGCGAGCTTTAAATCTATAGACTAACAACAGCACTCCCTGCGGGTGCCAAAGCTCTGCTGAAGTTTCTTTAAGTTAAACAAAAATTCAATGTCGAAAATAGGGCATAACTGTGCCAAAAATATTTTGAGGGATACCTCACCTATTGATAGGAATACCCTTTTTCATAATGAACAACCATTCCGAGTTTCAAGTAAATTTATATCAGGTAGAAGAAAGCGTTTATTTAAAGACTGTCTTTAAATTTAAAGACTGTCTGTAAAGTTAAAGACTTTTTAGTCTGTAAATTTAAAGACTGACACAAATAAAATAATGAAAATGGTGTAAAATGGAAAAATTGCACTTTGCTGTTTATAGTAATATGGCCGCTATCTATGGAATATTTAATTATGTGTAACTGCAAATTATATAGTTGTCTCTATTTAATTAAATTCCTTCCACCATAATTGAAATGTTCTCAGAAAAACAGGTTTTGTAATAAGATTCATTGGTAAAATTAACTCAGGTATGAATGTGTATAACGATTTTATCATTTTGTCAATATATCGACCGATCGCTTCGACAGACAGTTTTTCTGACAACTAAAATTGATGAAAATTTCAGACGGACCATAACATTAAAATGTCTGAAAACGAAATGAAGTCAGTACGAAACTCCTCTTATGTTCGACCTTTGACAGATATTTCCTCCCTTACTGCTAACTTTCACGGCATTTATGGTTTAAGGGAAGGAACTGTGTTGTTTTATTTCTTAATTATTTCTATCATTAATACGATATTAAAAGACGATAAAATACATGCAGTCTATAGCAATGCACATTTTATTAATGAGATGAAGACTGAGGCTGCGTATGAGAATGCGATTTTTTCATGTTACATCATTTTCATGATTTTCCTTTGTGTTACTCAGTGTTAGTCTTTAAATTTACAGACTAAAAAGTCTTTAAATTTAAAGACGGTCTTTAAATTTAAAGACAGTCTTTAAATAAAACGCTTTCTTCTACCTGAATATGTTCAGTAATGACAGAAATACATGTATTACAAATTGTCCTAGTTTTTGCAAGACGACGCCAGAGCTATGACAATAATTCGCCGCTAAAAAGTCTTTCAATTTACAGACAGTCTTTGAATTTACAAACTGTCTTTAAACTTGTAACTTGTGTTCGTAGAATCTGTGATTCCTAATGAATCGTCTTCTACATCTCTTCTTAACTAATGTTTAACTAACTTCCGGTGCTGTTAATAATGTCTGTTAGGTGTATAGAAAGTGGGTCGGCAATAAACATCATTTCACATTTGTTGATTTTCAAACGACAATTGTTAGTATATCCCCTTTTCTCATATCTCCATTCAGTCTCATAATTCCGTTCACCCTCGTTTTTAATTAATATGAAAAGGAATCATTTTCACAGTTTTGTCACATCAGAATTTGTAGTTAATAAGTAACATTGCAACCTGTTTTAAATAAATCAGTTTTGATTTACAAATTAATTCACAGAAATCGAAATTTATTACAAAATGCTTAATATTTTAGGGGTACCCAAAAATAATCTCTAACCAGTGACAAGGATGTGACTGAAAATAAAAAGTATCAACAAATTAGAATAGTACACAGTCTAAATAAAATAGTCATCATGTATAATATTCATAGAATTAATCTGATTTCTTATCATAATCAAATAAATTTGGGTGAACGGAGTTATGAGAACATGCCCAAAACACGCCCTGCATTTCTAGATGGTTGTAGAATAAACAGAAGTGATGTTTATTTTCCTAAATATTGAGATTCTCATAGGAATTTAGTCAAATGTTTAAACAAGAGGACCATGATGGCCCTTGATCGCTCACCTGATCCATAGAGTAACAAGTGGGCCCCGGGGAGGGCCATTATTGACCCCAGGGTTATAATGTGCATAATGTTGAGGGAGGTCAAAAAAGGTGAAGCTATAAATACCAAATATCAACAAAAGGCTATAATTTGAACAATCTTGGCAAAGGTCCACTAGATGAAGCTACACAACAAATATCAAAGACCTGGGCCTTGTGGTTTCAGAGAAGAAGATTTTTTTAAAGATATTCCTTACATAAGCCTATGTAAAACAAAATGGCCCCAGGGCAGGGGCATTTTTGGCCTCAGGACTATAATTTAAACAATCTTGATAGAGGTCCACTAGATGAAGCTTCACACCAAATATCAAAGACCTGGGCATTGTTGTTTCAGAGAAGAAGATTTTCAAAGATTATCTCTATTATAAGTCTATGTAAAACCAAAGGGCCCTGGGGCGGGGGCATTGTGGCCCCAGGGCTATAATTTGAACAATCTTGGTAGAGGTCCACTAGGTGAAGCTTCATACCAAATGTCAAAGACCTAGGCCTTGTGGTTTCAGAGTAGAAGATTTTTCAAGATTTTCCCTATATAAGTCTATGAAAAACCAAAGGGCCCAGGGGCGGGGGCAATTTTGGCCTCAGGGCTATAATTTGAACAATCTTGATAGAGGTCCACAAGATGAAACTTCATACCAACTGTCAAAGACCTGGGCCTTGCAGTTTCAGAAAAGAAGATTTTTAAAGATTTTCCCTATATAAGCCTATGTAAAACCAAAGGGCCCCGGGGCGGGGGCATTTTTGGCCCAAGCACTATAATTTGAACAGTCTTGGTAGGGGTCCACTAGATGAAGCTTCATACCAAATAGCAAAGATCTGGGCCCTGCAGTTTCAGTGAAGAAGATTTTTTAAAGATTTTCCCAATATAAGCCCATGTAAAACCAAAGGGCCCTGGGGCGGGGGCATTTTTGGCCCCAGCACTATAATTTGAACAATCTTGGTAGGGGTCCACTAGATGAAGCTTCATACCTAATATCAAAGACCTGGGCCATGTGGTTTCATAGAAGAAGATTTTTAAAGGTTTTCCCTATATAAGCCTATGTAAAACCAAAGGGCCCCGGAGCGGGGGCATTTTTGGCCCAAGCACTATAATTTGAACAATCTTGGTAGGGGTCCATAAGATGAAGATACATACCTAATATCAAAGACCTGGGCCTTGCAGTTTCAGAGAAGAAGATTTTTAAAGATTTTTCCTATATAAGCCCATGTAAAACCAAAGGGCCCCGGGGCGGGGGCATTTTTGGCCCCAGCACTATAATTTGAACAATCTTGGTAGGGGTCCACTAGATGAAGCTTCATACCAAATATCAAAGACCTGGGCCTTGCGGTTTCAGAGAAGAAGATTTTTAAAGATTTTCCCTATATAAGCCCATGTAAAACCAAAGGGCCCCGTGGGGGGGGGCATCTTTGGCCCCAGCACTATAATTTGAACAATCTTGGTAGGGGTCCACCAGATAAAGATTCATACCAAATATCAAAGACCTGGGCCTTGTGGTTTCAGAGAAGAAGATTTTTAAAGATTTTCCCTATATAAGCCCATGTAAAACCAAAGGGCCCCGGGGCGGGGGCATTTTTGGCCCCAGCACTATAATTTGAACAATCTTGGTAGGGGTCCACTAGATGAAGCTTCATACCAAATATCAAAGACCTGGGCCTTGCAGTTTCAGAGAAGAAGATTTTTTAAGTTTTCGGTGAAAAAAACTATTTTTGGCTCCTGTGACCTATATGTGCAACGGACCGGAACCATTTGAACAACTTTGAAAGGGGACCACCTAAGGATCATTCCTGTGAAGTTTGGTCAAAATCCGCTCAGTGGTTTAGGAGGAGATGTCGTTTGAAGAAAAAGTTTACGCACGCACGCACGGCGGACAAAAAGTGACCCCAAAAGCTCACCTGGTCACTACGTGACGGTGAGCTAAAAATACCTACAGAAAATTATTCATGCAACAAATAATTGAAAGCAGGATTGCCCAACCTTAGGTGAACGGAGTTATGGGTTTCCAGGCTTTATCTCCAGTTTTGTATTTTTCATCCCCCATACAGTCATGTAGGCTAATTCTGCGCATCTGCCAATTCGGCGCATTGGGATTATTTCAAAACTAAATGAACCAGATTAAATGTTTTCATTTTTCTTTGACAGGTATCAAAACAAAGCTTCAAATATTATTTTGGATGAGACTTGGGCTGTTAACTGGGCGAAAGAAATGCATTTTTTTTGTTTTTACCTGAATACCGGTATTTGGGAAAACCGAAAACAAACTTTTACCGGAAATAACTGAAAACAAATTCTCATAACCGAAAACAAACTATATCACCAATTATACCATGGATATTCTACATTTAAACATATACAAGTTCAAATGCTATGTAGACAGATAATATGGCCAAGTTTGTGAGAATAATTTGAAATAATAACGATTTTATTGCCTTTTTTATACAATTTTCATAGATGGACCGGGATCTACACTAGTTGTACTAACTGTTTGCCTTGTTGTTTGTGATCTGAATGAATACATTATACTTAGTAACTTGATTGTTTAAAAGTCAGAAATGTTTGAGATTAAAACAATTTATTAAGAAGGATTCTGCTGAAGAAATTTAGTCAAAAATGGTTTAACTGGCTGGTCATCAGGAGGTCCCAGGTTAGCTAACTGCCCAACCAGTAACATCAGGATCAGCAGGAAAAATCATATATTATAACCAATAAAAAAAGTAGTAGCCCCCGCCATCGGGGCTTGAAGAAAAAGATGGGCTGCATGATGCTTCCACGCAGAGCTGAAACCGACCCGCACACGAGTACTAGAAAACCACTAAGAGGATCTAAGCAGCGGTGCGAGTCGGCCGGTCCATACTTATAAACCCTATTGGTTTCATTGGGCGACAGGGCTTGAGATGTCATTTCATCTCAATGTCGGGTAAAGGTCCCACAAAACTGGAAGCAACGTCTCCAAAATGACCTCTTCGGTGTTGATGGGGACGTTAAGCCTCAAATCAAACAAACAATAGCCAATAAAAATGACTGTTTGGAGATATGAAAGTATGCACTCCGTTCAACTAATGTGTTACTTATTATTAATTAAAGTTTAAAAGGCCTGTAAACACTATTTAGGTCATATCAAGGGAGTCAATTACTTAATCACGTTTTCCTGGATAGGCTTAGCCACATATACTGTTAAATAGTCCAGTGCAGATTCTTTCGTTATAAAACTGATAACTGCCCTTCTTGGATGAGCAGAAGGAAGTGTCATACTTGAAAGGATTTAATGATCAATCTTCATGAAAAGATGTTCCTAGCAAGCAATCTTCATGAAAAGATGTTCCTAACAAGGCCGTTATCAAACCATTGACCTCCTGATGACCGTTGAGACGCGCATCCGAAGTATTTTTTTATCTACAAATTTTCTAGAGCCGTATCCTGCTGAATAAATTAATTTAGTCACACCCATTCCTGACTATCAAAGTACAAGACATAATGTATTCATTTAAATCAAAAACAGCATGGCAAGCAGTAAGTACAGTCAGTGTATATCCTGTGGTTACTGGCTTGGCAATTAATTTTACCTAACCTGGGACCTCCTGATGACAAGCCAGTTTAACCATTTTTATAAACGGTTTCAGTCACAAACATTTCTGACTTTCAAACAATCAAGTTACTAAGAGTAATGTATTCATTTTGATCACAAACAACAAGGCAAACAGTTAGTACAAGCAGTGTAGATCCCGGTCCGTCTATGAAATTTTTATAATAAAATGCAATAAAATTGTTATTATTTCCAATTATTCTCACAAACTTGGCCATATTATCTGTTTACATAGCATTTGAACATGTATGTGTCTAAATGTACAATAGTCATGGTATAATTGGTGATATAGTTTGTTTTCGGTTATGAGAATTTGTTTTCGGTTATTTCCGGTAAAAGTTTGCTTTCGGTTTTCCCAAATACCCCCTGAATCAGGCTTAATGAGCGCCACAGGCCCTTACTTAACATTACGATAACACACCCGTGCGAAATAGTGCATTTTTCTCATCTCCAAAATGGCTACTTTTCTGATGAAAATCTGTGATATTTTTCTTATAAATACTGCAAACATAGGTCGTGGGTGCTCGTTAGAACCGCCTCAATGAGGCGGTTCTAACGAGTACCCACAACCTACATTGTATGTCTTGGAGTAGAAATAAGAAAAATAATGTTTACCCCCGTAAACCCCAGTTTTCTCTATACAAAGTGGGGTGTAAGGGGGTGTTCATTTCACGGACTTGTTCACGTGATGATTTTGATATATTTTTACAGAAATCTATTTTTTTCAACCAACTGGACCATCATCTTTTAATAAACACATGCCAAATCAAGTATAACAACAAAACATCTTTCCTTGTCTAAAGTATTGTATCTTGACTGGATGTTATTGTTCGGTGCGCGGAATTAACAGACAAAATTGATGGCGTCTTAACATTGGTTTCTGGTCAACTCGTACCTAAGTCAACTCGCACCTTAGTCAACTCATACCCGAATTTGGTCAACTCGTACCTTAGTCAACTCGTACCTTAGTAAAAAATAAAATTCGTTTTTGGGGTAAGTTTGCCTCAAGTACACATATATACAGGTCAACTTTATGGTCTATGCAGACTCCTGATCCTTTTCCCGACGATGAAGACGATACATAGTGTGTGCATGACGCCATTACGCATGTGCGCCAAAATGGCGCCTTTCATGTGTATGACCCCAATATCCCTTTAGCCAGACATAATTTATGGGTGCTCGTTCGAACTATCCCTGTGGGGCAGCTCTAACGAGTGCCAACAATCTATGCTCCAGAGGGATGTGATTGGTACATAACACCATGCTCAACATAAGACGAACTTCATATGTAAATAATTTAATGAAAATAACGAAAAAAAATATAATTGCAGAACTTACATTTCATGCTCAGTTGCAAATAAAATGTAGTTATACAATTATAATTTGATCATATGCTCAAAACATGGCTAACATAAATGTTGCATATTCCTTATTACTGTTACTTTACGATAACACACCCGTGCAATATGGTGCGTTTTTCACATCTCCAAAATGGCAATTTTTCTTACAAAAATCCGTGTTTTTTTTTTTTTCTTATTTATACTTCAAACATAGGCTGTGATCTTTAGTTGGAAAGACTCTAACGAGTACCCGCAACCTATGTATTGGAGCATAAATAAAGAAAGATAATGTATACCCCCTTAAACCCGAGTTTCTCTATATAAAGTGAGGTTTAGGGGTGTGCCCATTGCACGGACAAAACCGGTTACAAGTCGGCCAGTATAAACACAGCGGGATGTACAGGTAGCACAATAAAAATAAATTCAGTTATTTATATAATTTTATTGCTTAAATTATAAACATTTGTTATACCGTTTAACTAACAAACTCTGCAGTGTAGACTGTGAGGTGCTGGTTAAGTTTGAATTTTTGGTCGAAGTTTAATTCTGGTATTGTGAAAGCACACGTCAGCATCTTTGCTTCCATCAGTGAAAATATTAAGCGCTTGCTTATAGTTTTCACTGATGTGTGATTCTGCGATCTCATTGCATTTTTTCTGTGATGTTTCATTTTTCTTTATGACACCCGTTAGTGTTGTTTTTGTGCATAGGCTTCTTAAGTTAAAAACTTCCGGATATGTTTGTTCCGCTGTTTTGACCTGCTCGAGGTCATGGTTTTTAATTAGGTCCTGGACTTTGATAATATAGGGGATCTTTCCTCTTAACTAATTAACCCAAATGGAATCTTCCATCTTATATATTTCGAAATTTAGGGGTGTCAGGTTGTGTTTTCTTCAAAAATTCGGGAAGTGGCTATACGTTTTCAAACAGGGTCCGCCCTGATCAGACGACGCCGCGTTCTGCGGTGTCTGATCTGGGCATTCAGTGTTTTACTACCCAAATGGAATTTGCCATCTTATATATTTCGAAATTTAGGGGTGTCAGGTTGTGTTTTCTTCAAAATTTATTCGGGAAGTGGCTAAACTTTTTCAAACAGCGTAGGCCCTGATCATACGACGCCGCGTTCTGCAGCGTCTGATCTGGGCCTGCAGTGTTTGACAAGGCATCCCTTTGTGGGTTTCTGATACTGAATGGGTTAAAAGTGAATAATAATAAAATTATAAAAATAATAATGATCACAGGGATCATCCTAGGCCCAGGAAGCAGGGAGAAGTGACTTCTCCCTCCAACACTAGCAGGGCGAAATGAGGGACAAGAGGGCGAAGTATGGCTCGAGAAAAACGACTTAATTACTGAAATTGTCGAGCCGAATTTTCGGTAATTTCCGTAAATATCGTTGTTTATTTGCAATTTAGAAATACAGTGTGCGGGTGTGATATCGTTGCGAATTACATACCAATGTTGCTGGTGCACTTGCTGAATGATTATGCACATCGGTATCTCGATTATAGCAGCAATAATCAGACATCAGATACTTCATCTACTTTCATTTTCTCGATGTCCCGCTCGTTGTCTGCGCATGTCATATTCTTCGAAGATTTGTCAGTATTTGAAAAATGCCACCTAGCGAAAGATAATGTGTCCCGCTCACTTAGCCATTGAAAGGCGCTAAAGGGAAACAACCGATTTAATCTCATCTAGAGGTTATGAGTCATATTGTGCAGTCGGGTCTGTGCGACCGTGATATGCCGGCAAGTTGCTGCAGGTGCAATGGGGCTGTTTTTTTTTTTATTTGTTCTTTTCATCTATCATATCCTATATTCCCTTTTTCTAGCTCCCATCTTTAGTTTTACACATTTTTGTCTGTTTGATCATTTTGAGTCAGCGCCTGATCACGGTTGGTAATCCTGTTAACCCATTTAGTACCAGAAACCCCAAAACGTGTACCCTGGCAAACAGTGCAGGCCCAGATCAGACGCAGCAGAACGCGAAGTCTGATCAGGGCCTCCACTGTTTGCTAAACTGAGGTAATGGCCAAGTTTGTCCGACTCAGTATATGAAGATAGATAGATAGTAACCGGTATTAAATTATTTTCCAAATAAATTTTCATGAAAACATAACCTGACACCCATAAATTTTGAATTGAACTCCTGCTATATATAACGAGGAAGATTCCATTTGGTACAAAAAGGGTTAAAGTCGCATCTCTATCTATCTTAATATGTAAAATGAGACGCACGTTTTTCATGCGTCAATCATATTGCCAAGATCAAAAAGACCGATCGTCTCATGCTGCGCGGACAAGTCTGATTACTCAAAGTCTAAGTGGCCATAAAATAAGATCAAAGATGCCTATCTGGACTAACCCGATTCACCTATTTACATAATTAACTGATCTGACAACTTGTGCTCAACGCTACAGGTGGTCAGTTTCTGACTCGAGCAACTAACACATGGAGTTGGATTATTAATTATCGGATTATCAATAGGTGTTTTTGTTATCAACTTTGTGCTTTTATAGATGTTTATTACTTCGCATTTGAAAAGCCGATCTTGGAGACGAAGAAAAAAAAAAAAAAAGTCGGAAAAAAAACAAGGCGAAGTCAACTTCTCTTTTCCAGGCTGGTTAGGCGAAGTTCTTGAACTTCGGGCGAAGAAGTCGCCCGAATCGCCCCCACGGCTGATCCCTGGATCATAATAATAATAACAATAATAAAAATAATAATAACTAGAGCATGTTGATGGCGCGCCAACGCATATCCCCGCGTTCTGCGGCGTCGGATCTTGGCCTGCAGTGTTTGACAAGGTACCCCTTTGTGGGTTTCAGGGACGGACTGGGTTTAAAGTGAATAATACCAATAAAATAATAATAAAAATAATAATGAGAATAAAAATAATAATAACTAGAGCAGGTTGATGGCGCGCGATCGCAAATCCCCGCGCTGTGAAAACCATGTTACAATAAAAGGACCCAAAGTACTTCTTTCTGGCCTCCGGTGAACTCAAGACATGTCTCGGGGCAAGTTATAACCCATTTAAACTATTGTTCGGCAAAAAAATAGAGTACCCCACCTACCCCTGGGGTACGAGTTGACCAAAATAGGTACAAGTTGACTAGGGGGTACGAGTTGACCAAAGAACGGGTACGAGTTGACCAAAAACAGGTACGAGTTGACTCAGGTACGAGTTGACTTAGGTACGAGTTGACCAGTTACCTTAACATTGGAGGTGTCTTTTTAAAGAGAGACCACAATATTCACCTTATTTGCATTATCTACTGGTTCCTAGTCTGAAGGTTAACAGTGTTTGAAAAACAGGTAACCAGACCCCCCTGACCTTGAAAGGTCAGGGGGGTCTGGTTACCTGTTCTTCCAATATTGACAATGTGCAAGCTGGGAGCCAGCAAATAATGCAAATATGGTGAATAACTACACCAGAGAAATTAATGGTTGCTATTGTCTTTTAACAAGCTAAGACAACTGTATAGCATAGTGCTGCAACATGTGTTTTGGATCCTTGGAATGGATGAAACAAAAGCTCAAAGTCTTAAGGTATATAGTAATCACACACCTAGACTGCAATGCAAAATAAACTAAGATTTTCCAAATTGTTACCCAGCAGTGTGGGTTGCAATATAAGTTCAAAAACCAAATACATTATGTAAAGCAAATTCAAAAACTACAGTGTAAGACCAAATAATGGTCCTATAAGACCACTAGACGAAGATTTATTGTCCAAAATGAGGCAAAATCCCCTAAATTTTCAAACAAGGATACCGACAAGGCAGGAGCACTTATCCATAAAATATTATCATTTTCAGTTGTTATGTACTCTGAAGTAGCAAAGACGAGGCATAATTTTCTTACTTTCTACATTTTTAAGCACTTTTGTGAAAATTTCACCGAATACCACATGGTAAAATTTCATCGCCATCTTGGATTTCGACGAAATTCTTACCCTGGATTTAGTGAAATTCAAACCCCAAGTATTTCCCTGTCAGTCGAGATCGGATGATGACAGTTACCGCTTGCAATTGCTTAATCAATGGCTTTGCAGAACCATCAACCTGATCTTCATGTCATTTTGCTTCAGGTGTTTTAAACTTTTTTTCAAAATACTGACTTCGGTTTGTTTACAATAGAGAAATCTGTCGAAATCTGTCACATTTCTTGACGACCTCATCACTGTTTCAGCTGATTTGTGTTATTGCGCATGCATTAAAAAACGGGATAAAACTTGATGAATAACATACAAAAATTACAATTTAATAAAGCTCTTTAAGTTCTGTTTTAGCAAAATGATTAACGACCACCTTTATCGGCATTATGACTGTTTTTATGTTTTACTTTTTTGCGTATGTACCTTCCATTAAATGGTAATTCGGTTGTATCCGCTTTCTCTCCGACTGGTTTTCGGCACTAGAAAGCGTCATTGTCATAAAACGGGTCGAATTAAAGCACCCGGGATCCAGCAGAATATAAATGGCAAAAAACCCACATGCAGCAGACAGAAGCAATAACGTTTTCTTCGTATTTGTAAGTGTTTTTGGCATTGATCATGAAATCAGTTTTGCGGTAATAGGGATATCATTTTAGTTTTTCGAATTCCACACCGTAACGATGTCACACACTATGGATTTTGGAAATGAAGAGGGAAACCGCGTATTTTAGCAGTGTAAACAGAAACTGAAGATTTGTTGTCACGTGACAAATTTTATGAAAATGAAAAGCAACATTAAAACAGATAAAAACAGCATTTATCGATATATTTTGCAGACCGGAATATTTTTTTATTTTAACTGTTTCTGGAAAAGTTCCTTTGAAAATTAGCCACGGTTCTTGAACAAGGAAATTTATTATTATGTATGGTGGTTGCATTGTGTCATGGTAAACTGTAATCTTCCTACTGATAATGTGATCGGTCTTTCATCTTTGACCATTACTCGCAGCAGATTTGCAGGTGTACATTAAATACATTCCAGGTTTGCAGGAGCGTACACAGTCATGTAATTAAAGTAGTGATTTTTTAACCTGCATAGTGGGGGGGGGGGGGGGGGGGCATAGAGGGCTTCCAGTTAACATTCCGACCCGAAGGACAGTGCACTATGTGGCATTCATCCCTGCTAATGATGCCAGTGGAGCATGATCCGACACGAAAATTACCGCTTTTGGGGATCAAACCAGGGATGGGGGTTTCTTGCACCAGAGGCAGCATCCTAATTCCTTCAGATGGGGGACGTTAACTTTTTCTGAGCTGGCTTGTACATAAGCTGTTGATTAGTGCAAAGTAATTTTATGTAAGGAAATGACAACTGCCCTTCTTGAATCAGATGAAGTGATAGAATGAGAGTAGAAAAAAATTCACAGTCAGTCTCCATGAAAGTTTGTTTTTGATCCACAGGATAAAGTCAGTGACAGTGTGGAAACTCACATCACATAAAAGAAGGAGAGCATAATGCAGCATCTGATCAGGGCCTACACTGTTTACATAAAGTTCAGCCATTTTTTAGATACATTTTGAAGAGAAACACAACCTGGCATTCCTAAATTTAAAAAAATGGACTTGCGCTATTATATAAAGTGGAACACAGGCACTTGTTTCATAGAGGAAAAAGAATCTACCCTCTACCTTAAGACAGGCACTTGTTTAAGAGAAAAAAAATCTACCATCTACCTTGAGAAGGTAGAGGGTAGATTTTTTTCTCTTTGAAACAAGTGCATGTGAAGTGGAAGATTCGATTTTGTATACAACAGGCATGAGAATTTTCAGATTTTTGGCAGATTTCAGATTTTTTTGTTTCAAAATGTGTTTTTCAAGTTACTTGTTTTTGTCTGAAAGTTGTAAAAATGACATTTTTGGAATGGGTGATAGGGATTTTAGATTTTTTCACTCAGGTTTCAGATTTTTTCAGCAGTCCTCCAGTCTCATGCCTGATACAATAGGTAAAGAATGAAAACAGTACATTTTGTACTCTCCAGAGGTTGGGCCCCGGCGATAGGGGCTTGGATTTATACATCAGGCTGCATGGTGCTTCCACGCAGAGCTGATGCTGACCACACATTGTACGAGTACTGATACCACTTAGAAGAACAAAGCCTGCACAGGCAAAGTGGTGTATGTCAAACCCTCCAATGAATATAACATTTTGGTTTCATTGGGTGGCAGGACTTGAGATGTCATTTCATCTCGAATGTCGGGTAAACTCCCGCAAAATTGGAAGCATCATCGCCAAAATAACCTCAATAAATCTGATGGGGCTTTAAACCTAAGATCAAACAAACTCTCAAGAGGTTATGACCAATTCAGACCATGGTAAATAGAAGGAACTACTTTCTTTTTGTTTACATGTTTTCACCATGTGCTCAAGAGCAGCCATGTTTCTTCAACTTCAAGTGCATGGAGGTGGCAAGATGAAAATTTGGTCAATTTTGTAATGGGAAAGAATTTTTGAAAATCATTGGTAGGTTTTGTTAGGAGAGGTTATACAAAGGACTGATTTGTGCTAAAAAGAAACATTGGATGAAATGACAGCTCTGCAGTGACGTTTGAAATTTGACAATTTTCATCCTGATTGTTTTTGCCTTTTGAAAACTAAATGTTAGTAGCAATAGAGCTACATAAAGCCAAAATGTTATGCTTTCATGGAATTAATCACAAAAAAATTCATATTAGTCATAATTTCTTTTTAAAACAATTTTCATCTTCACACTTGTCAAATTTTCAATACAGGTTGTCAGCCATTTTGTATAGTCCTTAAGTGCGCAGAATTAGCCTACAGCACTGTATGTTTGTCAATAAAACAACTTTATGAGTTTCTTAGACCTGGTAACAGTCGACAAAACAAGAGTATCAACGAAGACGTACGGTCTACCTGTGTAGTTCTTTTTTCATTTGGTAAAACAAACTTGGACTCCTAAAAGAGATTTAAAACATAAACAGCCAGACAATTAGGCCTTTATTCTAGAGGAAAAACTTTGGGGGTTTTTTGGTGAAATCGAAAGTAGGATCGGCTCCGATCGGCTTTCCTCGGCGATTCCCGGTAAAGAATAACATCCGGGATCATATATCGGTACTCATTCGCAGAGGACTTCAGATGGTGTTCCGGTGAAACCAAGATACAAGATACAAGATACAAGAAGCTTTATTTAAAGTCGGTTTTTACAACATGAGAACACTAGCTATACAGCTATTTACCGACAAATAACCAAAAGCTTAACATTAATTAACAAACAACCTGTGGATAGAAATGGCATAATTAAGACGAGAGTTAAGGCAAGAAGACATAAATGGCGATTAAAACTACAACTAGAAAGCAAGCTATGATTATGAAATAAAATTGGTACATGTATGTTAATATTATAAAACAGCATAAAACTCCCAAAACAAAACAGCAAATGAGACATAAAAAGCACAGAACACTAAAATAGACGTTAAAAAATACACAGACATGTAGGTGTGTTACACCGAGATCAGCCAAGCATGCCAAAAGTTAATCTTGGCACAGTGAAAAGTCAGCAAAAAAAAAAAAAAAAAACTGCCATTGGAGACTGAATAACATGCTTGACTGAGCACTTGTAACCACAAAGACAAATAACAAGATTAAACACTGCAACAATTTACAATACAGGACATAAACATGTATTACCAGACTATGTACACATAGAACATCTACAGGACGAGCCAGTCCAGGTCCGGATCAGCCCTGTAAATTCTTTGAAATTCTCGACCAGTCTGATATGATTTGGAAGGCTGTTCCAGACCTGAGCAGCCTCATACCTGAAAGATCTCTTACCGTACATAGTAGTTCGGACATTCGGCACTTCTGCTGTATTTTGATACCTGAAAGAATATGAGTTATTCTTTAATGAAACTAAGTCATGTAGGTATGCAGGAGACAATTTATGAATGCATTTGAAAGTTTCTATTGCCATTGTTCTGAGCCGAGAGAGGTGTAATGTTGGCATATTAGCTTTATTCAAAAGATCTTCATATGAGGCATTAAAATCATTAAAGTGCTAAAGGGGGGGGGGGGGTAGTTGAAGAATAATGGGGTCAAAAATGACCAAAACCAAGTATAGTGCACCATGGTTCGATAACACGATTAAACACCCTAGATTGCGGGTTCGAGCCTCACGCTGACCAAAGTGTTGTGCCCTTGAGCAAGGCACTTCATCTATCTATCTATCTATCTTCTGATATTGCGTCGGTCACATTTGACCATTACCGCAGGTGTATATTACATACACACCAGTTTTGCAGGATGAAAGCCTACACAGTAATCATGTAATTACGGTAGGGATCTTTAACCTGCACATGGGATGGTTCTCCCTGCACAGGGGGCCTCCAGTTAACGTCCCGATCCGAAGGACGGTGCACTTAATGACATTCATCCCTGCAAATGATGCCAATGGAGCGTGTTCGGACACCGAAATTTTATCGCCGCTGCCGGGGATCGAACCCGGGACCTCTAGCATCAGAGGCAAGTGCACTAACCACTGAGCTATCACGCTATTGAGCTATCATCCACATTGCTTAAAAAAAGTACTGGTTACCACCCAGAAAATCCTGCTCGTAATGCTCAGATGTGAGCAAGCAGCATTAATAGGAGAAAAAGAAAAAGAACGAAGACGTAATAAGATGAATTTTCGTGCTCGTAAATCTAGCAGCCCTGACATTAAGACACATGTCACAACATCGCAGCACTAGTAGCGCATGTTAAAAACCCGGGGGGGTGGGGTGGGGGAGCCAGTAACGCAAAGAGTGACGAAGCCTAAAGACCCGAAAAAGGTTGCAACCGGTCGTGCCGGCGCCGCCGCTCGAAAGGCCAAGCAAGAACGACTGCTCAAGGAGCGTCAGGAAACCAAAGAAAAACATCATGTCATGAATAACGATGGCGCCTTTAACGATGTTGTTGTTGCAGAGCAACATGTTGCAAAGCAACAACAGGAACATCACGGTATTCTGCCAGAAGGACAAAGAGCCTGGACCCCATGGATCATCGGGGTTTGCCTTGCGGGTGGAATTGCTGTAGTTGCTCTGCAACATGTGAGCCTATCGCGGCGACAAGTTGCTCAGAGCAACAGCAAAAATAACAAGTCGAATAGGAAGTTATCTGCGCCACAGGATAAACCCCGGCCCGTGAAACAATTAGAGACCAGGACAGATCCATTCTATATGGAATGATGCCTTCAGCAGCAACAACAACCATGACAACCCCGGCAACTGATGGTAAAATGTTTGTCAATGCGCTCTACCATAGCGCATTCGTCTGTGGCATCGCTGTGGGATACGCCCGGCTTGGCAAGATGGCGATGGAGGGTAGCCCCCCGAAGCTAGACTTCACGCCCCGTGATGTGGGTATGGCCATAGTTGACGTCGCTCTCGCCATGGCAACCAAAGACATGCTTATTAAACAGGGGATTTTACCTGCTGATATCATGAAGTAATCGCCACGAAGTGAAGGTAAAATGGCAAGTATTGCTATGCTCGTTGGCGGTGCCCTGGTGAACGCACTGGCGTTCTCGGGATCGAACTACTTGTTCTTAATTTTGAAGAGCTCTGGCGTCGACGGAGAGCGCAAGCGTCACGATAAAGCAGTCGAACAGTTACAGGCTGCATAGGCAAAATGGTCTCGGAAACGGACCGAGCGTATTGATTTCATCACTGAGGAACTCCACCGCAAGCGGCACGCCGTTCGAACCTTCGAAGACGTCGATGACACGATGCGCCTGTATGCGCAGATCGCCGGGTATTACCTTGACCCCCTGGGGCCCGAGCCCCTGCTCCCAGACATTTACCACCCGAGTGACGACCAGAAAGACCGAGATATTTCCTTCGTCATCCTGGGAAGGCCGCGGCCGGCCTTGTGGCCTACAAACTCGCCAAGTAATCGATGAATCAGCTTAAAAATACTTAATTATTTACGTACTTAAGTAATCACCGGTGTTTTGCAAACTCCATTTGCGGCCATGCCGGCGTCTTTGCCGATCAAAAGAGTGAGGCGAGTTTTAGTTTTTCATTCTTTTTGGAGACTTATTAGGCTGTTGGAAAACATTAGTAGCAATGGCCGACAGTAAGCTCTCTGCAATATATTATAGCCCAAAGGGCTACTGGAAGGGGCTCGCTGCCATTGAGAAGCTGGCGTCTGCAGCCAAGGTGAGTGAGCAGCGGGCTAAGGACTGGCTCAAACGACAGGCTATCTGGCAGATCTACCTTCCTACCCCACGATACATGCCACGGCCAAAATTCGACATCGCCACACCGAACGAAGTACACCAGGCGGATCTGCTCTTTCTGCCAGACGACCGAGTTGGGCGGAAAACCTTCCGCTACGCTCTCACGGTTGTTGACGTCGCCAGCCGTTACAAGGAGGCTGAGCCCCTGATCAACAAGACTGCGGCAGAGGTTGCCGATGGCCTGGCTCGGATTTACAAACGGAGCCCGTTGAAGTGGCCCAAATTGCTCCAGGTTGACCCCGGCCGTGAGTTCATGGGCTCTGTCAGCCAGCTGTTGGTAAAGCACTCTGTCCAGGTTCGGCGCGGTCGGGTTGACATCCATCTGGACCAGGGCATTGTTAAGCGCTTCAATCGTACCTTGGCTGAGCGGCTCTTTGGGCACCAGTACGCTCAGGAGATGGTGCAGCCTAGGCAGCGGTCTACAGAGTGGGTGAAAAGGTTGCCTGCCGTTGTGGCAGCCTTGAATGGCAAGGTCATCCGACTGACCGGCAAAAAGCCCTCTGAGGCCATAAGCGTCGATCGGTGTCACAAAAGCCCTCCTCTGTAGTTCCTGGTCGTACTGTTGGCCTCGAGGAGACAAAAATCCCCTACGGTGTCGGCGTTCGCTATTTGTACCAGCCTGGCGAGCTTGAAGGGGGCGTCGGCGAGCGACTGATCCCATATGGTTCCTGGATGTGCACCGGCTCGGGCGCACAGTGACCAAGCCCGACGAGCCCATGGTGTATTACTTGCAGGATGGACCTCAGCGCGGTTTTGTGCGCGAAGAACTTCTTGTTGTGCCTCCCGACACTCAGCTTCCTCCGGATGGGGTCCTTAGGCGTTGAGGACCGCGTAACCTCTTTTTCGGGTGCACTCCAGGCACGTCAGGCGAACATTGTCACGGTGTGGCCTTGGGTATTGTCCAGCCGGTCAACACTGAACTGCTGGGTGTCCTTTGGTTGGTAAGCCCATAGAAGCTCAATATCGCACGCGGCACAGTGATTGTTCTGTGCCTCCTTCAGTGCTAGGATGTGATCAACCTTCAGGCTAAACCTGAGCCCCTTGACTTGGTCCTGTCGCTTGTGGGCCACAAGCTTCTTCGCAATAACTTTGCGGAGCTGCTGCTCGGTGAGTATGGGTGGCCCCTCAGAACCCTCCTCAGACTACCCTTTCGAGCTGGTGCATATACTCCACCCTTGACACTGCCAAATATGCGAGATTGTACCACTGCAGGAAGTCATCGATAATCCAGACTTTTTGGGGGTCTGCGTTGGTGAGACCTTGGCTTGAGTGGACTGTGATGGCATAGCCAAGAGCCCAGTCCTGGCCCCATATGCCGTCGAGGACCTCACGGGCGGTTTGCAAGGAAACCTCGACAACGTCGTTCAGAACGAGCTCCTGCTGGTCTCGCTCTCCATCCAGCAACAAGGGCCCAGGGATGTTAACCATTATGTTTTGCCGCCGAGTATCCTTGGGACGATATAGCAGAGGAACGGGGAGGTCAGGGAAATGCTTCTCATGACTCTCGAACAGCCGAATCTGGGCCCGGTCGCGAACCTCGAGGTCAAGATCAAGTCCTCCGGCATCCAAGCTTCCACGAATCTGTCCCATCCAAGGCAGGCCGGTAGCGCTTGTCTCATAGCCGACACTGTACTATGTCTGGTTGGAGACAGATCTCCCTTTTAAGAGTTTTCAGGGCCGGTTCTTTTGCCCTGTGGTCGGCCAAGACCTCTTCATGGTAATCGGCGCTCCGCTGCAGCCAGTCAGGTGGCATTTCTCCAGCGATTGGGAGTGGCTGCCCCTGGTCGCCACAGTAGATGACCTGGACACCCCGACCATCGAGCCAGTCAAGGAAGGTTTCCAGAGTGGGGCGGGGCATTGTGCAGATCTCGTTCCAGAATATCACGCGGGGAATTAACTTCTGTCCCATCCTTTCGGGTGTCCAGTCTGTCTGGCCACTCCAGCGGAAGAAGCTGTGATAGGTCTGGGCCTGGACACCCCTTGCCCGCATTTCTTTGGCCAGGCGATGGGTCGGGGTGAAGACGAGGGGTTCTTGTCGCGGAAGAGCTCGATCGTTCGGGTGGTCTTGCCGTTGCCCCCGCCGCCGTTTATGTAGCTCAGCTGTGGTCGGGTCAAGGTATCGTCATAAAGTGGCGCGGACGAATCGGGCAGGTCTTTGATGTTTGCTTTATATTCAGGGTCGGGGGTGCATACCGCGTGCCACAATGGCATGTAGAGTTGTTCACCCTTGTCACGCCACAGAGCTGGGGCATCGCGTCTCGTGGTGGCATCGGTGTCTCCTCGTCATGGCGGGTCTAACATGCGACATTTTCCTTTTGAGTGGATTTCATGAGGTTTGAAAGCCTCAACTGCCCCTAGTTTATAAAGCGCCGCTTTCCGGACATAGATAGAATCGGTAGCCATTCGGACGGCCTCATCGGGTTCAAACATTGAAAGCATGGATAGTAGAATGATGTGGGCGTAGGCCAGCATGCTCGCCCTCAGGTGAGCGAACTGTGGTTGGCAGCCATCACAATACGTGAGAATATAGCCTAGAGGAGCTCCGGGAGCTCCGACCAGGGTGCCTCTTTGGCGGGTGTCTCGCACGAGGAAGTCGAGTTCTCCTTGGTCGGCCTCAAGCCTTCGTGTCAGTCTTTTACAGCCAACTCCGTTGTAGCTCCGTTGGCAGCTTTTGCTACCCCGGGTAAACTTGCAGATAACACTGCGATCTTCTTGGTTACGATCTTCTGGGAGCGACACATCGGTTTGCTTCTTAAATGCGATTATGGCTTCCCGAACCTTGAGGCTCTTCAGCAAACCAGACTCTATGAGAAAGGCAAGGAGCTGTGTCGGAGCCCAACCACAGCTTTCGGAGGCGAGATGCTTCCCGATCCAGGCAGAGATGACAGGATGGCAGGTCGCATCAAACTCCCATTCTTGAATTTCGGCGAAGCCTGTGCCAATATCTTCGCGGAGAGTGCCATTGATGGCTACACGGACCATCCGGTGGGTTGGGTGTCCGAACCGCTCGAAATAGGGTTTGGCTTCACCGATGCCCTGGAAGGATGCCAGATAGCAGGCCTTCATGTCGATACTGACAACTTCCCTCGTGTCATAATTCATCGAGTTCCAGAGGCCGCCGTGACCGTGCTCCACACAGGCCTTCTCGACATCTGGAAGGAGGTTGGCTGGGGTTGGCTTCCAACCATTCCTTTCCTTTGCCACAATACTGGTCGCGTGATTTTCGCCGAAGGCTCTTTCAGCCAATTCATGGTTGCCAAATTTGGCGCAGATTGCTTGAAGTCGCTCTTGGGCCTCCCGCGTCCTGTAGGTGCGGCCGTCTTGGAGCACGAACTGGTCAACTGAGAGCTGTCGGTCTTGGCCGCCCGGGAGTCAGACCGCAATCGGCTCTCCACGGGTTGCTTCTCGAATAGCCTGCCAGACGTCGGCCTCGTACTCTGGGGGAAGTGGAGGTCTTTGGACCAAGCGTGGCCGTTGTGGCAGATGAGTTCTACGGATCTATGGCCGCCATTCCCACCTCTACCATATTTGCCACTGTTGAAAATGTCCTCACCAGCAAAGTCCCTCAGGATGATTGCTCTTTTGAGGATCTTTTCCAGTTCGGCCACGTCGCGAACAGTCGCCCCACCTCTGTGGACTCTCATCTCCCATTCTTGTATTTTTGGCGACGCGTTTGTGTCAAACCAAGACCCCTCAGGGCGCCTTCAAAGTGTTCCACAACTCTCTGGACCACACAGTTGAGGTCGCCATCTCTTAGTGGGGCGAGGTTGGCCGGGTCTGGGTCTCTGATTTGGTAGAGGCCGTAGGCGACTGCAGTAACAGGGTAGGCGTTCTGGTAGAAGACTTTATCGATTCCAGTCAACACGCCAGGTCTTGTGTCCCGTGGGATCTCAATGATGGTCTGTCCCCTCCTTCTCTCCTCACGGACTGGGTCGAATTTGTCCTCAACAACCCACTCGCCTTCCTGTTGTTCACGGAGAAACTTAAGTTTCAGAAGAAACTCGCCCTCCGGAAGGTTATCAAGCAGCCTTGCCGCTCTCTCGTCTGTCATGCAGGCATCCAGAGCCAGTCGGCCTGCTCTGGCATGAATACCATTATCGATCTCGATATCTACGATGTCGATGTCTTCTTCCACCCGCCATGAAGAGAAGACCGCAGCGGCGCCGTCGACTTCGAACTCTTCTTTGGCGTCGTTAAGAATCTCGGCCCACTGGTCGGCTGGAAACCCCACCGGGTGAGGGACCTGACCATCCAGATGGGTAAATTGTTGACCCTCTGGGGCTGGGTCTGGCACCCCTGCGAGAATTTCTTCGATCAACTCATCCATGTTGAATGGGCATATTGCTTATACCAATATATCTCTAAATGGAAATGTCGATAGCAGACATACGCCTAAATTCCTTCTCCACCGCTCTGGTTGCACGTCTCCGCTCACTTGCATACCCGTGCGACCAACAAAGTCGGTGCTTGTTTGTAACCCCAACCCCACAGACCTCGCATGGCCGCGTGCATGAACCCTTGCGGAGACGCTTGAGGTGAATTTTATAATACTCTCCCAAACAACGCGTACCACAGAACTCAATCGAGCCTAAAGTCAACCACTTGCAAGTGTTGTGTCCCTTACGCATGGTTTGGAATAAACGATGATAAAACCGGTATATCCATTACAACCACTTGTCTAAATAGGTTACTTCATTATCCAGACCGCAAATATTTGGGTGAACGGGGTGGGTCTAAACCCATATTGTATGCTGGAACCCGCCAGAGACCCGGGTCGGCGAGGGAGGTGGGCCGCCCCCTGGGGCTCTGGGTTTTTGCCCGCGTTGTTATACGAGGCACTCGCCGAGTGCCATGGTATGTCGCAGTCAGTTGGGGTGGATTGTTTTGGGGTTGAGAGGCTTAATTTGTCAAAAAGAGAATATATTTGGGCCAAAATAGGCTGGGAGCCTTAATAGGCTGAAATAAAAAGTCCATTCATCCCCCTGGGTTGTTAACATGCGCTACTAGTGCTGCGATGTTGTGACATGTGTCGCAAAAATGTGTTGGGGTTGGAAGGCTTAATTTGGTAAATTAAACTTTTTGATAAATCTGCTGGGAGGCTTAATTTGCCAAAAAGAGTATATGCGCCTTTCATGGCTGAAACAAAAAGTCCACCCCCACCCCCCTCCGCGCTGCTAGAACCATTACAAACGGTTCAGAGCACACGTACAAAAGGTAATTAGAGATGCATGTTGGAAGCATGTTTCCAGCACATTTACCTTTGAAGATGACAACATAGATTCCGATAGCCCCCCCCCCCCCCACCTCCCCCACCTCCCCCACACCCCCACAGAAGAATGGTAAGGTAAAACAGTCTTGGTCTTTTGTAAAGTCCCTAAAAAGGATGCATTTGGGATCACTTCGCTAAGGGAAAACCAAGTCTGAAAACAGACTCGCGCGATAAGTCTAACATATGCAACAAACAGTTTCAATCTGCATTTACGCTAGAAACTGACGATCAGCTACCATCCAAAGGTAATAGTCCGTTCCCTACTATGGGGAATATAACAGTTGACCCCAAGGGGGTCGCTAAACTGTTGGGTAAGCTCAAAATACATAAGGCTTCTTGGCCAGATGACCTGAATGCCAGGGTGCTTAAGGAATGTACGTGCTGGAATTTCTTCTGTGCTGGCCTTTATTTTCAATGAATCACTTACAGAGGGCACTGCACCAGATGACTGGCGACAAGCAAATGTTACCCCGGTCTATAAAAAGGGGAAATATGATGCAGCAAATTATAGACCAGTGTCGCTAACATGCATCTGTTGCAAAACCCTGAAGCATATAACATTTACTGTGTTATGATAAATATCTGGATAAATATCTAGAAAGTTAAAAGCAGGTGAAATATTATTTTTCACATTTTCTATTCACCCATGTGAGTTTAATTTGCCTTTATGTTTAAAAACCCGCACTGATTTTCTTTTGCGACTTAAGAATTTAGCAGATATATAGTTCTTCTATTGAAATATGGAAGAACCATTCTGTGTGTTTCATCTTGATACGAGTATTAGCATGTGCGCACAACATATCTCGTTTGCACAGTATATTATCTTGTTTCTAATAAATAAATTATATGTTGTGCGAACAAGATATTATGTTGTGCATACACGATATTATGTTGTGTGGACAAGATGTTATGCGAACAAGATAATACATTGTGCATACAAGACATTATGTTGTGCGAACAAGATATTTTGTTCTGCGAACAAGATAAAATGTTGTGCAAACAAGATAATATGTTGTGCGAACAAGACAATGTGTTGTGCGGACAAGATAATAAGTTGTGCACACAGGATTTGATTCTTGGTGGCCATGGTGGGGAACATGAGATTACAATCGCCACCTGAAAGCGATATTTGCCCTCGCCGTGCCCTTAAGCGAGGGCATATCCCTGCTAGCATTCTACATAAATCTACAACGGGCCGTAAGCGGCCCGTCAGCTACACTGACGGGCCGCTAACGGTCCGCTGTAGATTTATGTAGAATGCTTACTGGGATATCGCTTTCATGCGGAGAATGTGATCCCATGTTCCCCGTCAAGAATCAAAATCACGAACTCGTTACACTGCAAAGCTTTTTATGACATTTTGTACAACTTCCAATGTTTTCTTTTCTAACGGACCACGTGAGTAGATGTTTACATGTGACGTCAACAAACGCGCCCTTCTGTACGCACTACGTTTATCACGGCGCTCGGTTGGAAAATTGTTTAAGTCATGTAGTTTTATAAAGGAAAACAGGGAAATAAAGTACCAAATGAGTGTAAAACAATAAAAAAATTTCCATTTTATTGTGGCGCAGGAAATTATTTTGCTTATATTTTTATCAACTGCAGTAAACCCAAGATGGCAGACATCGCAATTCAGCGAAGCCAAGCACGAGAGGGGTCTATTTTGCTCACGGGGTATATGGAAAATATTTTCTTGCACACCAGACAAGGAAATCCGTGATTTTACCGTGGGATAGAAATTTATGTTCTGACCCTGGTGTTCCGACCCCAAATCGAATATAATCGCGTGTTTGATAAATGCACTGGTTGATTACAACCTCATGCGCGGCGTCGTCATGCGTGAGGTCACTAAACATTCCTGTTGTGTCATCACAAAATGGCGGGCGTCGGTAATCGAAGTGACAACAGCATTAAAAATTTGCAATAGAAATGGAAGGTATGTAAGAAAAAGAATCAAATATGGGTGTGAGGGGTGGATAGAAAAATCCGTCCCTCGGGATCACTGTCCGGCACCACTCGGCAAGCCTCGTGATGCCGGACAGTGTCCCTCGGGACGGATTTTTCAATCCACCCCTCACACCCATATAAGATTCTTATAAAATTGCCCTTGCGCTGTCAAATCAAAATAGAAGTAAAACAAAGATCAGGAATTGATACAATTAACTTACTCCACCCATAAAAGACACCAAAGGGAAAGAAATACAAACATTAAGCGACCAGACCATAATGGAAACCTAAACAAAGGAAGGCCATAAGGACAGTTACTTTCCCACAAAATGGCCATATGGCCATCCAAAATTAAAAGACACAAGTGATACACACAGTAAGTAACAAACAACAACATAAATAAATCGCCACAGAAGAGCCGCCTTGGAACGGTCAGTGGAAGATTTCCACTGGGGGGCTTAAATCGATTTTACGTGGCCACAATCCTCGCCCTTACTTCCGTCGCGATTTAGACAAATAATTTGTTCAGTCCGCATGAAGGCCTCCTAACTCATCAGTGCGACATCTCCGTGAACACAAAAATCAAAGAACCACAGAGGTGAGACAACGGTGAGGACTCGACAGCAAGAAACCGCTGAAATGCTTGAGCAAAAGAAAACCAACAGTTAGACTCCGATGGGCCCGACCAGAGACAGAGCCTGGAATTTCTTTGCAGTATAACAAACTATGTTGTTCCCACAAGATAGAGATTATTTATTATCCTATTTGAAATATGGGATTTATAAACCGAGGGAGGTAAAACAATCCGATAAATAAACGAGTGCGAAGCACGAGTTTCTTTAACAGATTGTTCTTGCGTTACGATGTTTATAAATCTCATATTTCAAATAGGAGTAATGAATAATCTGTATATTACATGCACTTCCATAGACTTTTAGGACAGTTTGGATCTTGAATCTTGGACCTGAATTTCCGTTTAGTTGACTATTCAGAAATATCAAGCGATCTTTGTTTACTGTTGACATTTTGGCCCCCGCCCTCCGGGGCTTGAAGAAATAGATGGGGTGTATGATGCTTCCACGCAGGGCTGAAACCGACTGCACACGAGTACTGGTAAACCGCTTAGAGGATCTAAGCCTGTCCAGAAAAAGCGGTGCGAGTCGGACCGTCCATGCTTATAAACTCTATTAGTTTCATTAGGCGACAGGGCTTGAGATGTCATTTCATCTGAATGTCGGGTAAAAGTCCCAAAATCGGAAGCAACGTCTCCAAAAAGACCTATACAGTTTTGACGGGGACGTTAAACCTCAAATCAAACAAACAATTACTGTTGACACATACCAGCAGACCTGCTTAGCCATTCTTTTACTTTGAGGATCAGTGCGGGAACATTCTTTAACTCAACGTACCTGCTGTCCTTATTACTTCAGAGGCTTAATTTTTCTTCTGGGAAATGGAGAGCAGTAGTGAATGTGATGCTCTTAAGAAATCTTAAAACCATAATAATTAAAACTTAAGGTAATTGTTCTTGTTCTTGGGAGATTTAATTCTCGTTTGAAGTAGATATCAATGAATAAATTATAAAATGGAGCTAAATTTTTGGACTCGTATTGAATAGAACACAATGAACTAAACATATATCTAGAAGAAGAATAATCTTTTGAGCACAAATGATTTCCAGTAAAATTTATGTTATTTACAATAAAAGTATCTTGTTATCAATTACATGCCTTCATTTTATTTTTACCCCGCACAGCACCTTAATGATCCTCATGACAATTGCATTCTTAAATGTCATTTTGAAAATGATTAGGAAGTGGGTCATTCAATAAATAATGTTTGTTTTGTAGCCTAACGGCTCACTATGCTTAGAATAACCTTGCATGCATACGTTGCCAGTTCGAACTGTTATTAATTTTTCAATTACACAACAAACTTATTTTAGATGTCTTGGAGTATTGTGGCCTAAACGTAGAAAAAAAGCGAAAATGCTCTACCTGAATTGTTTGTCATGTATCTACAAATCAAAACAAGACTGGACATGAAATAACGATGAATCTTAAAGTTCAAAGGCTTGGCTATCCCAAAGAAAGAAATGACACCCAAATGTGACAGGGGTCCAATTTTTCAGGTGTACAATTTGAGCACAAAACTGGCTCAGTTAGTTCATCAGTAATCAAAACAAGAGGGCCCAGAGGGCCCTGAATCGCTCACCTGAGTATTAGTGTCTCTAGTGCATTCTTGGCCCAAGGGCTATAATTTGAAATATAAGCCTATGTAAAACCAACGGGCCCTGGCTAGTGGGCATTTTTGGCGCCAGGGCTATAATTTGACCAATCTCAGCAGAGGTTCACTAGTTGAAGCTTCACACCAGATATCAAAATCCTGGGCCTCCTGGTTTCGGACAAGAAGATTTTTAAAGGTTTTTCCTATATATGCCTATGTAAAACTAGTGGGTGCCAGGGCAGGGACATTGTTGGCCCAAAGGCTATAATTTGAACAATCTTGGTAGAGGTCTATTAGATGAATCTTCATACCAAATATCAAAGACCTGGGCCTGGCAGTTTCAGAGAAGATTTTCTAAAGATTTTCCCTAAAACCAAAGGGCCCTGGGGCGGGGGCATTTTTGGCCCAAGCACTATAATTTGAACAATCTTGGTAGGGGTCCACTAGATGAAGCTTCATACCAAATAGCAAAGACCTGGGCCTTGCGGTTTCAGAGAAGAAGATTTTTAAAGATTTTCCCTATATAAACCCATGTAAAACCAAAGTGTCCCGGGGCGGGGCATTTTTTGGCCCCAGCACTATAATTTGAACAATCTTGGTAGAGGTCTACTAGATGAAGCTTCATACCAAATATCAAAGATCTGGGCCTTGCTGTTTATGAGAAGAAGATTTTTAAAGATTATCCCTATATAAGCCCATGTAAAACCAAAGGGCCCCGGGGCGGGGTCATTTTTGGCCCCAGCACTATAACTTGAACAATCTTGGTAGGGGTCCACTAGATGAAGCCTAATACCAAATAGCAAAGACCTGGGCCTTGCGGTTTCAGAGAAATTTTTTTTAAAGATTTTTCCCTATATAAGCCCATGTAAAACCAAAGGGTCCCGGGGCGGGGGCATTTTTGGTCCCAGCACTATAATTTGAACAATCTTGGTAGGGGTCCCCTAGATGAAGCTTCATACTAAATATCAAAGATATGGGCCTTGCGGTTTCAGAGAAGAAGATTTTTAAAGATTTTCCCCATATAAGCCCATGTAAAACCAAAGGGCCCTGTAGCGGGGGCATTTTTTACCCCTGCACTTTAATGAGAACAATCTTGGTAGAGGTCCACTAGATGAAGCTTCATACAAAGCATTAAAGATCAGGGCCTTGCGGTTTAGAGGTTTTCCCTCTATAAGCCCATGTAAAACCAAAGGGCCCCGGGGCGGCGGCATTTTTGGCCCCAGCACTATAATTTGAACAATCTTGGTAGGGTCCACTAGATGCAGCTTCATACCAAATATTAAAGACCTGGGCCTTGCGGTTTCAGAGAAGAAGATTTTTTAAGATTTTCCATATATAAGCCCATGTAAAACCAAAGGGCCCCGGGGCGGGGGCATTTTTGGCCCCAGCACTTTCATTTGAACAATCTTGGTAGGGGTCCACTAGATGAAGCTTCATACCAAATAGCAAAGACCTGGGCCTTGCGGTTTCAGAGAAGAAGATTTTTAAAGATTTTCCCTATATAAACCCATGTAAAACCAAAGTGTCCCGGGGCGGGGCATTTTTTGGCCCCAGCACTATAATTTGAACAATCTTGGTAGAGGTCTACTAGATGAAGCTTCATACCAAATATCAAAGATCTGGGCCTTGCTGTTTATGAGAAGAAGATTTTTAAAGATTATCCCTATATAAGCCCATGTAAAACCAAAGGGCCCCGGGGCGGGGTCATTTTTGGCCCCAGCACTATAACTTGAACAATCTTGGTAGGGGTCCACTAGATGAAGCCTAATACCAAATAGCAAAGACCTGGGCCTTGCGGTTTCAGAGAAAATTTTTTAAAAGATTTTTCCCTATATAAGCCCATGTAAAACCAAAGGGCCCCGGGGCGGGGGCATTTTTGGTCCCAGCACTATAATTTGAACAATCTTGGTAGGGGTCCCCTAGATGAAGCTTCATACTAAATATCAAAGATATGGGCCTTGCGGTTTCAGAGAAGAAGATTTTTAAAGATTTTCCCCATATAAGCCCATGTAAAACCAAAGGGCCCTGTAGCGGGGGCATTTTACCCCTGCACTTTAATAAGAACAATCTTGGTAGAGGTCCACTAGATGAAGCTTCATACAAAGCATTAAAGATCAGGTCCTTGCGGTTTAGAGGTTTTCCCTCTATAAGCCCATATAAAACCAAAGGGCCCCGGGGCGGCGGCATTTTTGGCCCCAGCACTATAATTTGAACAATCTTGGTAGGGTCCACTAGATGCAGCTTCATACCAAATATTAAAGACCTGGGCCTTGCGGTTTCAGAGAAGAAGATTTTTTAAGATTTTCCATATATAAGCCCATGTAAAACCAAAGGGCCCCGGGGCGGGGGCATTTTTGGCCCCAGCACTTTCATTTGAACAATCTTGGTAGGGGTCCACTAGATGAAGCTTCATACCAAATATCAAAGACCTTGGCCTTGTGGTTTCAGAGAAGAAGATTTTTTAAGTTTTCGGTGAAAAAAAATCTATTTTTGGCTCCTGTGACCCAGATGTGCAATGGACCGGAACCATTTGAACAACTTTGAAAGGGGACCACCTAAGGATCATTCCTGTGAAGTTTGGTCAAAATCCGATCAGTGGTTTAGGAGGAGATGTCGTTTGTAGAAAAAGTTTACGGACGCACGGACGCACGCACGGACGCACGACGGACAAAAAGTGATCCCAAAAGCTCACCTCGTCACAACGTGACAGGTGAGCTAAAAGAAGAGTGTGTGTGTGTGAATTCGGGTTTAACGTCGCTTTCAACAATTTTCAGTCACATCACGACGGTGTCTGGTTGCGACAGGGAGCTCAATGCTCACTTTTATAGTGCCGCCTCACTGAAGTATCATGTCCCAGACACATTACACGATACCACACCAGTCACATTATCCTGACACTGGGTCGACCAGTCCTAGCTCTACCCCGTAAATCTGAGTGTGTGTGTTTGTGAATTCGGGTTTAACATCGCTTTCAACAATTTTTTCAGTCATATCACGACGGTGTCTGGTTGCGACAGGGAGCTCAATGCTCCCTTTTATAGTGCTGCCTCACTGAAGTATCATGTCCCAGATACATTACATGATACCACACCCAGTCACATTACCCTGACACTGGGTCGACCAGTCCTAGCTCTACCCCGTAAATCTGAGTGCCAAGCGAGGAGCAGCTAGTACCATTTTTAACGACTTTGGTATGTCGCGGCCCGGGATCGAACCCGTGACCTCCCGTTCCCCGGAGCGGACATTCTACCGAGCTATCGGGGCCGGTAAATCTGAGTGTCAAGCGAGCAGCAGCTGGTACCATTTTTAACGATTTTGGTATGTCGCGGCATGGGATTGAACCCGTGACCTCCCGTTCCCCGGAGCGGACACTCTACCAACTGAGCTATCGGGGCCGGTCTCAAAAAGGAAGAATCTTGTACCACTGCACAGAATGGAAGTCTGGGTATAGGACAATCAAATGTCACCACAAATAGACCTAAATAATATTGACTAGGCCTTTAAATTTCAAAACAAACATCTGAATTTTCTTGCAATTTTTTAAACATATTTTTGCCTACAGGCAGAACAGTGTGAACCCTGATCAGACTGCTCCTCTATGAGCAGCCTGATTTTGGCCCACACTGTTTGCAAAAAAATGACTTTTAAAGTACCGACAGACGACACAGCAGACGAAAATTGTTGGCATTTTTATGGATTAAAGGAAACAACTACAAAAGAAGAACATTATCGATAAGAGCAAAAAAAAAAATGGAAAAAGAAAAAGTGAAGGCAATGATCAGGAATCGATACAGTTAACTCAGACAATAAAGGGAAAGAAACACAAACATGAAATAACTAGACCCTAATGGAAACATTAACAGCGGAAAGCCAAAAGAACAGTTACTTTCCCACAAAATGGCCAATTGTCTAGATATAAGCGATACACACATTCAAAGACGATCTATTACAAAAATAAACCGCGACTAAAGAACCGCCTTCGAACGGTAAGTAAAAGGGCTTAAATCGATTTTACGCGGCCAGAATCCTCGCCCCCCCTGACGGAGAGAAAAGTTGCCTCCCCCGACCGAGAGATTCACGATGCGATTGTTCGATATGTTTGTCCTTAATGCTATTTTTCTTTTCTAGACTGCAAAATCAACAAGAGCTGTAATTAGATAGCAAAGCTTGCCTGGAAAGACGTCTTAGTCTGTGACATTGGGGTATCCACAAGAAGTGGAAACACTGCTGAAAAGTGTCCTTGGTATCATATGCATGATATAACACAAACTATAAACCATGGACAGGGGTAATAAAACGTTTTTATCATTACTCCAAATATAAACCAATCCCGTGTATGTTGCTCTCTCATTGTTGTTTCATCTCTGTATTCGTTTGTACTCTGTATTCTCCATCACGTGTAAAAGTCCGTGAAATAAAGACCCCCTAAACCCATTTTTATATAGAGAAAACTGGGGTTTACGGAGTAAACCTTATTTGCCTTATTTCTGCTCCAAGACATATGTTATGAGTACTCGTTAGAACTGCCTCAATGAGGCGGTTCTAACGAGCACCCAAAACCTATGTTTGGAGTATAAATAAGAAAAATATCACACATTTTCAACAGAATAAAAAAACTTTTTTTGAGATTTGAAAAGTGCACTATATCACACGGATGTGTCATCGTAATGTCGGAGATGTTGCACTGATAAGTTCGAAATCTTTCATGTATGGAGGTTAATCATTGCCAAAAATACAGACATGTAAACATTACATTGGTCAACGTTATACATCGTAATGTGTAGTTTGAAACATGGAATGGGGTATAGTTATGAATTGTAAACATTACATTTGTCAAAATACAGACATGTAAATATTACATTTGTCAACGCTAAACATCGTAATGTGTAGTTTGAAACGTGGAATGGGGTATAGTTATGACTTGTAAACATTACAATTGTCAATGCTGAACGTCGTACTGTGTAGTTTGTAGTAGTACTGGAGAGTAGTTATACTAGTAACATGTTGTTTTAACATCTTCTTATACTTCTATCTGTGCATTACTGCAAGTACAAGTTTGTATCATTGACTTTCTACCTTTTGAAGACTTTCTAAACCAACAACGTCATCTTACGTCACGTTAACCGATGCAACGATTCAGAGGACTCGTGTAATTCAAAGCCTTGTATTCTGTAAGATCTACTGTGTTGCGTGTGCTATACATCCAGATGCAAAACGTACGGTTAAATAGGTTCCATCGCTCAATGAACAAGGCGAAAGTATATACTTGTAAAGTTATGGTTTGACATGTACATCTTTATCGAATTTTGCAATGCCCATATATGGTGTTGCCTCCGGAAACTGTCGGTCTTTGTCGAAGTTGTATGGAAAATAAATATTTGAAATAAGGATCGCTCCCTGATACTTCCTGAATGCAAGGGAGACTACTTATCTAGACTATTTAGGTTGGATGATTTAAAAAAAAAAAAACACCCTTCCCGATTGATTCCCCTAATATATTAAGCGTTGGCGGTGAACTGTACATTTTGTTTTTAGATGATAGTTTTAAGTACCGTATTTCTAAGTCTTGACATAAATATTTAAAGATTTTGAGTCCAATTAGGTGGGTAATTAGCCGAGGATACTGGTGACATGGTTATGGTTCTTGCAGTCTGCGATTCCCCTCATTGCCCTCTATCAGTATTTCAAGTTTCACTTAATTACCTTTAATCCTTTTAGAGAAAGTGTGATGGATGGACGGATAGACGGATGAACAGTCAGACGGACGGACAAAGTGGCGACTATATGCTCTCCCTTCAGGGAGCATAAAAACACACACAAAATATTTGGATAGTATAACTTGACCAAGATGGTATATCCACCAAAAAACATGCTATCAAAGCTGCAGTTTACAGGGAACAAATAGAAGTTGTCCTTGAACTGTCGCCACACAGACCAATATGCATCATCATAACACACACTTTCGACATAGCGCGTGTTTTCACATTTCCAAAATGGCTACTTTTCTGATGAAAATCAGTGATATCGTTTTTATATATACTGCAAACAAAGGCTGTGGGTGCTCTAACGAGTACCCACATCCTATGTCTCGGAGCAGAAAAAAATATACCCCGTAAACTCCAGTTTTGTCTATATAAAGTGGGGTTTATAGGGAGTGTTCATTTCACGGACTTGTTCAGGTGATGTTTGTCTCAATGGCGTCTTTCACACATTTACCTCATTACGAAAACACATGCGTGGGGCATAGTGCATCTTTTTTTATATCTCAAAAACGGACATTTTTTGATAAACATTTATGATATATTTCTTATTAATACTCCAAACGTAGACTGTGGGTGTCCAATGGCGCGGTTCTAACGGGTAAATACAACTTATAAACATAGATTGTGGGTGCTCAGTTAGGCGGTTCTGACGGGTACACACAACTTTTGTCTTGGAGCAAAAATTAAGGAATTTATGATTTACTTTTATCAATAGTCCAATACATCAAACATAGGTTGTGGGTGCTAAATGGGGTGCTTCTAACGATTACCCACAACCTATGTCTTGGAGCAGAAATAAGGAAATGGTGTATACCCCTTTTAACCATAGTCTACTCTATATTCAGTGGGGTTTCAAGGAGTGTTCAATACAGGACTTGTTAACATGAAGGTTTGATTTGCGCCCCCACCCATCGGGCTTGGAGAAATAGTTTGGAATGCATGACATCACATGAACAAGTCCGCGAAATGAAGACCCCCCTTAATCCCACTTTATATAGAGAAAACTGGGGTTTAAGGGGGGTAAAACATTAATTTTTCTTATTTTTACTCCAAGACATAGGTTGTGGGGTACTCGTTAGAACCGCCTCATTGAGGCGGTTCTAACGAGTACCCACAACCTATGTTTGTAGTATTTATAAGAAAAATATCACAGATTTTCATCAGAAAAGTAGCCATTTTGGAGATGTGAAAAATGCACTATGCCATACGGGCGAGTTATCGTAATGATGCTTCCACGCAGAGTTGAAACGGAACGCACTTGAGTACTGGTACATGTAAACCGCTCAGACGGTCTAACCCTGTCAAGAAAAGCTGGGGCGGTCTAACGAGTACATGTTCCCACAATTTATGATTTTAACAACAAACAAGAGGGCCATGATGGCCCTGGTTCGCTCACCTGATCCATAATGAAGAAATGAAATTTTAAGTAATATGTTAAGTTGGAGTGGAAGGTTTGAGCAATTTTGGTTGACAGTGACCCAAGGAACATTTCTGTGAAATTTTTTCAAACCCATCGAATATTCCTATGATTTTTTTTTCCCTTTTCATTTTTGAGAACAAATCTTATATGAGTTTATCAATTTTAAGTTCTTGCGACCATCTTGTTCAGCAGAGTGGAGCAATTTGAGCAAATTTGACAGATGGTACCCAAAAATTATTCCTGTGAAAACATTTATAAACTAGAATAATGTCGATTGCGCGCCATCGCAAATCCCCACGCTTTTTACAGAGGGGCCTAGTACCGAAAACCCCTCACCCTGGGACCCCTAATTTGACCCCAGGGTCAAAATATTACCTGTATTATATTCTACTAATCATGTCCTTCAATATGATATGCCACATGACTATGTTCCAAACAACTTAAATTTTGACCCTTTGACCCCTCCCCCAGGGCCCCAATCTGATCCCAGGGTCAAAATTTTACTTGTATTGTATTCTATTAATCACCCCCTTCAATTTGATATTCCATATGACTATACTCGGTAAAATTTGAATTTTGACACCCTGACCCCCCCCCCCCCCCACGAAGTCCGACCCCTTGGACATGACCTCGGGGTCGAAGCCAAAATCCCGTTCAATATGTGTTACATATATCATTAATAATTACTTATGCAAAGTTTGGTTTCAAAATCTATAAAATTGACTTTGAAATTGAATTTAATTGATATTTGACCTTTTGACCCCTCCCCAAGGCCCCTGGGGGGCGGTGCCAAAAATAAATGTAACGTTGCACGCCCTCATCATGTAAGGAAGCTGTGTACCGAATTTGGTTACATTCCGACCAGTAGTTAAGGATAGCGTGACGGACAGACGGACGACGGACAGACGGACGGACGGATGTTCTCACGGTTGTATACTTATGTGGCTATTTTGGCAGGACTGATACTTAAGTGGCTACCTTTAGCCACAGAAAGAAGTATTTTGGTGTCTAACGGAATAAATCCCATAGACTTACATTGATTCTGTCCATTTACATAGCCACCTAACTATACATTTGTTGTGCGGTCATACAGACGGACGGAAGCGTTCACAATATCCCCGAACGCTTTTTTTAAAAAGCGTGGAGATAATCAGTAGCTAGAGCGATCACAAAAGTTTTGTTTCCTACAAATAGCCAGTTACCTTGACATTGAGCCCCAATACCTGAAAGTTGAACTCGCTCAAGCTAATAAAATTCCCAACATTTATGTGAAATGATATTAAGATACATTGATAAATGTAAAACTATTTAAACTAGAACGATGACAAAGTTTTTTTTTTTTTCAGAAAACAGCCATAATGACCTCGGCCTTCATCCCAGCAACCTGAAAGTCGCATTTGCTTGATATATTATCATACCAAACATTTGCGCGAAAGTATATTAAAATCCATCCATAAATGTAGGCACAAGAGCCTTAACAAAGTTTTTCCAAGAATAGCCATAATAACCTTGATCTTGTGTCCAGACCCTAAATGTTGATCTTGGTTCAGATATTATCATACCTAACATTTCTGTGAAGTTACATCAAATTCCATTGATAAATGCAGGCGCTAGAGCCATGAAAAAAAAATCTAAAAATAGCCACCGTGACCTTCATTTAAGCTCAGGACACTGAAAGTCAAACTGCTCAATATATTATTATACCTAGCATTTGTGAAAAGTTACATTAAAATATATCAATTAATGTAGGCACTAGAGCGATGACATTTTTTTTTCTAAAATAGACCTTTACCTTGAGCCCAGTAACCTGATGGTCCAGCTTGCTCGAGATATTATCATACACAACATTTGTGTGAAGTTACATAAAAAATCTTTTGATAAATGTAGGTGCTAGAGTGAAGTCAAAGGTTTTTTTTCTTCTAAAAATAGCCACATTGACTATGACCTTGCACCCAGGACCCTGAAACTCTAACTTGCTGGAGAAATTATCATACCAGCATTTGTGTGAAGCTACATTAAAATCCATCAATAAATCTAGAGACTAGAGTGAAGATTATAACATGTACCATAGACGGGCAATACACAGAAGTGTATTCCGAAAAATTCATTGGGGAAGTTCCGAGCAAATCGCCTCACAATATATGCAACAAGTGGCTATATTTTGGGTTGGGTACCCTGGTTCGAGTCACCGTGAGCCTGGGAGTTTTCAGAGTGACCATATTTTGTGGGTATTGTGTACCATAGACGGGCAATACACAGAAATGTTTTCAAAAAAATTCATTGAGGAAGTTTTGAGATAATCGCGTCCCCACATGTGCCATATATGACTAAGCGCGAGTCTACGGGTGGGGGTACCCAAATTCGACGCTCCGGGGACCATAGCCTGGGAGTTTTCAAAGTGACCATATTTTGTGGGTATAATGTACCATAGACGGGCAATACACAGAAATGTTTTCCGAAAAATTCATTGGGGAAGTTCCGAGCAAATCGCCTCACAACAATGCAATATCTGGCTTTATTTTGGGTGGGGTACCCTGGTTCGAGTCTCCGGGAGCCATAACCTGGGAGTTTTCAGGGTGACCATATTTTGTGGGTATAGTGTACCATAGACGGGCAATACACAGAAATGTTTTCAAAAAATGTCATTGAGGAAGTTTTGAGAAAATCGCGTACCCGCATGTGCCATATATGACTAAGCGCGAGTCTACAGGTGGGGGTACCCAAGTTCGACGCTCCGGGGGTTATAGCCTCGGAGTTTTCAGAGTGACCATATTTTGTGGGTATAATATACCATAGACGGGCAATACACAGAAATGTTTTCCGAAAAATTCATTGGGGAAGTTCCGAGCAAATCGCCTTACAATATATGCAATATCTGGCTATATTTTGGGTGGGGTACCCTGGTTCGAGTCTCCGGGAGCCATAACCTGGGAGTTTTCAGAGTGACCATATTTTGTGGGTATAGTGTACCATAAACGGGCAATACACAGAAATGTTTTCAAAAAAATTCATTGGGGAAGTTTTGAGAAAATCGCGTACCCGCATGTGCCATATATGACTAAGCGCGAGTCTACAGGTGGGGGTACCCAAGTTCGACGCTCCGGGGGCAATAGCCTGGGAGTTTTCAGAGTGACCATATTTTGTGGGTATAATGTACCATAGACGGGCAATACATAGAAATGTTTCCGAAAAATTCATTGGGGAAGTTCCGAGCAAATCGCCACACAATATATGCAATATCTGGCTATATTTTGGGTGGGGTACCCTGGTTCGAGTCTCCGGGAGCCATAGCCTAGGAGTTTTCAGAGTGACCATATTTTGTGGGTACAGTGTACCATAGACGGGCAATACACAGAAATGTTTTCAAAAAAAATCATTGGGGAAGTTTTGAGAAAATCGCGTCCCCGCATGTGCCATATATGACTAAGCGCGAGTCTACAGGTGGGGGTACCCAAGTTCGACGCTCCGGGGGCCATAGCCCGGGAGTTTTCAGAGTGACCATATTTTGTGGGTATAATGTACCATAGACGGGCAATACACAGAAATGTTTTCCGAAAAGTTCATTGGGGAAGTTCCGAGCAAATCGCCTCACAATATATGCAATATCTGGCTATATTTTGGGTGGGGTACCCTGGTTCGAGTCTCCGGGAGCCATAGCCTGGGAGTTTTCAGAGTGACCATATTTTGTGGGTATAGTGTACCATAGACGGGCAATACACAGAAATGCTCAGAATGTTCATGTTTACAATATTTCGGTCAAGTATGATTATTGGTCATGTCTGATTAGAAAGTAGGACAAAAGATCAAATCATAGAAAAACCTTGTGAACATGCTAGATTTCATACCACAATTTTGGTCCCATCATTGTCACACTTGTTCAGAATAATCATCTTGACAATATCTCGTCAAGTTCAAATATGGGTCAGGTAGGGTCAAAAAGTAGGTCAGTAGGTCAAAGCAAAGGAAAACCGTTTGAAAACGCGAGAGGCCACAGTTTTGGTCAATTCATCATCAGACGTGCTCAGAATGATCATGTTGACAATATCTCAATGCTAGGCTAAGCGTCAAGGTCGCGGTATCTATTTTAGAAAATAGTTTGCTTTCAATTATTGATGGATTTTAATACAACTTCACACAAATGTTCAGTATGATAGTATCTCAAACAAGCAATACTTTCAGGATGTTGGGATCAAGGTCAAGGTCCTTGTGGCTACTTTTTGAAAAAAAATCTTCACTCTAGTCTCTAGATTTATTGATGGATTTTAATGTAGCTTCACACAAATGCTGGTATGATAATTTCTCCAGCAAGTTAGAGTTTCAGGGTCCTGGGTGCAAGGTCATAGTCAATGTGGCTATTTTTAGAAGAAAAAAAACCTTTGACTTCACTCTAGCACCTACATTTATCAAAAGATTTTTTATGTAACTTCACACAAATGTTGTGTATGATAATATCTCGAGCAAGCTGGACCATCAGGTTACTGGGCTCAAGGTAAAGGTCTATTTTAGAAAAAAAATGTCATCGCTCCAGTGCCTACATTAATTGATATATTTTAATGTAAATTTTCACAAATGCTAGGTATAATAATATATTGAGCAGTTTGACTTTCAGTGTCCTGAGCTTAAATGAAGGTCACGGTGGCTATTTTTAGATTTTTTTTCATGGCTCTAGCGCCTGCATTTATCAATGGAATTTGATGTAACTTCACAGAAATGTTAGGTATGATAATATCTGAACCAAGATCAACATTTAGGGTCTGGACACAAGATCAAGGTTATTATGGCTATTCTTGGAAAAAACTTTGTTAAGGCTCTTGTGCCTACATTTATGGATGGATTTTAATATACCTTCGCGCAAACTTTGTTAAGGCTCTTGTGCCTACATTTATGGATGGATTTTAATATACTTTCGCGCAAATGTTTGGTATGATAATCTATCAAGCAAATGCGACTTTCAGGTTGCTGGGATGAAGGCCGAGGTCATTATGGCTGTTTTCAGAAAAAAACAAAACTTTGTCATCGTTCTAGTTTAAATAGTTTTACATTTATCAATGTATTTTAATATCACTTCACATAAATGTTGGGAATTTTATTAGCTTGAGCGAGTTCAACTTTCAGGTATTGGGGCTCAATGTCAAGGTAACTGGCTATTTGTAGGAAACAAAACTTTTGTGATCGCTCTAGCTACTGATTATCTCCACGCTTTTTTAAAAAAAGCGTTCGGGGATATTGTGAACGCTTCCGTCCGTCTGTATGACCGCACCAACAAATGTATAGTTAGGTGGCTATGTAAATGGACAGAATCAATGTAAGTCTATGGGATGTATTCCGTTAGACACCAAAAATACTTCTTTTCTGTGGCTAAAAGTAGCCACTTAAGTATCAATCCTGCCAAAAATAGCCACATAAGTATACAACCGTGAGAACATCCGTCCGTCCGTCTGTCCGTCACGCTATCCTTAACTACTGGTCGGAATGTAACCAAATTCGGTACACAGCTTCCTTACATGATGAGGGCGTGCAACGTTACATTTATTTTTGGCACCGCCCCCAGGGGCCTTGGGGAGGGGTCAAAAGGTCAAATATCAATTAAATTCAATTTCAAAGTCAATTTTATAGATTTTGAAACCAAACTTTGCATAAGTAATTATTAATGATATATGTAACACATATTGAACGGGATTTTGGCTTCGACCCCGAGGTCATGTCCAAGGGGTCGGACTTCGTGGGGGGTGGGGGGTCAGGGTGTCAAAATTCAAATTTTACCGAGTATAGTCATATGGAATATCAAATTGAAGGGGGTGATTAATAGAATACAATACAAGTAAAATTTTGACCCTGGGATCAGATTGGGGCCCTGGGGGAGGGGTCAAAGGGTCAAAATTTAAGTTGTTTGGAACATAGTCATGTGGCATATCATATTGAAGGACATGATTAGTAGAATAAAATACAGGTAATATTTTGACCCTGGGGTCAAATTAGGGTCCAGGGTGAGGGGTTTTCGGTACTAGGCCCCTCTGTAAAAAGCGTGGGGATTTGCGATGGCGCGCAATCGACATTATTCTAGTTTATAAATGTTTTCACAGGAATAATTTTTGGGTACCATCTGTCAAATTTGCTCAAATTGCTCCACTCTGCTGAACAAGATGGTCGCAAGAACTTAAAATTGATAAACTCATATAAGATTTGTTCTCAAAAATGAAAAGGGAAAAAAAATCATAGGAATATTCGATGGGTTTGAAAAAATTTCACAGAAATGTTCCTTGGGTCACTGTCAACCAAAATTGCTCAAACCTTCCACTCCAACTTAACATATTACTTAAAATTTCATTTCTTCAATATGGATCAGGTGAGCGAACCAGGGCCATCATGGCCCTCTTGTTTGTTGTTAAAATCATAAATTGTGGGAACATGTACTCGTTAGACCGCCCCAGCTTTTCTTGACAGGGTTAGACCGTCTGAGCGGTTTACATGTACCAGTACTCAAGTGCGTTCCGTTTCAACTCTGCGTGGAAGCATCATTACGATAACTCGCCCGTATGGCATAGTGCATTTTTTCACATCTCCAAAATGGCTACTTTTCTGATGAAAATCTGTGATATTTTTCTTATAAATACTACAAACATAGGTTGTGGGTACTCGTTAGACCGCCTCAATGAGGCGGTTCTAACGAGTACCCACAACCTATGTCTTGGAGTAAAAATAAGAAAAATAATGTTTACCCCCTTAAACCCCAGTTTTCTCTATATAAAGTGGGATTAAGGGGGGTCTTCATTTCGCGGACTTGTTCATGTGATGTCATGCATTCCAAACTATTTCTCCAAGCCCCGATGGGTGGGGGGCGCAAATCAAACCTTCATGTTAACAAGTCCTGTATTGAACACTCCTTGAAACCCCACTGAATATAGAGTAGACTATGGTTAAAAGGGGTATACACCATTTCCTTATTTCTGCTCCAAGACATAGGTTGTGGGTAATCGTTAGAAGCACCCCATTTAGCACCCACAACCTATGTTTGATGTATTGGACTATTGATAAAAGTAAATCATAAATTCCTTATTTTTGCTCCAAGACAAAAGTTGTGTGTACCCGTCAGAACCGCCTAACTGAGCACCCACAATCTATGTTTATAAGTTGTATTTACCCGTTAGAACCGCGCCATTGGACACCCACAGTCTACGTTTGGAGTATTAATAAGAAATATATCATAAATGTTTATCAAAAAATGTCCGTTTTTGAGATATAAAAAAAGATGCACTATGCCCCACGCATGTGTTTTCGTAATGAGGTAAATGTGTGAAAGACGCCATTGAGACAAACATCACCTGAACAAGTCCGTGAAATGAACACTCCCTATAAACCCCACTTTATATAGACAAAACTGGAGTTTACGGGGTATATTTTTTTCTGCTCCGAGACATAGGATGTGGGTACTCGTTAGAGCACCCACAGCCTTTGTTTGCAGTATATATAAAAACGATATCACTGATTTTCATCAGAAAAGTAGCCATTTTGGAAATGTGAAAACACGCGCTATGTCGAAAGTGTGTGTTATGATGATGCATATTGGTCTGTGTGGCGACAGTTCAAGGACAACTTCTATTTGTTCCCTGTAAACTGCAGCTTTGATAGCATGTTTTTTGGTGGATATACCATCTTGGTCAAGTTATACTATCCAAATATTTTGTGTGTGTTTTTATGCTCCCTGAAGGGAGAGCATATAGTCGCCACTTTGTCCGTCCGTCTGACTGTTCGTCCGTCTATCCGTCCATCCATCACACTTTCTCTAAAAGGATTAAAGGTAATTAAGTGAAACTTGAAATACTGATAGAGGGCAATGAGGGGAATCGCAGACTGCAAGAACCATAACCATGTCACCAGTATCCTCGGCTAATTACCCACCTAATTGGACTCAAAATCTTTAAATATTTATGTCAAGACTTAGAAATACGGTACTTAAAACTATCATCTAAAAACAAAATGTACAGTTCACCGCCAACGCTTAATATATTAGGGGAATCAATCGGGAAGGGTGTTTTTTTTTTTAAATCATCCAACCTAAATAGTCTAGATAAGTAGTCTCCCTTGCATTCAGGAAGTATCAGGGAGCGATCCTTATTTCAAATATTTATTTTCCATACAACTTCGACAAAGACCGACAGTTTCCGGAGGCAACACCATATATGGGCATTGCAAAATTCGATAAAGATGTACATGTCAAACCATAACTTTACAAGTATATACTTTCGCCTTGTTCATTGAGCGATGGAACCTATTTAACCGTACGTTTTGCATCTGGATGTATAGCACACGCAACACAGTAGATCTTACAGAATACAAGGCTTTGAATTACACGAGTCCTCTGAATCGTTGCATCGGTTAACGTGACGTAAGATGACGTTGTTGGTTTAGAAAGTCTTCAAAAGGTAGAAAGTCAATGATACAAACTTGTACTTGCAGTAATGCACAGATAGAAGTATAAGAAGATGTTAAAACAACATGTTACTAGTATAACTACTCTCCAGTACTACTACAAACTACACAGTACGACGTTCAGCATTGACAATTGTAATGTTTACAAGTCATAACTATACCCCATTCCACGTTTCAAACTACACATTACGATGTTTAGCGTTGACAAATGTAATATTTACATGTCTGTATTTTGACAAATGTAATGTTTACAATTCATAACTATACCCCATTCCATGTTTCAAACTACACATTACGATGTAAAACGTTGACCAATGTAATGTTTACATGTCTGTGTTTTTGGCAATGATTAACCTCCATATTCATGCGGATTCAAAAAATTATGACAGGACAATGGGCGAGGACTGTGGCCATGTAAAATTGATTTAAGGGGAATGGGAACACCGGGCAGATTTTGTGCCATTTTTCAAAGGGAGACACCTTTTGGGACTTCATGTTCTCCTCATTATAAGCCCTGTCCCACTGGAAAAGAGGTCTACTCTTAAAGGAAAGAATATGCTCCTTTAAGAGTTGACCCCTATTGACATGGGATACAAAAAATACTTTTGCAGGAGTTGCCTCCCCTGGAGTGTTTCCATTCCCCTTAAGTCCCACAGTAAAAGTCTTTTTTACTGACTGTTCCACGGCTGTTCTGTTGCGTTTTAATTCTTATCATGCTGTTCACGACAACCCCTATCTTTAGGAAAGAGTAGATCCAGATCAGCTGGTAAGGATCTACACTGTCTGACATTAAGTTTATGGCTTTGCAAGAATAAATTACATCAAGTAATATGATTGGTTCAAATTCAGAAATGGGTGTGGCTAAACTGAATATTCAGCGAGAAAAGGGTTAATATTGCAATAGTTCGTCTGTGCATATATGTATTACCAATATCTTTTTATTTTGGATAGTCGTATGGCCATTTTGTGGGAAAGTATCTGGCATGTTGACTTTCCGCTTGTGCCGTTTTTCTTATGGTGACATTACGAAAACACGCCTATACAAATACATTGACACATTTAATGCCAAAAAATGAAAATTTTCAGATGAAAAATTGTGATATTTTTCTTATTTCTGCTCAAAATATAGATTGTGGGTATGCGTTAGAACCGCCTCATCGAGGCGGTTCTAACGAGTACCTACAATCTATACCTTAGAGCAGAAATAAGAAAAATAAGGTTTACCCCTGCAAACACCAGTTTTACTTTATAAAAGTGGGGTTCGAGGGGGTCAAAATTATATAGGCATGTTTTCGTGATGATGTTGTTTTATGTATGGGTTTCTTTCGCTTTTCTGTCTTGGATGGGAGATGTGAATTGAAGTAATTGTATCTATTCCTGATCATTGCCCTCACTTCTAGTTTGTTTCAATGTAAAACTGCAATATCAATCACCACGAGCCCATCTATATACATGTAATTTAAAATTTTGACGTTAAAATTAACAGATTTTCAAGTCTGTGTGGTTACATGCAAGAATGGATTTCCTGTTAAATAATACGTTGGATTATATCGAGAACTAAATCTAACACGCGTTTTGAAACACATGATGTTTGTTTGTTTGATTTGAGGTTAAACGTCCCCGTCAACACTGTAAAGGTCATTTTGGAGACGTTGCTTCCAACTTTGTTGGACTTTCACCCGACATTGAGATGAAATGACATCTCAAGCCCTGTCGCCTAATGAAACCAATAGGGTTTATTTGCATGGACGGTCCGCCTCGCACCGCGGTTCCTGGACAGGCTTAGATCCTCTAAGCGGTTTACCAGTACTAGTGTGCGGGCCGGATTCAGCTCTGCGTGGAAGCATCATGCATCCCATATATATCTTCAAGCCCCTATGGGCGGGGGCGGCAAACACATGATGTATTTGGACTTTAAAATAATGTAAAACTTTAACGGTCATACTTTTACAACAGCTTTACGTGGCGATTTTAACCCTTTTTGTACCAAATGGAATCGTCATCCTTATATATAGCAGGAGTTCATTTCATAATTTAGGGTTTTCATCAAAATTTATTTGAAAATGACTGAACTTTTAGCAAACAGTGGAGGCCCTGATCAGACGCCGCGTCCGTTTTGGGGTATCTGATACTAAAAGGGTTAAATGCATCGCAAGCATATTTAATTAATAGTTAATTTATATCAATTGTTTCTTCATCTGTTAAGGTCGCCATGATTGTTTACATGCTTGATCTTTGTGCTTTTTGTGTGGGGGCACACGAAGTTTGTTGTGAAGCTATACATGGTTTGATGCAATGTTTAACTGTATTAACAATTGTTTTATTATAAGTGTATGTGTTTATGTGAAAATTTTATGTGAAAATTTTATCTGTTATTCTGCGATCGGTCACATGCAGGGGTCGAAAACCTACACAGTAATCATGTAACGGTATGGGGTCTTTAACCAGCACAGGGGATGACTCTCCCTGCCCGTGGTGGGGGTGGGGGTGCGGCATCCGACCCAAAGGACGGTGCACCGAATGTTGCCAAAGGAGCGTATTCGGACACCGAAATGATCCCCGCCGCCTGGGTTCGAACGAGGACAGGGGAACTGGTGGAGGGGGTGGGGGTTCTAGCATCAGAGGCAAGTGCACTGAGCTATCGCGCTCCATATCGAGATGATCAATAATGTGAAAACAACAAAATCAAAGCACTGAGAGTACTGATGGGTCGATTGTCTCTGAGTATAGGTCATAGAAATAGTCACGGACTGTGATAAAAAAGCTGTTTCATTTAACCCTACAATTCCGGTTTTTAGCAAATAATGTAAATCTTGATCTGATACCGTGTCCTGTGGCAGCTAGGCTGGCTCTACACTGTCTGCTAAGCTCAACCTATGATTCCAAGCTAACCCTCTTACGTAACACTCTGAACTCGCTGCGGCTATGTTCTATATAAAAAAAAAGTTATAATTCCGATAAGTCAGTGATGGTCACATGGACCATAGCACTGTAGAGCTTTTCTGCTTTGTAACTTTGGGTCGATCGACAATCGACCCCAAAATAGCCGTGTTATTTGTTCCACTCTGAGGCCAGAGTGTTGCGTACATGCAAGAGAGGCTGGTCCCGATAGCTCAGTTGGTAGAGTGTCCGCTCCGGGGAACGGGAGGTCACGGGTTCGGTCCCGGGCCGCGACATACCAAAGTCGTTAAAAATGGTACTAGCTGCTCCTCGCTTGGCACTCAGATTTACGGGGTAGAGCTAGGACTGGTTGAACCAGTGTCAGGATAATGTGACTGGGTGTGGTATCATGTTATGTGTCTGGGACATGATACTTCAGTGAGGCAGCACTATAAAAGTGAGCATTGAGCTCCCTGTCGCAACCAGACACCGTCGTGATATGACTGAACAAGAGGCCCATGGGCCACTACGCTCACCAGAGGTCATGTACATGTAGTTTAAACCATATACAGGCAAGGTGTCCATCTTGGTCATGTGACAACAATACCACGAATAATGTTCAATTGCCTCATCCCCATAGAGGCTTTTAATGTAATTTGGTTTCAATCATCACAGCTCTTTTACTGGAGAAGAAGATAAAAATACTGAATCTGAGCTATCCAAGACAAAGGTCAGTAATGACCTTGACCTTTGGAATTGATTAACTTCCATTCATCTGATTGTAAATAATATTTATGATGGATCCGGCTGCCATGCAATCAGTAAAATCCACTGTCTTGCTCTCTTTCGATACAAATGTCTGAGTGACCAAATTTGACCTTGACGTGAAACAGGTCAAGGTCAGCTAAAGGTCAAATATAAAGGTTGAATAAATTTGGTAGGGCCTGAGTCCCCCCAATGCTACATACCAAATTTCAAGGTCATTGGCTATTTGGTTCCTGAGAAGAAAATTCTTAATTTTATTTTGCAATATATGAGCATGGTGGCCACATTGGTCAGGTGACCCAGTCCCTACAAACAAATTTCATTCCCCCTACCTATAGAGGGTCCAAATGTAATTTGGTTTCAATCATCCCACCAGTTTAAGTGGAGAAGAAGATAAAAAAAAACTGAATCTGAGGCATCGAGGATTAAGGTCAGTAAATGACCTTGACCTTTGGAATTGATAAACTTCCATTCAGCTAACTGCAAATATCATTTTTGATGTCACAGCCTACCAGGCAATCAGAAATATCCACTATTTTGCCTTTTTTCCATACAAATGTCTAACTGGTCAAATTTGACCTTGACATAAAATAGGTGAAGGTCAAACAAAAGTCATCATTTAAACGAATTTGCTAGGGCCAAAGTCCCCGATGCTGCATACCAGGTTTCAAGATCATCAACCATTCGGTTTTTGAGAAAAAGATATTCAAAGGTATTTAACCATATATGGGCATGGCGGCCATATTGGTCATGTGACCCAGTCCTCACAAACAAACTTTTGTTCCCCCATTCCATAGAGGCTCCACATGTAATTTGGTTTCAATTGGCCGAGTAGTTTTAGTGAAGATTAAAATACTGAATCTGAGCCGTCCTGGACAAAGGTCGGGAAATGACCTTGACCTTTGGAACTTATAAACTCCCATTCAGCTGATTCCAAATACCATTTCTGATGCCACTAGTTACCATGCAATCAGAAAAATCCACTGTTTTGCCTTTTTTCCATATAAATGTCTAAGTGACCACATTTGACCTTGACGTAAAACAGGTCAAGGTCAACCAAAGGTCATAATTTGAACAAACTTGGTAGGGCCCGAATCCCCGATGCTGCATACCAAGTTTCAAGATCATCGGCCATTCGGTTCTTGAGAAGAAGATTTTTAGAGGTTTTTACCATATATGGGCATGGCGGCCATACTGATCATGTGACCCCATCCTCACGAACAAACTTTCATACCCCCATTCCATAGAGGCTCCATATGTAATTTGAATTCAATTGGCCAAGTAGTTTAAGTGAAGAAGAAGAAGAAAATACTGAATCTGAGCCGTCCTGGACAAAGGTCGGGTAATGACCTTGACCTTAGGAACTTACATGTATAAACTTCCATTCAGCTGATTCCAAATACCATTTCTGATGCCACTAGCTACCGTGCAATCAGAAAAATCCACTGTTTTGCCTTTTTTCCATCAAATGTCTAAGTGACCAAATTTGACCTTGACGTAAAACAGGTCAAGGTCAACCAAAGGTCATAATTTGAACAAACTTGGTAGGGCCCGAGTCCCTGATGCTGCATACCAAGTTTCAAGATCATCGGCCATTCGGTTCTTGAGAAGAAGATTTTTAAAGGTTTTTACCATATATGGGCATGGCGGCCATCTTGGTAATTTGACCCAGTCTTCACAAACAAACTTTCGTTCCCCCTTCCTACAGAGCCTCCACACGTAATTTGGTTTCAATTGGCCAAGTAGATTCAGAGGAGAAGTCGTTTGAAAATGTTGACGCAGACGCGCACGACGGATCACTGCCTATACTATAAGCTCCCCCGGAGCCTTCGGCTCTGGTGAGCTAAAAATTGTTGAAAGCGACGTTAAACCCGGGACGACGGACGGCGGATCACTGCCTATACTATAAGCCCCCCGGAGCCTTCGACTCTGGTGAGCTAAAAATTGTTGAAAGCGACGTTAAACCCGAATTCACACACACACATGCAAGAGAGTTACCTGTAAAATTTGAACTGGAATCATATGTTGAATTTAGCAGTGTTGATCAAGGCCAGACGCCGCGTTCAAGGTCTTCACTGTTTGCATTATGTACAAGTTAAGGGTATACCGAAACAGTTCAAGTCCCCGTTCATGGCCGTTGTCCCAGCTTGCCCTCGGAGACAATCGGCCAGTGAGTGCTGTTAGTGCTTTGATTTATTTACCCTCAAACCCTCTCACCCTTGAGTTTCTGGAGTACAGTATCTCATCACTAAAGGTGGGCACGTCCATTCTTCTAAAAAGGGCGTCCAGCTGAACGATAAGTAAATATCTCAATAAGATGGCCCTGAGCCATGACGTCAGGATCTGCTCTGTTTGCATAAGTATCTTTAAGGGGTTTTACGGTTGTAGGGATAAACTTATGCAGTAACATACACTGGAATCGAAAGGGATAATTTGAAACCGTAGATTGCACATTCAATGTCGGAATGTCGATTTCAAACATACATAGACACAACCGTCATCTATTTAAAACACTGTAGCCCCCGCCCATCGGGGCTTCAAGAAATATATGGGTTGCATGATGCTTCCACGCAGAGCTGAAACCGACCCGCACACGAGTACTGGTAAACGGCTTAGAGGATCTAAGCCTGCACAGGCAATGCGGTGTGCGTCGGGCGTCCATGCTTATAAACCGTATTGGTTTCATTGGACGACAGGGCTTGAGATGTCATTTCATCTCAATATCGGTTTAAAGTTCCACAAAATTGGAAGCAACATCTCCAAATGACATTTACAGTGTTGACGGGGACGTAAAACCTCAAATCAAACAAACAAAACAAATATTTAAAACACTGAATATTAAGTTTGAGAAAATACCACAATAAAATATAAGGGCTTTACTAACTGAAATTCAAACAATCCTCAAAACCGTGCACCCTTTCGAGTAAAGAAAAGAAAATATAGTGCTGAATATATTAAATTGACAACTGGGACTTATACCTTAAATACCAGTTTTTGAAGCAAACAATGTAGAACCTAAGCAGCGGGCTGAGCAGACGCCGCATTGCGGGGCTTCTGATCTGGGTATATAGGTTTTGCTGAACGCGTCAAGCAACACGCAACGTAACATCGATAATCAAAGCGCCAAAAGGCACTGAAATGACAGATTCTGTGAAAAAATTCAGATTTACTTTCTTTAGTGATAAGGACAATGGCGCTGGAGTGCTGAATTTTAGTTTGGTTCACAAAACTGAGGTGAACACTTTCATCATCATTTTACTTGCACATTATAGATAATACAACATGCAAATGACTACCCAGCAGGCACACGTCGCTAGGGCAACGTCAAATCAACGTCGATGCAACGTCATGACGTTGCACCGACGTTGATGTGACGTCATATTTACGTCATGTGTCTGCTGGGATAGTTGTCAGTTTTATGACAACACAAAGCGTAGACACAACTTTCTTGTAAAAGCTTACACTTGTTGACTGAGATGTGTTTCGTGGCTCAGTCAAGAACCTGCCTTATGTCGTGCGCTACAATAAAGTTTTGTTTGTTTGTTTGATTTGAGGTTTTACGTCCCCGTCAACACTGTAAAGGTCATTTTGGAGACTTTGCTTCCAATTTTGTGGGACTTTTACCCGACATTGGGATGAAATGACATCTCAAACCCTGACGCCCAATGAAACAAATAGGGTTTATTAGCCTCGCACCGCAGTTCCTGAACAGGCTTAGATCCTCTAAGCAGTTTACCAGTACTAGTGTGCGGGCAGGATTCAGCTCTGCGTGGAAGCACCATGCAGCCCATATATTTCTTCAAGCCCCTATGGGCGGGGGCCAGCTACAATAAAGGAAAACACTTTTTGTGCGATGTTTGAAGTTTTGCGCGTGTGACTAATTATTTATCACAACATTGTGCTTCATTATTCAGTTATTCAGACCAATACAACAGAATTGGACAGTGATAACTGTTAGGAGTATATTATTGCTGGCTTGCTACCGTACGGTGAAGTTTCTAGCGTCACGTACTTCGCATTTAATATTAGGTCATGTAAATGTTATGAGTCTGTACCCTATCAGCCCTTTATAGCCAAGTACAGATACCTACAGATGCAAACAGTGTAGAACCTGGTGAGATGGCTCATAATGATACATCGCATTCTGTTCTACATGATTTAACATGCTGTTGACGAGTATTGACTAGACACCCAAATTACATGTGTAGAATGGACGCGTACAAATTCAGTGACTGAAGAGTGAACTGGAGAAACTCGTGGGTGGAAGGGGTAAAATCTTAAAATGGCCTGTAACTGTTGTGTGCGGGTCAGGACCAGACAAAGCGGCTTGGTCGATAATCAAAAGTTAAATACAGCTTATTATACGCTCTATGTTTTTATTTTTCAAAGTATATCTAGATACTTTAGGTTATGGTCTTCTATTTACATTTCCATAAGCTTACATATTAATATTTGACCCTGTACCTGATAAATCTGCATTTCAAATGGATTTTCTTACCCCAAAACATGGTAAACAAACTGCCAACTACAAAATTATACCAAAAAACAAGGGTGTCATGTGGCAATTTCAAGCATTCTGTCTAAGGGAGGTAACCCTGCCTCAAAGTGAAAATCCAGTCTTGGAAATTCAGAGATACCACATGTACAATTATTATCACAACAGAAAATTCAGGAGACAGTTCACTTTGTTTCCTTTATGTGTTTAATGCACATATAATACCCTGCAAGAAAAAAAATAACAGCTAAGTATTTCTCATCAGTTTCATAATTATATCCAATCAAATGTGACTATTGTCTCATACATGGCTAAAAGCTGGGTCCACAACCTCCTTTTCCAGGATCATAACCTTAAACCAAACCTTATTTTCTTCATAATCCATCAAAAGAATTGCCAAATAGAAATTTAGATCATATCTAATAATGTAGTCATGCATACTAACTGTTCAGTGACAAAGAATCACTCAAGTTTGCAAAAAAGTTATCACCTTCAAATTTTATGATGAAAGCCGAACAAACCATATTTTGTGAAAAAGCGCAAAGTTTACCTCTTTCTGGACTGGAACCCAGAAACCGGCTTGCGTCAGTGGTTCTTCTCATGTGTCTTTGGAATACTTCAATCCTAAAATGCACTTAATTATGCCTAAATAGCTTTCCTAAGTAGAAGTTATGGCTGTTCCTACACCTATACCCCCTATTTTAAGTAAAAAAGGCATTTTGAGGATATTTTGAAGACAAAACATTGATAAAAATGATCATAAATGCCTTCATGCCATGAGAAACAGCTGAAAATATCTGTTCAGATCCAGTAACATGAATCTAACAAATTAGAACTTATAACGGATGAGAAAACTTGTCGCGATATTGCAGCGGGCTGTTCGGAGAGAAAATTTTGAAATTTTGCTTTGGACCAAGCCTGATGCCATATATATTCAAGATGGAGTAGATTCTTTTTCTTATGTTCATGTTCATACACCTACTGCAAGACTCTTTTTCAAACAGATCAATGACAACACTGATTTACATGGCTTAAGAACAAAGCATCCCCAACCCCTAACAACAACCCCCCCCCCCACCACCCCCCCACATTTACATGGATCAGAATCACAAAATAGATCAAATGGCCCAGTTAGACCTAAATTAGCACTAAAGTTACAAATTTTAGAGTTTTTGAAGCAAAATACATGTCAGGAAGATCCAATTTATGACACAGATTTAGATAGAACCTACACATTTGTTAAAATATTATGTAATGACCAAAAACAGGACAGAGGTGATGATTTTTTCTACTTTCGGTTTAGGTTATGGTCTTCTATTTACATTTCCATAAGCTTACATATTAATATTTGACCCTGTACCTGATAAATCTGCATTTCAAATGGATTTTCTTACCCCAAAACATGGTAAACAAACTGCCAACTACAAAATTATACCAAAAAACAAGGGTGTCATGTGGCAATTTCAAGCATTCTAACTGTCTAAGGGAGGTAACCCTGCCTCAAAGTGAAAATCCAGTCTTGGAAATTCAGAGATACCACATGTACAATTATTATCACAACAGAAAATTCAGGAGACAGTTCACTTTGTTTCCTTTATGTGTTTAATGCACATATAATACCCTGCAAGAAAAAAAAATAACAGCTAAGTATTTCTCATCAGTTTCATAATTATATCCAATCAAATGTGACTATTGTCTCATACATGGCTAAAAGCTGGGTCCACAACCTCCTTTTCCAGGATCATAACCTTAAATGGTGTGCACTGATTGTAGCTCTGTACATATTTTTTTTTTCTTTTCTAAAAATATACAAAGGTACTTGAATGGCGTATTGATACAAATATAATTAATCATAACCCATTTTGTACTGAATGTAATATTATCACTTATCTGACGTGAATTTCATTTCGAAATCCCGGTTCAAGATTAAGGGGCGTCAGCTAGAAATATAGGAATTAATTTAGGAAAAAAAGGGCTAACTTTCGACAACAGTGAAGCCCGCAGTGAAGGCCGTGGTTAGACGCCGCCTCCAAGATTCGCCAATGACCCATTATGCGGTCGACTGTATAAAATGGGAACTTCCCTTACGCATATTCAATTAACTTTTCCCGTTTTGTTTGTAATTTAAGAAAGATCATTTTTGTATTTTGATTACAAATGAAACAAAACATGTAAGCAAAATGCGGAAACAATGCCATGAGAAATTAGTTTTGAGACAGCGAGCATGAAAAGTCTATCCTTGTTTGTGCGGAGTCTTATTTCAAAAGTAGTGGAAGCCGGAAGTTCGAACGTTAAAACTGTAAACATGCAGCACGACGAAGAATGACAGAAGGAATCTGTCATTAAAAATAGCGCGACTATTCTGTATTAATAACCATAACCTTGGTTTCCACTGATCAGTGATAGTCACGTGGACAACAGCACTAATTCAAATTGTCATTAGTAACTTTTGGTCGATTGTAAAACGATCGACCAAAAAGTGGAGTTATGGAGTTCTGTCCGCATATCTAAACCTGATGAATGAATCAGACAGATATAAGATCAGAAAAAGATCATGACACCGTCATATTTCATATTTTATAAACATTTATTCAATTAGAATGTATTTCATACTGCATGTGTTCAAAACATACATCAGCGTTCGTATGTTTTTCAAATCCCGCATCATTCAAGATACCGCCCATAATATATTATCATGTTATAAAACATGTTATACTTTTCTTGGTTAAATTATATTATAGACACTTTGAATTGACGTCTAAATATGATACCGGATTAAGGACACTAAACGAGTTGTTTTCCAGTTTCCCGTGTCGCGGGTCGTCAGCTGGTGGGGTCCCCGGGAACGAAACGATGCTGGCACTACACCGTAGCCGTTCGGTGATACCCCAATTCCCCGTTGCCGGTGAACAGGGAGACCATCGCTCGGCTCAGCCCCAAGGCTCGGCGAAACCTGAATGGTACAGTAGAACTTCAATGGCTCCAACCCCGATGGCTCATTTACAATAGATGAGTCGAACCCGTTCATGCAGGGAATTCCCGAAATATTATGTTTGGATAATCTCGATGAGGCGATTCAAATGATAAAACACAACATACAATCATAACATAAAAAGATGTTCCACAATTATTTTATTATGCTTCCTGCCATGGCACTAATAGTTACCCTCCGTGGCTCTAACAACCGCGGTCTCATTTTCATGGTCCCCATTACGAAAGCACGCCTATACAAATACATTGCAACTTTTATCGCCGAAAAAATGATAATTTACGATGAAAAATTGTCATATTTTTCTTATTTCTGCTCAAAATATAGATTGTGGATTCTCGTTAGAACCGCCTCACCGAGGCGGTTCTAACGAGTGTTTTTAGAGTAGAAATAAGAAAAATAAGGTTTACCCCTGTACTATACTATATAAAAGTAGGGTTCAGTGGGATCAAAATTATATGGGCGTGCTTTCGTGATGCAAAGGGGTTCGAGCCATTGAAGTATGACTGTTCATAAATTTAAAAAAAAAAAAAAAAAAAAAAAAACTTAGGTAAAACAGAATTTTCTGATCAGTTTAAGAAAAAACATCATACGAACAAACGAATAGACTATACACTCCAGCAAAAATGTGACCAAAGTTTCCTCAATTTGAGTGGCTTTGATCTTTCTAGCTCCAACAATTAAAACAAACAGATCCTAGCAAAAGACTATAAATCAGATAATATGTCAGACTATCTGATTAAATTCTAGAAAAAGGTACACTGGTTGTAGGAAGGAGATAAAATTCTAGAAAAAGCAGAGTATAATTAGTTTTCCAGATTGTAGCAGAGTTGAACATTATTTAGTTTCCATTGACCAGCCTGCTCAAAACTTTTTTGTTTTCATCAGTAGAACAAGTCTGTGAAATGAACGCCCCCCCCCCCCCCAAACCCCACTTTATATAGAGAAAACTGGGGTTTACGGGTGTATACATAATTTTTCTTATTTCTGCCCCAAGACATAGTTTGTGGGTACTCGTTAGAACTGCCTCAATGAGGCGGTTCTAACGAGCACCCGCAACCTAAGCTTGGAGTATAAATAAGAAAAATATCATGGACTTTCATCAGAAAAGTAGCCATTTTGGTCATGTGAAAAAAAATGCACTATATGTCACAGCTGTGTTATCGTAATGATTGTGGTTTTACGGCCCTTCTAAGATTATTTCACTTATTCAGTTGAGCCAAGCGATAATCAGAGGTTGGCAAAAACCGGAGTGCCCGGAGAAAAACCACGCAGAACTTAGCGTCTCACACGTGACCCCAGCCAGGCTTGAACCCACAGCGGCTTACTCATGTGTCGTCAGTTTCGGCTCTACGTGGAAGCACCATTCAGCTCAATATATTTCTCCAAGCCACGATAGGCGGGCGAGTTTTGGATTGATATTGTGTATGATAACTGAATAGTCGATTCTATGCTAGTTGAAATCTTACCAAGTCTTTTTGTGGGCATATTTACGTAAAGTCGGAGCCGAAGCGTAAAGTCGACATATTTTGATGGTGCCAAAAATAGACCTTTCCTGATATGACCCTTTATAAAAATTCAGGTTGAAAAAATAAATCTGGAATAAGGACAAAGGAATAAGGAAAAAGGAATAAGGAAACAACTTATCACTCGTTGCAAACAGTGCAGACCCATATCAGATACTGCAGAACAAGATGTCTGAGCAGGGCCTTCACTGTTTGCTTGAAAGTTCAACCAAATTTTAACAATGATTAAATTCTAATCAGCCTGGTACCCCTTAACTCTTAAATGCACCCTTCTGAATGCGGGATTGGACATCCCATTCTGTACAAAATGGGGAAAAAATATTTATTTTTTTTTTTCTTTTATTTATTTGTGATTTTTCCTCATTACTAAAACCTCTTAGTTACTTATAAACATTCTTACTTTACCTTATTGACTGACCTACCTGCTATTGAATCAACGTCGTTTAAAACGTTGTTTCAACGTTGAATCAAAGTTGAGTCAGTGTTATGTGCCTGCAAGATCACTTGCTTACTTACCTTCTCACTCACTCACCCACTCAAACCTGTTTCGTTTATTTTCCTCTGTATAGTTAAAAGCCATCTGTATTGTCCTTAGCTTTAGCAACTTCTTTTGAGTGTTTCCAGATTTTTGCCAGCTCTGGTAATAAAATACCCATTCTGACAGTCAAAAGGAGAAAGATGGTTTAGTTTAGAGATTAAAGTCAGATAACAAAATAGAGAAAATTCACAAAAAGTCTGTATTTTGTAAGAGTGTATAATGAAGATGTGATGCGGCAGTCTACATGGTGGTTAACCAAATCAAGGTTAACCCTTGTCCTGCTGAATATTCAAATATGCCACACCCACTACCGATTATCAACCAATCAGATTACTTGATGCAAATTTTTGCAACAAATTCACAATCTGAATGGCAAACAGTGTAGATCCTGACCAGATGGCTTCGTCAGAAGCCATCTGATCTGGATCTACATTGTTTCAAAGATAAGGCATATCTGGGATTAGCAGGACAAGGGTTAACAACTTTGCTGCACACCGGTGGATCGAGGCTCAGACTCCATGGTAGGTTATTTGGTTGGTTGGAGCTGGACACTTGTCTGATTCAGGGCCCATTGGGCTCAACTGGTGGTCTTTGTTTGCTCCAGTGCCCATTGGTATTGCCGACGCCCCAAGATTCTCCAGGTATCTCTTACGTAAACACGCCCATACAAATGCATTGTAAACTTTACCGCCGAGAAAACGAAAATTTTATGAAGAAAATTTGTGATTTTTTTTCTTATTGCTGCTCAAAACATAGATTGTGGATACTCGTTGGAACTACACGGAGGCTTCTAACAAGGGGGAGATCCTGAATTCTATGATATTGTCTGTATTTTATATTTTGCATGTAAATATTTGAAATAAATACTGTTTAAACCAAGGGGGCGACGGAATTGTATTGGCATGTTTTCGTGATGACTGTCGAATCTTCATAGCCGTTGTTGCCCGTGATGACACAAGGATGAGATTAAAAGAATCCAATATGGGGTTCTGTTGTAGATGGGCGTTTCCAACCTGAGGGATGACCGTGCTTAGCGGAACCGAGGCTATGCCGAGGTTCCGCTCAGCACGGTCATCCCGAGGGTTGGAAACGCCCATCCACAACAGAACCCCATATTGGATTCTTTTTCTTGCACAACACCTCCCAAACAATTCCTTTTTATTTTTTTTTAATGTTTCATTTTTTGTGCACTATACTTTTCATTTTTTTTTTATTTAACAATATTCATGATATTCATCCGCTATTTATCCGGTTACGTATAGTTTTGACAGCTCGCATGTGTATATTTTTTAAAGAATAGAAGTAGTGCGGAAGTTGTTCCGGCAGTTGAATAGAATTGAAGCGCACTTATATTAGTTGCCTGGGTCGGAACACCAGGGTCAGAACATAAATTTCTATCCCAGGGTAAAATCACGGATTTCCTTGTCTGGTGTGCAAGAAAGAAGACATCCAGGCGAGCCGAACAACCAACTAAATTGTGTAAACTGGGTCGGGAGATGCGGGTGAAGTTTGGGGAAAATATAAGAAAAATATCACAATTTGTTATCAGAAAAATGGCCATTTTGGCCCAGGGATCGATACAATTAACCCACAGCTCCCATCAGGGACACCACGGGAAAGAAACACAAGCATGAAACAACTAGACCCTAATGGAAACATCACTAGCGGAAAGCCAAAAGGACAGTTACTTTCCCACAAAATGGCCAACGGCTATCCAAAGCAAAGTAAAATAAGCGTTACACACACTCAAAGACAAACCATAACAAAAATAAACCACGACAGAAGAACCGCCTTGGAACGGCCAGTGAAACCAATTCCACTGGTGTGTGTGTGTGTGGGGGGGGGGGGGGGGGGGGGGGGCTTAAATTTATTTTACGTGGCCACAATCCTCGCCCTTACTTCCGACCTGTCGCTTGTAATTTTGTTGTTGGTTATGATGTGTTTGTCCATCTTTCCCTTTTGTTGATCGGGATAGGCTTTATTACGTATAGTAGAAAGTATTTAACTTTGCTGGTGTTAAGGGAATGTATGGCGGCCGTAAACCGTCTTCCTGTCCTTCATCATAGTGTGGGTTATATTTTCTATTCCTTTGAAATCATTGATTCCACTGTGGAATTTTAAAAATAACTTTGGGTCACTAATGAGACCTTGTTGGCCGAAACTAACTAGTCTGGCCTGGACATAACTTGTCAACTCGACAGTTTCCAGTAACGGGTGTATTGTCGTCCTTGCTTCCAAAAGATTACCTTTCCATAGAACACTTCACCATAGCTGGTGCTAAGAGAATGTGCGGAGGCCGTAAAAAGTTTCCCTGCATTTCATCAGAGTGAACAATATTTTCTATCCCTTTTGGGGCATTGGTTCCACTGCGGAATTTTGAAAATATCTTAGGGTCACTGATGAGGTCTTATTGGCCGAAACTAGTTAGTCTGTGCCCAGAAAGAACTTGTCAACTCGAATTTTTTTCTTTTCTGTGTTGTCGTCCTTGCTTCCAAAGGGTTACCTTTCGTTAGAACATATTGGGGTTCTGATTCGGTCAGTTCCTGAAGTATCTTTTCGCATCTAATTTTAACACATTGTATACTGGTGGACTCTTCCATTGCTATATAATGGACGAGTCCATAAGTCATATAAGGGGTGGCAGGCCTGGTTTTTCGTTTTTATTCTATTTTTTACGGAAAATTCTGTCAGCAAATAGTGCAGGCCTTGATCAGACACCGCGTTCTGTGGCGTCTGATCTGGGCCTGCACTGTTTGTCAATTTCCCCCATCAGGGGTTTCCCGCATACAATGGGTTAACATAGAGCCTCTAAGTTTCTTACTTTGACCTTGAGGCCATGAACAAAGGTGGGGGAATTGCCTTATAAAACTTTTTACCCATATCTATCATCGCATTACGACACGCCTATACAAATACACTTTTATCGCCAAAAATGAAATTTTAAGAGGTGTGTGCCGGTGTGTGTGTGTGTGAATTCGGGTTTAACGTCGCTTTCAACAATTTTTCAGTCATATCACGACGGTGTCTGGTTGCGACAGGGAGCTCAATGCTCACGTTTATAGTGCTGCCTCACTGAAGTATCATGTCCCAGGCACATTACATGATACCACACCCAGTCACATTATCCTGACACTGGATCGACCAGTCCTAGCTCTACCCCGTAAATCTGAGTGCCAAGCGAGGAGCAGCTAGTACCATTTTTAACGACTTTGGTATGTTGCTGCCCGGGATCGAACCCGAGACCTCCCGCTCCCCGGAGCGGACACTCTACCAACTGAGCTACCGGGGCCGGTAAAATTTTAAGATGAAAAATTGTGATATGTTTCTTATTTCTGCTCAAAATATAGATTGTGGGCGGTTCTAACAAGTACCCACAATCTATATTTTAGAGCAGAAATAAGAAAAATAAGACTTACCTCTGTAAACCCCAGTTTAACTTTATAAAAGTGTGGTTCAAGGAGGTCAAAATTATATAAGAGTGTTTTCGTGATGTGTACCAAACATGAATCACATCCGTCATATGGTTTGGAGAATATGAGCTTTTAAAAACATTAACTGTAAATGCGGAAGCCGGCGCCGACACCAACGCCGACACAGGTGATAGTACAATACCTGTTCCTGACTTCCTCAAAAACAAAACAAAAATAATAATAACGGCACAAAACAACAAGAAGCAAACAACACAAACAAACAAACAAATACGCGCAAACATAAATAAAATCAAGTGGCCAGCACTAAAAAATGTCACTGGTTTACGCGGTGCATATAATTACCGGAAAGCACCAAAATACCGGAAAGCAACCAAAATACCGGAAAGCACATATAAATACCAAAAAGCACTTATATATATAGAGGATATTTACTTTTTTGAGATGGATACCAAAAATATTTCATCGAGTGTGTTGAAAACATCATAATTTTCACGAGTGCGAAGCACGAGTGAAAATTAGGATGTTTTCAACACACGAGATGAAATATTTTTGGTATCCGTCGAAAAAAAGTTAATTTTCTTTTTATTTTATAATTTATTGGGACAATTAAGGTAATTATTGATCGACTCGAGGCGGTGACGTCACGATTTTGTCCTGGCTACATGACGTCACAACTGTCAGTTTCAAAGCACAAACAAATCGCCATTTTGGATTCAGCATTTCTAGTTCAAAGAATGCTTTTCAAGGTATGTTACTGAATGCGTTGTGCTTATTTGAAGTTCATTTTATTATTAAAGGCTCTACGTGGCATGCACCCAGCCACTGTAGAATCGATTCCATGTGTACCAGTCGGTCGCGGGCGGTTTTTCACGGAAAAAACACACAAAACACGCTGATTTGAGCCCACATTTCCTCGCACAAACTCTTACTGAGCCATTCAGTGAACTGGTACGCTCTGTAGACCATTTGTAACAAGACAGCTAAGCCTAAATCTTAGAGGAAGCATTTAAATTGTGACCGAGATGTGTGTCGGCAAAAATCACAGCGCTGCTGTTGTCAAATATGGCGCCTGTTCATTCAGTTTTAATGCCACTCTTCTGTCTTCAAACGTCAAAATATATTCTAATGACATAAGGAATTATTATTCTTAGTAAATAAAAGGAAAATTAACCCTTTTTTCGACCATAACGTAAACAAAAAAAAAAAAAAAAAAAAAAAAAAAAAAAAAAATAGTTCCGGCACGCTACAGTGAAATGATATAAATGGTATCAGTCACATGTGAAATGATACGATATCATTTCACTTGTGGTTGATATCATTTTTATTTGTTTCAGATATGCATTGATTTCACTGCTAAGTATAGGCCTAAAATAAACTGGAAAACATTAGAAAATTGTATTTAAATGCAATATATAACATATCTGGAACAATTATGGTTGCTCTCCGGACTTCGTATATTTGTATAATGTTGTTCATTCTTCCTGATTTTTATACTTTATTCAAAGAACTATCTTTGCAACAGAATAAAAACACTTGATAAAATGTGATTTTTTTTCTCTGTATTTCCAATATAATAAAGATGAATACTGCTTCTATAATGCATGTAACATCACTTTAACATGCCATTGTCATTACATTGTACCTATACATTGTATTGTTTTCAACGTGTCTCGGTGGCCTAGTGGTTAGGAGCGCCGACTCTTTCCCAATAGGTCGCTCATCGCTGTGGTTCGCGCCCCCGCTCAGTTCACTTGTGGAAAGACAAGTTCTGTTTGGTTTTTCTCTGAGTTCCACTCTCTTAATCGGTGGTTCGTATCCTGCTCAAAAAACATGTGTGAAAGACAAGTTCTGCCTGATTTACTCCTGGTTTTCCCATTTTTGCCAACCCAAGCGAGCTGCTCGATATATGTGAACATCTTGAAAGGGCTATATAGCCCCCACCACCCGCTAAACAGCTAAATTTTCATGTGAATTGTTGAACAGACGTGTTATACACCGTATTTAGTCAGAGACACCATCCCCACTCTAGCAATGGAAACCCTGGTAAACCTCACATGGTCACTTGGTGGGACCTCCGAATAGACACCCTATGTTGAAATAACGTCAAGGCGACATTGTTAAACCAATGTTTTTCAAACAGTCTGGTTCAAGTTCTTTAAACTGCACATAATACTTTCAAAAGGTTACTGCAGTATATGAAGATATAGATAGCAGCGTGTAATTATTCAAAATTGCATGTCGTTCTGACAATACCCTAGGGGATTGGGGATAAATATTTAATTTTTTCAGGTAAAATTATCAATTTAGATCTAATACATAGGCCTAAATTTCATTTTTAATGTTCCTCCGCAAAATACCCCCAAGTACAAAGTGCTTTTTGGTATTTATATGCGCTTTTCGGTATTTTGGTTGCTTTCCGGTATTTTTGGTGCTTTCCGGTAATTGTATGCACCCCCGGTTTGCGACATCATATTACGTATTTGATTGGCTAGTTTAGTTACAGTTCATTGCTGAATATTCTGTCCATAACATTTAACATGCACATGCTTTGCTTGAGAATTGTGATTAATGCATAAGAAGTCAATTAAGGGGAAGTGGAGGCAACTCCTGCAAAAATATTTTTACTCCCATATCAATAGGAGTAAACTCTTAAATGAAAGAATTTGCTCCTGAGGAGCAATTTCTTTCCTTTAAGAGTAAACTTTCTTTTAAGAGTAGACCCATTTTCTTTGGGGCAGAGTTTATAGAAAAGCGAACAGGAAGTCCAGAAAGTTGTCTCCCTTTGAAAAATGGTGAAAAACATCTGCCAGGTGTTCCCATTCCCCCAAATGACGACACACAGTTAATGTACAGTGAAGTCTCAATAACTCGAACGCCGTTGGTTCGTTTACCTTAGCTGACTGAAACTAGTCTTTGAATCTCATCACGAAAACACGCCTATATAATTTTGACCCCCTTGAACCCCACTTTTATGTAGTAAAACTGTGGTTTCCGGGGGTATACCTTATTTTTCTTATTTCTGCTCTAAAATATAGATTGTGGGTACTCGTTAGAACCACCTCGATGAGGCGGTTCTAACGAGCGCCCACAATCTATATTTTGAGCAGAAATAAGAAAAATATCACAATTTTTCATCTTAAAATTTTCATTTTTTTGGCGATAAAGATGGCAATGTATTTGTATAGGCATGTTTGCGTAATGTCAAAGGAATTCTCTCCATAGCTCCAAAAGTAAAATATATATATTTCATTTATTGCCATTATGTGAGGGGAATATGACAATTTGTTCACCCGAGTAGGTAATATTGTTCGAGGGGTCGAAGCCCGAGGGCAATATTACCTGCCGAGGCAGAAAAAATCGTTATATTCCCCTCACATAATGACAACACATGATTTATTATACCGAATTCTGACTTCTACAGAATGCTTGAAAATATCGAGGCTTTAGCGCGAAACTATTTTAAATGACATTTTTGGTGAAAATCACTTTTTTTGACAGTTTGAAGGTAATTTACATTTTACAGCTTGTGTGAAAATTTCCCTATGATGCCCTTTAAAATTGCTGAGAAAACCACATATTTGTCCAACTAGTTTATCTGCATTTAATGTTTTCAGTCAGTGCAAAACTAGTACATCTGCTTGTATAACCCTTACATTCCAGTATTTTCAGCAACCAGCGTAGACCTGATCAGACACTGTGCTATGACATGTTATGTGGCTTCCAATTACATGTCCTAGTAAATAAGCCCAGTCCAGGTTTTACTTTTTGCTGTCACAAGGAGAAAACCAGCACTGCTATAAATAACTGGTACCTGGATTTTGTCAGCGACAGTCACATGGACAATAGCAAACCGGAAGCTTCCTAAGTTAGTAACTAAGGGTTGATTGATATGCTAATGTCCCAGTTCACTTGCAGAAACCAGATTTAATGATTAAATAGGAGAGAACTAGCACTGCTTAAAACAATCGGCACCTGGATTTTGTTATTGAAAGTCACATGGACATTAGCAAATGGGAAGTGCCTTTAGTCAGTAACCAGGGATTTGATTGATAAGCCAAACCCCAAGTTCACTGGTCCTGTTCAGGTTTTAGTTTTTACTCAATGCTTTGACATCAGAAGGAAAGGACTAGCACTGCTTAAAATAACTAGTCCCTGGATTTTGTCAGCAAAAATCACATGGACAAAGCAGACAGGAAGCTTTTTTAGTTAGTAACTAGGGTTGATTGATAAGCCAATCCCCAAGTTCACTAGGACAGTCCAGATTTAAGTTCCACACAGAACCCTGACATCACAGGGATAAGACTGGCACTGCTATAAATAACCAGTAGTGACAGTCACATGAACAATAGCAGTGAGACGCTTCTTTAGTTAGTAACTAGGGGTTGATTGATAAATAAATAACCTTTAGTGACAGTCACATGAACAATAGCATTGAGAAGCTTCTTTAGTTGTAACTAGGGGTTGATTGATAAACCAATCCCAAAGTTCACTAGCCCTGTCAATATTTTTAGTTTCACACAGTACCCTGACATCACAAGGATGAGACTAGCACTGCTATAAATAACCAGTAGTGACAGTCACTTAACAATAGCAGACGGAAGCTTCATTAGTTAGCAACTAGTGGTTCATTGATGAACCAATCCCAAAGTTCACTAGCTCAGTCCAGCTCTTAGTTTCTCACAGTACCCTGACATCACAAGGATAAGATTATATCAATGCTATAATTAAATAACCAGTAGTGACAGTCACATGGGCAATAGCAGTGTGAAGCTTCTAGAGTTAGTATCTAGGGGTTGATTGATAAACTAACCCCCAAAGTTCACTAGTCCTGCCAATGTTTTAGTTTCAAATAGTACCCTGACATCACAAGGATAAGACTAGCACTGTAGTGACAGTCACATGAACAATAGCAGTGAGACGCTTCTTTAGTTAGTAACTAGGGGTTGATTGATAAACCAATCCCAAAGTTCACTAGCTCATCCCAGCTTTTTGTTTCACACAATACCCTGACATCACATGTATATGACTAGCACTGCTAAAACATAATCAGTAGTGACAGTCACATGAACAATAGCAGTGAGAAGCTTCTTTATTTAGTAACTAGGGGTTGATTGATAACCCAATCCCAAAATTCACTTGCTCAGTCCAGCTTTTAGTTTCACACAGTACCCTGACATCACAAGGATATGACTAGCACTGCTATAAATAACCAGTAGCTGTGTTCTGTATGTACACATGGTCAGTGATAGGCACAATGACAAGAACTTTGTTATGTACTTTCAAAATGTGTTTGTTTGGGGGTTAAATGGCCTATTCAACACTATTTAGGTCATTTTTGAGCTGCTCAGTTTTCCTATCCACACTTTGCCTGGGCAAGCTTATCAGTATAAGCTAGCTGTGCATCCACATATTTGGTTCTTGTACTTGACATGTCTTCATAAGTTCTAACCTAGCAAGTACCAGCAATACTAATAAAAGAGGTTAAAGCTATGGTTATCACAATATCATAATGCCACATTGTACAGTACCATCCCTTTATAACGCTATGTTTGGGATGCATAGAATTGGACCGTGTTATAAGTGAACCATGTTATAAAGGGATAATTTTATATAGAAATAATAGTAAAATGACAATTTGGGAGGCAAGGCCTGACCGTGTTATAACCAAAACCGTGCTATAATGAGAGGAGTACTAAAGGGACTGAAGTGTATCAAGTGCCATCAATACAATTCAATGGATTATATACATCCGCCCCCACCCAAGCCCATCAGGGCTTGGAGAAATAGATGGGCTGCACAATGCTTCCACACAGAGTTGATACCGACTGCATTATGAGTACTGGTAATCTGGTTATAAGGTCTAAGCCTGCCCTGGAAAACTGCTGCGAGTCGGCCCACCCATGCATATAAACCATATTGGTTTACTGGGCGGCAGGGGTTGAAATGTCATTTCATCTCAGTATCGGGTAAAAGTCCCACAAAATTGGAAGCAACGTCTCCAAAATGACCTAAATAGTGTTGACGGGGATGTTAAACATCAAATCAACAAACAAACAATGGATCATATCCCCATGAGCGATAACTAAAATACCATGGTATCCAGAGTTCTGGTTCTTGCACATTTTACACACCTCATCCACATTTTCATTTGTGCCACATGGCATAATTATATCTCAAAGGGGTTGAAGCTATAGCAGTCACAAGGTTATATTATCAAGGGAGATAACTCCAATGAAATGACAGCAAGAATTGTGATTCTTTCCAATGACATGCATTAATTTCATTGTCTGCCCTCAATTATAACTATACAAAGTGCTTACAATATATTTCAAGCAGTGTTGGAGCCATGGCACCCAGAATTGTGGTTCTTGCCCATGACATGACATGACTATCACTGTACCAAGTCATATCTCAAATGGTGTTGAAGTGATTATATTGTAAAGGGAGATAACTAATATACAAGGGCAACCAGGGTTGTGGTTCTAGCATACGACATGCCTTCTACTAAATGTGTACTGTACCATGATACTAGAAACGTTATTCTTATATCAAAAAGTATTGGAGTTGTAGAAATTACAAGGTTGTGTGTATAGATAAATTAAGGGTGAAAAAGCTTCCTAATAAAATCCTCTCATCAAACTTCATATTTCATGCAAGAGAAGTAAAATGAATTCAAAGCCCTTGTCAGTGGTTGAATTAACAATTCTCAGTCACTCTACAGTATAGTTGTTACTTTGATGTGAGAATAAAAATATATCTTTTAGGTTTCTGCTGAACCAAATTATTGCATCATGATAATTTATTCACTTTCTTCTTAATGCAAAACTATTTTGGCTTCAAAGTGCTACAAAACAAGCTTTTTTCAAAAGATAGACTAGTTTCGCACTGAAAATTACGGCCGAAAATGTTCAATTTCAGCGCGTAACTAGTCCATTTGATGATTTTTTTTATTTTTCAATTATTTTCAATAAAAGCTACCCACAATGTTTACAATACACATTTTAAACTCAAAAACCCTTTCAGAATTATCATAGGAGTCAAAGCAGTGAAGATTTTCAGTTTTTTCCTTCTCCTGTAAAATTTTGAAAACTGCAGATAGAATGGTTTCGCGCTAAAGCCTCGATATGGAAAAAGCATGTTATTTAACAAATTCAACAGACCATAATAATACTTACATAGTAGAAATATATCCCCGGGTCATTGCTGCCTAATTATTTTGAAATCAAGTATTGGTTATGATGCCACCGCATAGGTCAAGGCAATCAAGAGTTAAAATGGCCATGGCCTTTTGGTATTATAAAAGATAATTTAGCTGATTTCAGTAGTTTTGTTTGTTTGTTTGTATTGGAGTTTAACGGCCCAGTCAACACTTTATAGGTCATTTTTGAGGCGGCCATTTTACCTACTCACACTTTCCTGGACAGGCTTACCAGCAAGCGGTTAACCAGTACAGTGCATTTTCTTTTGCCAGAAACTGACAACTGCCCGTCTTGAATCATTTCAGTAGTTTTATCGTATGCATTTCTGATAACACTTCATTGCACTTGAATAGCCTTTCAAATAGCTACCGATAACAGTTTATTTCGTGCAAATTGCTTTTGTAATGAGCGAGATATGTCAAATTGAAATATATGCAGCCAATTTACCATCTAAATTCGCAGTTACATTAAATGCCCTGTTAGGCTTGACATAGGTTCAATTCAAATATTTGATGAATTGTGTGGCATATATGAACCTCATTTCAAAATGCACAGTTTATCGGTGGGTCAAAGCTTTTATAGCTGGCAAATCATTGGTCAAACATGATGTCCGTGTTGGCAGGCCCAAGACCTCCATCACCATGACAACCATATCTGTTGTTAAAGCAGCGGTCGAAGAAGATGCGCGACTGTCTGGCATATCAGAAGGCAGTGTGCAAACAATTCTGATAAAGTACTTGGGCTTGAGAAAGATTTGCGCTATGTGGTTGTCCCATTTACTCACTGAGCAGCAAAAGAAGCAACGCCTTAAATGCGTCCAACAGCTCTTGATAAAAATACAAAAACTCTGACATCCAAGTATTTTCTAACTTGCTAACAGGTGACGAAACCTGGGTACACATGTCTGAGCCACAGAGAAGAGCTGATTACAAACATTGGAATCGCAATAAAGATCAAAAGCACCCCTGTATTGCCAAGAGAACCATCAGCTCCAATATGCTGTATGCAGTCTTCTTCACTTCTAGCGGGGCAGTGGTTCAAGTGACTTGTCCTTCTGGTCATACAGTCATTGGGCGATTCTATAAGAACGCTGTTCTAAAGAAAGTCAAGGCGTTATACAATAAGAAGCGTCCAAGCAAAGGTTGGTCAGAAGTGCACCTGATCCATGACAATGCCTTCTCACAAAAGTCTGAGGTTTTGAGGTCTTATTTTTCTGCTGAAAATGTCGATGTTGTAAATTATCCTCCCTATTCTCCTGACCTGAGCCCATGCGACTTTTTATTGTCTCCAAGGCTCTAGAGATTGCTTTCTGGAAAGAAATACAAGTCCAGAAGTGCAGTTGGCAGTGCGATTTATCAGTGCCTCCAACAGGTACCCAAAGAAGACTACCAAGCAGCTTTTAGAAATTAAAACTAATTAAGGTTACAAAATGCATTTCGGCAGTGTGGGGAGGGGGGGGGGGTATTTGGAGGTACTTTGAGGGCCTGTAATAGGGACAAAATATTAAATGGAGCGTTTAGGTGTCAAATTTTTTTGAAGGACGCTCGCATGTCAACTTTTTGTCATAGGCTACGATGGAATCAGCCTTAGTGACAGAATTTGACCTTGACGTAAAATAGGCCAAGGTCAATCAAGAGACTTTTGAACAAACTTGGTAGGGTCCGAGTCCTTAATGCTGCATAAGAAGTTTTAAGGTCATCGGTCTTCTGTTTCTTATAAGATTTTTGAAAGGTTTTACCATTTGTCCACATAGGCCCCCGCCCAACGAGGCTTGACGCATGGGCTGCATGATGCTTCCATGCAGAGCTGATACTGACCCGCACAAGAGTACTGGTAAACCGCTTAAAGGATCTAAGCTTGCTCAGGCAAAGCGGTGCGAGTCCGACCGTCCATGCTTATAAACCCTATTTGTTTGAATGGGCTTGAGATGTCATTTCATCTCAATGTCGGGTAAAAGTCCCATAAAATTGGAAGCACCGTCTTCAAAATGACCTATACTGTGTTGATGGGGACGTTTAACCTCAAATCAAACAAACAGACAAAACCATTTATGCACATTGTGCCCATCAAGAACATATAAAATATCTTTCTTTTGAAATTAGGTTTCAGTCTGAATATCGTATTTTTGCATTATATGGTCTTACTTATATATAAGTATACCTATATATATACATTTTTTTTCATTGTGATTTTCATCAATCGGAATGACACATTTATGGTATTTACAGCGTCGTAGTACAAATAGTATGAGAACACACCCGTGCGACACAGTGAATTCAATTATATTTCTGAATGGATATTTCTGAAGTGATTTGTGTTTTATATATATTCTTTAGAGTTTGTCTGATGTGGATTGTGGCTGCTCCTTTGGGTCGTCGCATCGAGGTGCTTCTGACATGCCACTTAGTTTGTCTTTTTTTTTTTCTATACTACGCGGAGGAATACTGTCGATATTTTGTTTTGCTCCAGACATGAGTCGTGAGAGTGCTCGAGGGACGCCTCGCTGGGGTGAGTTCTAATGAGTGCCCGCGGTATATGATGGAACATCGATGGCATGATCACAGATGGCTAGTTTACTGTGGTGGAGTCGAAGCTGTCTTTGGTTCCTACAGATGTTTTTTTTTTTTTTTTTTTATCATGATGATGAACATTTTGGGATATTCACGTCTATATGCTGTGTGTACGCGATAGGGTCGCCTCACTGAGGCGATTCTGACGGGTAAACACGGCATGCTTTTGTATTGTGGAACGCTGAGTGGAAGAACCAAAATCGTTCCCGTTATATCTTCTGGTGGCGGCCCTCGGTGGCTCGAACCTCTCCTGCCTGGAACATTTTATTATTATTATTATTTTATTTTTTTTTTTTTTTTTTGGTATTTTTTTATTTATTTTATTTTTTTTTTTGTGGTCCCATATGAGCTTGAGCCGTTTAGGTTAGCCTGTATGTGTATTTGAGATTCTGTGCGGTCCTCAAATGTTTTACTATACAGTGGGTATTAACCCATTTCAGGCTGGAAACCCATAAACGGGTACCGCGGCAAACAGTGCAGGCCCAGATCAGACGCCACAGATCGTGGCGTCTGATCGGGGCCTACACTGTTTGCAAAAAAAAAGGAAAAAAAAAAAATAAATAAGCCATTTTCTAAGTAGATTTTGAAGAAAACACCACCTGACATCCCTAAGTTTTGAAATGGACTCCTGCTATATATAAGGAGGAAGATTCCAGTTGGAGTATAAAGGGTTAATTGTATAAGAAGACGCTTAGTAGTGGGGTAGAGGTTATGATACTCGCCTCATAATCCAGGGATCCCGAGTTGGATCCTGGTATTCACCAGACTTTCAGATGAGTCTCTAAATTGAGGTTCCTTCTCTGTGTGACATAGACTGTTGATGGGACGAAAAGCTATAGCCCACACACAAATTGTGTAGGAATGTTTCCAAAATAGAACTGGTGAGTTCCTGATAAAAGTTTGAAGCCGTCTTTTTGTGATGCAAGAAAGTACTTGAATGTCGGGACATACCCATCAATGAGTCTGAGTTATTACGGATAGCGATGTTGCAATAGGAGTACACTTACATATGCAGTGGAGTTCCAGTATTAAGACCTCCTATGGGACGGTTCAAGGGTGGTCTTTAAGACCAATTTTGAATTGTCCAAAAGACGATCCCTGACAAGATAATGCTGAATGCAGAATTCACGAAAAAACAATAGTTTGGCCTTTTAATAGCAGAATTTGTCTTAAGTTTAGGTGGTCTTAGTTGTGTAATTTTACTGTACATTGTCTAAATAGGTATATTAGATGTGGTTGTTTATAGATGTCGCAGCAAGGAAAAAATGTAACCATTATGAAATTCGGTATACATCACTTTAGTCTTTAATTGTGATGGCGTTTTTGAGTCCCTCTCGTCACTATTTAGGTCATTTTTGGGGGACACAGTTTCAATTCTTTGGTAGTTCTATTTTATATGTGATGAAAAGGCATCCCGCATTCTTCCACTAAAGCAAACCAATCGGGTCTCATATTGCGTGTCAGTCTGACTTGAGACACTCTTCCTGACAATTTCCTGCCATTAAGACCCTCAGGTCACTTCCATATGAAAGTGGTTAAGCTGGGGTTTGGGCTAGCATGCATTCTTAAGATACTTGTCTATGAACATTATTTGTCTGTGCTAGATTGATCCACCCCATTGAGGTGATTCTAACGGGGCCCGTGCGACTGTGTTCTGAATATAATGAAAAGTACCACTTTTCATCTGAAGGTTTAAGATGTTTGTTTCGTTAAGATGTAATCATTTCTATATAGCACATATGTTTTAGCGTGATTAGTAGTGCAATTTGGACTATCCTGATTGTCTTTTTATGCCAGCATGTTCCGCACAATTTTTTGTTTCATCATGTTACATGTACATATATGTTTTCGTACCTTTTTTCCTTATTCTATACTGATTATAGTCTTTGGTGATTTGGCTGATTATTTGTGCCTCCCTGATGCTGCCGATGCCCCGAGACGTCGAAGACCTGTTCGAGTCTATCTCTGTTGTTCAACTGTCCGCAGTTGGATTGGAGTTCCTGTGGTAGTATTACCTAATGGGTAATAGCTTAATCCAATGGCGGGCGACAGTTGGCGTATTTTACAGTAGATGTCAGAAACTATGTCTTTTACGAAAGGTGAGCATTTATGTCTCATTAAAGTTTTCTTTCATATGGTGCTTAAGTAGACTCATAAGAAACTTAGTAAATATTGCAACTCGGGAAAATAAGATTTTTTTAAAAGAAAACTTGAATATGATTATAATTATACAAATGCTTTTAATAATCTCTGGGGATGTAGAAACGAACCCAGGTCCTGACAATTTCACTCATAGTTTATCAGTGCTTCAGGCAAATATTCGTAGTATTCGAAATAAATTTGATTATATCAAAGACAATTTTTGTGATTTTGAAGTACTTTGCTTTACGGAAACACACTTGGATGACAATGTTCCTACTGACAACTTATTGCTTGAAAATTATGATAAACCATATAGAAAGGATAGAACATGTCACGGTGGTGGGCTCTTGGTCTATGTAAATAGTAAAACAACTCATGAAAGGATGGAAGCACTTGAAACATTTTGGGAAGAAAGTATTTGGTTTAAAGTTAAACAGAATTCCAGTATATATCTTTTTGGTATTTTTTACAGCCCGAAACCATCTGATAAACTGTTCTTTGAAAGATTAAACCAGAACTTAGAAATAGCTTTAGATATTACCAAAAATGTACTTGTAATGGGAGATCTAAACGAAGATCTCTTAAATCCTAGAAATCAGAATTTAAAAAATGTCTTACTATTAAACTCATTAAATAATGTAATTACTGAACCCACTAGGGGAAGAGCGTTATTAGATCCAGTACTTACTAGTTTTGAACTAACAGTCTTGGATAGTGGTATTATACAAGTACCACCGGAAATAAGTGATCACAGTGCTACGTTCGTTACTGTTCCTTTTGAATATAGTTTTCATCACACATATAAACGGAAAATATGGATTTACAAGCAAGCAAATTACATTGCATTGGGGGATAAAATTAAAGATTACAATTGGAGTTCTTTAAACACACTACCTTTAGATGATGCTGCTGTGTTTTTCAATGAATCTTTCTTGAGATTAGTTAACGAATGCATTCCTTCTAAAGAAATTACTGTCAGGAGCGATGACAAACCCTGGTACGATACAGAAATAAGAAAACACTCCAGGAAGCGTGACAGGTTAAAATCAATTGCGATAAAATCTGAACGCACTTCAGACTGGCGGAAATACAAACAGGCAAGAAATAAAGTTAATAACCTAAAAAAACACGCTAAAGAAAGATTTTATAACAATTTAGAACTTACAATATCCGAGAATTATACCAATAGTAAAAGAGATTTTTGGAAATTAACACGTTTTTTTATTAAAAACACTACTGCAACAGCATCTATTCCTCCTTTGCATACAACTACCATAGATAACGAAATTAAGATACATATAACTGATAAAGAAAAAGCAGACTGTTTAAATGATTACTTTACGTCTATATCCCGGGTCACCGACGATAACGTACAGTTGCCTAATTTGCAGAAATTTACAGAAAGTACACTAGAATTTTTTAACATAACTGAACTTGAAGTAAAAGAGATTATTGATATATTAGACATCAATAAGGCATCAGGGCCTGACCTGATTAACCATAAAATGTTAAAATATGTTTCTTCAGCAGTGTCTAAACCACTGGCTATAATTTTTAATCGATCTCTGAGAGAAACGCATTACCCCGAACTTTGGAAGAGGAATAATGTTGTACCTTTGTTTAAAAAGGGTGACAAAGATGATCCTGCTAATTACAGGCCCGTTTCACTCTCCAGCTCAGTTGGTAAAATTATGGAACGTATTGTGTTTAAACATATGTACAATCACCTTCACTTAAACAATTTACTGTACAAATATCAGTCAGGTTTTGTTCCGGGTCACTCAACAACATTTCAACTTGTAGATATATATCACCACATATGTCAAACATTTGAAAATAAACAATATTCCTGCATGGTGTTTTTTGACATTTCTAAAGCTTTTGATAGGGTATGGCATAAAGGTCTATTATTCAAATTAAAGCAAAATGGGATTGATGGAAGCTTACTTGACTGGCTTGCTGACTACTTATTTAACAGAAAGCAATGCGTGGTCTTAAATTCAATATGCTCAGATTATAAGGAGGTTTTAGCTGGTGTACCCCAAGGTTCTGTACTTGGACCATTATTATTTTTAGTATATGTAAATGATATAGCAGACCAGTTATTGAGTTTAACTCGGCTGTTCGCAGATGACAATTCTCTTTTCTTGTCAGCTTCAAATCTAAATGATATTGAGGGGATACTAAATCACGATTTGGCTATTGTTTCGGCATGGGCCAAACAATGGCTAGTCAATTTTAATCCAAATAAAACTGTAGCCATGTTATTTTCACTTATGAAAGTAGATGCAGTTCCGAGATTGACTTTTGACGGTATCGATATTAATTTTGTGGATCAACACAAACATCTAGGTATAACCCTCACTGAAAACGGTAAATGGCAGAACCATATAGACAGTATTTTAACTTCAGCATCAAAGGTAATTGGGATTATGCGTAAATTAAAATATACTTTTAGCAGAGTAGCTTTAAATCAGGTTTATATATCATATGTTAGGCCAATCTTAGAATACTCATCTGTAGTTTGGGACAACTGTACTGTGGAACAGGCAAATTCTCTAGAAAAATTACAGAATGAGGCTGCCCGGATTGTAACCGGTCTTACAAGATCTGTATCGATTGAAAGGCTTTATGAGGAATGTGGATGGGACTCTCTTTCATTGCGTAGAAGGAATCAAAAATTAAAATTTATGTATAGAGTTACACACAATATGGTGCCTTCATATATATCTGATATAATACCTCCAAGTGTTGGTGAAACTACACGCTATCCACTACGAAACAGAGACAATATAGTCACTGTTCCTCAGCGTACAACAATATTCAATCGTTCATGTATTCCTTCCTCCATTTCGGCATGGAATGAGTTACCATTGCAGTATCGAAATTCTGAAACTTATAATGCCTTCTGTTATCAAGTTAAAAGGCACTTTTGTTCAAGTATAATAGTTCCTATCCATTATCTTAAGGGTAGTCGAAAGCTATCTGTACTTCACTGCAGAATGCGAAATCGATGTAGTAATCTTAACAATGACCTTTTCTGTAATCATCTTCGAGACAGCCCTATATGTGAGTGTTCAGAAGAAATGGAGGATGCAGAACACTTTCTGTTTAAATGTAGTCTGTTTCATGACCAAAGGATAGTTATGTTCCATTCAACAAGACCATTACACCCATTAAATTTACAGTTACTTCTTTGTGGAAATTCAAATTTGCCAGAGGATGATAATATGCTTTTATTTGAGGCTGTCCATAAGTTTATTAAAGATACAGGACGATTTAATTGAGATATTGTTCTTTTATGCTCAATCAGAATAATTATTTACTTTATTTTCAGGACGAAGACCATAATTAGCAGACCTTGGACGTAGCGGTGCGTCGGATAGTGGGGAGATGACGGAGAGGCACAATCACCATTGGCATTATTTATTTATTTATTTATTTATTTTATTATTATTTATTTATTTATTTATTTATTTATTTATTTATTTATTCATCTTTGTTTTTTTTTATTTATTTATATATTCAGTGTTAAATCTTCTATTTTATGTTTCAACATTATATTTAATTGCCGTGTTGGTTGTTCTGCATGCCAAGCTTTAGGGGAAGGGCTGTAGCTAATGTTGGTAGAACTTGTAGCCCAACCCCATTGTTTGTACTTGTTATCATGTACAAAGGCAATAAAATATGTTTATACTAGTCATCCCGGCATTTTTGAAGTTACTTTAAGGGGAATGGGAACACTTAGCACATTTTTCACCATTTTTCAAACGGAGACAACTTTCGGGACTTCCTGTTCACTTTTCTATAGGATCAGTCCCACCGAAAAAGGGGTCTACTTTTAAAGGAAAACAGTTACTCCAGTTGACCCCTATTGACATGGGAGACACAACACTTTTGTAGGGGTTGCCTCCCCTGAAGTTGTTCCCATTCCCCATAAGTATTTTGGTTGCTTTAAATACAACATTCTGTACATGTATAACATAACAATAATTTCCTGATGGCAACACTTAGTTTGTCTAAATGACATCTCCTGCCAATATAGACATTTATTTTATACTGAGCAGTGAAAAGAATGCATATCTGAAACAAAAAAGTGATATTTTCACAGTGTGAAATATAAATATTTGCATACTGTGAAAAATGAAAAGACCTTGTTATTTTCACAGTAACAGCCTGGTCTACTTTTTTCCCCAAAGTCATAAGTTATCGATGAAATAATTCTTTAAAATACCTTGAAAAAGCATTCTTTGAACTGTAAATATCCTGTATTTAAAATGGCGATCTGTTTATGTTTTGCAACTGACAGTTGTGACGCCATAGCCAAGTCATAAAATGTGACGTAAGATCCGATTGATCAATTACCATACAGTAAGTGTCCTAAAATATTATAAAATAAAAATTTACTTGTTTTTTTTGGATAAATATCAAAATATTTCATCTCGTGTGTTGAAAACATCAGAATTTTCAATTTTTGGTATTCATCTCAAAAAAGTAAATATCCTCTATTTATCATATGAGCCCCGCCAAGCGAATTTGTGTCCTCGAGCATTCCGTCATGACAAATTTTAACTGCGCATGGCCAGCCATTCAGAGGGGCCAGGGATGTTGCTTTCTGTCTGAAGGTTCCTCTTGATTCGCTGCTTGTATGAGCAAGCAGTGAAGGTTCTGGCGAGACTGCGCGGATGCGCAGGCTCGCCTGTACCTTCGCTGCTCGCATAGGCGATAAGTACCAAAATCGCTTGACGGGGCCCATATGACGTTGCGTCTGAGAGTATAATAACGTAATGTAATAAATTCGATAATCCACCAATGGATTAAATATACAAATTAGTTAGATACGCTCCAAAGAAATACGACGTCATTAACAACGCCACGTTTACTAATGACGGAATGTTGACATTTTTTGTCACAAAATCGTGAATAAAATGCAATTTAAATGCCATATGGTAAAAAGAATCTTGCATTCGTGCTCATGTATTATTGAATTTATTAAACTCGGCAAAGCCTCGCAATTTATCCCTTTTCCTCAACTCGTTCCGAGCATTTTATACCTTTTTTCTCAACGAGTTTAATAAATTCAATAATAAATGAACACTCAACTAAGATCCTCTATGTAATTGTCACTGATGTTATAAGTGACTGAGCCTTTTGGTATGTTTGATCATGAACGACAAAACCAAGAACTTTATATATGCATGTAAACTACATACATACATACATACATACATACATACATACATACATACATACATACATACATACATACATACATACATACATACATACATACATACATACATACATACATACATACATACACACACACACACATACATACATACATACATACATACATACATACATACATACATACATACATACATAAGTATGTATGCACATGCACACAACGAATGTTTGAAGTTAATAGTGCTTAGCCTGCAGGAGCCATGAAACGGTCCAGTAAATGATAATGGCATTTAGTACAGTAAAATTCCGCTATTAAGACCACCTAAAATTTCCACGAATTCCGCTTCAAAACGCCTATTTAGTAAGTTGCAGTTATTCTTTCTTTGCATTTTCTGAATACAGTTCCCTCTGGTCAGAGACCGCCTTTGGGACTGTTCAAAAGTGGTCTTAAAAACCATTTTTGAACAGTCACAAAATGGTTTTAATACAGGAATTTTACTGTATTTATAAAAGTTCATCTAGCCGATTCATCTACAGCAGAATCATAAACAAGAGGACCAAGCTAGGTCCTGTATCGCTCACCTGAGCTAACAGATTCAAAGTTTAAGGAAGTGCCAACCTTTACTGAAGGCTTTATGGGAGGACATGGTGATGACAGGGTAAGCATTTTCTGAAAATCAAGTAGAATTTAACTCTATGATAAACAGGCTGACCTCACCGGTTTTCAAACTCATTCAAGCTTTTATTCCTGACTTGCTAAGAAGATCTGATCTAAACTGAAGTGGCTATGGTGATGACAAGTTCAAAAACAAGAGTTTTCAAACTCCTCCCAGCTTTCTGCCTGACTTCATTGTTTGTAAGTTTCATGAAGATCCGTTCAAAACTAAAGGGGCAGCAGTGATAACAATGTCGAAAATAGGCATTTTCAGCAATCAAAGGCACGTCACTCTATGATAAATGTGCCGACTTGGCCGGTATTCGAACTCACCTGAGGTTTTATTCCCAGCCACCTTACATGTAAGTTTCAGAAAGATCCGATCAGACTTGGCCAGTATTCAAACTCATCCAAGATTTTATTCCCAGCCACCTCACGTATAAGTTTCAGAAAGATCCGATCAAAAACTAAAGGGGCTACGGTGATGACAAGGTCAAAATTTGGCATTTTTAGCAATCAAAGGGATGTTACTCTAAAATAAATGTGCCGACTTGGCCAGTTTTCGAACTCATCCGAGGTTTCTTCCCCAGCCACCTTACATATAAGTTTCAGAAAAATCCGATCAAAACTGAAGGGGCTACGGTAATGACAAGGTCAAAAATCAACATTTTCAGCCATCAAAGGGACAGAACTCTACGATAAATGGGCTGACTTGGCCTGTTTTCGAACTCATCCGATTTTTTATCCCCAGCCACATAACATATACGTTTCAGAAAGATCCGATCAAAACTGAAGGGGCTATGGTGATGACAAGGTCAAAAATCGGCATTTTCAGCAATAAAAGGGACGTAAATCAATGATAAATGGGCCAACTTGGCCGGTATTCAAACTCATCCTAGGTTTTATCTCCAGTCACCTTACATATAGGTTTCAGAAAGATTCGATCAAAACTGAAGGGGCTACGGTGATGACAAGGTAAAACAAGAGGACCAAGCTAGCTTGGTCCTGTATCGCTCACCTGAGCTAACAAATTCAAAGTTTAAGGAAGTGCCAACCTTTACTGAAGGCTTTATGGGAGGACATGGTGATGACAGGGTATGCATTTTCTGAAAATCAAGTAGAATTTAACTCTATGATAAACAGGCTGACCTCACCGGTTTTCAAACTCATTCAAGCTTTTATTCCTGACTTGCTAAGAAGATCCTATCTAAACTGAAGTGGCTATGGTGATGACAAGTTCAAAAACAAGAGTTTTCAAACTCCTCCAAGCTTTCTGCCTGACTTCCTTGTTTGTAAGTTTCATGAAGATCCGTTCAAAACTAAAGAGGCAGCAGTGATAACAATGTCGAAAATAGGCATTTTCAGCAATCAAAGGCACGTCACTCTATGATAAATGTGCCGACTTGGCCGGTATTCGAACTCACCTGAGGTTTTATTCCCAGCCACCTAACATGTAAGTTTCAGAAAGATCCGATCAGACTTGGCCAGTATTCAAACTCATCCAAGATTTTGGACGTAACTCTATGATAAATGGGCCGACTTGGCTGGTTTTCGAACTCATCCTAGTTTTTATCCCCAGTCATCTTACATATAAGTTTCAGAAAGATCCGATCAAAACTGAAGGCGCTACGGTGATGACAAGCATTTTCCCATAGTAAGTCTATGGGACCTTGTGGTTGCCATAGGAACCAAAGTTTTAGAGCGATTTCAAAAAAAAGTTTATGTCATCAATGCCCCACCAGAGGCATGCTACAGGTGAGAAATGATTGAGATCAGCCTGCAGGATACAGAGATATAGCTGCTCAAAAGTGTGGACGGACGACGGACGGACGACGGACGACGGACGACGGAGGACCCACTATACTATAAGCTCCCCTGGAGCCTTCGGCCCAGGTGAGCTAAAAATCGACATTTTTAGCCATCAAAGGGACATAACTATATAGTTAATGGGGCAACTTGGCCGGTTTTCGAACGCATCCGAGGTTTTAACCCCAGCCACCTTACATCAAAGTTTCAGAAAGATCCGATCAAAACTGAAGGGGCTACAGTGTTGACAAGGTCAAAAATCAACATTTTCAGCAATCAAAGGGACCAAATTCTATGATAAATAGGCCACCTTTGCCGGTATGCGAACTCATCCGAGGCTTTATCCCCAGCCACCTTGCATATAAGTTTCAGAAAGATCCGATCAAAACGCAAAGGGCTACGGTGATGACAAGATCAAGAATCGGCATTTTCAGCAATCAAAGGGACGTAACTCTGTGATAAATGGACCAACTTGGCTGGTTTTCGAACTCATCCGAGATTTTATCCCCAGCCACTTTACATATAAGTTTCAGAAAGATTCGATCAAAACTGAAAGGGCTACAGTGATGACAAGGTCAAAAATCAGCATTTTCAGCAATCAAAGGGACGTTACTCTACGATAAAAGGGCCGACTTGGTCGGTTTTCGAACTCATCCGAGATTTTATCCACAGCCACCTTACATATAAGTTTCAGAAAGATCCGATCAAAACTGAAGGGGCTACGGTGATGACAAGGTCAAAAATCGGCATTTTCAGCAATCAAAGGGACGTAACTTTATGATAAACCAGCGGACTAGGCCGGTTTTCGAACTCATCCGATGTTTTATCCCCAGCCACATAACATATAAGTTTCAGAAAGATCCGATCAAAACTGAAGGGGCTACGGTGATGACAAGGTCGAAAATGGGCATTTTCAGCAAAGGGACGTAACTCTATGATAAATGGGCCGACTTGGCCGGTTTTCGAACTCATCCGAGTTTTTATCCCCAGTCACCTTACATATAAGTTTCAGAAAGATCCGATCAAAACTGAAGGCGCTACGGTGATGACAAGCATTTTCCCATAGTAAGTCTATGGGACCTTGTGGTTGCTAAAGGAACCAAAGTTTTAGAGCGATTTCAAAAAAAAGTTTATGTCATCAATGCCCCACCAGAGGCATACTACAGGTGAGAAATGATTGAGATCAGCCTGCAGGATACAGAGATATAGCTGCTCAAAAGTGTGGACGGACGACGGACGGACGACGGACGACCCACTATACTATAAGCTCCCCTGGAGCCTTCGGCCCAGGTGAGCTAAAAATGCACTGGTTGACTTTTTCCACACAAAAGAGGCACCATAGAGGTACCGACGGCCCCCGCCCATAGGGGCTTGAAGAAATATATGGGCTGCATGATGCTTCCACGGGGACGTTAAACCTCAAATCAAACAAAGAGGTACCGAATTTGGCATTGACGTTATGTAGGTCAAATTCAAGCAAGGCTCAGCATTTAAATAAACTTGGTGGGGCTCGTGTCCTCAATGATGCATACCAAGTTTCAAGGTCATTGGCCATTCGGTTTCTGAGATGATTTTAAAAAGGTTTTTAACATACATAGACATGTCGGCTATTCTATTCATTAGTCCAAATTAACCCCTTACCCCAAGGAGGGTCCATGGCCTTGCCATTTTAGAGAAGATGCAATTTAAAATTTTAACAAAGCAGACGACGGCGGACCGCTGTCTATTCTGAAAATTCCACCCAATGCCTCGAACGACCCATGTCTTAGGCAAATTTCAATAGTTCCAAAATTGTTCCAACCGTTGTGGTTAGACCGTGTTTTATCAGCCTGAAACTATTGTACTGTCATGAATGTAGTATGTAGCATAAATCGAACTGCATAATCTCCATTGTTTTAGGCATTAAGGTCAAGCAGTGAATGATATCACTTATGAGATCGCTTTGGGTGCTAGTTTTGCTGTCCTGGGTGCCAGCCCCAACTAGGGCCCCGCTGTGATGAAGACCCAAACCTGCCACCACGACCTAACAGATCAAATGGCAAACCGCCATGGCCTCCTTGACCAGACTGTGAAATTCCTCCACCATGACCTAACTGTGACACGTCTCCCACCCGTCCAAGCGGAGGAACGCCTCTGCTTTGTCCTAACTGTAGCACACTCCCGCCTTGTCCCAAGAGTGGCACACCCCTGCCTTGTCCTAACTGTGGCACACCTCCGCCTCGTACTAACTGTGGCACACTTCCGCCTTGTCCTAACTGTGGCACATCCCCGCCTTGTCCTAAGAGTGGCACACTCCTGCCTTGTCCTAACTGTGACACATCTCCGCCTTGTCCTAACTGTTGTGGCATACCACCGCCTCGTCCTAATTGTGATATACCTCCAACTTGACTTAATTGCGGCATACCGCCTCCGAAATTTTGCATACCCGCACCACGACCAATTTGTGGTAGCAGTTGACCACCAAATCCTTGTGCATTTCCTGACATATGCCCACCAAGTCCAAGCTGAGATGCAGGCCAACCACCATCACTACGACCAGTCCTGAGACCTGAAAGCCCGCTTTGAGGAACAGCATTACCACCGGTCTGCGTTGACTGAAGAGCACCAAGAAGCTCTTCTAAGTTACCCCCTCCAGGGGCGCCATCTTGTTGGAGCTGTGAGATAAGATTGGTCAGACCCTCTTCGCCTTGTCCTTGCATGGCGCCCAGCATCCTTTGAAGCTGCTGTAATTTCTGCATTTCGTTCATTCTACCTTGTTCCGTTTGCTATTGATAAAGGAATGAAAATAATTTACTGGAAACCTCAAAACGGTTAATCGGCAAACAGTGCATGTCCAGATCAGATGCAGCTGGGCCTGCACTGTCCGCAAAAAGTTCAGCCATTTTTTTCAGATAAATTTTATAGAAAACACATCCTGACACGCCTAATTTTTCAAATGGACGTGTGCTACATACAGTCGAACTTCAATGGCTCGAACACCTTTGGGACCTCGAAAATCTGTTCGAGACAGGGGTAGTTCGAGCCACTGAGGATTACTGCCAGGAGGCATAACGAGATACTTTTAGACATCTTTTCGGTGTAATATAATGAAAATGTATGCCGTGTGTACTCATTAGAATCGCCTCATTGAGGCGATTCTAATGAGTACACACAGCATACATTTGCAAGACAAAAGGCTTAAATCTCCTTAATTATCCCCCACTATTACTTATGTAGAGGATTTCGCAAGGGGCTCAAAAATGTGTTCGACACATCCATGGTAAACGAGCCATCGGTGTTCGAGCCATCGAAGTTTCACTGTGTAAAGTGGAAGATTCCATTCAGTACAAAATAATGTAAAAAGGAAATAATTCATCTTCATGATATGCAAGTTATAAGTTAGTACGTTTCTGTTTGTTTGTTTCATTTGAGGTTTAAAGTCCCTGTCAACACTGTATATGTCATTTTGGAGATGTTGCTTCTAATTTTGTTGGACTTTTACCCGGTATTGAGATGAAATGACATCTCAAGCCCTGTCGCCCAATGAAACCAATAGGGTTTATAAGCATGGACGGTCCGACACTCACATGGCTTTGGCTGGGCAGGATTAGAAAGTAACTGTCCTTATGGCCATCCTTTGTTTAGGTTTCCATTATGGTCTGGTCGCTTCATGTTTGTATTTCTTTCCCTTTGGTGTATTTGATGGGTGGAGTAAGTTAATTGTATCGATTCCTGATCTTTGTTTTACTTCTACTTTTTAGATCCACTAAGTGGTTTACCAGTACTCGTGTGCGATCGGTTTCAGCTCTGCGTGGAAGCATCATCATCCCATCTATTTCTTTAAGCCCGGATGACACGTGCGCACAACAATGACTCCGGGTCAGCCTGTGCATTTTCATTTTTGTGATGCTCTTGGACCCAGTCAGTTTGCAAGACAGCTGGAACTGCTGTGTTCTGAGCGGGTGTACATGTCTGTGGGTACCTGTTAGAATCACCCTGAGGCTTACGCCTCATTAAGGTGATTCCATCAAGTTGGTTTTGAAGGAGAGATGAGAAAAAAATGTTCCGAAATTATCGTAATTAGAGCCGGCGCATGACGAACTCTACAATAAAGACCTGTGCGACCAGTTAAGACTCAGATCAGCCTGCGCATTTGCACAGCCTGATAAGAGTCTTCGCTGTTCGCATGAGCCTTCTATAGCCTCTGGGCTATTCAAGGGCAACAAGAGAATGCTCCGACCATGCTGACCTGACGGGCTGGCAAAACTGAGTCTTCGACCATAGCACGTGTCTTATTGTAGGTTTTATCATGCGCCGGCTCATTACTCTTCCTTATCTAGATCTATTTTCAAGGTTGGCAATGATCGTGTTGATTATACTGCCATGTCCATCAGAACAATTGAACAAATTACGTAATTTCTTTTCTATTCAGAATCTGATGAAAGTCGAGCACTGCTTCCAATAAAAATCGGAACAACGTTAATCAAGTTAAGCCACTGCCACGTTCAACCAGAGAGGCGGTGTCTTGTCAAAATATGTGTTTGTGCGTGCGTGCTTGCTTGCTTGTGTGCGTGCATATGGTGAGAGAGAGAGAGAGAGAGAGAGAGAGAGAGAGAGAGAGAGAGAGAGAGAGAGAGAGAGAGAGAGGGAGAGAGAGAGAGAGAATATCATGGTGTATGAATGTCATTTGACGTATCACCAGTAACAATTCTGAATTCTGATTCTTAGAGAGAGAGAGAGAGAGAGAGAGAGAGAGAGAAAGAGAGAGAGACTGACCTGTTGCACGGCTCTATCCATCTGCTGCTTCATGCGATTGTTTCTGTCCTGCAGATCTGGCTCACCTTGGCGCAGAATGTCTATTACACAGTCCTGTATGTGAAATAGAAAGAAAATGATACCATTTCGAAAACACGCCTATACAAATGCATTGTAAATTTACCGCTGAAAAAAATGAAAATTTTACGGTGAAAAATTGTGATATATTTATTATTTCTGCTCAAAATATGGATTTTGGGTACACGTTAGAACCGCCTAATCGAGGCGGTTCTAACGAGTACCCACAATCTATATTTTTGAGCAGAAATAAGTATCGAGGGGGTTCTAACGAGTACCCACAATCTATATTTTTGAGCAGAAATAAGTAAAATAATGTTTACCCCTCTGAACCCCAGTTTTACTTTATAAAAGTGGGATTCAAGGGGGTCAAATTATACAGGCGTGTTTTCGTGATGTAATGAAAAGGCACGATTACTAAAACAGCTATCTTAACCATTATTCATCTGTTCATGACAATCCCTACCTTTGCAAACAGGGTAGATCCAGATCAGATGGCTTCTGATGAAGCCATCTGATCTGGATCTACACTGTTTGACATACAGTTTGTGAATTTGCAGGAATAAATTGCATCAAGTAATCTGATTGGTTCAAAGTCAGAAATGGGCGTGGCTAAATTAATTATTCAGCAGGATAAGGGTTAAGAAAGCAAAAGAGAAGAAGGAGTTAACCCTTATCTTGCTGAATAAATCATTTTAGCCACATCGACCAATCAGATTACTTGATGTTCCAATTCACAAACTGCATGACAAACGGTGCAGATCCTGATTCCATCCTATCGGATCTACACCGTTTCCAAAAACAGGGGTTGTCATGGTGACAAAGAAGACACAAGATCATGAAACAAGACATGTTCTAACGCGGTGGTCCTGGTGCTGTTCTTTCATTTAAGCGTTTCTGTTTTTCAACAAGAGAGCCATGATAGCCCTGAATCGCTCACCTGATCCATGTTTGTTTGTTTGATTTGAGGTTTAACCTCCCCGTCAACACTGTAAATGTTATTTTGGAGACGTTGATTCCAATTTTGTGGGACTTTTACCCGACATTGAGATGAAATGACATCTCAAGCCCTGCTGCCCAATGAAACGAATAGGATTTATAAGGGTGGACGGGTCGACTCGCACCGCTTTGCCTGGGCGGTTTACCATTACTCGTGTGCGGGTCGGTTTTAGCTCGGCGTGGAAGCATCATGCAGCCCATCTATTTCTTCAAGCCCCGATGGGCGGGGGGCGCTCACCTGATCCATATTGTACAAATAAAACATAAGGTAATATGAGGTGGAGTAGAAAATAAGGGCAATATTAAATGAAGGCGATCCAAGGAACATGTCTGTGAAATCGTTTCAGAATCTGTCCAGCTGTTTAGAAGTACAAGTCATTTAAAGATTTATTTGTTGCTCTGATGGACATAATGCCCAGTGGAGCAAAAGTGTTTTGAGCAATTTTGTTAGAGGGTCACCAATGGAAAGTGTTTCTATTTAGAGAAAGAAGTCTTTTAAAAGAGTTTCTATTTTAAGTTCTGGTGAACTTCTTGCTCAACAGAATGGAACGATTCTTATGAAATTATTTCAAAACCCATCCACTGGTTAAGGAGTAGACACCGTTTAATTTTTTTCTATTTTTAGCTCTGGTGACAATCTTGTTCATCCGAGTAGAACAAGTTGAGGAATTTTGGTAGGTGGTCACTCAAGAAGCATTCCTGTGGAATAATCTCAAAATCCATCCACTTGTTAAGCTAGTGAAGTCGTTTAAAGGTTTTTTTCTATTTTCAGCTTTGATGGCCATCGGCTTCATCATAGCAATTTTGGTAATGGGCTATCCAAGGAACATTCCTGTGAAATTATTTAACAAGAGGGCCATGAGGTCCTGGTCGCTCTCCTGAGCCCTATGCTAATTTGGTAGTATTCAATCACCTGATGCTACATACCAAGTTTCAAGACAACAAGCTTCAAGATAATCAGCCAAGTGATTCCGGAGATGAAGCTTTTTTTTAGGTTTTTACCATAATAGGGCATGGTGGCCGCCTTGATGTAAAATAGTTCACGGTCAACCTAGCGTCATCATTGTTACAAACTTGCTGGGACTCAGTCACCCAATGCTACATACCAAGTTTCAGGACAATCGGCCCATTAGTTCTGGAGAAGAAGCTTTTTAAGGTTTTTACCATATTCAGGCATCTTGGTCATGTGAACCGGAACATTTGAATAGTTTTTTGTTCCCTTACAGTCCATAGGCTGCATGTTAAATTTAAATGAAAATGGCTCAGTGGTTTCAGAGAAACTGTATTCTTATATGTCAATGGACCTGCAATACAAGTGACCTTGGGCCAAGGTCACCAAATGACCTTGACCTTAAGCATTCATAGACATTCAATTTTTACTTATTCTCATATCATAGATCACAATACTTTTCGAAATATGCATTGATTAACCTATTTCCCATTGAAAAGCATAAGGAGCCAAATTTGACCTTGGTGTGCATACGTCAAAATTAATCTAGGGTCATCTTTTTTCAAACACGGTCGAACTCAGACACCCGATGCTACATACCAGGTTTCAAAACAATCGGCCCAGTGGTTCTGGAGAAGAAGATTTCTTAAGGTTTTCACCATATTTGGGCATGGCAAAAATCTTGATCATGTGACCTAGACCATCCCAATAAATTTTTGTTCTCTAAGTGTCCTAAGCATGCTTATAAAGTTCAAATAAAATTGGCCAAGTGTTGTTAGAGAGAAAATGTATTCTACTTTGTAAATGCACCTGCAATAGAAGTGACCTTGTGTCAAGGTCACTAAATGACAATGACCTAAAGCATTCATAGACATTCATTTTTAACCTTTTCTCATAACACAGACCACAATATTTTTAGGAAAATGATTGATTTACCTATTTCCCATTGAAAAGCATAAGGAGCCAAATTTGACCTTGGCATAAAATAGGTCAAGGTCAAAGTAGGGTCATCATTTTTGCAAACATGGTAGTACTCAGTGACCCGATGCTACATACCATCATATTTGGGCATGACGGCCATCTTGCTCATGTGATCTGGACCTTCGGAATAAATTTTTGTTGAGTAAGTGTCCTAAAAAGAATCAGGAATCGATACAATCAACCCACAGCTCCCATCAGATACACCAAAGGGAAAGAACCACAAACATGAAACAACAGACCCTAATGGAAACACCAACAGCAGAAAGCCAAAAGGACAGTTACTTTCCCTAAAAATGGCCAATAGGCTAGACAAACCATAACAAAAATAAACCGCGACAGAAGAACCGCCTTGGAACGGTCAGCGGAAACGAATTCCACTTATGGGGCTTAAATCGATTTTACGTGGTCACAATCCTCGCCCTTACTTCCGACGCGATTTAGACAAATAATTTGTTCAGTCCACATGAAGACCTCCTAACTCATCAGTGCAACATCTCCGTGAACACAAATAATCAAACAACCACAGAGATGAAACAACGGTGAGGACTCGACAGCAAGAAACCACTGAAATCCTGGAGCAAAAGTAAACCAACAGTTAGACTCCGATGCGCCCGACCAGAGACAGAGCATCAGGCACCAACAAACATTAAGATCTCTCTTATTCTCAATAAGCCTTTACGTTGGAACCGTCATAGAATCTAAGGCCTGACCCACCGGCGTGCAATTAAAGAGGGAAGCAAAGTTGTCAACCGTGATTGGCTTAACTACCATGCATGCAGTCTGTTTATGTTGTACCCAATCGTTTTATATCGAAGAATGATTTTACGAAATTTTTCTGAATTTATATACTAAGTCACCATAAAATTCGGGTTCCGATAGACCTTGTTTCAGAAGAGATTTAATCCAATATTGAATTTTGAAATTAAATCAGAATGACGTCTATAAAATTTAAGAAAGGCCTTGGGCAGTTTATGATACCGTTAACCCTGATTAAGAAGTTTAGCCGTTAAAATTTATTACGAGTGTTGAAGTTAGTTACATGACTACACACTCTGGCAAATCGAATTTATTGCGAAATATAAACGCCATATGATGGCGCATGAGGAACATCACCATCCAAAAACGTAAAATTTACAGTCTCAAAATCAAAATCATCGCATTTATCATAAATTTTGCATGAAATAAACCCATCTACAATAGATATATGTAAATCCAAATACGGGGCCTCGGTATCAGAAGAATTTGCTTTATTTAACTGAAGTTCTGTGGGGTAAATCTGACTGATCAAACCATCGAAATAGGTATTATCAATATTTAATAAACCATCCAAATATCTAGAAGTGGAGCTAAAAGCTCCAATGATTTTAGACTGGTTTTCAGCAGAAAGAGACATCATGAAGTCTCTCTCATAACAAAACAAAAACAGATCAGCCACAAGTGGTGCGCAATAAGTACACATCGGAATACCCACAACTTGTCTAAATAACTTAGTACCAAATCTTATGTAAATATTGTCAAGTAGAAAGGTGAGAGCTTCACACACTTTCTGACATGACCATAAAGTATAATTTTTACGCTCTTCGGTAGTGGAAAAAGCATTTCTTAAATTACATGCAAGATAGAGGGAGTCTTCCCTATTAAATGTTCATTCAATTAAATCATTAAAGTTTTTCTTTTATAAGATTATGAGGATGTGTAGTGTAAAGGGAGGAAAAATTGTAAGTAGACAGACTTGAACCACGAAAACGTCTGGGTTTCAATTTATTTAAAACTTCATTAGTAAGGCTGCTAAATACTATCGGCCCAGTGGTGTTAGAGAAAATGTATTCTAATATGTCAACAGACCTGCAATACAAGTGACCTTGGGCCAAGGTCAATGAATGACCTTTTTTACACATTCTCATATCACAGACCACAATATTTTCCGCAAAAAATGCATTGTTTTGCCTTTTTTCCATTGAAAAGCTAAAGGAACCAAATCTGACCTTGGCAGAAAATAGGTCAAGGTCAACCTAGGGTCATCATATTTGCAAACTTGGTAGTGCTCAGTCACCTAATGTTTCAAGGCAACCGGCACACTGGTTCTGGAAAAGAAGATCTTTTTTGAGGTTTTTTTTTTCATATTTGGGCATGCCGGCCATCTTGGTAAAGTGACCTGGACCATTCGAACAAATTGTCGTTTCCTCACTGTCCTAAGGCTGCATACAAAATTTAATTGAAATTGGCCTAGTGGTTTCAGAGAAAATGTATTTTGGAATGTCAATGGACCTACAATTCGAGTGACCTTGAGCCAATGTCAGTGAATGACTGACCTTGGCTTAAAGCATTCTTAGACATTCATTTTTTACCTATTCTTATGTCATAGACCACAATATTTTCGAAAAAAATGCATTGTTTTACCCTTTTCCCATTGAAAAGCCTGAGGAACCAAATCTGACCTTGGCAGAAAATAGGTCAAGATCAACCTTGGGTCATCATATTTGCAAACTTGGTAGTACTCAGCCACCCGATGCTACATACCATGTTGCAAGACAATTGGCCCAGTGGTTCTGGAGAAGAAGATTTTAAGGTTTTTACCATACTTGGTCATGTGACCTGGACCATGCTTGCAAACTTTCGTTCCACCATTGTCAGAAGGCTGCATATGAAATTTAATTGGAATTGGCACTGAGGTTTCAGAGAAGAAGGCATTTGAACATGGTGGACGACGGACGGACGGACGACGGAGGCCTACCATCCTATAAGCTCCCCCGGAGCCTTCAGCTCAGAGGAGCTAAAATCCACACACTGGTAATGGAGAAGAGGTCCTTTGAAGGGTTTTGTATTTTTAGCTCTGGCGGCCATCTTGTTTACACCCCGTGAACAAGTCTATAAAATGAACACCCCCTACACCCCACTGTATATAGAGAAAACTTGGGTTTACTGGGGTATATATTGTTTGACCTATTTCTGCTCCATGACATAGGTTTTGGGTACTCGTTAAAACTGCCTCAATGAGGCAGTTTTAACGAGCATCCACAACCTATATTTATAGTATTAATAAGAAAATTATCATGGGTTTTCATCAGAAATGTGAAAATGTATTTTAACACACGGGTGTGTTATCGTAATGATCTGAGTTAAACGACTTGAGCAATTGTGGTAGAGGGTAACCCAGGAACATTCTTGTGCAATTATTTCAAAATCCATCCAAAAGTTAAGGAAGAAATTGAAAGGTTTTTCTACTTTTAGCTCTGGTGGCCATCTTATTCTTCTGAGCGGAACGATTTAAGCAATTTTTGTAACGGGTCACGGAAGTATCATACATGTTAAATTATTTTAAAATCCATCTACTGGTAAAGGAGGAGAAGTCGTTGAAAAAGTCTTTCTATTTTTAACACTGGCGGCCATCTTGTTCAGCAGAGCGGAACAGTTTGAGCAATTTTGGTAGTGGGTCTTCATTTTACAATCTGTTCACTGGTTAAGGAGAAGAAGTCGGTCAAAGTCTTTTTTCTATTTTTAGCTCTGGTGACCATCTTGTTCATCCGAGCTAAACGGATTAAACATTTTCGTAGAGGGTCACCCAAGAAATATTTCTGTGAAATTATTTTTAAATTGGGCCTGTGGCCTTGCAGGAGATGTCATCTTAATGTTGATTTTTTTAGCTCTGGCGACCATTATGTTCAGCGGAGCGAACCCATTTAGGCAATTTTTGTAGAGGGTCCCACCGGGTAGCATTCCTGTAAAATTATATCAAAATCATTCACCGGTTTAGGAGGACAGACAAGAAGACATTTAAAGTTTTTTTTTCAATTGTGTTCAGTCTAGTAAAACGGTTCAATTTTGGCAAAGGGTCACCCAAGCAACATTCATATGAAATTATTTTAAAATCCGTCAACTGGTTTAGGAAGAAAAGTCGTTTAAATGTATTTCTATTTTTAAAACTGGCGACACTCTTGTTCATCCGAGCGGTACGGTTTGTGCAATTTTGGTAGAGGGTCTCCTAGGAAACATCCAATAGAAATTAATTCGAAATACGTTTACTAGTTAAGGAGGAGAAGTTCTTTAAAGGGTATCTTTTCTACTTTTAGCGCTGCTGGCCATCTTGTTCATCCAAGCGGAACGGTTCAAACAATTTTGGTAGAGGGTCACCCAATAAAATATCACGTAAATTATTATAAAATAGGGCCAGTGCTCTTTTTAAGGTTATTCTAGTTTATCTCTGGTGGCCACTTTGTTCAGCGGAGCGGTACCATATAAGTCGTTTTTGTAGCGGGCCTCTAAGGAACATTTCTGTAAAATTATTTCAAAATCCGTTCATCAATTTAGGACAAGTTGTCTTTCAAGTGATTTGTTGACAGAAGATATGACTTATAATTTGTTTCTATTTTTAGCTCCTGCGGCCATCTCGTTCATCCGAGCGGGGCGGTTTAAACAATTTTGGTGGAGGGTCACCCAAGGAAAATGCACATGAAACTAATTCAAAATCCGTCCACTGGTTAGGGAGGCGAAGTAGTTTAAAGGTTTGTCTTGTTTTAGCTCTGGCGTCCATTTTGTTCAGCGCAGCGAAACCGTCTAGGAAATTTTGGTAGAGGGGGTCATGCAAGGAACATTCCTGTAAAATTATTTCAAAATCCGTTCATCGGTTTAGGTGGTGTTTTTAAATAAATTGTTATACAGACGCACGACGGACGACGCATGACGGACATGAAGCGGTCACAATAGCTTACCCTGATCCTTTCACCCTGATCCTTTCACTCTGGTGAGCAAACAAAACAGTTCTGCCTTTTATACTTTTTGAGCATTTGTTATTTCATGCTTTCTTGGAACTCATCAAGTGAACATGTCCGTGAAATGAAGACCCCCTAAACCCCACTTTATATAGAGAAAACTAGGGTTTACGGGGGTATACATTATTTTTCTCATTTTTGGTCCAAGACATAGGTTATGGATACTCGTTACTAATGAGCACCCACAACCTATGTGTGCAGTATTTATAATAAAAATATAACGGATTTTCATCAGGAAAATGGCCATTTTGGAGTTGTGAAAAAAATGCACTAGGTCGCAGGGGTATGTTATCGTAATGTACGAGTCTAATCACTCCTTTTAGGAAGAGAGCTGATTGTTCGGCTTGTTAAGCGCTTGTTGTTGTATTCGTTCACTGTGAGTTTTTCTTCCTCCTGGTGCCAAGGTTGGCTACGTCTTGTGAATGTGTCTCTCCCTTGATTTCTTTCAACTTTATAAACCCACGTGCAAATCCAATAGACATATAAGACACTGCAAAACAGCGACCGCATCAGCATTGTCAACAGAAAAACCACACTGGGACGTAAACTTCGAAGATAAACTCGCACTTAATTCCACTGCAGCTTCCCACAAAATAATAATAACATTGATTAGCATGGATGAATCCTAGCTTGACAGTGAGTCATCATCACGAAAACACGCCTATATAATTTTGACCCCCTTGAACCCCATTTTATAGAGTAAAACTGGGGTTTACAGGGGTAAACCTTATTTTTCTTATTTCTGTTCTCAATGAGGCGGTCCTAACGAGTACCCACAATCTATATTTTGAGCATAATTAAGAAAAATAACACAATTTTTTGTCTTAAATCTTTTGGGGTTTTTTCGGCGGTAAAGTTTACAATGTAGTAGTATAGGCATGTTTTCGTAATGTGATGGCAACAAACACAGTAAAACAACAATAACGGATAAATTCCGAAACGAGGTAAAAACCTTGCAGGATCAAACAGCATCTCCGATGCAGAGTGAGAAATCGAAACCCTCGAGTCAACGGATAAAGTCGAAAACTTTATCCGATGACCCGAAGCTTAGTCGGAAATATCCGCCTTTATCCAATGACCCGAGGTTTTGGGTTTCTCAGTCTTCGTCGGAAATGGGTGTTAACTTTTTATCCGCTGACCCGAGATTTTGGTGCGGCGTCGTGCGGGGTTTGTGTTTCGGAGTTAATTCGATTTGATAGAGTGTCTAGTCATGCATCCGACTTCAACACTCGTAGTGAATTATTTAGCGCTAAACTTCTTGGTCAGGGGTATCGGTATCATAGACTACGTAAAGCCTTTTCTAAAATTTATAGACGTCATTCTGATTTGGTTTCAAAATTCAATGTTGGACTTAAAACACTTCTGGAGCAGGGCCTATCGGAACCCGAATTCTATGGCGGCTTGGTGTATAAAGTTGGAGAGATACATGCCTGTAATGACTTTAGTACCCAATTTCGTAAAATCGTTCGTCGATATATAAAGATTGGGTACAACATAAATGTTATAAAACAGACTGCGTACATGGTGGTTAACCCAATCACGGTTGGCAACTTTGCTTCTCTCTTTGATTGCACACAGGTGGGTCGGGCCTGAGATAATATGACCGTTCCAGCATAAAGAAAACATAAATGGAATTTTATTTTAGTATTCTTTATGTTGGTTGGCGCCTGATGCTCCATCTTTGGTCGGGCCCCTCGGAGTTTAACTGTTGGTTTTCTTTTGCTCCAGCAATTCTGTTGTTGTATGCTGTCGAGTCCTCAACCTTGTTTCATCTCTGTTGTTTTTTTATTTGTACGTTCTTGAAGATGTTACACTGATGAGTTAGGAAGCCTTCATGCGGACTAAACAAAATTAGTGTATACCGCGACGGAGGTAGGGGAGGAGATTATGGCCATGTAAAGTCGGGTTGCCCCCACCCCCCGGTGGAGTTCTTTCCACTGGCCGTTCCGGGGCGGTTCTTCTGTGGCGGTTTTTTGTGTTGTTGTTTGTTACTTACTGTGTGTATCACTTGTGTCTTTTTATTTTTGATGGCCGTTTTGTGGGAAAGAAACTGTCCTTATGGCCTTCCTTTGTTTTCGTTTCCACTGTGGTCTGGTCACTTCGTGTTTGTGTTTCTTTCCCCTTTGGTGTCTTTGATGGATGGAGTAAGTTAATAGTATCGATTCCTGATCTTTGTTTTACTTCTACTTTTCTTCATGGTTGTTTAATTCTATTTTGGAAAGAAGGAACTCATTTTTGTTGCCTTGTACGAACAACAGTTTAACAGCTATCTGAAGGGGGTACAGTGGGTCTCTCTCTCTCTCTCTCTCTCTCTCTCTCTCTCTCTCTCTCTCTCTCTCTCTCTCTCTCTCTCTCTCTCTCTCTCTCTTCAATTTGTTCCCCGTTTTTCCCCTCTCTTCATCCCACTTACACCCCAATCAGACCCCTCCCTGTACCATCACGAAAACATGCCTATATTATTTTGACCCCCTTGAACCCCACTTTTATACAGAAAAACTGGGGTTTACAGGAGTAAACCTTATTGTCCTTATTTCTGCTCTAAAATATAGACCTTTTGTGTACTCGTTAGAACCGCCTCATCGAGGCGGTTCTTACGAGTACCCACAATCTATATTTTGAGCGATGAGGCGGTTCTAACGAGTACCCACAATCTATATTTTGAGCAGAAATAAGAAAAATATCACAATTTTTCATCTTAAAATTATCATTTTTCGGCGGTAAAATTTACAATGTATTTGTATAGGCACGTTTTCGTAATGACCCTAGTTCCTGAATAACCAAGACCTGACACAGAGCGCTAGTGCAATGTTTAAAAAGTACGAGGGCAAGTTAATAAGAATCTTATATGGGTGTGAGGTGTGGATGGAAAAATCCGTCACGAGGGACACTGTCCGGCATCACGAGGCTTGCCGAGTGATGCTGGACAGTGATCCCGAGGGACGGATTTTTCTATCCACCCCTCACACCCATATAGGATTCTTTTTCTTGCATACCTTCCATTTCTTATCGCGGATTTTTAATGCTGCAGTCATTCGGTTACCAACGTCCGCCATATTGTGATGACATTGCAGGAATGTTTAGTGATGTCACGTAACGTGCTGTGACGTCAACCTTAACGACGGCGCATACGATGTCTTAAGCCCTCTATTTCTTCAAGCCCGATAGGCGGGGGCCGTAGTAACGTGTGGTATAGAGGTTTGCTGATTAACTTTTTAGACAGCTGAACACAACAAATCCTACCCTTGCAAACAGTGTAGATCCAGATCAAATGGCTTCTGAAGCCATCTGATCAGGATCTACACTGTCATGTAGTTTGTGAAATGAATAAAACATTTTATCAAGTCATTTGATTGGTTGATAATCAGAAATAGGAGTGGCTAAATTAATTGATTCAGCGGGATAAGGGTTTATTGGTTTACTCAATGACTATTTAGGGCATATTGGGGCATGACCAATGAAAACTTTGTCTCTTCTCATTCAGGCCGATAGGCATGGTGGGCGAAGCTTGCTTACCAAGTAATGCTAACTATCCATGGCCGCTTGATTACTTGTATACATTCTGAGGCCCATGTCTGTCAGTCTGAACATTGTGGTTCGTCATTTGTTTACAAATTTAGTTTTGATTATGACCTTGGTACCAAGACCCCAACTACTACATAGAAAACACTGTCTTAATATGTTCTATAAAAGGGTTATCCTTGAAGCAAGGAATACACCAAAGAACTACAAAAATATGGAGTGAGCATTTTTCTTGGCCCGACTAGCTAGTTTTGGCCAATTAACTCTTATCTTGCTGTTCACGACAACCCATATCTTTGCAAACAGTGTAGATCCAGATCCGATGGCTTCTGAAGAAGCCATCTGATCTGGATCTACACTGTTGATCAGATGGCTTCTGAAGAAGCCATCTGACTGATCTGGATCTACACTGTTTGACATTCAGTTTATGAATTTGTAGGAATAAATTACATCAACTAAACTGATTGGTTCAAAATCATAAATGAGTGTGGCTAAACTGAATATTCAGCAAGAGAAGGGTTAAATTGTTTCACAATGCAGTTGTTTTACCAGTTTGAAAATGTATAGCAAAATACATGTGTAACTACGAAACCCGGGAAGGGACATGAATTTTTATTTTTATTATGTTGTGCGAACAAGATAATATCTTGAGCGGACAAGATATTATCTTGTTCGGACAACATATTTTGTGCGGACAAGATATCTTGTGCAGACAAGGTATGATCTTGTGCAGACAACATATTATCTTGTGCGCACAAGATCTATGTTGTGCAGACAAGATATTATCTTGTGCAGACAAGATAATATCTTGTTCGCACAACTTAATATCTTGTGTGGACAAGATAATATCTTGTCTGTACAAGATAATATGTTCAGTGATAATATGTTGTCAGCACAAAATAATATCTTGTCCGCACAAGATATTATCTTGTGCGGACAAGATATTATCTTGTCCACACAAGATAATATGTTGTCCGCACAAGATAATATCTTGTCCGCACAAGATATTATCTTGTGCGCACAACTTATCAAATAAAAAAAAAGGCAGTGGCTATTCGTACGGCCCCGTACGAATAGCCTGCATTGGCTAATCGTACGGCCCCGTACGATTAGCCTGTATTGGCTAATCGTACGGCCCCGTACTTTTACAAATGTAGCCAATAAAGGCTATCTTGGCTAATCGTACGGCCATTCTAGTTCGGTACCAAGAAAGTGATACATGTGTACTGTTGGTGGTATGAAAAATCAGCTGATCGTACGGCCTTGAAAGACTAGCCATTCCAAGCCCCTATGTGAAACGTGCTGAAACCCCAAATATAAAGGATATTAATGGACGGGCGGTGAAGTTTTTATCAAATTGACCAAATGGTTTAGGAGGAGTTTGCATTTAAAGAAACTGTTGACGGCGCACGACAGACGACCCACGACGCAAGGCTATGGAACCGCACTTCTTCTAGAAGGCGTATTCATCAGATTAACAAGTCCATGTAATGAACACCCCTCTAAACGCCCTTTTATACACAGAAAAAGTAAGGTTTACGGGGGAATTTATTATTTTCCTTATTTTGCTATAAAACATAGATTGTGGGTACTCGTTAGAGTCGCCTAATTGAGTCGGTTCTAACGAGCACCCACAATCTATATGTGGACAAGAATTAAGAAAAATATCAAACATTTTTATCTGTCGTATGATCATAGCTCTAAATGAGGAGGCTTTTTATGTGTCCATTTGTTTTGGATTTAACGACACGCCAACCCTTGTCGTATCCCAGAGAAAGGAAGATTGGAAAACAAAACATGACAAATGTAGACGGACAGACAGAGTGACGGGCAGACGGACAGACAGGGCGATTACTTAGGGCACCCGCAAAACATTTCATCGGGGCTTGAAGAAATATATGCGCTGCATGATGCTTTCACTCAGAGCTGGAAACCGACCGCACGTGAGTACTGGTTTTGTTTTGTTTGATTTGAGGTTTAACCCTTTCCCACTCAGGGATTTTGTGAATTTCGCTTATTTTCAGTGTTGCACCTGACAACAACTTCAACTAGCCATTGTTCCATAATGGATGGTCTGTTTTCACCAAACTTTTCGGGATGTGAGGGGGTGCCCCCCCCCTTGTTTTCACCACACTTTTCGGGATGTGAGGGGGTGCTCCCCCCCCCTTTTTCAATCCCCACCCCCCCACAAGAATATTTTAGTGGGGAGGCGCGCAACAAATCCTAAAGCAAACATAACTACCCAGGAGTAGGAAATGCAGATTTTAGGTACTTCTGGGTCTTAAAATGGGGGTGGGGTGCAGACATGTAAAAACACGTATCTAAGTGGGAAAGGGTTAACGTCCCCGTCATCACTGTGTATGTCATTCTTACAATGACGTTGCTTCCAATTTTGGAAGGGTTTATATGCATGGACGGTCTGACATGCACCCGCTTATAAACCCTATTAGTTTCATTGGGTGACAGGGGTTGAGTTGTCATTTCATCTCAATGTCGGGTAAAAGTCCCACAAAATTGAAAGCAACGTCTCCAAAATGACCTATACAGTCTCACAGTGACGGGGAATCTTTTCTAGGGTCATTTTGTCCCTTCCGGTGATTCAAGAATGGCAGTTGTCGATTTCTGGCGAAAGAATGTACAACGTACTTGTTAAACGCTTATGTGAAAGCCTGCCCAGGAAAAGTGTGGATAGGTAAACAGCTCGGCTCAAAAATGACCTTAAATAGTGTTGAATAGGCTTTTAAACTCCAAAACAAACAAACAAACAAACAAAACAAACTTGACTATCGTAGTAGCGAGACACTTGGAACAATTTAAGGGTGAAAAAGACGTGTGACCAACGAACACAAAAATTCGCCCGCGAAGGCGCAGTCTGATCAGACTCTTACCTGCTCGTGTTACCCTTCTATTAATAAAGAACAACCCTCGAAATCCCAATTTATATAGAAAAAAAACTCGGGTTTACGGGGGTATATATTTTTATGCTCCCCGAAGAATTTCGGGGGAGCATATAGTCGCCGCTTCGTCCGTCCCGCTCTTGTCTATAAACTTACCATCCTAAGCAAACTGATAATTGATAGTACGGTTAAACTATTAATTTTTTTCTGTTGACATGTATATACCATCGATAGTAATATTTAACAATACTTATAAGAATATATACATAAATAATATAATTCTGTTTCATACTGCCCAATACACATTTAATATTCGCAAAATATATTTTGACCTATTCCTTGGTACCGAATTATGGCCGTACGATTAGCCAATATAGCATATATAGGCTAAACGTACGGGGCCGTACGATTAGCCAATACAGGCTAATCGTACGGGGCCGTACGTTTAGCCAATTCAGGCTATTCATACGGGGCCGTACGAATAGCCACTGCCAAAAAAAAAACATGTCCCTTCCCGGGTTCCGTATGTAACTGTCTCTGGGCAAATTGGACATTTTGTGGAAAGTTACTTTCCTTTTTGCTCTCCACTATTGATGTTTCCATTAGGGTCTATTTATTTACTGTTTGAGTTAATTGTATCGATTCGTGGTCATGGCCTTCAGTACCATTTTCTATTTTATAACGTATAAATGTTTCAAGCTCTGTTATATCTAAAACCATATACCAACGAACGAACATTTTTACCAATTCTAGCAATTTCGTGATCGTTGTTTAAGCAATCATGTTTACATAATCCAGTGAACGACCACAAAATTTAATAACATCTATGGTTCTTCACTGTGGAACCTTTACATCTTTTTCAACCGTTTGAAAACTAAAAATGTGTGAACCTCACCTAAATATACATAACATATCTTGTTGTTTAGCTTTATTTATGTTTTTTTAAGATTCAACTGTGTTATCGCAAACACCGTTATTGTTGTAAACTGTTACATTTTGATACCTTTCAGATATATACCTAACAAAATGATACACAGATCAACAATTCGGTCATGCACTCAAATGTCCTACTTTATGCGGTGAAATAGAAATAACCCAATCTATCACGAAAACAAGCCTATATAATTTGGACCCCTTTAAACCCCACTTTTATAAAGTACACTGGGGTTTGCAGGGGTATAGATTTTTTTTTTGCTCAAAAACATAGATTGTGGGTACTCGTTAGAACCGCCTCATCGAGGCGGTTCAAACGAGTATCCACAATCTAAGTTTTGAACAGAAATATGAAAAATATCAGCATTTTTATTTGAAAAATTCCATTTTATGGTGATAAAGTTTTATCTATATTTTTGGATAGGCGTGTTTTCGCAATGCTATAGGAGAAGCCTCAAAACGGCACGGTTGGAAAAAGCGTAGTCCCAAATAAGGTGCCAAAGGACAGGGCCTGATCATGGCCTCCAATGTTAATAATTGGTTAGAAATAATTCAACCTGACTTAAGGGACTATCTATCTATCTTCATATAATGAGTCGATCATACTTGGCCATTACCTCAGTTGGGTGGTGCGCTAAATTTAGAATTTAGCAAAAACAAACTGGATGAGTTCTTAAAACTATTTACAATCTGCCTTCAGTATTGTACTAAAACGCATACCCCTGGGTCCCAATCTACACCATGTGGGCTTTCAACTCCTCTGCAGTTTTGGCATTTACCACAGAGGAGGGAAGACTATTCCATTGAGGAATAGTTCTAGGGAAGAAAGAATTCTTCAGGGCATCACTATAGCCCTGGGACCTACGATACTGGCTATTGTTTAATTTTGATGCCCTTGTTTGAGATGAAGTAGTCATACAGGTCAAGTATTTATAAATATTAAGAGACACTGTGTCAGAGTAGGTTAAAGAGGACTGCTCACGACGGGCCTCCAACGATGGCCACTGCAGCTCATCGAGCATTTCACCAACACTACTTCTGTTCCGCCATCGACTGCAGGTCCATCGGGCAGTCGTCCTCTGAACCTACTCAACCTGTTGAATCTAAGTTTTAACAGGGGACAGCCAAACAGGTGATGCATACTCGAGTTGAGGTCAAACCAAAGATATGTATGCAACATCCTTTGTCTGCCTAGGAGCAAAAGCCAAATTGCGTCTAAGAAACCCCAATGTCCTAGTTGCCTTAGATGTAATCTCAGAAATATGTTGACCCCAATCGAGATTATCAGTGCTGGTGATGCCAAGATAATTTGTTCCAATGTATGCTGATGCGGTGAGTAGTCGAACTTAATCTGCTTGTCTGGAGGGTGAGGTGACACTCTCATTGAATGACATTTGGCTACATTGAACTTCATTTGATAATCGGCCTCCCAACGTGCAGGGCTGTCTAGATCATCTTGTAAGATAAGGCAGTCAGAAGGAATATTTATATTCCTATACAAAACACAATCATCAACAAACAAACGAACAGATGACCTGATGTTATCCGGAAGATCACTGAAAACTAGAAATGGTGTTTGTAAAACTCTGTGCCCCCAACCGTATGCTTGTCCATAAATGCCCAAATTTTCGAAAGGCCATTATCACACACAAAAAATATCAGATTTTTTTTTCAAATGTTAATCAGGTTATGTACTAGTAATTCCAAATCAGCCTGTCAAGTTTTTTGGCAACAATTTACTACTAGTTTTTTTTTTTAATATCTTGCAACAAGAAAGAAACACAATTAAATGACCTGAAAATGCAAAGGGCAATCACTCCAACAAAATTTCATTAAACTGGTTGAACATTTAATCAAGTAATCTCCTTCTCAGCCCAAATCGGTATACCGAATTTCAAGGCTCAAGCCTAAATATTTTTTGTGATATCTTGCTAACGAGATTTCTATGTTAGGGGAGATACGTCAGATAAGAAAAAATACCGGTCAACTATTTTTCCATGAAGAAACCATATATATAATTTCAAAACACTAGCATACATAGTTCTTAAGTAATACTAAGCACAGGAAATCAACACATTTAATGGCCAGACACTGTAAAAGGCCATTACTCTAACAAAATTTCACTGAATTGGTTGAAAATTTTATCAGGTAATCTCCTCCTTAGTCCCAATCAGTAAACCAAATATCATGGCTCTAGCTCAACTACTTTTTGAGATATTTTGCTAACGAGATTTCTTTGTTATCTAATTAAAAAGAAAATAACTCATAAAGGGGAGATAACTTGGAAAAGAAAAAAAATACAGGTGAACTATTTTTTCATGAGAAATCCATATCTGAAATTTCAAAACACTAACATACATGGTTATAAAGTTATGCTATGCACCAGAAAGCAACACAATTAAATGGCCAGTAATTACAAAGGGTCATCACTCTAACAAAATTTCATTAAATTTGTTGAAAATTTAATCAGGTGATATCCTCCTCAGTCCCAATCATTATACCAAATATCAAGGAGCTGGCTCAAATACTTTTTGAGATATCTTGCTAACGAGATTTCTATGTTATTTAATTAAAGAGAAAATAACTCAATCAGGAAAGATAAGTCTGAAAAGAAAAATAATATGGGTGAACTATTTTTTCATGAGAAATCCATATATGAAATTTCAAAACACTAGCATACATGGTTATAAAGTTATGCTATGCACCAGAAAGCAACACAATAAATTGACCAGAAATTGCAAAGGGCGATAACTCCACCAAAATTTTATTAAATTTGTTGAAAATTTAATCAGGTGATCTCCTACTTGGTCCCAATCAGTATACCAAATATCATGGCTCTAGCTCAACTACTTTTTGAGATATCTTGTTAACGAGATTTAAATGTTATTTAATTAAAGGGGAAATAACTTAAAAAGGGGAGATAATTCGGAAAAGAAAAAAAATATGGGTGAACTATTTTTTCATGAGAAATCCATACATGAAATTTCAAAACACCAGTATATATGGTTATAAAGTTATGCTATGCATCAGAAAGCAACACAATTAAATGGCCAGAAATTGAAAAGGACCACAACTCTAACAAAATCCATTAAATTTGTTGAAAATTTAATCAGGTGATCTCCTCCTCAGTCAGAATCAGTATATCAAGGTTCTAGCTCAAATACTTTTTGAGATATCTTGCTAACGAGATTTCTATGTTATTTAATTAAAGGGGAAATAACTCAAAAAGGGGAGATAATTCGGAAAAGAAAAAAAATATGGGTTATAAAGTTATGCAATGCACCAGAAAGCAACACAATTAAATGGTCAGAAATTGCAAAGGGCCATAACTCTTACAAAATTTCATGAAATTTGTTGAAAATTTAATCAGGTGATATCCTCCTCAGTCCCTATCAGTATACCAAATATCAAGGCTCTAGCTAGTAATTACAAAGGGTCATCACTCTAACAAAATTTCATTAAATTTGTCGAAAATTTAATCAGGTGATATCCTCCTCAGTCCCAATCATTATACCAAATATCAAGGAGCTGGCTCAAATACTTTTTGAGATATCTTGCTAACGAGCTTTCTATGTTATTTAATTAAAATGGAAATAACTCGAAAACGGGAGATAATTCGGATGAGAAAAAAATACGGGTCACTTATTTTTTCATGAGGAATCCATAAATGACATTTCAAAACCCTGGGGTACATGGTTATAAAGTTATGCTATGCACAAGAAAGTGTGACGAACGAACAAACGAACGAACGAACGAACGAACGAATGAACTAACGAACGAACGAACAGACAATCCAGAAGCAATATGTCCCCTAAGTTGGGGGCATAAATACCAAGAAGAGGACCGGTCCAAGTACCGAACCTTGAGGGACACCAGACAAAACAAGGACTGGATCCGACGCTTGGCCATCAAGTACATCTTGTGGTGAGCGTCCAGAGAGCCATGAGCTAATTCACTTCAGTGTAGATCCTCTTATCCCAAAATGATCCAATTTGTACAATAGCCTCCTGTGAGGTACCTGGTTGAAGGCCTTTGCAAAATCCATGATAATCAGGTCAATCTGTGGCCACGATTAATGGCCCCATCCAGATTGCTCACTATGTCATGGTACTGCTGCTGTAAAGATGTTTTCATTAAAATGATAAGACCACAGGTGTACTGGCACGTAACGCCATGACGCCTTCCGTGACAATCCTATGTACTTTTCAAATTCTTCGGCAATAAAACCCTATTTAAAATTGTTATTTATCATATGACGTCGTGTCTGAGACTGTAATAACGCCATGTATTAAATTCGATAATCAACTAGTGGGTTACATATGCAAATTAGTTAGATACGTCATGTAACGTACGTTACACGCGTGACGACCATAACGACGTCACGTTTACTAATGGCGGAATATTGACATATTTGTTGAAAAATCGTGCATTAAGTGCATTTTAATGACATATGATAGATAAAATCTTCCAATTGTGCTCATGTATTATTAAATTTATTTAACTCGTTGAGGAAAAGGAATAAAATGCTCGGCATAGCCTCGCATTTTATCCCTTTTCCTCAACTCGTTTTATAAATTCAATAATACATGGACACTCATGTAAGATCCTCTATATAATAAACGGAATCATGGGCATCTAATCAGATATGAAATTTATGAAACTCGATAGAGACTTGTTACATATTGTCTGTATAAGGAGGCAGTATAAATTAGGTTAACAAGCTTACCACATCAGCAGAAGTACACTCTTGGAGATCACTTCTTAGTATGATTTCAATTCTTGGACGGTCGGGAATATCAGAACCCTGCGTTCTGCGTATTGTAGATGCAGCACGCTGTGAAAAAGAGATTGCTGGCGTAAGCTTTTAAATACATCTCATTAAAAGTGTATTACCCATTAATAGACACCCGAAAAATGTCAAAACTCTTTTTGGCAAAAACACCTGCAATTTTAGGGTTTGTAACCCTTATTCCGCTGCACACGACATTCTCTACATTTACAAACAGTGTAGATCCAGATCAGATGGCCATCAGATCAGGATTTACACTGTTTGTCATGCAGTTTGAGAATTGACTAATAGATTGAAAAAGTGCACTGTTTTACCTTTTTCCCATTCAAGCAACTTAAGGACCAAATTTTATGTTGCGATACAATGGGTTATGGTCACCCATTGTATTACTGAGCAGGGCTTGGTCCCTTTTGCTATCTGCCAAGTTTCAAGGTCATCTGAATTAGGGTTCTGGAGAAGAAGATTTTTTAAGCTTTTCACCATATTTGGTCATGTGACCAGGACCAATTATATATCATTTGTTCCCTTGAGGCACAGATGCTCTATCTCAAAATGGAAGTGAAGGCAATGATCAGGAATCGACAATTACCTCATAGCTTCCATGAAAGACATCAAAGGGAATGAACACGAATATAAATTAACATCACTTTTAATGCAAACGTCACTGGCGGAAAGCCAAAAGGGCAGTTACTTACCAACAAAATGGCCAAATGGCTATCCAGAATAATAAGATATTAGCAATACACACAAGAAAAGACGAAGTATAACAGTAAACAAGAGGGCCCTGAGGGCCCTGATTCGCTCACCTGAATGACACTGTATCTAGTACATTCTATTTTTAGCTCTGGTGGCCGTCTTGTTCATCAGAGTGGAACAACCTTAGCTATTTTGGTAGGGTGTCGCCTAGGCAACATTCCTTTGAAGTTTGAATCAAACTGACCCAAGGGTTCAGGAAGCAACTTTACAATGTTTTTCTATTTTAGCTCTGGCAGCCATATTGTTCATCGGAGCAAGACCATTTTAGCTATTTTGGTAGAAAGTCATCCAAGCATCATTCCTATGAAGTTTGAATGTAATTGGCCCAGGGTACAGGAAGAGTTGTCGTTTGAAGATTTTTTCTATTTTTAGCCCTGGTGGCCATCTTTTTTATCAGAGTGGAATGATTTTAAGTATTTTGGTAGGGAGTCACCGGGCCAACATTCCTGTGAAGTTTGAAGCAAATTTACAATATTTTTTCTATTTTTAGCTCTGGTGGCCATTTTGTTCATCGAAGTGGGATCATTTTAGCTAATATGGTAGAGGGTCAACGACATAATATTCATGTGAAGATTGAATCAAATTGGCCAAAGGGGTAAGGAGAAATTGTCGTTTGAAGAATTTTTCTATTTTTCGCTCTGGCGGCCATCTTGTTAGTCAGAGCGGGACAATTTTAGCTATTTTGGTAGGAAGTCAACAACATAATATTCATGTGAAGTTTGAAGCAAATTTACAATATTTTTTCTATTTTTAGCTCTGGTGGCCATTTTGTTCATCGAAGTGGGATCATTTTAGCTAATATGGTAGAGGGTCAACGACATAATATTCATGTGAAGATTGAATCAAATTGGCCCAAGGAGTAAGGAGGAGTTGTCGTTTGAAGATTTTTTTCTATTTTTAGCTCTGGCGGCCATCTTGTCTGCCGCATTGAACAATTTTAGCTATTTTGGTAGGGAGTCAACTAACTTACATGTCTGTGAAGTTTGAATAAAATTGGCCCAAAGGTTCAGGAGGAGTTCGCGTTTTGACGTAAATTTACAAAGTTTTTCTGTTTTTAGCTATGGCGGCCAATTTGCTCATCAGAGCGAAACCATTTTAGCTATTTTGGTAGTGGGTCATCTAAGCTACATTCCTTTGAAGTTTGAATGAAATTGGCCCAAGGGTAAAGGAGGAGTAGTCGTTTGAAGATTTTTTTCTATTTTTAGCTCTGGCGGCCATCTTTTTAGTCAGAGTGGAATGAATTTAGCTATTTCTTTAGGGAGTCACCTACATAACATTCCTGTGAAGTTTGAATCAAATTGGCCCAAGGGTTAAGGAGGAGTTCGTGTTTGAAGCAAATTTACGACTTTTTTTCTATTTTTAGCTATGGCGGCCATTTTGCTCATCAGAGCAAAACCTTTTCAGCTATTTTGGTAGATGCTCACCTAAGCAACATTCCTATGAAGTTTTGATAAAATTGGCCCAATGGAACAGGAGCAATTGTCGTTTAAAGATTTTTTTCTATTTTTAGCTCTGGTGGCCATCTTGTTTGTCAGAGCACAACGATTTTAGCCATTTTGGTAGGGAGTCATTTGGGCAACATTCCTGTGAAGTTTGAATCAAATTGGCCGAAGGGTTGAGGAGGAGTTTGTGTTTGAAGCAAATTAACGATGTTTTCTATTTTTAGCTATGGCGGCCATTTTGCTCATCAGAGCAATACCCTTTTATATATTTTAGTAGAGGGTCACCTAAGCAACATTCCTATCAAGTTTGAATTAATTTGGCCCAAGGATACAGGAGGAGTTTTCGTTTAAGAATTTTCTATTCATAGCTCTGGCGGCCATTTTGTTCGACGATAGGAAACGTTTTAGCTATTTTGGTAGAGGGTCACCTCAGCAGTATTCCCATAAAGTTTGAATGAAATTGGCCTTAAGGAACAGGAGAAGTTGTCGTTTAAAGATTTTTCTATTTTTAGCTCTGGCGGCCATCTTGTTGAGCGGAGCAGAACAGTTTTAGCTATTTTTGTAGAGGGTCACCTAAGCAATATTCCTATGAAGTTTTATTGAGATTGGCTCAATGGTTAAGGAGGAGGTGGCATTTAAAGCAAATTGCCGCACGACACACGACGCACGTCGGACATTGACCAATCACAAAAGCCTTTCGGAATAGAGGTTTTTATAAAAAGTCATGGTTTCTTGAAGAATGGCATCTTGGTCTGAGATGACCTCGCCAGAATCTGTAATAAGACTTGGCATACATTTGGAAATGAAGTTGCGATTTTCCATATTACAGAAATATTTAGTAACTTTCTCGCCTTCATCTATCCATTTAGCTTTACTTCTTAATTTAACCCCCTCCATCTTCTTTTTCCTCATATCTTCCAGTTTCCGTTTTAATTCGGTTAATTCATCTTGGTTCAATGTAGTCTGAGCCTCTAAAGTTTTAACGTCACTTAATATTTTTTCTTCCTCCTTATTTTCCTGTTTTTTCAAGTAGGATGAATAGGATATGGTTTTACCTCGGATCTCCATTAATAAGACCTCAAGAAAAAGGTGATCATTAATGTCTAATAACAATTCTTCATTCAATATTTCTTTAATGGGTAGGTTTATCTTTTGATCTATTGAAGCATATTGTTGTTTTACTGTCCCAATCAGGTTTTTTATTTCTGTCACATACTGTAAGAAGTTTGTTTTGGCCCCTGCAGACAAGGCCGCTAACAACGTCGTCGTTGTGTGACGGCTCCACTATGTTAACACGCTTAAGCAGGAGCTTGGTGGTACTAAGGCCTATGAACTTCAGCCTTTGGCTGAAGAGAGAGCTATAGTAGATAAACATGTTTGTCTTTCAGCCACCAAGTTTGCTGTGTGTGTTAACGAAGGCCAAGACAAGCTTCCTACGCTATACTGGTTACCAAAACTTCATAAAAAACCTTACAAAGCACGGTTTATTGCAAATTCTAGTTCTTGCACTACCACTGAACTTTCTAAATTATTAACTTCCTGTCTTACTGCTATTAAAACGCATGTAATTAAATATTGTGATAAAGTCTTTGAAAGATCAGGAAGAAATCTGTTTTGGTCTATAAAAAATTCGAATGAGGTTTTAAATAAATTGAAATCTAGACAGTTTCGTGCTTCTAGTCTGTCTACCTACGATTTTTCCACTCTTTACACTACACTTCCTCATAATCTTATAAAAGAAAAGCTTAATGATTTAATTGAATGGGCTTTTCACAGAGAAGATTCTCTCTATCTTGCATGTAATGTCAGAAATGCATTTTTCACTTCTAAAGAGCATAAGAATTATACACTTTGGTCATGTCAGAAAGTTTGTGATGCCCTCACCTTTCTACTTGACAATATTTATATTAGATTCGGTACTAAGTTATTTAGACAAATTGTGGGTATTCCGATGGGTACTAATTGCGCACCTCTTGTGGCTGATCTGTTCTTGTATTGTTATGAAAGAGACTTCATTTTGTCGCTTTCCATTGATAACCAATCTGAAATTATTGAAGCTTTTAGCTCTACTTCTAGATATTTAGATCATTTATTAAATATTGATAATACCTATTTTGATGGTTTGATCAGTCAGATTTACCCCCTAGAACTTCAGTTAAATAAAGCAAATTCTTCTGATACCGAGGCCCCGTTTTTGGATTTACATCTTTCTATTGTAAATGGATTTGTTTCGTGCAAAATTTATGATAAACGCGATGACTTTGATTTTGAGATTGTAAATTTTCCTTTTTTGAAAGGTGATGTTCCTCGTGCGCCATCCTATGGCATTTATATTTCGCAATTAATTCGATTTGCTAGAGTGTGTAGTCATGTAACTGACTTCAACACTCGTAATAAATTATTAACGGCTAAACTTCTTAATCAGGGTTATCGGTACCATAAACTACGCAAAGCCTTTTCAAAATTTTATAGATGCCATTCTGATTTAATTTCAAAATTCAATATTGGACTTAAATCTCTTCTGCAACAAGGTCTATCGGATCCCGAATTTTATGGTGACTTAGTATATAAATTCAGAAAAATATATAACCGCAATGACTTCAGCACCCAATTTCGTTAAATCATTCTTCGATATAAAAAGATTGGGTACAACATGGATATTATACGACAGACTGCATGCATGGTAGTTAACCCAATCACGGTTGGCAATTTGCTTCCCTCTTTAATTGCACGCCGGTGGGTCAGGCCTCAGATTCTATGACGGCTCCAACGTAAAGGCTTATTGAAAATTAAAGAGATAATGTTGGTTGGTGCCTGATGCTCTGTCTCTGGTCGGGCTCATCGGAGTCTAACTGTTGGTTTTCTTTTGCTCCGGCATTTCAGTGGTTTCTTGCTGTCGAGTCCTCACCGTTGTCTCACCTCTGTGGTTCTTTGATTTCTGTGTTCACGGAGATGTTGCACTGATGAGTTAGGAGGCCTTCATGCGGACTGAACAAATTATTTGTCTAAATCGCGACGGAAGTAAGGGCGAGGATTGTGGCCACGTAAAATCGATTTAAGCCCCCCAGTGGAAATCTTCCACTGACCGTTCCAAGGCGGCTCTTCTGTGGCGATTTATTTATGTTGTTGTTTGTTACTTACTGTGTGTATCACTTGTGTCTTTTAATTTTGGATGGCCATATGGCCATTTTGTGGGATAGTAACTGTCCATATGGCCTTCCTTTGTTTAGGTTTCCATTATGGTCTGGTCGCTTAATGTTTGTATTTCTTTCCCTTTGGTGTCTTTTATGGATGGAGTAAGTTAATTGTATCAATTCCTGATCTTTGTTTTACTTCTACTTTTCAGAAAAGAATTATTAAATTTCCAATAGGAGCGCCCCCTTTGAAACTTATTAAATTTTAGGGAGAGGAGAATTATTGAGTGGTCTGTTCGATAACCCGGTAGAATATCTGTTTCCTCCACATCAGGAAAAAGATCTTCCTGAATAAGGAAAAAATCTAGTCTAGCTCTTTTGTTACTGTTAGGCTTAGTCCATGTATACTGTAATTTATCTGCATTAAGCTCCCTCCAGATATCAGTTAGTCCACATTCGGTAATAGTATTTAAGACTTCTTGTCTTGCATTTGGATTGTTAATATTTCTGTAGTTGTGAGAATCCTTCACAGGGTTTATCACTAGGTTGAAGTCACCTGCTAAGATTACACTGTTACCATATCTATTAATATCGTTTTTAATATTTTGGTAAAAGTCGGGAGTATCTCTATTTGGTCCATAAATGTTTATTAAAGTCAAACGTTTTTCATTTATTGATACATCAAGAACAACTTTATTTCCATTTGGATCGCTAGCCACATTATGTAATTTAAACTCAAAATTATTATTAAACAAAATAGCTACCCCACGTGATTCTGAGCTATAGCTCGAGAAGTAACATTCGAAACCCCATTGGGACCTTACATAATTCTCATCCTTTTTAGTAAAATGTGTGTCCTGCAGAAAATAGACCGAAAATTTTTTTCGCTTTAGAAAATTTAATACATCACTCCTTTTTTCAGCGAGTTGGGCACCTCGAAGGTTAACTGAAACAAAAGTTATCTTATCGGCCATACATTTTAAACAACAAATAAGAGGTAATACAATAATGAGTCGCATACACTATACTGCCAGCACCGTGACAGTTGTCCTCCCTTATGATCCACTTTATGTCCCCACTAGATCTGCTGACAAAAATACTATATAAAACATGGACAAATTTGACGCTATACAAAAACATTCTATGTGATCAGGTCAAAGGGAGAAATCACATAATCAATTGTCAAGACAAGAAAAATAATTACAACATTTGTGGTAAGAAACCAAAACAAACAAACACAAGGAATTGCAGACGATACAAGACTACTTTATGTGTAATCACAAAAGCTCACCATTAGCACTTCGTGCTCAGGTGAGCTAATTAGCCCATGTAACGTAAGTGGGCCCCAGGGTGGGGCCATTTTTTGCCCCAGGGCAATTATTTGAACAATCGTGGTAAAGTTCCACTAGATAAAGCTTCATATCAAATATCAAAGACCTGGCCCTTCTGGTTTCAAACAACAAGATTTTTAAAGGTTTTCCTTATATAAGCTTATGTAAAACCAGTGGGCCCCGGGGCGGGGCCATTTTTGGCCCAATAATATGAACAATCTTGGTAGAGGTCCACAAGATGAAACTTCATACCAAATATCAAAGACCTGTGCCTTCTGGTTCCAGACAAGAAGATTTCTAAAGGTTTTCCCTATATAAAGTAGAAGTAAAACAAAGATCAGGAATCGATACAATTAACTTACTCCACCCATCAAAGACACCAAAGGGAAAGAAACACAAACATCAAGCGACCAGACCATAATGGAAACCTAAACAAAGGAAGGCCATAACGACAGTTATTTTCCCACAAAATGGCCAAATGGCCATCCAAAATAAAAAGACACAAGTGATACACGCAGTAAGTAACAAACAACAACATAAATAAACCGCCACAGAAGAACCGCATTGGAAAGGTCAGCGGAAAGAATTCCACTGGGGGGCTTAAATCGATTTTACATGGCCATAATCCTCGCCCTTACCTGTGTTAGCGGTATACACTAATTTTGTTTAGTCTGCATGAAGGCTTCCTAACTAATCAGTGTAACATCTCCGAGAACATACAAATAAAAAAAAAACTATAGAGACGAAACAAGGTTGAGGACTCGACAGCATACAACAACAGAATTGCTGGAGCAAAAGAAAACCAACAGTTAGACTCCGAGGGGCCCGACCAAAGATGGAGCATCAGGCGCCAACCAACATAAAGAATACTCAAATAAAATAAAATTCCATTTATGATTTTACGCTGGAACCGTCATATAATCTTAAGCCCGACCCAGCGGTGTGCAATCAAAGAGGGAAGCAAAGTTGCCAACCGTTATTGGGTTAACCACCATGTATGCAGTCTGTTTTATAACATTTATGTTGTACCCAATCTTTATATATCGACGACCGATTTTACGAAATAGGGTACTTAAGTCATTACAGGCATGTATTTTTCTTAATTTATATACTAAGTCACCATAGAATTCCTATAGGCCATGTTGCAGAAGTGTTTTAAGTCCAACATTGAATTTCGAAACCAAATCAGAATGACGTCTATAAAACTTGATTAAAAAGTTTACCAGTTAATAATTTATTACGAGTGTTGAAGTCGGATACATGACTAGACACTCTAGCGATTCGAATTAACTGCGAAATATAAACCCCGTACCATGTCGCACAAGGAACATCACCATCCAAAAAAGGAAAATTTACAATCTCGAAATCAAAATCATCACTTTTATCATAAATTTTGCAAGAAACAAATCCTTCTACAATAAATAAATATAAATCCAGAAAGGGGGCATTGGTAACAGAAGAATTGGCCTTGTTTAACTGAAGTCTATGTAAAACCAGTGGGCCCCGGGGCAGGGCCATTTTTGGCACCAGGGCAATAATTTGAACAATCTTGGTAGAAGTCCACTAGACAAAGCTTCATATTAAATATCAAAGACCTGGGCCTTCAGGTTTCAGACAAGAAGATTTTTAAAAGTTTTCCTTATATAAGCCTATGTAAAACAAAGTGGGCCCCGGGGCGGGGCCATTTTTGGCCGCAGGGCAATAATTTGATCAATCTTCGTAGAGGTCCACTAGGTGAAGCTTCACACCAAATATCAAAGACCTGGGCCTTTTGGTTTCAGACAAGAAGATTTTTAAAGGTTTTCCCTATATTACCCTATGAAAAACCGGTGGGCCCCGCCCCGGGGCCATTTTTTGCCCCAGGGCTATAATTTGAACAATTTTGGTAGAGGTCAACTAGAAGAAGCTTCATACCAAATATCACAGACTTGGGCCTTTTGGTTTCAGACAAGAAGATTTTTAAATGTTTTCCATATATAACCCTATGTAAAACCGGTGGGCCCCGCACCGGGGACAAGTTTGGCTCTGGGGCTATAATTTGAACAATCTTGGCAGAGGTCCACTAGATGAAGCTTTACACCAAATATCAAAGACCTGCGCCTTTTGGTTTCAGACAGGAAGATTTTTAAATGTTTTCCCTATATAACCCTATGTAAAACCGATGGGCCCCGCCCCAGGGCTATTTTAGGCCCCAGGGCTATAATTTGAACAATCTTGGTAGAGGTCAACTAGATAAGCTTCATATCAAATATCAAAGACCTGGGCCTTTTGGTTTGAGACAAGAAGATTTTTAAAAGTTTTCCCTATATAACCTTATGTATATCCGGTGGGCCCCATCCCGGGGCCATTTTTGGCCCCAGGGCTATAATTTGAACAATCTTGGTAGAGGTCTACTAGATGAAGCTTCATGAAGCTTCACATCAAATATCAAAGACATGTGCCTTTTGGTTTCATACAAGAAGATTTTTAAAGGTTTTCCCTAAATAACCTTATGCAAAACCGGTGGGCCCCACCCCGGGACCATTTTTGGCCCCAGGACTATAATTTGAACAATCATGGTTGAGGTCCACTAGAAGAAGCTTCATACCAAATATCAATTACCTGGGCCTTCTAGTTTCATACAAGAAGATTTTTATAGGTTTTCTCCTTTTTCCCTTTTTGTTGCCATGGCAACCAGAGTTCTGCATGGAATTGAATTCTTTGAACAACTTTGAGAGAGGACCACCTAAGGGTTATTTCTGCCAAGTTATATCCAAATCTGTTCAGTGGTTTAGGAGATGTTGTTTGAAGAAATTGTGAACGGACGGGCGGACGGACGACGACGACGGACGGTGACCGATCACAATAGCTCACCCTGAGCCTTTGGCTCAGGTGAGCTAAAAACTACGACAGAAGAACCGCCTTGGAACGGCCAGTAGAAGGCTTAAATCGATTTCATGTGGCCTTTGTTTTGTCGCAGTTTAGACACACGATTTTTCCAAGTGAATGGAGGATTCTAGCTCATCAGTGCAACATCCGATTCCAAATGGTAATTCTGATGGACATTCAATCCTAACGACCATAAGCCATGGTCACTAAATGACCGCGAACTTTGATATTCATAGAGGATCATTTAAGACCTACTGCCATTTCATTAACTACAAATGTTTTGGAAAAAAACACTGTTTAACCTTTCTCCCATTTAAATGCCTGAAGGATCAAATTTGACCTTGCCATAAAATGTGTCAAGGTCAACACAAAATGTGTCAAGGTCAACGCAGGATCATCTTTTATGCAATTTTATAGGGTTTAAGTCCCTTTTGCCGTCTACGAAATTCCAAGGTCATCCGACTTGTGGTTCTGGAGAAGAAGGATTTTAAACTATATACAATATATGGACATTCAATCCTAACGACCATAAGCCATGGTCACTAAATGACCGCGAACTTTGATATTCATAGAGGATCATTTAAGACCTACTGCCATTTCATTAACTACAAATGTTTTGGAAAAAAACACTGTTTAACCTTTCTCCCATTTAAATGCCTGAAGGATCAAATTTGACCTTGCCATAAAATGTGTCAAGGTCAACACAAAATGTGTCAAGGTCAACGCAGGATCATCTTTTATGCAATTTTATAGGGTTTAAGTCCCTTTTGCCGTCTACGAAATTCCAAGGTCATCCGACTTGTGGTTCTGGAGAAGAAGGATTTTAAACTATATACAATATATGGCATCTTGGTCATGTGACCAGGACCTATTATATATACTTTAGTTCCCGTGAGGCATAGATATTCTATACAAAAGGGCCATGATTGCCCTGGTTTGCTCACCTGATCCATAGTGTAACAAGTGGTCCCTGGGGTGGGCCATTATTGGCCCCATGGCTATAACTTACATTATCGTGAAGGAGGTCTAGTAGGTGAAGCTTTACTCAAAATATCAAATACTGGAATCTTCCGGATTCAGAAAAGATGATTTTTAAAGGTTTTCCTTATATAAGTCTATATAAAACCTGTGGGCCCCGGGTCAGGGCCATTTTTGGATCACGGCTAAAATTTGAACAACCTTGGTAGAGATCCACACAACAAAGCTTCATACCAAATATCAAAGGTTTCGGACAAGAAGATTTTCAAAGCTTTTCCCAAGTAAGTCTATGTAAAACAAATGGGCCCCGGGTGGGCCTATTTTTGGCCCCTGGGCGATAATTTGAACAATTCTGGTAGAGGACCACTACATGATGCTTCATAGCAAATATCAAAGACATAGGCTTCCGGTTTCAGACAAGAACATTTTCAAAGGATTCCCTACATAAGTCTACGTACAACCACTGAGCTCCGGGGTGGGTCCATTTTTGACCTCAGGGCTATAATTTTAACAATCTTGATAGAGGGCTACTACACAAAGCTTAATACTAATTCCAAAGAACTTGGCCTGGTGATTACAGACAATAAGATTTTATAGGTTTTTCCCTAGGTAAGTCTTTGTAAAACAAGTGGGCCCTTGGGAGGGTCATTTTTGGCCATAGGGCTATAATTCGAAGAATCTTGATAGAAGTCCATCAGACGAAGCTTTATATCAAATATCAAAGACCTGAGCCTTCTGGTTTCAGAGAAGAAGCTTTTAAAAGAGTTTCCCTCTCTTACTCTATGTAAAACAAAGTGGTCCCGGGGCGGGGGCATTTTTGACCCGATGGCTATATTTTGAACAATCTTGATAGAGGTCCACTAGATGAAGCGTCACACCAAATATCAAAGACCTGCGCCTTGCTGTTTCGGAGTAGAAGATTTTTAAAGGTTTTTCCCTATATAACCCTATGTAAAACCGATGGGCCCCGCCCCAGGGCTATTTTAGGACCCAGGGCTATAATTTGAACAATCTTGGTAGAGGTCAACTAGATGAAGCTTCATACCAAATATCAAAGACCTGGGCCTTTTGGTTTCAGACAAGAAGATTTTTATAAGTTTTTACTATATACTTATGTATATTCGGTGGGCCCCACCCCGGGGACATTTTTCGCCCCAGAGTTAAATTTGAACAATCTTGGTAGAGGTCCACTAGATGTAGCTTCACACCAAATATCAAAGACCTGTGCCTTTTGGTTTCAGACAAGAAGATTTTTAAAGGTTTTCCATTATAACCTTATGTAAAACCGGTGGGCCCCACCCCGGGACCATTTTTGGACCCAGGGCTATAATTTGAACAATCTTGGTAGAGGTCCACTAGAAGAAGCTTCGTACCAAATATCAATTGCCTGAGCCTTCTATTTTCATACAAGAAGATTTTTAAAGGTTTGCTCCTTTTTTCCCTTTTTGTTGCCATGGCAACCAGAGTTCTGCATGGGATTGAATTCTTTGAACAACTTTGAGAGAGGACCACCTAAAGGTTATTTCTGCCAAGTTATATCCAAATCTGTTCAGTGGTTTAGGAGGAGATGTTGTTTGGAGAAATTGTCAACTGACGGACGGACGGACGACGACGACGACGGCGGACGGTGACCGATCACAATAGCTCACCCTGAGCCTTTGGCTCAGGTGAGCTAAAAACTACGACAGAAGAACCGCCTTGGAACGGCCAGTAGAAGGCTTAAATCGATTTCAAGTGGCCTTTGGTTTGTCGCAGTTTAGACAAACGATTTTTCCAAGTAAATGGAGGATTCTAGCTCATCTGTGCAACATCATATATCAAATGATAACTCGGATGGATATTCAATCCCAACGACCATAAGCCAATGTCACTAAATGACCATGACCTTTGGCATTCATAGTGGCTCATATAAGATCTTCTTCAAATTCACTAACTACAAATGTTTTGGAAAAGAAACACTGTTTTACCTTTCTCCCATTTAAATGCCTGAAGGATCAAATTTGACCTTGCCATAAAATGTGTCAAGGTCAACACAAAATGTGTCAAGGTCAACACAGGGTCAACTTTTATGCAATTTTATAGGGCTTAAGTCCCTTTTGCCGTCTACGAAATTCAAAGGTCATCTGACTTGTGGTTCTGGAGATGAAGGATTTTAAACTATATACAATAGATGGGTATGGTGGCATCTTGGTCATGTGACCAGGACCAATTATATACACTTTAATTCCCGTGAGGCATAGATATTCTATACAAGAGGGCCATGTTTGCCCTGGTTCGCTTACCTGATCCATAGTGTAACAAATGGGCCCCGGGGAGGGCCATTATGGCCCCATGGCTATAATTTACATAATCGTGTAGAAGGTCTAGAAGGTGAAGCTTCATACAAAATATCAAATACTGGAACCTTCTGGATTCAGAAAAAATGATTTTTAAAGGTTTTCCTTATATAAGTCCATATAAAACCTGTTGGTTCCGGTCAGGGCCATTTTTGGACCAGGGCTATAATTTGAACAAGCTTGGTAGAGATCCACACAACAAAGCTTCATACCAAATATCAAAGGTTTCAGACAAGAAGATTTTCAAAGCTTTTCCCTATTAAGTCTATGTAAAACAAATGGGCCCCGGGTGGGCCCATTTTTGGCCCCAGGGCTATAATTTGAATAATTCTGGTAGAGGACCACTACATGATGCTTCATAGCAAATATCAAAGACATAGGCTTCCGGTTTCAGACAAGAACATTTTCAAAGGTTTTTCCTACATAAGTCTACGTACAACCACTGAGCTCCGGGGTGAGTCCATTTTTGACCCCAGGGCCATAATTTTAACAATCTTGATAGAGGGCTACTACACAAAGCTTTATACCAATTCCAAAGACCTTGGCCTGGTGATTACAGACAATAAGATTTTTATAGGTTTCCCTATGTAAGTCTTTGTAAAACCAGTGGGCCCTTGGGAGGGTCATGTTTGGCCATAGGGCTATAATTTGAAGAATCTTGATAGAAGTCCATCAGACGAAGCTTTATATCAAATATAAAAGACTTGGGCCTTCTGGTTTCAGAGAAGAAGCTTTTTAAAGAGTTTCCCTCTTTTACTCTATGTAAAACCAAGTGGCCCCGGGGCGGGGGCATTTTTGACCCAATGGCTATAATTTGAACAATCTTGATAGAGGTCCACTAGATGAAGCCTCACACCAAATATCAAAGACCTTGGCTTTGCTGTTTCAGATTAGAAGATTTTTAAAGATTTTCCCTATATAAACCTATGTAAAATCAAAGGGCCCCGGGCGTGGGAATCTTTGGTCCCAGGGCTATAATTTGAGCATTTTTATAGAGGTCCACTAGATGAAGCCTCACACCAAATATCAAAGACCAGGGCCTTGTGGTTTCAGAGGAGAAGATTTTAAAAGATTTTCTCTAACCTAAGTCTATGCAAAACCAAAGGGCCTCGGGCGGGGACATTTTTGGCCATAGGGCTTTAATTTGAACCATCTTGATAGAGGTTCAACAGATGAAGCTTCACACAAAATATCAAAGACCTGGGCCTTGCGGTTTCAGAGAAGAAGATTTTCGCTATATGATTCAATGTAAAACCAAAGGCCCTTGGTGGGGGACATTTTTTGCCCCAGGGCTATAATTTGAACACTCTTGATACAATCCACAAGACGAAGGTTTATACCAAATATCAAACTTCTGAACCTTCTGGTTTCAGACAGAAAGATTTTTGAAGATTTTCCCTATAAAAGTCTATGTAAAACCAGTGAGCCCCTGGGCGGGGGTATTTTTGGTCACAGGGCTATAATTTGAACAATCTTGATAGAGGTCTTCTAGACGCAGCTTCATACCAAATCTCAAACAAGAAGATTTTTGAAGGTTTTTCCTATATAAGTCAGTTTATAACCAAAGGGACGTCCACAAGACGAAGCTTCATGCCAAAAATCAAATACCTGAGTCTTCTGGTTTCAGACAAGAAGATTTTTAAAGGTTTGTCCTATATAAGTCTATTTAAAACCAGAGGCCATGGGCGGGGGCATTTTTGACTTATAGCGCTTTAATTTGAAAAATCTTGATAGCGGTCCACTGGATGAAGCTTCACACCAAATATTAAAGACCTGGGCCTTGGGGTTTCAGAGAAGAAGATTTTTTTATGATATTTCCTATATAAGTCAATGTTCAGCCAAAAGGCCCCGGGGTGGGGCCTTTTTTGTTCAGCCAATTTTTGGCTCCAGGTCTATAATTTGAACATTCTTGATAGAGGTCAACAAAACGAAGCTTCATACCAAATATCAAACACCGGAGCCTTCTGGTTTCAGACGAGATTTCTAAAGGTTTTCCCAAAATAAGTCTATGTAAGTTTTGGCCCCAGTGCTATTGTTTGAAGACTCTTGATAGCGGTCCACAAGGTAAAGTTTCATACCAAATATCAAACACCTGAGTCTTCTGGTTTCAGACAAGAAGAGTTTTAAAAGTTTTCCCTATATAAATCTATGTAAAACCAAAGGGCCACAGGGCGGGGGCATTTTTGGCCCCAGGGCTAAAGTTTTAACAATCTTGGTAGAGGTCCACTTGATGAAGCTACACACCACATATTGAAGATCTGGGCCTTGCGGTTTCAGTAGAGAAGATAATTTAAGTTTTCATTAAAAATCTATTTTGGCTCCTGTGCGCTTGATGTGCAATGGACCGGAACCATTTGAACAACTTCGAAAGGGGACCACTAAGGATCATTCCTGTGAAGTTTGGTCAAAATCCGACCAATGGTTTATAAGGAGATGTCGTTTGAAGAAATTGTTTACACACGCACGGACGCACTGACGCATTGGCGACGGACAAAAAGAGATCCCAAAAGCTCACCTAGTCACTACGATAAAATCAGACTTCAAGTGGCCATGTGGTACTGAAATATTTTAAATTAGGATGAACATTCAATCCTAGTGACCGTTAACCAAGGTTACTGAATTGCCTTGACCCTTGACTTTGACACAGAGGTCCTAATAAGACAAACTACACTTGCTCTGGAATAAAAGCACTGTTTAACCTTTTTTTCCCATTCAAAAGTTTGACCTTGCCATAAAATATGTCAAGGTCAACCCAGGATCATCATTTATATAATTTTGTTTGGGTCAAGCCCCTTTTGCTGTGCCGAGTTTCAAGGTTATCCGACTCAGGGTTCTGGAGAAGATTTTTAAAGGGGTTGTACCATATATGGCCACATTGGCCATCTTGTATGTGATTAGGACCAATAAAATAAAACTTTAGTTCTATCTACTGATACTGCATCATCGCCTCGTGGGGATTATGTGCGTAGTTTGTGTGAGTCATAGATGATCTATATAAAATATGACTTAAATTAGGCCAGTGGTTTCTGAAGAGGAGATGTTTGAAAGCGTGAACCATTACGCAAGCACGCCTATACAAATACATTGCCACTTTTATCGCCGAAAAAATGAAAATTTTAAGATGAAAAAATGGGATATTTTTCTTCTTTCTGCTCAAAATATAGATTGTGGGCACTAGTTAGAACCGCCTCATCGAGGCGGTTCTAACGAGTACCCACAATCTATATTTTAGAGCAGAAATAAGAAAAATAAGGTATACCCCCTGAAACCCCAGTTTTACTATATAAAAGTGAGGTTGAAGGGGGTCAAAATTATATAGGCGTGTTTTCCTGATGCGGACGACGACGAAAGACAAGCGACCATTGTCACCTTGTAAGCTTTCGGCTCAGGTGAGCTAAAATGAAGTGTACATTGGTATACTATAATAATCTTACTTAGGTGCAAGGGATGGATAGGAAAATCCGTCCTTATGGCCACTGCCCGGCATTACGAGGCACTGTGCAGCATTAATAGGTTTGCTATGTGATGCCAAACTGTAGCACGAGGGACGGATCTTTATTATTTCCCCTTACTCCCATGATTTATTCCTTTTCTGCGTAGCGTTCGTTTCTGAAAGTGATTTTAATGATTACTTTATGTTATTGCGTTCAGTTTATCTTAATGTCCACGAATATGACGTCCAATTCAACCAGTGCACATAAAACACATGTGAATTCTCGGCTTTCATTCTCAAAAGGGGCATGATAAAAATACAATCCCATGGTAAAATCCAGGATTTTCTTATCTATTGTGCAATATTGTTTTCTTGCTTTCTGCTCCTCATTCCATGAACAATAATTATACCGTGTAACAAAGCCTTTGTAAATAACATATCTAAATTGGGAAAGTCGGGCTTACACAAGATTATCTGCATGCAACATCTTTGTTCTTACTTTTTGTTCTTAACAGAATCTTGGAATGGCAATGGCAGTCTTCAAAAGGTTGTTCAACAAGCAGCTACAAGCTATATTTTGAACAGAAATAAGAAAACTACTACATCCTATCTCATCAGATTAACAAGTCAGTGAAATGAACACCCCTCAAAACCCCACATTTTATAGAGAAAACGGGGGCTTATAGGGCTATACATAATTTTGCTTTGGCTTATTTCTGTTCCAAAACATAGGCCGTGGGTATCCGTAACGAGTACCTACAACCTATAGTTGGAGAATAAATAAGAAAACTATTACCATTTTGGAGATATGAAAGAACGTACTATGTCACACGGAAGTGTTATCGTTATCTCAAACACACTTTTTAAAAGGGTCATGAAAGGCAGCTTTATCTTGCATAGGCGAGATTTCTGACGTTAAAAAGACTGCACTCACATGATGTATGTAACTTCTACTCATGAGTTTGGCGTCTTCAGGGGTTACTAGCTTTCCACCAGTCATTGTGGCAATAGAGTCCAAGAATTGCTGCAACATAAACACGTTAAATACCGGCATAAAGTCAATTGTTTTATTTTATATTAAGGGTGATTCTAGATACTAACAACAAAAAAATCTAGTAAATACTGGTCTAAAAGAAACCAAAATAAGCTTACCATGATTAATTAATGAATGATATTTTAAAATAAACATTTCATTGTGACAACCTGGTTATATGCATACATAAAAAATGATTACTGCTGTTTAATGAACCAGCCACTCATTGTACTGCATTTACCTTTTAGCTGTCAGCTACTTGCTAGGCGACCATGTGAGCAATTGGACGGCCGTTGAGCAACTGACGCTGAAAGCAAAGCAAGTCAGCATTTGTCCCAAAGGTCATCTTTAAGCAATGATTTGTTTTTGTTTGATTTGAGGTTTAACGTCCCCGTCAACAATGTAAAGGTCATTTTGGAGACGTTGCTTCCAAATTTGTTGGACTTTTACCCGACAATGAGACGAAATGACATCTCAAACCCTGTCGCCCAATGAAACCAAATGGGTTTATCAGCATGGGCGGTCTGACTCGCAGGGCTTTGCCTGGGCAGGCTTAGATCCTCTAAGCGGTTTACCAGTACTCGTGTGCGGGTCGGATTCACCTCTGCGTGAAGCATCATGCAGCCAATATATTTCTTCAAGCCCCTATTCGCGGAGGCCACAATGTTTTGTTCAGCAGATGCAAATCCTAACACTGTAAATTGGTTTCAACTACACTACTTGAAATCATATTGGTGTTTGTTTACTAGAATATGTTCGCTCATAAGGGGGGATATGGTATTTGGAGCATTGCTGTACCACACCTCTTGGTGGCGGTAGTAGTTTATTAAGGATTACTGTCACTGTTCCTGGGCATATCATTTAAAGATATTGTCAGAGCCAAAACAAATAAACATTCCATGTCAAAATGGGACGCTTAACCCATATCCAGTTGAACACGATAGCCCATAACTTTGTAAACAATGTAGATCCAGATCAGATGGCTTCCATAAGAAAAGGATCTATAATGTTTATCATTCAGTTTTGCAATACACACATACTGGTTTACATAAACCATTATCCAGTTGAATAAATTTATTAAGCCACACACTTTTCTGACTATTAACCAATCAAATAATTTGATATAATGTATTTATTCAAATTAGCAAAACCATCCTTACAAAACTGTATTAAGGAAAATGGTACCCATTCAAGGAAATATATTTGAGGTAGAGCATAACAAAACGTGCTGGAAGCCATACACAACCAGCAAAGACGCTGATCAGTCTGATCCGATAAACCGAATATTTTCAAAATTCAACAATGGAATCAATGATCCCAAAGGACAAGAAAATATAAACTACACCATGATATAGGACAGGGGGATTTTTTACGACCGCCACACATTCCTAGCACCAGCTGTAGTGATGTTAAATATGTTCTAGAAAGGGTCATCCTCTGGAAGCAAGGAATACACCAAGGAACTGAAAAATACGGAGTGTACATGTTTTCGGCTCATGCGATCAATGAATATTCTAACGCATTTGCGTATGTAACACGACGTTTGATTGAATAACGTCAAAAATACGACAGTACTGTCGGAAACCCGACGTCAACCATTTTACTTATTTGTGACGGGGGGCATCCAAGCAACATTCCTCCAAAGTTTGAATGAAATTTGACCGACGATATCTTGGTCCTCTATTGTTCTCCCTGTACATCAATGATATTTCCACTGACATTGACTCGGAAATAAGACTGTTCGCAGATGACTGTGTTTGTTACCGGGAAATTAGAGATACAGATGACTCACTGAAACTTCAGGCTGACATAGATAGACTAGGATGTTGGGCCAGAAAATGGGGCATGAGATTTCAACCAGTTAAATGCAATATTATGCAGATAACAAGGAAGAGATCTAATAAAGTTGAGGCTTCTTACACCTTAGAGGGAACGGTCCTCGAAAATGTGAATTCCATTAAATACCTTGGTGTGACAATCACTCACGATTTGAGATGGAATACACACATTAGCAATATGTGTACAAAGGCGAATAGAACACTTGGTTTCCTGAGGCGAAATCTTCATCAGTGTCCTCAGGATGTGAAAGAGACAGCATACAGGGGACTTGTTCGCCCAATCTTGGAATATGGTAGTTGCATCTGGGACCCAAGCGGAGTGGTCCTTAATGAAGAAATTGAAAAAGTTCAGAATAGAGCTGCTAGATTTGTAACTGGAAATTATTGCTTTGAAACTGGGAGCATGACTGGGATTCTAGGAAAATTAAGATGGGAGTCTCTCAAGAACAGGAGAAGAGACAGTAGGCTCATACTCTTATACAAAGGTCTAAAGGGTGCTGCCAGCATTCCAACAGATGACCTTGTCCCCCCAGCGAGGCACTGTAGAAAGCACCATTCAATGACGTTGCAGACCCTTACTGCAAGAACGGATATTTATAAAGAATCGTTCTTCCCCCGAACCATTAGAGATTGGAATGCCCTTCCCGATTCTATTATTTTGACGGCTGAAGGTGCTGAGGATTGTGTAGCTAAGTTTACATCTTTGGTTAGAGCTAGGGACTAACTTCCCATATCACAGGTCCTGGTGTGTGAATGTCGTTTGACGTGTCGCCAGTAACAATTCTGATTCTGATTCTGGAGGAGTTGACAGTTAAAGTTTTTTATTTATATTTTTGCTCTGGTGGCCACCTTGCTATAGCTATTTTGGTAGGGCCACCTGGGCAACATCCAGTGAAGTTTGAATGAAACTGGCCCAATGCTTCAGAAAGAGTTGGCATTTAAAGCGAATTGCTGGTTAACTTTTGTGCTCAGTCGAGCTGAAAACCTAAAGGAAAGTTTTAAAGTGAAATTTAAGGAAAGTTGATACATGTGACATATTTTCATCATTTTCAGGCGATACAACTCTATACGTTGTACCTAGCGCTTAAGCAAACGAGCATAATTCTTTAAGAAAAGAAATGAGCATTTTCCCCTTTTGATAGAACCTTGTTGATATGGAACAAAAATATTTTCTCTGTACTATTGATAAGGAACACAAATATTTTCTCTTTAATAGACTCTTGTTGGTAACGAATAAAAATATTTTCTCTGTAATAGACACTTATTGATAAGGAACAAAAATATTTTCTCTTTAATACACCCTAACTGATAAGGAACAAAAAAGTTTCTCTTTACAAGACCCTTATTGGTAATGAACAAAAGTATTTTCTCTTTAATAGACCCTTATTGATAAGAAACAACATATTTTCTCTTTAACCCTTTCCAACTCAGATACGACTTTTTACGTGTCTGAACCCCCACCCACACACACACCACCACCACCACTTTTGAGTCCCACAACCACCTAATATCTACATTCCCCAGTCCTGGACAGCTATGTTTGCGTTAGGATAAGTTGTCAAAAAATGGCCTGTTTTTTCGCGCGGCTCCCCACAAAAAATATACACTGCCCAGTGAACATTCCTGCCGAGTTAGATGTATAACAGACCATTCATTATGAAATAATGGCAATATGAAATTGCTGTCCAAGACAACACTGTGAAAATCAGCAAAATTCACAAAGTCCCTAAATGGGAATGGGTTAATGAATAAGATCGAAACTGATCAAAAGCATGTTTTCTCATCAATTTATTGTAACATATGATATTTTATACGTATTTAATGCATTTTAGAATGAATTAAGTTTTTTTTCAAGATTCCATTAAGCCTTTCCCACTCAGAATAGTTTTTTTACGTGTCTGAAGCCCATGCCTCAACTTTTGAGCTCCAGAACCACCTAAAACCTGCATTCCCTAGCCCTTGGACAGCTATGTTTGCGTTTGGATAAGTTGTCCTAAAATGGCCTGTTCTCGCACAGTTCCTCACTAAAAATATTTTAATGGGGGTTTGAAGGGGAGCGGTACCCCCCCCCCCCCACCCCACGGCCGAAAACAAATTGGGGTATGGCCCAGCCGGCCGCTGAAATGAAATCTGAGGGTATCTGGGGTCAAAAATGCCCCGAAATTGACTCTGGCAATACATGCTTCAGACAGTGAAATTGTCAGTGCCAAACCCTTTAATTTTTGCCTTGACAGTAGCGTGAAGATTAAGATTCGGTCAAAAATACATGTGAAATCACACTTTTTGGCAACTTTGAGATACCCCTGGTTACCATGGCAACAATGATTTAGCCTAAAAAGATTCTGTTTGAAAGGATACTGCCAAGTAAATATTCCTGCCGTTTTTGATGTAAAACAGACCGTTCGTTATGAAATAATGGATATATGAAATTGCTGTCAAAGGCAACACTGTGAAAATCAGCAAATTTCACAAAGTCCCCAAATGGGAATGGGTTAATAGACCCTTATTGATAATAGGCTATAAGGAACAAAACATCTCGTAACAGTTGTCTTCCATGAAAATGATTCCGACGGGCCTCCATGTCCAAATGGATAAGAGCGCTGATGCTTACTCATAAGGTCTCTCATCGCTGTGGTTCGAGACTGGCTCGGGTCGCATGTGAGACGCCCAGTTCTGAAACCGAATGTCAGGTGGTTTTTCGCCGGGTACTCCGGTTTTCGACCCCTCTGATTAACGATCAGCTCGATATGAGTGAAATAATCTTGAATGGGCCGTAAAACAGAAACCAAAAGAGAGAAAGAAAAGAAAGTGAGTTCGTTCCCATACTTACCTTATTAGCCTGACCAACAGGTACGCAGTACAGGCGGGCCAATGATATTTCTGCAACTTGCTGTAGAAAGTCAGCGCATAGTGTCTGTTGCTGAAAACAAACACAGCCGTGTAATGAATATCTATGGACGTCTGAAGTGAAACTTCAATGACACGAACATCGTTTGCTCGTTTACCATGACTGACTCGAAATCGTTTTTGAGTCCCTGGGGAATTTTTTCCAAAGCTTCAGATAACCCATATTTTAGGAGTTTTTTTTTATTATTTCATTACGATAACAAACCCGAGCATTTTTCTCACATCTCCAAAACGGCTACTTTTCGGATGAAAATCCGTGATATTTTTCTTATTTATACTGCAAACATAGGTTGTGAGTGCTCGTTAAAACTGCCTCATTGAGTACCCATAACCTATGTCTTGGTGCTCGTTAGAACCGCATATGTATTTGAACAAAAATAAGGAAAATAAGGAATATCCGCTTAAACCCCACTTTTCTCTATAACAAGTGGGGATGAGTGGGTCATCATTTCACGGACTGATTAACCTGGTGTTATCAAGAAAATATATACCCAGCAGGCACATGACGTAATTCTGACGTCACACCAACGTCAATACAACGTCATGAACTTTATGCAACGTCACATCTACGTCGGTGCAACGTCATGACGTTGCACCGACGTTGATTTGACGTTGCAATAGCGACGTTTGTCTGCTGGGTATTGTCTGTATTGCGATTATAAAAAGAATGCAAATCACACAGTGACATCTTCATTATTCTCCCACAGCTGGGCAAGACCTGCTGTCCTTGCAGCAAGTGAGAGTAGAGGGAAGAATGTCATTTCTTCTGTTTCTACACTTCCTTTCATTTTCCTCTTTCTCCTCTTTCACCCACTATCATCTAATCTATTGTCTCTTCTTTCTCTTTCACTTCCTTTCTCTGGGAGACAAACACAAAATGACCACACAGATTGGTGTGTCGTTAAACTCAAAACAATCAATCAACCACAACCCTCAAAGGCTCAACCAATCCCTGTCGTGAAATTATTTACATGATACCAAAAGTGTTGAAGCCAGTGATGTTCCACTGTTCAGTTAAATTCCGGGTAAACCTGACATATGTTTTCTCCGTTTTTCAAAGGGAGACAACTTTTGGGACATCACGTTTGCTTTTTAAGGAAATTTGTTTGTTAAGGAAAACAGGGTCTACTCTTAAAGGAAAGAATTTGCTCCTTTAAGTGTTGACCCCTTTTGACATGGGAGACAAAAATACTTTTGTAGGAGTTGCCTCCCCTGAAGGTGTATCCGTTTCCTTTAAAACAAGCAAAACTTAAGACTAATTCTGCTTTAAAAGCATAATTAGAAGATTGTAGTAATTCCTTGTTTCTACTTTCACATAAAGTGTTCTTTGGTAACAGACCAGCTTTGGCACAGTTCAAAAAAGGTCTTAAACACAACTTTGAATAGTCCTAAAGCGGGTTTGGATATAGTAATTGTACTGTATTTTATTTAAGAACAAGGGTTTACAAAGGATTTAACTGTTTCGTTCAACCCTAAAATTCCCGTTTTTAGGCAAACGGCATATATCCTGATCAGACACCCCTTGCTGGGTCTACATTGTTTGCCAAGCCCAACTCATGATTCCAGTCGAGATTTTATGGATAATTCACTCTGATCTCATAAATGTTGTTTGTTTGTTTACCGTATTTCCAAAAAGTCAGTGAATCACATGGACATTAGCACTGATGAGCTTTTATGCATAGTAACTTTGGGTCGATTGACAAACAATCGACCAAAAAGACATCCCTTATAAAATTCGGGTCACCATCCAAAAAAGGAAAATTTAAATCTCAAAATCAAAGTCATCGCTTATCATAAATTTTGCACGAAACAAATCCATCTACAATAGATAGATGTAAATCCAAAAACGGGGCCTCGGTATCAGAAGAATTTGCTTTATTTAACTGAAGTTCTGGGGGTCAATCTGACTGATCAAACCATCGAAATAGGTATTATCAATATTTAATAAATCATCTAAATATCTAGAATTGGAGCTAAAAGCTTCAATAATTTCAGATTGGTTATCAATGGAAAGCGACAACATGAAGTCTCTTTCATAACAATACAAGAACAGATCAGCCACAAGAGGTGCGCAATTAGTACCCATCGGAATACCCACAATTTGTCTAAATAACTTAGTACCGAATCTAATATAAATATTGTCAAGTAGAAAGGTGAGGGCATCACACACTTTCTGACATGACCAAAGTGTATAATTCTTATGCTCTTTAGAAGTGAAAAATGCATTTCTGACATTACATGCAAGATAGAGAGAATCTTCTCTGTGAAAAGCCCATTCAATCAAATCATTAAGCTTTTCTTTTATAAGATTATGAGGAAGTGTAGTGTAAAGAGTGGAAAAATCGTAGGTAGACAGACTAGAAGCACGAAAATGTCTAGATTTCAATTTATTTAAAACCTCATTCGAATTTTTTATAGACCAAAACAGATTTCTTCCTGATCTTTCAAAGACTTTATCACAATATTTAATTACATGCGTTTTAATAGCAGTAAGACAGGAAGTTAATAATTGAGAAAGTTCAGTGGTAGTGCAAGAGCTAGAATTTGCAATAAACCGTGCTTTGTAAGGTTTTTTATGAAGTTTTGGTAACCAAAATAGCGTAGGAAGCTTGTCTTGGCCTTCGTTAACACACACAGCAAACTTGGTGGCTGAAAGACAAACATGTTTATCTACTATAGCTCTCTCTTCAGCTAAAGGCTGAAGTTCAGAAAAAATTCAGAAAATATATAACCGCAATGACTTCAGCACCCAATTTCGTAAAATCATTTTTCGATATAAAAAGATTGGGTACAACATGGATGTTATACGACAGACTGCATGCATGTTAGTTAACCCAATCACGGTTGGCAACTTTGCTTCCCTCTTTAATTGCACGCCGGTGGGTCAGGCCTCAGATTCTATGACGGCTCCAACGTAAAGGCTTATTGAGAATTAGAGAGATCTAATGTTGGCTGGTGCCTGATGCTCTGTCTCTGGTCGGGCCCATCGGAGTCTAACTTTTGGTTTTCTTTTGCTCCAGCATTTCAGTGGTTTCTTGCTGTCGAGTCCTCACCTCTGTGGTTCTTTGATTTTTTGTGTTCACGGAGATGTTGCACTGATCAGTTAGGAGGCCTTCATGCCGACAGAATAAATTATTTGTCTAAATCGTGACGGAAGTAAGGGCGAGGATTGTGGCCACGTAAAATCGATTTAAGCCCCCCAGTGGAAATCATTCCACTGACCGTTCCAAGGCGGTTCTTCTGTGGCGATTTATTTATGGTGTTGTTTGTTACTTACTGTGTGTATCACTTGTGTCTTTTTATTTTGGATGGCCATATGGCCATTTTGTGGGAAAGTAACTGTCCTTATGGCCTGCCTTTGTTTAGGTTTCCATTATGGTCTGGTCGCTTAATGTTTGTGTTTCTTTCCCTTTGGTGTCTTTGATGAGTGGAGTAAGTTAATTGTTTCGATTCCTGATCTTTGTTTTACTTCTACTTTTCAAAGCAAGTAATTATGTTTAGTTGTTGATGGATGGTAGGCTATTTGGGAAACGGATAAGTCAAAGAAGAAAGAGACGATAATATATTTGTATATTATTGAAGATATGTCATCCAAGGAATTTCGTGAAGACATGAAATATACTCTTGTTGATGAATGTAATATTGCAGTCTTAAGAACTGAGGTGCAGAATTCAAGCGAGAGAGGAGCTGCAGCGAAGATAAACTATGCTGAAGATAAACGACTTCTGATCTTCAGATTAATATTGTACACAGTATGGTAATGAATGACAGAAGAGTATCACAAATACTGTATGGATGAATCCATTTTTTCTAATGTCCTTCATGCGAATACTCTGTTGGGAAAATGATCTCCCAGCATGTTGACTCCAGACCGAATATTTCCATACAGCTTTTGGCACCTTTCCAGCGCGATCATGAAATAATTTCTGAAGAGCATATTGACCCAGGATGAAACATGGGTCCATCATCTAGTCCAATAACGATTTGCCTGCTCAAAGCTCATAAATTCATAAAGTTGCAGTAGCTGCTGCCGCTGAGTGTGGCTTCGAAATCTTGCTTAATTCCCCTTAGTCCTCTGATTTTGGCAATCTCTGTTTTGTTTTTATTTTTTCCAAAACTATAATCATAACTTTGAGGAAGACATTTTGACCGTAATGATTACGTCCTTGGTTTTTTGATGTATATTTTAGGTATTCTTGGGCCGTCAAGATCAGAAGTTCTTACGGGAGGGCAAAACTAAGTTGGAGCAGTCCTGGAAACGTGCACTGAATGTAGGGATATCTACATTTCGCATCCTGTATAGTTAATAATTTTAGAACAGAAACTATTTGACTTCGCTCATATTTTTACAGATAAATCCAGAAACTCCTTGTTATTTAGACATACAAATGTCATTCATCAACAGGACGAGGATTGTGGCCACGTAAAATCAATTCGCCCCCTCCATTCCCAGTATTTGTACTGCCCGTTCCAAGGCGATGCCTTTAGAGTTTATTATTGTATTATAGTTAAAAGCAAAACCAAAAACATCAATATTGATTTATTGAGTGAAGCCCATTCATATTTGAAGTGGCCTGTGACCATAAAACTTGTGTTTATCCCGTGCTTTTTTAATCCTTAAACGTTCAATCAAAGCAATTAAAAAATGTATTTATTTTATTTGTAGACATTTTCTGAATTTTACTGTTGTCGTCGGTGGCAAAATTATTCAATAAAATGTGCATTTGAAAAGTACTTATGCATCCAGTACTGTCTGAATCTGTGTTTTATGGACATTTAGTTTACAATTTAAAAAATAAACTTGGTAACTTTTCCGGACAGTCATGTTTTCTGTGGTCATTGTCTCTCTTCACAGAAATGCGCTGAACCTGGTAACAACTTAAAAGTTAACGTCCCAGTAAAAGTATGGCTAGGTTAACTAACCCACTCGATATGAACTTAAACAGTGAGAGTTTGTGTGTTTTGTGTGTTTTCAATGATACTTACTGCTTCATTCTGTTGCTGCCACTGACCCACAGCTACGCCTGATGGAAAACCGCTGGAAACCAAAATAATCCTTGGTGTAATTACATGGCCATTCACCTCCGATAAGCCATCTACGAAAAGACAATATAAATACATCTTATAACATCACATTTATTAGCGGCATAAAATATTTTATATATTCTGCATGTATCATGTGTAAAATCATATAGCAACGTTGTGAAACGTTATCATACCGTATCTAACAACATAATATTTTCTATCTAAGCTATTATTAATAATATTTTCCGCCTCAGCTTCTTCTTTTTTTTTAATTTTAAATGCGTTTCCGGCAGAACATATACTGTTGCATGTTTTGACGTTATCCAATCAAATAACATTACATTCACTGGATCATTGAATTGAGATGTAGATTTCAGTCCTTTGGGAGCAATGAATCCATTGTGGAATTTCGAGAATACTTGAGCTCACTACTTAGGCCTAATTTTCCAAAGCTAGCTAGTCTTTCATGAAAAGAAAACCGTGGACACTTAACAATTTTCAATTCTGTCGTGTATTTTTTGCTTCCTAAGGATTACATTTTACAGATAAAAACACAGATTTGTTTTAATCGTAAAGGACAAATTTTTCACACGACCACAAACCGTGTATGTTAGAGTGAGTGAGTGTTTGAGTTTTACGTCTCACCAACAGCTAAGGTCATACGGAGACAGGGGCCCGGTTTAAAGACTCAGCCGAAAGTCTGGAGAAGCCCTGTAACTTAGAGAAAAGATTTACTTCTGCAATGCTCAAATAAATCAAGGAACACAAAAGCAATTAATTCATTGCCAGAATCTTACTTCGCATAACAACGTACTCTTGTGAGCATGTTTGTTGACTCAAAGTATTTCTCGTTTTGGTCGTGTCAAAAAATGTGGCCCAACCTTTGTCGCTCTACTGGGGACGTTTATGATAAACATTCTACTCTCGATATTTCCTATGGGCAAATCCGCTGGTTAGAATGCCATGAATTCATCTGTTTAAACGTCTCCTCTGTGTAAACATTTCGATCTTTTATAAAATAACACTAATTCATTTCCAGGTTATAGTGTTATGGCACGTTAAAAGTTTCACTCCATGAGTCATTCGGTCCCTTTCGTAACGGCTTAATGTTCTATGAAAGGATTATCCTTTGGAAGCAAGGAATACACTGCAGAACTAAAATGTATGGAGTGTACAAGATTTTATGGGCCAACTAGCTATATTTTGGCCAATTAGGCCTCATAAGTGACCGTCAAATATTCTTAAAAACCCACAATAGAATCAATGATCCCAAAGGACAAGAAAATATAAGTACACTATGATGAAGGGCAGGAAGACTTTTTATGCCCGCCAAACATTCCCTTTACACCAACTGTAGTAACGTTAGATATGTACTACTGTGAAAGAGTTATCCTTTGGAAGCAAGGAATACACCGCAGAACTGAAAGGTATGGAATGTACACACGATTTTCTGGGACAGACTAAAGCTGCAAAGAAGTCAGGAGCCAAACAATTACACAATATCGACATCTAATGTCAGCTTAAGTGGTAAAATATGCATTCAAAGAAAATACGACAAACATCCGAAACCTACCATATCTTCATTAGGAACTAACCATTGCACATGTTAGAAATTAAAACGATCGAATCTAAGGTTAAGGAAAATTATTATTTTTGGAATACGTCAAGCAAAAATGTGTATCTGAGCATGTGTACACTGAAAAATAGAAGTAGAGGCAATGATCAGGAATCGTAACAATTAAACCACAGCTCTCATCAGAGACATCAAAGGGAAAAAACACAAACATGAAGCAACATACCCCAAGGGAAACACCAACAGCGGAAAGCCAATGGACAGTTACTTTCCCACAAAATGGCCAAAAGGATATCCAAAATAAAATAATATAAGCGACACAAACACACAAAGACAAACCATAACAAAAATAAACCGCGACAGGAGAACCACCTTGGAATGGTCAGCGGAAACGAATTCCACTGGGGGCTTAAATCGATTTTACGTGGCCACAATCCTAGCCCTTACTTCCGTCGCGATTAAGACAAATAATTTGTTCCGTCCGCATGAAGGCCTCCTAACCTATCAGTACAACATCTCCGTGAACACAAAAATCAAACAACCACAGAGATAAAACAACGGTGAGGACTCGACAGCAAGAAACAACAGAAACTAAAGGCTGGAGCAAAAGAAAACCAACAGTTAGACTCCGATGGGCCCGACCAGAGACAGAGCACCAGGTACCAACCAACATAATAGAAGTGGAGACAATGATCAGGAATCGATACAATCAACCCACAGCTCCCATCAGAGACACCAATGGGAAAGAAACACAAACATGAAACAACGGACCTAAGCCTTAACGTTGGAACTGTCATAGAATCTGAGGCCTGATCTACCTTGCGTGCAATAAAAGAGGGAAGCAAAGTTGGCAACCGTGATTGGGTTAACTACCATGCATGCAGTATGTCGTATATCATTTATGTTGTACCCAATCTTTTTATAACGAAGAATGATTTTACGAAATTAGGCGGTTATAAATTTTTCTAAATTTATATACTAAGCCACCATAAAATTCGGGTTCCGATAGACCTTGTTGCAGAAGAGATTTAAGTCCAGTATTGAATTTTGAAATTAAATCAGAATGACGTCTATAAAATTTTGAAAAGGCTTTGCGTCTCTTGCCTGATGCCTCCAGTTGACCTGTCTCACGAGCTACGTCGGTGTGCTCGGAGAGGGGTGTGCTGTGTTTTCCGGGTCTTGTCCATTATCCCATTTGGTTTCAGAACTTTGGGGTTGAGACACACTGATGAAGATTAAATAACAGAAAGGCCTCTGTGTCACTAAATTTGGTATCATTACGCCTAAATTGCATAGTTTATGGTACCGATAACCCTGATTAAGAAGTTTAGCCGTTAACAATTTATTACGAGTGTTGAAGTCAGTTACATGACTGCATACTCTAGCAAATCGAATTAATTGTGAAATATAAACGCAATATGATGGCGCACGTGGAACATCACCATCCAAAAAAGGAAAATTTACAATCTCAAAATCAAAATAATCGCGTTTATAACAAATTTGCAAGAAACAAACCCATCGACAATAGATAGATGTAAATCCAAAAACGGGGCCTCAGTATCAGAAGAATTTGCTTTAATTAACTGAAGTTCAGGGGGGGGGGGTAAATTTGACTGATCAAACCATCGAAATAGGTATTATCAATATTTAACAAATCATCCAAATATCATGAAGTCTCTCTCTTAACAAAACAAAAACAGATTAGCCACAAGCGGTGCGCAATTATTACCCATCGGAATACCCATTACTTGTCTAAAAAACTTAGTACCAAATCTTATGTAAATATTGTCAAGTAGAAAGGTGAGAGCTTGAAGCGCCTTCTGACATGACCATAAAGTAAAATTTTTAATGCTCTTTAGAAGTGAAACAGGCAATTCTTACATTACATGCAAGATAGAGGGAGTCTTCCATATGTAATGTCCATTCAATTATATCATTAAGTTTTTCTTTTATAAGATTATGAGGAAGTGTAGTGTAAAGGGTGGAAAATCATAACTAGACAGACTTGAAGCACAAAAACGCCTGAATTTCAATTTATTAAAAACTTCATTAGAATTGTCTATAGACCAAAACAGATTTCTACCTGATCTTTTGAATACTTTGTCGCAATATTTTATCATATGTTTTTTAATGGCAGTAAAACATTAAGTTAATAATTTGGAGAATTCAGTGGTAGTATAAGAGCTTGAATTTTGCAATAAACCGTGCTTCATATGGTCTTTTATGAAGTTTAGGTAACCAATATAACGTAGAAAGCTTGTCTTGGCCTTCTGTAACACAGACAGCAAACGTGGTGGCTGAATGACAAATGTGGTCACCAACTAAAACCCTCTCTACAGCTAAAGGCTGAAGTTCATAGGCCTTAAGCCCGCCAAGTTCTTGCTGAAGAGTGTTAACATAGTGAAGCCGTCAAACAATGACCACATTGTTAGCGGCCTTATGAGATGGAGCCTAAATAAACTTCCTATGAATTTCTTGAATACCTAGTTTAAGGTGACGCGAAAACGTCTTAGGTTTTTCGTATTTTGCGAATAAAAAGAAAGGTGTTTGTTCACTTATTTCAGAATGCTAAGTTTCCATTCTTTCAAATCTTTATGCTCAGCATACTCTCGTTTACACCATCAATTACCAAATTCATTCAAGGCAGCAGCGATTTCATTTCTACATTTATTGAAATCAATTTTAGAAGGAAATCGCTATTTAGGTCCTTTCGAAATTACATTACGTATCCTAGAATCAGGAATAATTTTTAAATTGCCAGTAATAATATGACCAGCAGGAGGATAGCAGTACACTGAATTTTTTACAATAACATGTATCAGGAGTGTTAGAGTCAATAGCAAGATCAGAAACACGTTTATTGAAATTAAAAATGATAGATCTAACAGGTTTATTGTATTTATAGCCAATTATGGGTGTTTCAGTATTTTGAAAATAAGCAGGAATGGATGAAATAACCGAACTTTCCTGGAAGATACTAGGTAAATCTATAAAATCCAAACCCTTATTAATGAAGGATATTTTGATGTAATGACGTTTGTGATTAATTTCCGAATCGATGAAAGGACGAAGAGCATGCTGAGTATAACCACTAGTTAAAAGAGCTGCGTCGTATAACTGATTGGAACTATCGTAGAATTTATTCGCCTTGGTATCCAGAATCCGTAATACAGAAATGGGTAATGAACTAAAAACTAGAGCCAGTGTTTATGAAACACAATGCCCCCAACTGCTTGACCCTAACACTGCTTGTCCCTAACAGTAATTGAGATATCTTGTTTTTATGTGGCTGTAATGCTGAAATTACACAAGAAAAGCTGTAGTTAATCATCTACTCATCATCCCTGACCAGTCTGTGAAGTTTCGGGGAAAAACCTAAAATAGTTTTTTAGATATCTTGCTTACAAACTTAAAACGCGAAAAATTTCAAAGGGCCATAACTCAAGAAAAAAATTTCGGATTTTTTTCAAAAGTTAATCAGTTCATCTACTCATCATCCCCAACCAGCCTGTAAAGTTTCAGGGCAATAACTCAAACAATTTTTGAGATATCTTGCTTACAAGCTGAAAACACGAAAAAAATCAAAGGGCCATAACTCAAGAAAAAAAAATTGGATTTTTTTCAAAAGTTAATCAGTTCATCTACTCATCATACCCAACCAGTCTGTGAAGTTTTGGGGAAAAACCTCATATAGTTTTTGAGATATCTTGCTTACAAACTTAAAACGCGAAAAATTTCAAAGGGCCATAACTCAAGAAAAAAATATAGGATTTTTTTTCAACAGTTAATCAGTTCATCTACACATCATCCCAAACCAGCTTGTAAAGTTGCAGGGCAATCGCTCAAACAATTATTGAGATATCTTGCTTACAAGCTGAAAACACGAAAAAAATCTAAGGGCCATAACTCAAGAAAAAAAATCGGATTTTTTTCAAAAGTTGATCAGTTCATCTACTCATCATCCCCGACAAGTCTGTGAAGTTTCGGGGAAAAACCTCAAATAGTTTTTTAGATATCTTGCTTACAAACTTAAAACGCGAAAAATTTCAAAGGGCCATAACGCAAGAAAAAAATTTCGGATTTTTTTCAAAAGTTAATCAGTTCATCTACTCATCATCCCCAACCAGCATGTAAAGTTTCAGGGCAATAGCTCAAACAGTTTTTGAGATATCTTGCTTACAAGATTTCATAGTATTTTTTGCAAAGGGGCATAACTCAAAAAAGGGGCATACTCCTGACGAGAAAAAAAACACGGGTCAATTATTTTTTCATGAGGAATCCATATATGAAATTTCAAAAACCTAGCACCCATGGTTCTAAAGTTATGCTATGCAGTAAAAAGTGGGACGGACGTAAGGACGGAAGGACGGACGGACGAACAGGGCAAAACCAATATGCCAAAACGCGAAAAATTTCAAAGGGCCATAACTCAAGAAAAAAATTTCGGATTTTTTTCAAAAGTTAATCAGTTCATCTACTCATCATCCCCAACCAGCCTGTAAAGTTTCAGGGCAATAGCTCAAACAATTTTTGAGATATCTTGCTTACAAGCTGAAAACACGAAAAAAATCAAAGGGCCATAACTCAAGAAAAAAAAAATTGGATTTTTTTCAAAAGTTAATCAGTTCATCTACTCATCATACCCAACCAGTATGTGAAGTTTTGGGGAAAAACCTCATATAGTTTTTGAGATATCTTGCTTACAAACTTAAAACGCGAAAAATTTCAAAGGGCCATAACTCAAGAAAAAAATATAGGATTTTTTTTCAACAGTTAATCAGTTCATCTACACATCATCCCAAACCAGCTTGTAAAGTTGCAGGGCGATCGCTCAAACAATTATTGAGATATCTTGCTTACAAGCTGAAAACACGAAAAAAATCTAAGGGCCATAACTCAAGAAAAAAAAATCGGATTTTTTTTCAAAAGTTGATCAGTTCATCTACTCATCATCCCCGACAAGTCTGTGAAGTTTCGGGGAAAAACCTCAAATAGTTTTTTTAGATATCTTGCTTACAAACTTAAAACGCGAAAAATTTCAAAGGGCCATAACTCAAGAAAAAAATTTCGGATTTTTTTCAAAAGTTAATCAGTTCATCTACTCATCATCCCCAACCAGCATGTAAAGTTTCAGGGCAATAGCTCAAACAGTTTTTGAGATATCTTGCTTACAAGATTTCATAGTATTTTTTGCAAAGGGGCATAACTCAAAAAAGGGGCATAATCCTGACGAGAAAAAAAACACGTGTCAATTATTTTTTCATGAGGAATCCATATATGAAATTTCAAAAACCTAGCACCCATGGTTCTAAAGTTATGCTATGCAGTAAAAAGTGGGACGGACGTAAGGACGGAAGGACGGAAGGACGCCAAAACGCGAAAAATTTCAAAGGGCCATAACTCAAGAAAAAAATTTCGGATTTTTTTCAAAAGTTAATCAGTTCATCTACTCATCATCCCCAACCAGCCTGTACAGTTTCAGGGCAATAGCTCAAACAATTTTTGAGATATCTTGCTTACAAGCTGAAAACACGAAAAAAATCAAAGGGCCATAACTCAAGAAAAAAAAATTGGATTTTTTTCAAAAGTTAATCAGTTCATCTACTCATCATACCCAACCAGTCTGTGAAGTTTTGGGGAAAAACCTCATATAGTTTTTGAGATATCTTGCTTACAAACTTAAAACGCGAAAAATTTCAAAGGGCCATAACTCAAGAAAAAAATATAGGATTTTTTTTCAACAGTTAATCAGTTCATCTACACATCATCCCAAACCAGCTTGTAAAGTTGCAGGGCAATCGCTCAAACAATTATTGAGATATCTTGCTTACAAGCTGAAAACACGAAAAAAATCTAAGGGCCATAACTCAAGAAAAAAAAATCGGATTTTTTTCAAAAGATGATCAGTTCATCTACTCATCATCCCCGACAAGTCTGTGAAGTTTCGGGGAAAAACCTCAAATAGTTTTTTTAGATATCTTGCTTACAAACTTAAAACGCGAAAAATTTCAAAGGGCCATAACTCAAGAAAAAAATTTCGGATTTTTTTCAAAAGTTAATCAGTTCATCTACTCATCATCCCCAACCAGCATGTAAAGTTTCAGGGCAATAGCTCAAACAGTTTTTGAGATATCTTGCTTACAAGATTTCATAGTATTTTTTGCAAAGGGGCATAACTCAAAAAAGGGGCATAATCCTGACGAGAAAAAAAACACGGGTCAATTATTTTTTCATGAGGAATCCATATATGAAATTTCAAAAACCTAGCACCCATGGTTCTAAAGTTATGCTATGCAGTAAAAAGTGGGACGGACGTAAGGACGGAAGGACGGAAGGACGGAAGGACGGACGGACGAACAGGGCAAAACCAATATGCCCCCACAACTTCTTTGAAGTTGGGGGCATAAAAAAGGAAGCATTGAGTGTCGTCAATGATTCAATAATGTTATGGACAGTCACTTCAGTCTGGTATTGTTTCTTTTAAAAGCACGTAATTTACGTTTAAAATTACCATTTTTCTGGTGCCGTGCGATCTAGTTTTACGCTTTTGACAGTCCAGAAGTGAGAAGATATCAAAGTCGGGCATTTTCGATATATTACCCTCAAGATAAATGTTGTCATTAAAGCCCAATGGAAAAGGTGTTTGTAACAAGTTAATTCATTTAAATTTAGTTTCACGCCGTTTAATAATTTTAAAACTAGCTGTAGAATTCACATCATAATAAATTTTTTCTACTGGCTGTATAGAAATATCTTTTATAGAATGACATGTACGTCTGAAATGACGGTACAACAAAGTGTCAGATTTTTTAGGCTTACTCATTCTAGGTTTTTTAAAACGTGTTTTTAACATGCGATTAGTTTGCCCTACATACTGCATTATACAATTTGCAGCATGTCAGGTTATCACATATATCAAGTCCGTAGACTTACGTGTCAAATCGGACATGTTAACTACAGAAAAACATCTACCGTTTACAGACGAAGAAACGGTAGACGCAGTGCACAAATGTGTACAGCACCTGCCACTCTTAGTATTGCACCTGGAAGTACTAGGATACATTCCGCTTCTTTTGAAAGGATTGTTATATTTCCGAAGAAAGGGCGATTTGATAGGAGATGATCTAACTCTAAGATTATTTTTAAATAAATTGGTACTACCAGCTCCACTTAAATTAACGGAAGCGGCAGAAAACAAATTTATGGACCTCACCAATACCGACGGCAACATAGCACTAAAATTATTAATAGAATGGGGAATCCATAAAGAAGAAGCAGAATGTAGCATTAGGGGAGATATAGTAAGTTTAAATTTATTTGTGATGCTAAGGGGAGATCTTTAAATTTATTTGTGATACTCATGTTAGTTTAAAGGGGGCGATACAATCCAAACTAAAGCGATATTCATACCGGTCAATAAGTTAAACAGTAAACGGAAGAACTGTACATCCTTCAAATAGAAGGCGCTTCAAATAGAAGGCGAGTTTAACAAACGCCCACAAAAAAGGTATGTCTATAATAAGTCCATAGATATCAAACAAGCAATTGTTATACAACGAGATACGAACATCGGTCCAATCAAGACATTCAACAGGTATCAAAAGGATGTCAAATTAAGGAACGATGAAAAGCAATTGTAAAAGCAATCCCTGAGGATTGGAAAAATAAGAGTATTAAATGATCTTTAACAGCCACCACACGGCACAAACAAAACAGCTCTGATATGCAAAATAGAAGTAGAGGCAATGATCAGGAATCGATACAATTAACCCACAGCTCCCATCAGAGACAAAAAGGGAAAGAAACACAAACATGAAGCAACAGACCCCAAGGGAAACACCAACAGCGGAAAGACAAAAGGACAGTTACTTTCCCACAAAATGGCCAAAAGACTATCCAAGATAAAATAATATAAGCGACACAAACACCCAAAGAAAAACCATAACAAAAATTAACCGCGACAGAAGAACCGCCTTGGAAGGGTCAGCGGAAACGAATTTACTAGGGGGGGGGGGGGGGCGGGCTTAAATCGATTTTACGTGGCCACAATCCTCCCCATTACTTCCGTCTCGATTAAGACAAATAATTTGTTCAGTCCGCATGAAGGCCTCCTAAATCATCAGTGCAACATCTCCGTGAACACAAAAATCAAACAACCGTAGAGATTAAACAATGGTGAGGACTCGACAGCAAGAAACAAAAATGCTGGAGAAAAGAAAACCAACAGTTAGACTCCGATGGGCCCGACCAGAGACAGAGCATCAGGTACCAATCGACATAAGCCTTTACGTTGGAACCGTCATAGAATCTGAGGCCTGACCCACCCACATGCAATTAAAGAGGGAAGCAAAGTTATCAACCGTGATTGGGTTAACTACCATGCATGGAGTCTGTCGTATAACATTTATGTTGTACCCAATCTTTTTATATCGAAGAATGATTTTACGAATTGGGTGCTGAAACCATTGCGGTTATAAATTTTTCTAAATTTATATACAAATTTTTCTAAATTTATATACTAAGTCATCATAAAATTCGGGTTCCGATAGACCTTGTTGCAGAAGAGATTTAAGTCAAAATTGTATAGGTGTGTGATGGCCTTCTATGTTCGCACGTCTGAGAATACATTTTTGCTTGTTGCTGCTGAAAACATACTTGCGCTGTGTCCTGCCAAGGCTGCGTGAACCAATAAAAATCCCATGAATAGAGGATTCGGTCCTTCAAACTGCAAAGAATCTGAAATGAAGCAAACTGACAATATAATTCGGTTAGTATGTTGTTATTGTACTGAGTTTAATGTTTTTCAGGATTGAATAAACCTTCGTCAATGTGTTATAAGACATTAATAAGGAACTAAACAAGCTTTGCATTCGCTGAACAATGCAAAATGCATATATTACATAACCATCTATGTGTTTACATTTTGCAAGGGCAGTTTTAAATCTGTTATATCCAAAGTCATAGACTAAAGAACAATATTATAATTCTTTCTAGCAACCAAAAATTTGAACCCGGTCCAGTTATGAATTTCTGTTATATGCTCTCAAAGGGTATATTATAAAGCAAACAAGATTTTTGCATTCTTATGTAAGTAAGCAAGTCAGATTTTGATTCCTGTCCACTTGAGCATTAAACACCTATAATTTATATTTTAAGTTTAATAAGTAGAACAATTTCCATGCTGAACTGCGTTGCCCTGAGCATGAACCAGCTGACTAATATGAGTGTCTAGTTTTATTCACCATATTTGCATTATTTGCTGGCTCCCAGCTTGCACATTGTAAATATTGGAAAAACAGGTATCCAAACCCCCTGGCCTTGAAAGGTCAGGGGGTCTGTTTACCTGTTTTTCCAACACTGATAACCTTCAGACTAGGAACCAGCAGATAATGCAAAAAAGGTGAATCCCTATCAGGAAAAGAAATTAAAGATATAGATGTTGCTTTTGGAAACCAAACTCACTATATAGATAGAAGGCAATATGGATCGATACAATTGACCGACAGCTCCCATCAGAGACATAAAATGGAAAGAAACACAAACATGAAATAACTAGACCCTAATGGAACATCTATTGTGGAAAGCCAAAAGGACAGTTACTTTCCAACAAAATGGCCAATTTGATATCCAAAAAAGTCAAGCGATACACACACTTAACGATAAACTATAACAAAAATAAACCACAACAGAAGAACTGCCTTGGAAAGGTCAGTGAAACAAATTCCACTGGGAGTGGTTAAATCGAATTAAAGTGGCTGCAATCCTTGCCCTTACTTCAGTCGCGATTCAGACAAATAATTTGTTCAGTCCACATGAAGGCCTCCTAACTCATCAGTGCATCATCTCCGAGAAGAGGAAGGAACTATCGAAATGCTGGAGGAAAATAAAACCAACAGTTAAATAGAAGTGGAGGTAATGGTCAGGAATCGATACAATAAACCTACAACTCCCATCAGAGACACCAAAGGGAAAGAAACACAACAATGAAACAACAGACCCTGATGGAAACACCAATAGTGGAAAGCAAAAAGGACAGTTACTTTCCCAAGAAAATGGCCAATAGGCTATCCAAAATAAAATAATATAAGCCACACAAACACCCAAAGACAAACCATAACAAAAGTAAACAGCGACAGAAGTACCGCCTTGGAACGGTCAGCGGAAACGAATTCCACTTATGTGTGTGTTTGTGGGGGGAGGGGGGGGGGCTTAAATCGATTTCATGCGGCCACAATCCTCGTCATTATTTCCGTGGCCATTAAGACAAACACTATGTTCAGTCCGCATGAAGGCCTCCTAACTCATCAGTACAACATCTCTGTGAACACAAAAATCAAACAATAACAGAGATGAAACAACGGTGAGGACTCGACAGCAAGAAACCACTGAAATGCTGGAGCAAAAGAAAAGACTGTTTAAAATAAACACAAACATACATGAGCAGTATTCTACATTTTTAAAAACTAAAATACACACAATCATCTCAAAGAAAATCACAGGAAAGGCTTACTTCCTTCAAGACAGTCCATAGCAACTGATAAGGTAAGTATTTTGTTATAATTGAAGGATAGTTTTCGTTAATTATCCATATATGTTTTGGGTATTCATTAGAACCGCCTCGGCGCGGCAATTTTAATGAATTTCCACAACATAGATTTCTATTGAGAACTGACAAAAATTATCCTTCAATCATCACAAAATACCAATCTTATGTTGACAGCTTGGGTAATCTGAAAATGACCTTAAGTACCATAATGTTTACAAAATGAATACCCCTCTAAACCCCACTTTTTATAGTTTGTCTGATTTGAGGTTTGATGTCCCCGTCAACACTGTACAGGTAGTTTTGGAGACGTTGCTTCCAATTTTTGGGGGACTTTTACCCGACATTGAGATGAAATGACATCTCAAGCCCTGTCGCCCAATGAAACCAATAGGGTTCATAATCATTGATGGTCCGACTCGCACCGCTTTGCCTCGGCAGGCTTAGATCCTCTAAGTGGTTTACCAGCACTTGTGTGCGGTGGTTTTCAGCTCTGCGTGGACGCATAATGCAACCCAAGTATTTCTTCAATCCCCAATGGGCGGGCTGCAAATTTTATAAAGAGAAAAAAATGAGGTTTACAGGGGTATACATTATTTTGCTTATTTCTGCACCAAGACAGAGGTAGTTCTAACGAGCATCCATAACCTATGTTTGGATTATTAATTAGCAAAATATCACAAATTTTCATCGGAAAAGATGCCATTTTGGAGAAATGAATGAAAGTACTATGTCACACGGGTGTGCTATCGTAATGTCTAGGATTAGTTCAAAACAGCATCAGCAAACGAGCCTTTGGTGTTTGAATCATTGAAGTTTGACCGTATAAATTTATTTCGTACCCATTGCTCGCCGAATATTTTCATAATCTGTTGTAAGATGCTGCAGAACCTCAGATGCAGCACCAACCGTGACGACGGCAATATTTTCATGGAGCTGTAGCATAGATTTATTAGATTCAACACCTGCAAAGAAACATATCCAATTTAGAGCATTTATTTGACTATGTTATCCTTGGGAAACAAGAAATACACCATTAAACTGAAAGTATGAAGTTTACACGTTTTTTTTTCTGGTCTAGACTCGCTAGTTGCAGCCAATTAGGCCTCATCAGTGACCATTATTTTTTTTCAAAATACACGATAAAATCAATGATCCCATACGACTAGAATGTGTGATCTTCACTAGAGCAGGGAAACTATTTACGGCCACACTAATTCCCTTAACGCATTGAATAAAAATATGTGAAAGAATGAATTCTTTTTTAAATCGCACCAAAAATGACATTTTCTGATTTTTTTCTTTTGCCGCTCATAATAAAAAGCCAATTTTCTTGTGATGGGGTACTATTACATTATTTGTCTTACTCCGTTCCATTGCAGATATATACTCAATAGGTCAATTGAAATGCCTCTGAATACTTATTTGTTTACATTTTCAGTACAGTAGCCTTGCAATAACCAATATCGATTAGGCGACTCCATGTCTTTGGATGCTCGGACTTGCCAGAACCTCATTATTGTCTCGGAATCAATGCCTTTTCTGTATCCTTGCCCATAAAAGATACTTACAATATGACATACATTTGGGCATTACCCCGATGCATACCGTTTATGAATTCCATCAAGAACTGTCCGATCTCAACCATCGAGCCGTCATTTATAGCACCAGATGTTTCAACAATGATCACTGTACACATGCCCTCAGACTTCTGGTTAGGATTGTTCTTTGCTGAAATAAACAATAGAACTACTTGATAAGTATCATGTCATCATGAAAACACGCGTATATAGTTTTGACCCCCTTGAACCCCACTTTTATATAGTAAAACTGGGGTTTCCGGGGGTATACCTTATTTTTCTTATTTTTGCTCTAAAATATAGATTGTGGGTTCTAACGAGTGCCCACAAACTATCTTTTGAGCAGAAATAAGAACAAGAGGGCCCAGAGGGCCCTGGTTCGCTCACCTGATCCAATGTATAACAAGAGGGCCCCAGGCAGGGTCATCTTTGGCCCCAGGGCTATAATTTGAACAATCTTGGTAGAGGTCCACAAGATGAAGCTTCATATTGAATATGAAAGACCTGGGCTTTGTGGTTTCAAAGAACAAGATTTTAAAGGTTTACCCTGCATATAGAAGTCTATGTAAAACAAGATTTTCCCTATATAAGTCTATGTAAAACCAAAGGGCCCCGGAGCGGGGGCATTTTTGGCCCCAGGGCTATAATTTGAACAATCTTGGTAGAGGTCCACTAGCTGAAGCTTCATAACAAATATAAAAGACCTAAGCCTTGTGTTTCAGAGAAGATGATTTTTAAAGATTTTCCCTATATAAGTCTATGTAAAACCAAAGGGCCACATGGCGGGGGCATTTTTGGTCTCAGCGCTATAATTTGAACAATCTTTATAGAGGTCCACTAGCTGAAGCTTCATAACAAATATCGAAGACCTAAGCCTTGTGGTTTCAGAGAAGAAGATTTTTCAAGATTTTCCCTATATAAGTCTATGTAAAACCAAAGGGCCCCGGCGTGGGGGCATTTTTGGCCCCAGGGCTATAATTTGAACAATCTTGGTAGGGGTTCACTAGATGAAGCTTCATACCAAATATCAAAGACCTGGGCCTTGCGGTTTCAGAGAAGAAGATTTTTAAAGATTTTCCCTATATAAGCCCATGTAAAACCAAAGGGCCCCCGTGCGGGGGCATTTTTTGCCCCAGCACTATAATTTGAACAATCTTGGTAGGGGTCCACTAGATGAAGCTTCATACCAAATATCAAAGACCTGGGCCTTGCGGTTTCAGAGAAGAAGATTTTTAAAGATTTTCCCTATATAAGCCCATGTAAAACCAAAGGACCCCAGTGCAGGGGCATTTTTGGCCCCAGCACTATAATTTGAACAATCTTGGTAGGGGTCCACTAGATGAAGCTTCATACCAAATATCAAAGACCTGGGCCTTGCGGTTTCAGAGAAGAAGATTTTTAAAGATTTTCCCTATATAAGCCCATGTAAAACCAAAGGGCCCCGGTGCGGGGGCATTTTTGGCCCCAGCACTATAATTTGAACAATCTTGTTAGGGGTCCACTAGATGAAGCTTCATACCAAATATCAAAGACCTGGGCCTTGCGGTTTCAGAGAAGAAGATTTTTAAAGATTTTCCCTATATAAGCCCATGTAAAACCAAAGGGCTCCCGTGCGGGGGCATTTTAGCTCCAGCACTATAATTTGAACAATCTTGGTAGGGGTCCACTAGATGAAGCTTCATACCAAATATCAAAGACCTGGGCCTTGCGGTTTCAGAGAAGAAGATTTTTAAAGATTTTCCCTATATAAGCCCATGTAAAACCAAAGGACCCCAGTGCAGGGGCATTTTTGGCCCCAGCACTATAATTTGAACAATCTTGGTAGGGGTCCACTAGATGAAGCTTCATACCAAATATCAAAGACCTGGGCCTTGCGGTTTCAGAGAAGAAGATTTTTAAAGATTTTCCCTATATAAGCCCATGTAAAACCAAAGGGCCCCGGTGCGGGGGCATTTTTGGCCCCAGCACTATAATTTGAACAATCTTGTTAGGGGTCCACTAGATGAAGCTTCATACCAAATATCAAAGACCTGGGCCTTGCGGTTTCAGAGAAGAAGATTTTTAAAGATTTTCCCTATATAAGCCCATGTAAAACCAAAGGACTCCCGTGCGGGGGCATTTTTAGCTCCAGCACTATAATTTGAACAATCTTGGTAGGGGTCCACTAGATGAAGCTTCATACCAAATATCAAAGACCTGGGCCTTGCGGTTTCAGAGAAGAAGATTTTTAAAGATTTTCCCTATATAAGCCCATGTAAAACCAAAGGACCCCAGTGCAGGGGCATTTTTGGCCCCAGCACTATAATTTGAACAATCTTGGTAGGGGTCCACTAGATGAAGCTTCATACCAAATATCAAAGACCTGGGCCTTGCGGTTTCAGAGAAGAAGATTTTTAAAGATTTTCCCTATATAAGCCCATGTAAAACCAAAGGGCCCCGGTGCGGGGGCATTTTTGGCCCCAGCACTATAATTTGAACAATCTTGTTAGGGGTCCACTAGATGAAGCTTCATACCAAATATCAAAGACCTGGGCCTTGCGGTTTCAGAGAAGAAGATTTTTAAAGATTTTCCCTATATAAGCCCATGTAAAACCAAAGGGCCCCGGTGCGGGGGCATTTTTGGCCCCAGCACTATAATTTGAACAATCTTGTTAGGGGTCCACTAGATGAAGCTTCATACCAAATATCAAAGACCTGGGCCTTGCGGTTTCAGAGAAGAAGATTTTTAAAGATTTTCCCTATATAAGCCCATGTAAAACCAAAGGGCCCCCGTGCGGGGGCATTTTTAGCTCCAGCACTATAATTTGAACAATCTTGGTAGGGGTCCACTAGATGAAGCTTCATACCAAATATCAAAGACCTGGGCCTTGCGGTTTCAGAGAAGAAGATTTTTAAAGATTTTCCCTATATAAGCCCATATAAAACCAAAGGGCCCCGGTGCGGGGGCAATTTTGGCCCCAGCACTATAATTTGAACAATCTTGGTAGGGGTCCACTAGATAAAGCTTCATACCAAATATCAAAGACCTGGGCCTTGCGGTTTCAGAGAAGAAGATTTTTTAAGTTTTCGGTGAAAAAAAAATCTATTTTTGGCTACAGTGACCTATATGTGCAACGGACCGGAACCATTTGAACAACTTTGAAAGGGGACCATCTAAGGATCATTCCTTTGAAGTTTGGTCAAAATCCGATCAGTGGTTTAGGAGGAGATGTCGTTTGAAGAAAAGTTTACGGACGCACGCACGGACGCACGCACGGACGCACGACGGACGACGGACAAAAAGTGATCCCAAAAGCTCACCTTGTCACTACGTGACAGGTGAGCTAAAAATATCATAATTTTCATCATAAAATTTTCATATTTTCGGCGATAAAGGTCTCAATGTATTTGTATAAGCGTGTTCGCGTAATGCAATAATTCTGTGCAATTAACACCCTTGAAAACCCCAATTTATACAAGGGAAATTGGGGTTTGGAAGGATACACATTATTTTTCTTATTCATTATGCAAACACGCCTATAAAAATACATTGCCACCTTTATCGCCGAAAAAAATGAAACTTTTATTATGAAAAAAATGTGATATTTTTCTTATTTCTGCTCCAAATATAGATTGTGGGCACTCGTTAGAACCGCCTCACTAACGAGTACCCACAATCTATATTTTAGAGCAGACATAAGGAGAATAAGGTATACCCCCTGCAACCCCAGTTTTACTATATAAAAGTGGGGTTCAAGGGGGTCAAAATTATAAAGGCGTGTTTTCGTGGTGTCTGCTCCTTGAAATAGGTTATTGGTACTCGTTAGAATTGAGCACTCGCAACCTACATGCATATTTGCACATATTCATCAGAAAATTGAAAGATTTATTACAAACATTTTTCTAGTTTGTAGTCTTTTTACATGTTCCCAGACAAAAGGGGCCTTCACGTGTTCTCAGCAAATTTTCAAATCAGCATTTACCCAACCTTAGAACGAATACAACCGTCCTTCCCTGGCTGCAATAAAATTAAATGAGTCAAGATACTTCAGGAACTGTTCGAACCAGAACGCAAAGCCCATCCCAAACATCAAAGGAAAAGATTGACAAGCTCATCTTAACAAACAAAAGAATCACAGGTGACAAGCCGAGTAAGCGGCTCTTTTCAAGTTACCTTTACTGAGAGAACAAAGCACAAAGCGAATTGTCTGATCTAAGCAGACCATTCACACTCTTTTCCTGGAATACAAGCAAATATACATGTATAATTGTTTTTTTTGTACGGTAGACATCTGATCGGTTGAACTTCACTGACTCGGACACAGTTGGGGCCATAAGTATTTGTTTCAGGCAGGTGTAGTTTGAACCATGTGTTATAGTTTGTCTTTGAGTGTGTGTATCGCGTGTATTTTTTTCTTTTGGATAGCAAGTGGGAAAGTAACTGTCCTTCTGGCTTTCCGCTATTGATGTTTCCATTAGGGTCTAGTTGTTTCATGTTTGTGTTTCTTTCCCTTCGGTGTCTCTGATGGTACCTGTGGGTTAATTGTATTGATTCCTGATCATTGCCGTCGCTTCTTTTTTGCATATCAGGTTTGCTTTGTTTGAGTCCTGTGACAGCTGTATAAGGTCTTCCCGAACATGCATTTAATGCTCTTATCTTTCCAATCCACAGGGACTGCAATTACTTTTTATTTATGGATTGTCTTTGACTGTGTGTCTCGCGTGTAGTTTTTCTTTTGGATAGCCAACTGGCCATTTTGTGGGAAAGTAACTGTCCTTTTGGTTTTCCATTAGGGTCTAGTTGTTTCATGTTTGAGTTTCTTTTCTTTTGGTGTCTCTGATGGGAGCTGTGGGTTAATAATTTCGACTCCTTATCATTGCCTTCACTTCTATTTTAATCATAACACCATGACAGGAAGTATGCTGGGAAAAATGTTGGAATATCATAAGATTTCTATAAAAGAATAGTACATTGTGTGTACTCATTAGAATCGAAGTGATTCTAATGACTACACAAAACATACATTTCCTTGCTAGAATAAGAAAGAAAACTCCGTAACTGGTCAGTAAATAATTGCGTCTGATACGCGCTATGGAAAGAATTCAGAATCAGAATCGGAATTGTTACTGGTGACACTTCAAATGGCATTCATACACCAGGACTGAGGGACTGAAGAACCAGTTCAAATCAGCCCTGGTAATTAAGGTGTAACAATACCAAATTTAGTGACACAGAGGCCTTTCTGATATTTAATCATTATCAGTGTGTCTAAACCCCAAAGTTTTGAAACCGAAACGGATGATGGATAAGACCCGGCAAACACAGCACATCCCCATCCGAGCACACACCGACCGACGTAGCTCATGAGACATGTCGGCTGGAGGGAAGAGAGGCCCGATCCAGATAGGCGTCCCCCACCGAGCCAACATCAGCAAACATGACCCACGCTCCACGGAAGTCCCGGGCATCAGGAAGGAGATGTCCAAAGTAGCGAGACTTGCAATATTTAAAATAAAACAAAACGTGGCAACCAAATCCGCTTAGATACATGTCTCACCTGACAAGTCAGTCTTAGTTTTAGAAAAGTTAGAATTTTATACTGCAAAAATTAAAGATATAATATAGTTATTTGAATCAGTACTTGAGTGCTGACGTCAACACCGTAGTATCAACCTCAGCACTAAGGAACTGATACTGAGCTGATGATACCCTCGGGGACGAAGAATCATCCACTGGTAACTGAGCCATCAGTGTCCGAGCCATTGAAGTTCTACTGAAAATATTCACACCACCTCCTGTTAGGGAGACTTGGTAGATATTGTTGTGACTGCACCGTCTTTTTATTTGGGTATTTAAAGATTAGCTCCTTTATTTCAGGCCAAAGGTCACCCAGTGAAAACACCCTGAGTGTCCACTGCAGAACTTGGCAGACCTAGAATTTTTTGTAGTCTGCGTTGATCTCCTGTAGCTCTTCTTTTTTGTGACATTGATTGTCAGGATAACATGCCTTCGTAACGTAATTCTATCCACCATGTTGTCAGATAAACACGTCTGAAATTATTATATGTTATATATTCTGTTTTATATTTCAAACATACATTGTATGTGCTCGTTAGAACCGCCCCACTGTCGCGATTCTAACAAGTGGCCCCAATATATATATGGACAAAATATAATTCTAACACAGCGCGCCTATATAGGCAATGGAAAATAACTGTGTTTAATTCTGCAACAAATCACAGCTCGGAAGAGCGTGACGTGTGACGTCATTAAATCTGCAAATTTATGACGTCACTAGTCGATTTCCATGACGTTCGACGGTGTAACGTCATATTCTTGCATCGAAAACGTTAGAAAAGGGTATAAATGCATGTGTTTCAGTCGATAATTTTAGCGGGATTTCTTCTAGCAATGGCGAAAAGTTGTGAGATTTTGAAGGAAACAACAGCATTATTGCCGATTTTCAGCCTGTTAGAATCGAAATAGATCAGCTCTAGTTTGTGATTTGTTGAATAATAAATCAGTTTGTCGGTCAGTTGTAAGTAGACAAATCACGCGCGCTACGCGCTCGTGATTTGTCTACTTTACAACTGACCTCCAAACTGTGATTTATTACTCAACAAATCACAGTTAGAGCTGATCTATTTCTTAAATAAAACAACACGCTCCTAGGTTTTCATATTAAGGATCAGAGATGTGCTTTAATTACAGCCTGATATATTTGGAAAAAGTATCAACAATTTAGTAGTACAGACAGGCCCCTTCTTTTACATATGGCGGTCATCTTGAATGTCACGGCCCGCACAAACAATCACGAAAACACGCCTATATAATTCTGACCCTCTTGAACCCCACTTTTATATAGTAAAACTGGGTGTTTACAGGGGTAGACCTTACTTTTAGTATTTCTGCTCTAAAATATAGATTGTGGGTACTCGTAAGAACCGCCTCGATGAGGCGGTTCTAACGAGAATCCACAATCTATAATTTGAGATGATATAAGAAAAATATCACAATTTTTTTATCTAAAAAATTCGAGTTTTCGGAGGTAAACTTTACAATGTATTTATATAGGCGTGTTTTCGTAATACCTCTGCAACTGTGTCACGGCATTTTTTTATAAACTACAGACTGATAGAAATATATTTTGGCATATAACATTGCTTGTTGTCTTTTTATGACCACCCTACATTTCAGCCTTGAAAGTTGATCTATTATTAAACTCACATTTCTCCACATAAAAAGGGGTACATAACGACGTTCATTATTCGGATTTTAAGGTGATGTGGGATTTTCCAGTAAGCATTTTATTCTTTACAAATAACATAGATGAATAACCAACATTGCAGTATATCCTACCCAGGGTAAAGACAACATTATATTGCACAAGAATGTTAGCCAAGTGACTAACCTTTAAACGTCTCGTACGCCAGAACTTGCTGTATAAATTCTCCACTGCTCGGATCGATATGTGTCGGATCAGTATCTGAAAAACATTGTAATAGATTTCATCATTATTACTAGTGGTCCCCATCTTTCAAGTCATTACGAGGTATGGAGCACAATTTCATGCACACCAGAAAAGGAAATCATGGACTTAACCCTGGGATAGAAATTCTTATCCTGCCTGGGTTATCCTACCCAAGGACCTAAAAATCGAAAATCTGTCCCCGGCATCACTCGGCAGGCATGGTAATGTCGGAAAGTGAGCATCAGGACGGATTTTTCAATCCACCCCACATCCATTTAAGATTATCATAGTCTTGTGTCCTGAGCTTGGATCTCGGTGATTTAAAACAAGTCTTAAAAATATTTATTCTTATACAGCGCTCCTATATAGGCAATGGAAAGGAACGGTGTTTTATTATGTAACAAATCACGGAACGGTAGGCGTGCCGAGTGACGTCATTAAAGCTGCCAATTTATGAAGTCACTCGTAGATTCCTTGACGTTGGACGGTGTAACCTCATTTTCTCACACCAAAATCGTTACAAAAGGACATAAATGCACATATTACAGTCAATAACTTTTGCGGGATTTCTTAAAACAACAGCGAAAGAATTTGAAGGAACTAACAACATATTTACCGATAGTTGCGTGCTAGAATCGAGCCCGTGATTTGTTGAGTAATTAATCGCAGTTTGTCGGTCAATTGTAAGTATAGACCGATGAATGTTTACTGAACACTACGTCATACGGACCATTCCATCGGAAACCGTTATGTAGGGGTTACCAACTTTTATCTCCCTTATTATACAAAATCTTTGATGTATATTATTCTGATACGACTGCGTTGTACCAATACGATGTGGCGGTATTGGTTAGATACATAAGCTTTAACAACCTAGTTATCCAAAGGTCACAGGTTCGAATCTCAAATTTTGAAACATTTTTGTTTTTCGTACTTTTTTTCCTTTAATACAGTTTTATGCAGTCTGTGGCAAGAAATGTTCAAGCCTGATCTTTTGGAACTTTGCAAACGAATAAACCACGGGCACACAGTTCTGCGGCTTTCACCATACCATTCTGATCTGAATGCCAAACTTTGACGATGATATAGGGGAAATTCGAAAGATTATATTGGCCAATCAAATATTCAGCTTCGCATGCCAGATATCAAGGCTCTGATCGAAGAAGGCATTGGAAGCATTGTTGAAAAAGAATGGTCTGCTTGCTTAACGCATGTCGAAAAGGCTGAACAGGACTATTGTTTTGTTTGATTTGAGGTTTAACGGCCCCGTCAACACTGTATTGGTCATTTTGGAGACGTTGCTTCCAGTTTTGTGGGACGTTTACCCGGCATTGAGATGAAATGACATCTCAAGCCCTGCCACCCAATGAAACCAATAGGGTTTATAAGCATGGACGGGCCGACTCGCACCGCTTTGCCTGGGCAGGCTTAGATCCTCTAAGCGGTTTACCAGTACTCGTGTGCGGTCGGTTTCAGCTCTGCGTAGAACCATCGTGCAGCCCATCTATTTCTTCAAGCCCAAATGGGCGGGGGCTGAACAGGACTATTGAAAAGTGATATCGCTGTTGAGGCTGAAACGGAGCGAACAGTTAACCACATGGCCTCTGACAGTGTCGTTAGAGATGATAGCGACGAAGGTACAGAGACTGCTTCTGAAGGTGATGAATCTAACGAGACTGCCGAAGAATCAAAACTGTTTTTGTTATGCAATTTCGAAATATGAAATTATGAAATTCAAGTTAATGTGAATCGCTGGAGTTTGAAAATAATGTATTACATACTAATATTAAAAGAAAACGAAGAAGAAAAAAAAAAGAAAAAAGAAATCTTAGAATAAAAAAAAAACAAATATTTTATAATAAAAACATCAAAACTATATGTAGAGTTGTAGCAAGGCTCAAAATATATGTACGAGATAATAATACAGAAAAAAAAGAAAAACAAAGTTTTAAAATAATTACGTCGTGGTTGTGTCTCTTCCACCCCTCGCCCTCACCACACCGAGGACTTTAATGCTGTAACCACTCGGCTATTTGTTAATCACGACCATTATTGCGTATAGTAATCTTACATTCAAAACGATGCCTCCCATCAAATTATTACGTAAGGTATTTGCTTTTAGGTTTTCAGCTTTTCTGGACAATTTTTGGCGTATTTTTATTTTCTATCCTTTATAATTCAAACAATAAGTTCTATTGTTGCGCATGAGAATGAGTTTCAGCTTTTATTTTAGAAGTTTGCCTTTACTGACGACATTGACATCCCTAGATAACGGTATCAGATGGACCGACCCGTGTGACGTAATGTTCAGTAAACATTCATCGACCTGTAGACAAATCACGCGCGCTAATTAACAATAACACGATAACAAGTCCGTGAAACGAAGTCCCCACTAAACCCCACCTTATATAGAGAAAACTGGGGTTTACTGGGGTATACATTATCAGCTTCATTTTTGCTCAAAAACATAGATTGTGGGTACACGTTAGGACCGCCTCATTGAGGCGGTTCTAACGAGCACCCACAATCTATGCTGAAAGCAGAAATAATTAAGATCTTATCATTTTTACCTAATATTTATCATTTTCTGACACCATGTGGGACGCCATTATTTCTTACGGACATGTTTTCCTAATGCGATGTCTGATCCCCATATTATGAGTACCAAGTCCATAATGAGTACTAATCCTTTAGTTATCAAGCAATGAAATAAGAAATTTTGAAACTTTCTCAAAACTTAACTATTGTAATATCTTTCCCCTTATTTAGAACCAGAGAAAATTCTAGAAACGTGTAGAAAGAAATTGGCTCATACGCTAGAAATAATGTGGATCTAGAAAGCTCTGGGCCCAGCTGTTCAGAGACTCATTAGCTTAACGAGCTCGTTAGTGGTGATATTGTTAACTGTTCCAGCAAGTATAATATCTAAAATGTTGCTATTTTTGCTGAGGAAATGTGAGCAGCTTAACATTTTTTTCTGCATAAATATTAGCAAGTTTGCCATATTTAGTGATCAAAGTTTTAAAGATTTGTTGACTTATGACATTGTCAGTTTTGAACAACTGGTCTCGGAGTATTTTCTTAATCTCTTTGTTTTCTGTTTGTTTGAATCGAGGTTTAATGTCCCCGTCAACACTATTTATGTCATTTTGGAGACGTTGCTTACAATTTTGTGGGATTTTTACCCGACAATTTAGATGAAACGACATCCCAAGCCCTGTCGCCCAATGAAAACAAAAATCTATATGCAGTGGACGGTCTGACTCACACTTGGCAGGCTTAGTCCTTCTAAGCGGTTTACCAGTTATCATGTGTGGCCAGTTTCAGCTCTGCGCGGATGCACCATGCAGCCCACCTATTTCTCCTCTTTCTTGTTTACAAACTATTATCATTTGCTGATGCATATTTAAGATTTGTCTTTTCACAAAGGAGCTTGTTGTATATAACACTGTTCAGATGGCTTCCTGACATTGTACAGTAGAACTTCGATGGCTCGAACACCGGTGGCTCGTATACCATGGCTGAGTCGAACCCGTTCTTGAGTCCCCAGGGAAATTCTCTACATAAGAAATAGAGAGGGTAAGATTTATGATATTTTCGTGTTTTATCTTGCAAATGTATGCTGTGTGTATTCATTAGAATCGCCTCGATAAGACGATTCTAATGAGTACACACTACATACATTTTTCAATACAGAACACCGAAAGATGTCCTAAAGTATCTCGTTATGCCTCCTGGCAGAAGCCCTCAGTGGCTCGAACTAGCCCTGTCTCGAACAGTTTTTAATGGTCCCAAAGGTGTTCGAGCCATTGAAGTTCGACTGTATATTCATACAATGTTGTTCACTCTGTATGTTGCAGTCAAGACTCATTGCCGACCTGGTACTCTTCCACTGGGATCCATTTATTATCCATTACGCAAACACGCCTATACAAATATATTGCCACCTTTATTGCCGAAAAAAAATTGAAAATTTTATGATTAAAAATTGTGATTTTTTCTTATTTCTGCCCAAAATATAGATTGTGGGTACACGTTAGAACCGCCTCATCGAGGCGGTTCTAACGAGTACCCACAATCTATATTTTAGAGCATAAATCGAGGCGGTTCAAACGTGTACCTACAATCTATATTTTGGGCAGAAATAAGAAAATAATGTATACCCCCGGAAATCCCAGTTTTACTATATAAAAGTGGGGTTCAGGGGGGTCAAAATTATATAGGCGTGTTTTCATGATGGTTTTTGTTGTCATGAATCTGCATTGCAAGTAAGGACGAGGGTTGAATATTGGTAAACTCCGTAACTGAACACCCTCACCCACCCACTTTGCAGTCTTATATGAGTTGCATTGTTATGGTAATTGCGAACAACAAAGTTAAGATCAGCCTGCACATCCGCGCTGTCAGATAAGCACCTTTGTGTTCGCTGCTACGGCAGGACAATACCTCTATATCTAAAATTTCAAGACTGCTTTTGTTTGTTTGAATTGACGTTTAATGTCCCCGCCAATTTTGGAGACGCTGCTTCCAATTTCGTTGGACTTTTACCCGACACTTAGATGAAATGTTATCTCAAACCCTGCCACCCAATGAAACCAATAGGCTTATATGCATAGGGTGGTCTGCCTGACAGCACTTTACCTGGACAGGCTTAGTCCTTCTTAGTGGTTTACCAGTACTCGTGTGTGGTCAATTTCAGCTCTGCGTGGAAGCACCATGCAGCCCAATCTATTTCGCCAAGCCCCGATGGGCAGGGCTGTCAAGACTGCTTTTAGTCTGTGCAGTTCATCACGAAAACACACTTATATAATTCTGACCCACTTGACACCGCTTTTATATAGTAAAACTGGGGTTTACATTATTTTTCTTATTTCTCTCTAAAAATAGATCGTGGCACCTCGTTAGAACCGCTTCATTGAGGCGGCTCCAACGGGTACCCACAATCTATATTTTGAGCAGAAATAAGAAAAAATATAACATTTTTCGGCGGTAAATTTTACAATGCTCGTATTTGTATAGACATATGTTCGTAATGTGATGGGACAGGGTTGTGTCTTACTTGGTCAAGGTTTCTTTGCAGTTTCTTTATATGTTGGTTGGTTTTGTGCTGTTGGTGTATTTCGGTCAACTGTATATCAAGCGCAGTAGCTTTTCAGTGCTGACGTCCACGTGACTATCACTGCCAAATAACCGTTATTTATAGAACAATAGCCCCATTAATCTTATCGCTGTGAGGTCAGCGTGTTGTATAATAGGGTTATCTACAGACTCTTGACTGGTATCATCTGTTGGGTTGGCAAACAGTGTAGCTCCAGATCAGACGCCGCAGAACGCGGCGTCTGATCAGGTTCCACACTGTGTGCTTACAGTACAGGACTTTAAGGGCAGATCAGGGTCTACACAGATGCTTGTAGTACAGGAATGTAAGGGTTAAACGAGATTTTAACAGTCTATGCTACCGTTCAGGATCTTATTACACTCAGACCAATGTAATAAGTGCATTGATTCTATGTGTGCCTCTTCCCTTCTTCCGGCGGTTGGATATGGCTATGTTCTTCGGTGGGGACTTTTTATATGTAACATTTTCTTTCTATTTTTCAAACTGAGAGGAAAATAGGCATTAAGACAAGAATGTCCTTCTTGCAGAGGCCTCATTGCCTCATTTCTTCATAACGAAAATGAATATAAAATGAATACTAAGCTCACATGCGTGATTCTCTCTATGTATTGAATTAATGCTTACCTCCAGTTGCTCCTGCTATTGCATGACCTTGACCTTGACTTTGACCTTGATTCTGATTCGGTTGCTGTCCCTGGAACATTTGCATTCCGCCTCCCCTGCCTGCATTTTACAACACAGAAACAATTTCAGTCGTCGGAGTAGTGAATGCACTGAGGGAGTGGTGCGGGGGGTGGGGGGGGGGGGTCAACTCTTTCTTCCCAATAGTGGGGCGTCTACTGTTAAGAGGAATGGATACACTTGAGGAAAAGACACTCTTTCAAAAATCTTTGTGCCTCTCCTCTAGCATAATGAGTTCGATTCCCGACTGCTCCAGATTTTCGAATGAGTCTTTAACCCGAGGTTTTGTCTCTTTATCACCTTGGTTGTTGGTGTGACGTTAAACTCAAACATGCACACGCCTCGAAGCAAAAGAGGGTCTTCTCATAAAGGAAATTATTCGCTCCAGAGGAGCGAATTCTCTCCTTTAAGAGTAGACCCCTTTTCCAGAGAGAACCAGTATTAGGTAAAGCAAATCGGAAATCCAACGAGTTAACTTCCTTGCCTCAAATAGCAATGAAAAATATACCAAATATATGCGACAAGTACTATTTTCTCATGTGGTGGTTCAATAAAATCCGAGGACCAGTTGGGCTCATATCACTCGATATCTGCACGATACACTTTCTCGGATGTCTACGGATTTTACCGTAAGGTCCCGTTGTATCTGATGTTTGTTTGTTAGTTTGATTTGAAGTTTAACTTAACGTCCCCGTCAACACTGTAAAGGTCATTTTGGAGACGTTGCTTTCAATTATGTGGGACTTTTACCTGATATTGAGATGAAATGATATCCCAAGCCCTGCCGCCCAATGAAACCAAATAGGTCATAAGCATGGACTCGCACCGCTTTGCCTGGACAGGCTTAGATCCTCTAAGCAATTTACCAGTACTCGTTTGCGGTCGGTTTCGGCTCTGCGTGGAAGCATAATGCACCCCATCTATTTCTTCAAGCCCCGATTGGCGGGGACCGCTTAAAAACTGGTGATGACGCAAACTTATATAGCTGGTAACTGCACTGATATTTGTCCATCGTTGCGGGTTCGAAGGTCATTCGCAAGCTCACGGCTTTCGATATCCCAATATTGGACAATATTCATCAATAACATATATTATGCACGGATGGACCACTGGAATGGCAATCAGATGTGCTGCTTATGATGGTTTGTAACGCAGCAGAATACAGAATCCCTTAACCAATTATCCTGCTGAATAAATCAATTTAGCCATACCAATGTCTGACTAAATGCCACATAGGGAACAATCCTCGTAGTTTCACAAAATATCCGATATCAATTTGCGACAGTCGCCGCAGACTTACCTGTAAACATCCCCACCAAAATTATATAGAAATTAATAGGAAAGCCGTATTAAATTGATTAAATTACAATTTTAGAAGAATGCGAAAAAAAATATAAGTTATTTTTCAAAAAGTTCTGTTATTAATGAGGAATTAGATATAAAATTTGTAAAAATAAATTAACGACTTAGTTCTTCCATTTTACTTTGAAGAGTGGAAGTCGTATTCCTATTCATCTTATATATCTTTTGGCAAAATGCTCCTGAACCTACATTCCAATGCTAATTTAAAACTTATTACTTTCTCATTTATTTTTTATAAGTCATGACTAGGAAGAAATTTTCTCAAAGTTTGCAATGATATATACAATTTTATACTCAATTAAAAACATAGTTCTTCCATTTTGATTTGAAAATAAGTAAGTCAGCTTTTCGGCACCTGCATTTTCTCTCGTGAAAATGGCTAAGTCCACGAGCGCCAGCAGGACAAGCTAGTCATGGGTAGAAATTTACTTTAGCGCAGTCTCATAATGTTTATTTATTTATTTATTTATTTATTTATTTATTTATTTGTAGATTTATCAATTAATTAATTAATTTATTCCATCTGTAGGAAGAACTCGGGATCTGCATGATAATATGTGACGAAAAGCTGTAAAACTTAGGAAAGAAAGAAATGAATGAATGAATGAATGAATGAATGAATGCGTGATTTTCTTTAATTCTTGGTAATGCATGGTATCATGTCTTAAATATAAAATAAGATCGAATGACTGACTGTGAGACAGACAGGGACACAGACGAACGGAAAGAAGAAAGGACCGATGAAAGAAGACTCTAAGTTATATATAACGGCTGAATATAATACGTAGAAAAACTACAATTGGCTACCATTATGTAGAATTTAAATTAAAAGGCATTGAGAAAAAATTATAATTAGATGTTTGGCGTGATAATTAGGAGCGTGATAGCCCAGTGGTTAGTACTCTTGCCTCTGATGCTAGAGGGCCCCGGCTCGATCCCCGGAAGCGTGGGTTATTTCGGTGTCCGAACACGCTCCATTGGCATCATTTGCAGGAATGAATGCCAAAAAGTGCGCCGTCCTTCGGATCGGGACGTTAACTGGATGCCCCGTGTGCCATCTCTTGTGCAGGTTAACCCATTCAGTACCAGAAACCCCTAAAGGTGTACCTTGGCAAACAGTGCAGGCCCAGATCAGACGCCACAGAATGCGGCGTCTGATCAGAGCCTACACTGTTTGCAAAAATTTAAGCCATTTCCCGAATCAATTTTGAAGAAAACACAACCTGACACCCCTAAATTTCGAAATGGACTCCTGCCATATATAAGGTGGGAGATTCCATTTGGTACAAAAGGGGTTAACGACCCCTACCGTAATTACATGATGACTGTGTAGGCTTCAATCCTGCAAACCTGGTGTGTACCCAGTAAACACAAAACGTTATCGTAACGTTTTTTATAGGTTTCAAAATGGTTACGCAGAACGTGACGTTTTGTAAACGTTTTGCTAACGTTTTTTTTTCTGTGTCGAACTGCGATGACTGTTTTTGGCAATCAGATAAAAATACTTCCCTTCTACAAAACCTAGAGCTTATTCCGTAACCTGTCAAATACGTTTCGAAGAAGTTATAAAAAGGTTACAGAAAAAAAATTTTTTTTTTTTACTAACGTTGTTAAAACGTTCTATAAATGTTGCAGAATGTTTTGATATATATGTGCACCTTCTTTCCGCCAATATTCTTGGAACAAAGAACAAAGAAAATCGAACGCCTCACCGAATTAGTGTTTTTCCGGCTCATTTTGCTCCAGGTAACATTGATGTGATGATTTAATTGCATGACATTGTGGTTCTTATTTTATTTGCACCGGATAATAATATAATGTAACTGTAATGCGCGATTGTTTGAATTTTGAAACTTTGAAACTTTGAAACTTTTTATTTATATATCCCAGGTTTACATAGAGTAAACAACATGAGAAAACAATGCATGCAAATAATATCGATACATGGCATAATAGGTAACAGAACAAAAATACTGGAGGTCCACATGCAAAACAGAAACAGAAACCTCAGTAATCTCTTAACAGTAATATTGCTAAAGTCGGTCAATCTTGGGGTGCCACTGTCGTTCACCCAGTAGACACAGGTGTACAATATTCAACCAATTTTCCCCTTCAAGAATGCCGGTGTGTTAACTGCGTGTGTGCTTGCATGTGTGTGTGTGTGTGTGTGTGTGTGTGTGTGTGTGTGTGTGTGCATGTGTACGTGTGCGGTTTCCAAGTACGCTTATTAGACTCTAGTCGGTTTAATGCTTTTGTCAGATTCTAACAAGGGAGTCATATATAACAGCCAACCAGATAAAGCGGTTCATTCTCCCGTGTCTTGCACGTGCAGGTTGTGTGTACCTGTTTATAAATGTGGATTTATAAAGCGGATTTATATTTGACTTGGATGAAAAAAAAAAAAAAAAGGATTGCATGATGTTGGGATTTACATAAAATGGTAAGTACATGATGAAGATTGTATGATGTTAGGCTTTACATAAAATGGTGAGTACATGATGAAGATTGTATGATGTTAGGCTTTACATAAAATGGTAAGTACATGATGAAGATTGTATGATGTTAGGCTTTACATAAAATGGTAAGTACATGATGAAGATTGTATGATGTTAGGCTTTACATAAAATGGTAAGTACATGATGAAGATTGTATGATGTTAGGCTTTACATAAAATGGTAAGTACATGATGAAGATGCCCATAGGGGCTTGAAGAAATATATGGGCTGCATGATGCTTCCACGCAGAGCCGAATCCAGCCCGCGCACCAGCACCGGCAAACCGCCTGGAGGTTCCAAGCCTGTCCAGAAACCGCGGCGCGAGGCGAACCGTCCATGCTAATAACCCCTATGGGTTCCACTGGGCGACAGGGCTTGAGATGTCATTTCATCTCAGTGTCGGGTAAAAGCCCCACAAAATTGGAAGCAACGTCTCCGAAATGACCATTACAGTGTTGATGGGGACGTTAAACCTCAAATCAAACAAAACCTGATGTAGATTGTATGATGTTGGGATTTACATAAAATGGTAAGTACATGTTTTTTTGTGTGTGTTTTTTGTGTGTGTATGTGTTTTTTTTTTTTTTTTTTTTTTTTTGAATAACTCTACAAAAACACAAGGCTGGCTTTAGCTGAGGTTCAGCATAAATAGACGTTGTCGTCAAGCAGACAGCGCTGACCCAGGCCGGAATCCTCATTTCGTGGCATTTCGTGGCTGTCACATGTTTTCGCGGCTAATGAAGTAAACATTCATCTGTTGCATGACAATATTCGTGAATCACAAAAGTTATCTCCCTTTTCGGTTTACTGAAGGTGACAACAAGTTTACTCACTGCATTTGATTAATTTTATGACCAAATTTCTGTTATTTATTCAAAAGTAATTGATCAAAGTGTTTCGTTTGAAACAAACGTTGTGAAAACGTTCTTGAAACGTTCAATCTACATCGGCGCGCGCATTTGTTGAACATTTTCAAATATCAAAAACCGTATTTTCTGACATAAATTTGTAGAAGTTATCTCATTACTACTCATAAAACAAAGTATGTGGGTGCTCGTTCTAACGAGTACCCACAACATAATTAAGTCTTCGAACAAAAATAAGAAAAACAATGAATTCCCCAGTAAACCCCAGTTTTCTTTATATAAAACAGGGTCTCCAGGGACGTTCATTACACGGACTTGGTAATGTGATGGACAGGGCTTCAGATGAAAAAAGTCATATGGACCGTTATACACTGTTAAAGCATATATATGCTATGTGGTTTACAGTTGTCGATTTTACTGAACACCCATATCAATTTTATATGAAATAACTACTTCTGCTTGCCTGTAATCCATCACGAAAACACGCCTATATGATTTTGACCCTCTTCAACCCCATTTTTATACAGTGGAACTGGGGTTAACAGGGGTATACATTATTTTTATTATTTTCACTCAAAACGTAGATTGTGGATACTCATTAGAATCGAGGCGGTTCTAACGAGTACCCACAACCTATGTTATGAGCAGAAATATGAAAAATAAATGAATTTTTATCTGATAATTTTAAATTTTTGGTGGTAAAGTTTTCAAAATGTTTGAAAAAGCATGTTTTAGTTATGTCAGTTATCTTGTTTATCTCTGTTTTAATCAGTATATATAACATGGATAACATATTTTGACATACAGTGGAATGTGCAATTTCAACAGATAACTTTACAATTCCGAGTAAAAGTCCCACAAAATTGGAAGCAACCTCTCCAAAATGACCGTTACAGTGTGGACGGGGACGTTAAACCTCAAATCAATGAAACAAACAAAAACTTTACTGTTTACAACACCATGTCAAATACACTATAGAAAAGTAAGCCCACCTAAGACTCGCCTACCACATCTTGACTTCAAGAGCAAGTTATTGAAAGTAACCACTCGATGACTTCGAAGACAAAAAAAACACATAATTTTATAGTCCTAAAGAAACATATTAAGACAAAAGCTTTCTAAATAATTTTTACGGGTTTATTTATCAGGTTGAATTAAACCTTCCATATGAACGTTACTTAAACGTTCCCAAAAACGTTTTAAGAACTTCTTTTATAAACGTTTTTTAAAATGTATATTTACTGCTTGGAATAACATTTTTAAACGTTTTTAACGTTTTATGAACGTTTTTCAGACGTTTTTCAAAAACGTCCTTCCGACGTAAAAAAACTGTCCATATAAACGTTTTTGAAACGTTTTTTTTAAACGTTTTTGAAACGTTTTAAAAACGTTTCTTTGTTAGCTGGGTATGTAATGTACACCTGCGAGTGATGGTCAAATGTGACCGATTGCAGTTTTGGTAGAAAGAAAGAAAAAGAAAGAAAGACAGTTTTATTGCAATCATTTTTAGTAGAACTTTGTTTGCCGCTTTGCCCGGCGGGCGGACTTATCACATGAAGAACATCATTAATTGACATATTGGCTCATTAACAATTTGTTGACCCAAAGTTGCAGACATGAATTCACAAACTTTAACATAATGAAAACACACCTATACAAACACATTGTAAATTTTACCGCCGAAAAAAGGAAAAATTTAAGATGAAAAATTGTGATATTTTTCTAATTTTCAAAATATAAATTGTGCGTACATGAGTACCCACAATCTATATTTTAGAGTAAGATTAAGAAAAATAAGGTTACCCCTATAAACCACAGTTTTACTATAAAAAGTGTGTTTAAAAAGGGGTACTTATTTTTTCTCATTTCTTCTCTAAACTAGAACAGATTGTGGGTATTCGTTACAACCAGTTCTAACGAGTACACACAGTCTACATTTTGAGCAGAAATAAGAAAATAACCAAATTTATCATCCTAAACTTTTCTCTTTTTTTTTTCGGTTTAATCTGCAAAAGAAATTTCAGACTTTTGGGAGAAAGAAAAGGCTAAACAATCAAAACTGAAAAAAGAAAGAAAAGGCTGAAAATCAAAACTGAATTTTTTTTTCAATGTTTGGAAAGTTAAAACGATTTTTTTTCTTTGTCAAACGTTTCACAAAAATATGTAGTATAAGCAACCAGTGTAGACCTTGATCAGACACCAATTTCTGTGGTGCATTATATCGTTTACACTGCTTGCGAATGCCTCCCAAAAGGGACGCTTGGCATATATGGGTCAAAACCTGTTAGTTAAATAGCTTACAGCAAATAAGATAGTAGGCGACTCAGTCATAAAATATCACTAATAGGGATAACATACCTATGTTAGATTATAGACCATTTTTCAGGATTTTCCTGATGGTAATTTGGGACGTTTTCCTAATTATTTTCAAAAAGTATACTGTGGGCACTCGTAATCCACCAAAAACGATTTTTTTTTTCAGATAAAAATCGTGATATTTTTCATATTTGTGATCAAAATATGCATTATGGGTAAGCGTTAGAACTGCCTCGGCAAGGCAGTTCTAACGAGTACCCACAATCTGTTTTGAAGCAGAAATAAGAAAAATAATGTATACCCTGTAAACCCCAGTTTTTCTACATCATTATGGTCAAAATTATATAGGCATGATTGCGTGATGTGTGCCCATTTTAACCCTGATCCTGCAGAACACGACAGCCCCAACATTTACAAACAGTGCATGTCCCGATTAATCTGATCAGGATCTACACTGTTTACTAGTAAACATATTCGATCGGTTTTAGCTCTGCAAGCACGCATGTCTGGACAGGCTTAGACCCTCTAAGCGGTTTACCGGTACTTGTGTGCGGTTGGTTTCAGCTCTGCATGGAAGACTCATGCAGCCCATCTATTTCTTCAAGTCCTGATGGGCGGGGCCCAATAGTGCTGTGATTCTTCTCTAAAATGCTAAAGGAAAACGTGCAGACACAGACTAGACAATATAGCAGTCCGATCAAAGTCTACACGAATGATGAAAATACTAGGTGGTTGAATCGGCCGCTGATGATTGTTTGAATATTGAGATAATAATAACTATCATATAATAATTCATAATTGCTCTTCTTAACTTCTGACCTGAGCTTATGACACTTTTTCATGTTCGACTCATCTGAGCATGAAATTAATAGTGTTTATAAATGCTAAAGTTTTGTATGGGCTGAAGTTGTCTATCGTCCCATTACGAAAACACCCCTATTCATATATTATTGATATTTTTCAACTTTTTTGATAAAAGATTGATATTTTTCACACATCTACTTAAAACATAGATTGTGGGAACTCGTTAGAACTGCTTCATTGAGGCAGTTCCAATGAGTACTATACCCGTAATCTTTGTGTGTGTGTGTGTCGTGGGGGTGGGGGGGTGCGCAGAATAAGAAAACTAATGTATACCCCTGTAAACCCAAGTTTTACTAACAAAAAGTGGGGTTTAATGGGGTCAAAACTACAAAGGGGTGTTTTCGTAATGCTAAATAATGTTGAAATGTTGAAATTGTTGGTATCTTAACATTTAGTAGCGGGATAAATTACAAGCCCAGTTGAGTAATGCAAAAATACGTTTCAATATCACGACCCACGATTTGGGTAAATGCATGTATTTTGCGCCCTGAAATGAAGTTTGTCACTAAATTAAACCATAGGGGCTTGAATCATGAAAAAAAAAAATGAAAAAAAAAATGGTACTATATTAGAGACAAGTCTCTAATATAGTACCAAAAAAAAATATATTTTTTTTTCATTTTTTTTATGAATCAAGCCCCTATGATTAAACCGAAGGCAAGGCACCCCTGAACATTAACGAAGAAATAATCAGTTGTTGATTATAGGATTATATCCTACGCTGGACAGGTAGGAGATAGAGAGAATCCGATAACTGCGAAAGCGACTCTAAGGGAAATAACCTCATTTTTTTGCCAGCGGCTTATTGTGGCTTAATGCATATTTGTCTCCCATACTTATCTGACGAAGATTGTTCCAGATGAATCAAATTACTTGATATAATGCATTCGTTCAATTCACAAACTGCATGACAAACAGAGTAGATCCTGATCAGATGGCTTCTTCAGAAGCCATCTGATCTGGATCTACACTGTTTACAAAGGTAAGAGTTGTCCCGTCGTGACCTTAGCTGTTGATGGTACAGAAAACTGTCGTGTTCATCAGGATAAGGGCTGATAATCGTTACAGGTAGAGCGTCCAATATCAACGGATTACTTCGGTCTTTATCATTGATATGCATTGCAATTTGTCGAAAATTATCCATCTGTTTTATGCGATATAAAGTAAGTTCTAAGACATGTAGCTTAACAGAAATATAGAATTTTGTCAGAACCAGATTTTTTTTCACTGGTGAGACTTCAAATTGACTTTCATTCACCAGGACCTGTGATATGGGAAATTAATTTCTAGCTGTCATCAAAGAGGTAAGCTACAGTATCCTCTGCAACATTAGCTGAGGAATATTGTTAAATCTGGAAGGGCATTCCAATCTCTGATAGTCCGAGGGAAGAAGGATTGATACAACGCATTATGAAGTAATGAAGTAACTTTTTCATTTTGATTCTTTTTTACTTCATTTTGCGTTAACCGTCATAGTCGACGCGAAATGAAGTAAAAATGTAGTTGAAAATTATTTCATTTTGCGTTAATATGCTTCATATCACCGCAAAAGGAAGTAATGTTAGAAGAATAAGGAACCCGACGGCTTGGAAAGAAATATTGGATAATGCCAGTGAGCTAAAAACTGAATATCTTTACCGGCGGTATTTGGGTGTCATGCCTGATGTTTTCCGTTAGCTGTGCATTAAGTCAGTACATGATCGTGCAGTGCAGACAGCGGTAGAGGGGGCATATTGGTTTGGGCCTGTCTGTGGGCCGGTCTGACGAGAGTCTTCAAATTTAGGAGGCCTTAGGAGGTAGTTGTGTTGAGAAAACAAAGGTTGATTTACGCCTTTAATTGCATATGATAAAGGCAGATTTTCTCATCATCACGAAAACACGCCTATATAATTCTGACCCCCTTAAACTCCAGTTTTATATAGCAAAACTGGGATTTACAGGGGTAAACCTTATTTTCCTTTTTTCTGCTCTAAAATATAGATTGTGGGTACTCGATAGAACCGCCTCGGTTTTGTTGTTTGTTTGTTTGATTTTAGGTTTAACGTCCCCGTCAGCAGTGTAAAGGTAATTTTGGAGACGTTACTTCCAATGACAGCTCAAGCTCAAGCCCTGTCGCCCAATGAAACCAATAGGGTTTATAAGCATGGACGGTCCGACTCGCACCGTTTTGCCTGGGCAGGCTTTGATCTTCTAAGCGGCCAAGTTTACCAGTACTCGTGTGCGGGTCGGTTTCAGCTCTGCGTGGAAGCATCATGCAGCCCATCTATTTCTTCAAGCCCCGATAGGCGGGAGCCTGAACAGACTGGATGTATAGAGAGGCTGATCAGCTCCATACTGCTCGCGAAAGTTTTTTCATTACGAAAACATGCCTATTCAAACATATTGAAACTTTTACAACCACTAAAAATGAAAATTTTCAGATTATTTTTGATATTTTTCATATTTCTGCTCAAAAAATAGATTGTGTGAACTCGTTAGAACCGCCTCGCCGAGGCGGTTCTAACGAGTACCCACAATCTATTTTTTGAGCAGAAATAAGAAAAATAATGTATACCCTTGTAAACCCCAGTTTTACTGTATAAAAGTGGGATTCAAGGGGTCAAAATTATATAGGTGTTTTCGTGATGTGATTTTTTATCAGGCTTAGTATCAATTCATATTTGGTTCGAGCCTCGCTCGGGTAACATGTGAGACGCCAAGTTCTGCAACGGAAGGTCAGGTGGTTTTTCTCCGGGTTCTTCGGTTTTCGCCCACCTCTGATTAACGATCGGCTGGATATGAGTGAAATAATCTTGAAAGGGCCGCAAAAACCCAAACCAAAAAAAAAATCAATTCATATTTAAATTTTATAAATACCTGCAGCATTTTGTGTCTGTAAAAGCTCCATGAGATTGCTTAAGCCTGTCCCTCCGGATCCGCGACCTACACCTAGAGTATTTTGACCCCTCCCAGCTCCAAGGTCCCTCTGTATATCGGCAGACCTAGACATTCCAGGCAATACCCCTCCTGCAATTTGTTGCTGCAGTCTCGACCCGCCTTGTCTTCCTCCAAATGAATTTCCGAGACGACCACCAAGAGTCATGTCAGCCCGCCTCCTCCGGCTTCCTCCTAGTGGATGCTGCTGAAATATGTCATTCTCGTTCTGCTCGTCAATGGGTTGCGCCTCGGGAATCCCTTGCTCTTTACCCCATTCTTTTGCGTCCTGGAACCACTGTTGGATCTCTGGATTATGAGCAGTCGTTTCATTCGTCCGGTTCTCCAGATCGGCTGCTTCAAGTAACTCAGGCCTGTTTACATTATCGATGTCTTCCACTTCACCTGCTTTACTTTGACCGGCAGCATGTGTTTCGTCAGTGGCATTACCAGTCTGGGCTACATTATTTTCAGAGCATCTTCTTGTATTTGAAGCGGTGTTTTTCCTACGGCGCACATTTTTATTGCGTTTAGCCGAATGGTGCTCATTTGTATTGGTTGTCGCGGCATTCCCATCTACCTCTGCATGATTGCTCGATTCTGCATAGCTTAAAGCACTAACATTGCCAGACAATTGTGCACTGTGACCTTGATTTCCGTATCTGTCACCGAAATTTGAATCTTTGCTGTCTCCTATATATTCTGTGTAGGCTTCAACGCTAGAAAACGGCTCCCTATTTATAACCTGAGTTTCCGGCAAGTTACGTTCTGCTGTTGTGGGCCTTTCTGTTCGAACTGGGAAATTCGCTTGTCTGGGTCTATCTGAGTAAGAGACCGGGCTTTCAGATATACCGCTTATATTCCTGTTTATTGGTCCAAAAGGTTCATCATGACCGCGTGTTACAACATTCAGATTATTCGTCTTCATTCGATCTTCTTCAATAACTCGTCTAATTTTCTGCTCTGCTGTTTTCCAGTCATTAAATATGTGTTCAGATTTAAGCTTTGCTAAAAGCTGATCAATTTCATCATCGCCATTTTGTGATTCTTGAAGATTGCCCGTGTCATTCATTTCCGCACGGAGCCCATTAAGTTTATCTGTTTCTATTGCTCTTGCCTCGTGTCCAGGCTCTGTGTTGTTTTGTTTCACAGTCTCAGCAGGTTGTCCTGTTTGCAGTTTTGATATATTGTATCCACGTCTCCCCGGCCTATTTGTTTCATCGCTGACTGGTTCCTGTTGACAGTTTAAGCCAGCATTCATATGCCAGTCAGGATTAGAATGAGTGTTGTTAGTAACTTTTGCAACGGTTTCTCTTGGACTTTGGCTAACGCTGCCCGCGGTCGGATTAAGCACCGACTGAATATTTTGGGGTCCAAAGCCACCTCCACTCTGTCTTGCACTCAACAATGCCTGGAAATTAGGTTTCCTCTGTTCAACTGTAAAATACAAGTACATGTACACCTACATGTATATAAATGTGGCAAAGATATCATCCTCGGCTTTAGGAAGGCTTTGTTTTGTGCAAATGTAAAGAAAGTGGGGGATACTGACCGAGATAGTCTTATTAAATGGCCAAACATTGTTCCTTTCTTGGGTAAACTCTTTTCCTTGGGCGCATCGTTAGCGAGCTTCTTAGTGGTCAAATTGTTAACTGTTCTATAAGTACAACATCTAATACTATTTCTTAATCTATTTCTTAAACAATGACCTCTGTTCGCTACACAGACAGATTATACTCAAAACGGTTGTCGTTCAATAGGGCTTACCACAAAAATCCTAAAACTTCGGACAACTTGAGGACTTGCTGCAATTCTCCTAAAATTTTTAAACATTTTTTCTTGAACCAACAAGTAGTCTAAAAGGTGCAGACAGAATGACAAATAGTGTAGACCCTGATCTGAAGGAGCAGTCTGATCTGGGTCTGCGCTGTTTGCTTAGGCCTGTCTGTCCCAATACTTAGGATCCATAGGGTATCTGGAAATCACCATCCTTGGTACTAAATAACCTAGCCAGTGTTTTATTTTTTATTTTGTTTTTTGTTTGTTTGTTTGATTTGAGGTTTAATGCCCCCTTCAACACTGTAAAGGTCATTTTGAAGACGTTGCTTCCAATTGTGTGGGCATTTTACCCGACATTGAGATGAAATGACATCTCATGCCCTGCTCACTTTTTTCCAATTTGATTAATTTAAATTTCACATTTCTTTCATTTTGTTATAAATTAACTCATTTTTACCCCAGCTCATCGGGGCTTGAAGAAATATATGGGCTGCATGATGCTTCCACGCAAAGCTGAAATCGACCCGCACATGACTACTGGTAAAAAGCTTAACGGGGTCTAAGCCTGCCCAGGCAAAGCGGTGCGAGTCGGCCCGTCCATGCTTATAAAACCTATTGGTTTCGTTGAGCGACAGGGCTTGAGATGTCATTTCATCTCAAGGTCGGGTAAAAGTCCCACCAAATTGGAAGCAACGTCTCCAAAATGACCTTCACGGTGTTGACGGGGACGTTAAACCTCAATCAAACAAACAAATTAACTCAATCAAAGTAAATCGTAGATAAAAAGCTGCAAGCATTCCAAACTTTGTAATTTTTGAGATATTAACGCATATGAAGTCCAAAAACAGTACCCAAGAGACGATGTGTCAAAATGTACAGAACATATGGACCCCGTCAAGCGATTTTGGTACTTATCGCCTATGCGAGCAGCGAAGGTTCAGGCGAGCCTGCGCATCCGCGCAGTCTCGCCAGAACCTTCGCTGCTCGCTCATACAAGCAGTGAACCAATAGGAACCTTCAGACAGAAAGCCATATCCCTGGCCCCTCTGAATGGCTGGGCATGCGCAGTTACAATTTGTCATGACGGAATGCTCGAAGACACAAATTCGCTTGTCGGGGCTCATATAGTAAAATGCAGATGCGCTCGTACAAACAGCTGTTTTAACCCTTATATGGTTCCAAACATAAGGGGAATGGATACGCCTTCAGGGGTGGCAACTCCTGCAAAAGTATTTTTGTCTCCCATGTCAATATGGGTCAACTCTTAAAGGACCTAAGGTGTAACTATACCAAATTTAGTGACACAGAGGCCTTTCTGATATTTAATCTTCATCAGTGTGTCTAAACCCCGAAGTTTTGAAACCTAAACGGATGATGGACAAGGCACGGCAAACACATCCCCCTCCGAGCACACACCGACCGACGTAGCTCATGAGACATGTCAGCTGGAGGCATCAGGCAAGAGACGCCCGATCCAGATAGGCGTCCCCCACCGAGCCAACATCAGCAAACATGGCCCACGCTCCACGGAAGTCCCGGGCATCAGGAAGGAGATGTCCAAAGTAGCGAGACATGCTCGTAGGGAGCAATTTTTTTTCTTAAAGTGTAGACCCCTCTTTTCAGTACGCCAGGGCTTATAGGAAAGCAAACAGGAAGTCCCGAAAGTTGTCTCCCTTTGAAAAAATGGCGGAAAATCTGCCAGGTAATCCCATTCCCCTTAGCAATACTGAAGATCTTTGCTGCTGTTGTCCATGCGGTTATCACTGACCCATAAAGTTAGTGTACGCAACAGTCCTCACATCCCTCCTTAAACCACACGCCTACAGGTGTACATATTATATTTCCTATTTTTTCTCAGAAACTTAGTTTGTGGGTACTCATTAGAACCTATCTATGTTTTGAGCAGAAAAATGAACTGGTCGCCCAGTGGGCAAAGATCGCTCACATGAGAACTAGCACAGGCCTTTTAAAAGGTTCAAGCTTGTAAAAATGGTTGTCTTGGACAGATGAAATCAGCTGTTGGTTTGGCTCATAATCTGCAAGTTTGATGAAGATCCGTCAAAAACATGAAGTAGCTATGATCCAGACAAAGTTTTCCCCTTTATATGTCTATGGGAGACTAAAGGGTAAGTTATTGGAGACTAAAGCGCAAGTAACTCTCATGAGAATTATCCGATCTGCCCCAAATTTGAACTTGTCCAAGACTTTATCGCTTTCCTCACTTCCTACACCGGTCCCCGTCCATCGGGGCTTGAAGAAATATATGGGCTGCATGATGCATCCACGCAGTGCTGAATCTGTCCCACACACGAGTACTGGTAAGCCGCTTAGCGGATCTAAGCCTGCCCAGGCAAAGCGGTGTGAGTGTCGGACCGCCCATGCTTATAAACCCTATTGGTTTCATTGGGCGACAGGGCTTGAGATGTCATCTCATCTCAATGTGGGGTAAAAGTCCCACAAAATTGGAAGCAACGTCTCCAAAATGACCTTTACAGTGCTGACGGGGACGTTAAACCTCAAATCAAACAAACACTTCCTGCACAATAATTTCCCCACTATATGTCTATTGGAGTCGAAAGGGCAAGTAACTCTCATAGTCCGGGCTGCCCCCAAATGCAAATTGTCCTGGATTTAATGACTGTCCTCAATACTGCAAGTCTGAAAAAGAGTCCATCAAAAATGAAATCGCTATCAACGGGACAACATGAGGCCCTCAAGCGGAGGTATCTCTCATGCCAATAGTCGAAACTGGACCAAAATTGAATTTGTCTGAGATTTAAGGGGATCGGGAACACCTGGCAGATTTTTCCGCCATTTTTCTAAGGTAGAGAACTTTCGGGACTTCCTGTTTGCTTTTCTATAAGCCAAGTCCCATTGAAAAAGGGGTCTACTCTTAAACGAAAGAATTTGCTCCTCAGGAGCAAATTCTTTCCTTTAAGAGTTGACCCCTATTGACATGGGAGACAAAAATACTTTTTCAAGAGTTGCCTCCCCTGATGGTGTACCCATTCCCCTTAATGCATATCCTTGTTCAACGGCAAATATGGAGTAAGGCCACTGTCTATCTGACAGCATTTTCCCCATTGTAAGTTTATATGAGACTAAAGGGCAAGTAACTGACAGGAAGATAGCCCGACCTGTCTCAAATTCGAACTTGTCCAAGACTTTATAGCTGTCCCCATTGCCTAACTGTCGCCCGGATAACATTTCCTCCATTGTAAGACTGGACACTAAAGGACAAGTAATTCTCACGAGAATAATCCGACCTGCCCCAAAATCGAACTCATCCGAAAGATTGTATCAAAACTGCGTCAAAATCTATCGGACAACATTTCCTCCGGAGGCTAAACAGGACAAGTAACTCTTGCAAGAATAATCCAATCTTGTTTGTTTTGTTTGATTTGAGGTTTAACGTCCCCGCAAACACTGTAAAGGTCAGTTTGGAGACGTCGCTTCCAATTTTGTGGGACTTTTACCCGACACTGAGATGAAATGACATCTCAAGCCCTGCCGCCGAATGAAACCAATAGGGTTTATAAGCATGGACGGTCCGACTAGCACTGCTTTGCCTGGGCAGGCTTAGATCCTCTTAGCGGTTTACCAGTACTCGTGTGTGGGTCGGTTTCAGCTCTACGTGGAAGCATCATGCAGCCCATCTATTTCTTCAAGCCCCGATGGCGGTGGCCGAATGATAATAATCCAATCTTACCCAAATTCCAACTTGTCTACGATTTTATTGTTGTCCTAACTGCCAACAAGTTTCACGATGAACCGAAAAGAAAGAAAGTCGCTTTCACCGAGCAGCTCATTTTCAGAATGCCAGCAATTGCAGGCATTTTAAAATTCATAAGCACGATGGACAATAATCTATACTTATCTGAGATGGAAAAATCTGTTCAGCATGAAAAAGTCAACAGGACCCCATGCTGGGTCAGGCATCTTAACCCTTAACTAAGACGCCCGAAAGACTGCATCTGAAAATGTCGTCTGATTATGTCATCTGCCGCTTCTTCTTGCAAACTTTTCAAAAATATTTGTCCATACAGACAAACGTTGTTTGTAACAATGAACCTAACCAGTAGACAACAAAGCAGACAATAGTTGTTGTGATTTGCGTGTTAAGGGTAAATTATATTTACCGGAGGCTAAGGTTATTTAACCTTCTGCACACTCTAGGCTCATTCAGCAGACGACAAATTGTTGATATTATTTTCCATGCAAATTGTCTCCATAGACAATTTGCATGGGATGTCAAATCCTGTTTTCTGGGAAAATTAGGGAAACTGAATCCTGTTTTCTGCGTAAAAATAACCAGCATGCACAGCGTTAAAAAAGCGCAATGAAAGCTAATTATGCTGACTAATTCTGAACCATATGCTTGACAGGGACACTAACAAATAGGACGCCACAGAATGCGGCGTCTGATATCGGTCGACACTGTTTGCTTTAGGAACATGCGATAAAACATGCGACAAACAAAACAAACTGCACCGTAGCAGACCTTAAAACTGAGTTTCAAACAAACTTACCCATACGACCTTGACCGCTCGGGGGTTGACTCTGAGGTGGGATATTCCTAAGGCCATGACCTGGAGATACGAAATTAATTTGACTTCGACCATGAGCAAGGGAATTACTGCGGACCTGGTCTTGCCGACTGTATATTATGTTTTCATGTTCGGTGTCTTCAAAGTCATTAAACTGGAAGTCTGTAAATAAGAAAAAATACATAATTGATTAAGCCAATGAGAAAGCGTTGAAGTTAGCATTGCACGTGCATTTGAAGAACTTACGGGGAACGGGACCACCTAGCAGATTTTTCCGCCATTTTTCAAAGGGGGACAACTTTCGCGACTTCCTGTTCGCTTTTCTATAAGACCTATCCCACTGAAAAAGGGGTCTACACTTGAAGGAAAGAATTTGCTCCTCAGGAGCAAATTCTTTCCTTTTAGAGTTGGCCCCTGTTGGTATGGAAGACGACAATACTTTTGCAGGAGTTGCCTCTCCTGAAGGTGTAACCATTCCCCTTAATCTGAGAAGCTACGGACACTGGTTGATTGTGTAACTAAATTTACCTCTTTGGTTAGAGCTAGGGACTAACTTCCCACATCATAGGTCCTGGTGTATGAATGTCATTTAACGTGTCACCAGTAACAATTCTGATTCTGATTCTGACTGGTCAATCTCTTTGTGTCTTTATAACCCTAAGGAATGTTCGTGAAGTTGGCTGCCAGTTGCCAGTTGCCAGTTGCCTATTCAATCGGCAACTGGCAAATGGCATCTAACTTCACAGTCTGGCTGCCAATTCGCTAATTCTATTGAATTGGCAACTGGCAACTGGTAGCCAGCTGCCAATTCGATTTGAGAGGGTTTAAGAGTATAAAAACTGAATAGGCAACTGGCAAACTGCAACCAGTTGCCAATTCGACAATCCTAGTGAATTGGCAACTGGCAACTGGTAGCCAGCTGCCAATTCGATTTGATACGGTTTTAGAGTATAAGAAATGAATAGGCAACTGGCAAACGGCAACCAAATGCCAATTCGCTAATCCTATTGAATTGGCAACTGGCAGCCAGCTGCCAATTCGCTAATTCTATTGAATTGGCAACTGGCAACTGGCAGCCAGCTGCCAATTCGATTTGAGTCGATTTTAGAGCATAAGAACTGAATAGGCAACTGGCAACCGGCAGCCAGCTGCCAATTCGCTAATTCTATTGAATTGGCAACTGGCAACTGGCAGCCAGCTGCCAATTCGATTTGAGACAGTTTAAGAGTACAACAACTGAATAGGCAACTGGCAAACGGCAACCAGTTGCCAATTCGACAATCCTTGTGAATTGGCAACTGGCAACTGGCAGCCAGCTGCCAATTCGATTTGAGATGGTTTTAGAGTATACGAACTGAATAGGCAACTGGCAACGGCAGCAAGATGCCTATTCGCTATTTCTATTGAATTGGCAACTGGCAACTGGCAGCCAGCTGCCAATTCGATTTGAGAGGGTTTAAGAGTATAAAAACTGAATAGGCAACTGGCAAACGGTTGCCAATTCGACAGTCCTAGTGAATTGGCAACTGGCAACTGTCAGCCAGCTGCCAATTCGACTTGAGACGGTTTTTGAGTATAAGAAATGAATAGGCAACTGGCAAACGGCAACCAGGTGCCAATTCGCAAATTCTAGTGAATTGGCAACTGGCAACCGGCAACCAGCTGCCAATTCGCTTATTCTATTGAATTGACCACTGGCAACTGCCAGCCAGCTGCCAATTAGATTTGAGACAGTTTAAGAGTACATCAACTGAATGGGCAACTGGCAAACGGCAACCAGTTGCCAATTCGACAATCCTAGTGAATTGGCAACTGGCAACTGGCAGCCAGCTGCCAATTCGATTTGGGATGGTTTTAGAGTATACGAACTGAATAGGCAACTGGCAAACGGCAACCAGATGCCAATTCGCTAATTCTATTGAATTGGCAACTGGCAACTGGCAGCCAGCTGCCAATTCGATTTGAGAGGGTTTTAGAGTATAAAAACTGAATAGGCAACTGGCAAACGGCAACCAGTTGCCAATTCGACAATCCTAGTGAATTGGCAACTGACAACTGGCAGGCAGCTGCCAGTTCGATTTGAGACGGTTTTTAGAGCCTAAGAACTGAAAAGGCAACTGGCAACCGGCAGCCAGCTGCCAATTAGCTAATTCTATTGAATTGGCAACTGGCAACTGGCAGCCAGCTGCCAATTCGATTTGAGACAGTTTAAGAGTACAACAACAGAATAGGCAACGGGCAAACGGCAACCAGTTGCCAATTCGACAATCCTAGTGAATTGGCAACTGGCAGCCAGCTGCCAATTCGATTTGAGATGGTTTTAGAGTATACGAACTGAATAGGCAACTGGCAAACGGCAACCAGATGCCAGTTCGCTAATTCTATTGAATTGGCAACTGGTAACTGGCAGCCAGCTGCCAATTCGATTTGAGAGTGTTTAAGAGTATAAAAACTGAATAGGCCACTGGCAAACGGCAACCAGTTGCCAATTCGACAATCCTAGTGAATTGGCAACTGGCAACTGGTAGCCAGCTGCCAATTCGATTTGGGATGGTTTTAGAGTATACGAACTGAATAGGCAACTGGTAAACGGCAACCAGATGCCAATTCGCTAATTCTATTGAATTGGCAACTGGCAACTGGCAGCCAGCTGCCAATTCGATTTGAGAGGGTTTTAGAGTATAAAAACTGAATAGGCAACTGGCAAACGGCAACCAGTTGCCAATTCGACAATCCTAGTGAATTGGCAACTGGCAACTGGCAGCCACCTGCCAATTCGATTTGAGACGGTTTTAGAGCATAAGAACTGAATAGGCAACTGGCAACCGGCAGCCAGCTGCCAATTCGCTAATTCTATTGAATTGGCAACTGGCAACTGGCAGCCAGCTGCCAATTCGATTTGAGACAGTTTAAGAGTACAACAACAGAATAGGCAACGGGCAAACGGCAACCAGTTGCCAATTCGACAATCCTAGTGAATTGGCAACTGGCAACTGGCAGCCAGCCTCCAATTCGATTTGAGATGGTTTTAGAGTATACGAACTGAATAGGCAACTGGCAAACGGCAACCAGATGCCAATTCGCTAATTCTATTGAATTGGCAACTGGCAACTGGCAGCCAGCTGCCAATTCGATTTGAGAGTGTTTAAGAGTATAAAAACTGAATTGGCCACTGGCAAACGGCAACCAGTTGCCAATTCGACAATCCTAGTGAATTGGCAACTGGCAACTGGCAGCCAGCTGCCAATTCGATTTGAGATGGTTTTAGAGTATAAGAAATGAATAGGCAACTGGCAAACGGCAACCAGATGCCAATTCGATAAATCTATTGAACTGGCAACCGGCAGCCAGCTGCAAATTCGATTTGAGAGGGTTTTAGAGTATAAAAACTGAATAGGCAACTGGCAAACGGCAACCAGGTGCCAACTCGACAATCCTAGTGAATTGGCAACTGGCAACTGGCAGGCAGCTGCCAGTTCGATTTGAGACGGTTTTTAGAGCCTAAGAACTGAAAAGGCAACTGGCAACCGGCAGCCAGCTGCCAATTAGCTAATTCTATTGAATTGGCAACTGGCAACTTGCAGCCAGCTGCCAATTCGATTTGAGACAGTTTAAGAGTACAACAACAGAATAGGCAACTGGCAAACGGCAACCAGTTGCCAATTCGAAAATCCTAGTGAATTGGCAACTGGCAGCCAGCTGCCAATTCGATTTGAGATGGTTTTAGAGTATACGAACTGAATAGGCAACTGGCAAACGGCAACCAGATGCCAGTTCGCTAATTCTATTGAATTGGCAACTGGCAACTTGCAGCCAGCTGCCAATTCGATTTGAGAGTGTTTAAGAGTATAAAAACTGAATAGGCCACTGGCAAACGGCAACCAGTTGCCAATTCGACAATCCTAGTGAATTGGCAACTGGCAACTGGTAGCCAGCTGCCAATTCGATTTGGGATGGTTTTAGAGTATACGAACTGAATAGGCAACTGGTAAACGGCAACCAGATGCCAATTCGCTAATTCTATTGAATTGGCAACTGGCAACTGGCAGCCAGCTGCCAATTCGATTTGAGAGGGTTTTAGAGTATAAAAACTGAATAGGCAACTGGCAAACGGCAACCAGTTGCCAATTCGACAATCCTAGTGAATTGGCAACTGGCAACTGGCAGCCACCTGCCAATTCGATTTGAGACGGTTTTAGAGCATAAGAACTGAATAGGCAACTGGCAACCGGCAGCCAGCTGCCAATTCGCTAATTCTATTGAATTGGCAACTGGCAACTGGCAGCCAGCTGCCAATTCGATTTGAGACAGTTTAAGAGTACAACAACAGAATAGGCAACGGGCAAACGGCAACCAGTTGCCAATTCGACAATCCTAGTGAATTGGCAACTGGCAACTGGCAGCCAGCCTCCAATTCGATTTGAGATGGTTTTAGAGTATACGAACTGAATAGGCAACTGGCAAACGGCAACCAGATGCCAATTCGCTAATTCTATTGAATTGGCAACTGGCAACTGGCAGCCAGCTGCCAATTCGATTTGAGAGTGTTTAAGAGTATAAAAACTGAATTGGCCACTGGCAAACGGCAACCAGTTGCCAATTCGACAATCCTAGTGAATTGGCAACTGGCAACTGGCAGCCAGCTGCCAATTCGATTTGAGATGGTTTTAGAGTATAAGAAATGAAAAGGCAACTGGCAAACGGCAACCATATGCCAATTCGCTAATTCTATTGAATTGGCAACTGGCAACTGGCAGCCAGCTGCCAATTCGATTTGAGAGGGTTTTAGAGTATAAAAACTGAATAGGCAACTGGCAAACGGCAACCAGTTGCCAATTCGACAATCCTAGTGAATTGGCAACTGGCAACTGGCAGGCAGCTGCCAGTTCGATTTGAGACGGTTTTTAGAGCCTAAGAACTGAAAAGGCAACTGGCAACCGGCAGCCAGCTGCAAATTCGCTAATTCTATTGAATTGGCAACTGGCAACTGGCAGCCATCTGCCAATTCGATTAGAGACGATTTAAGAGCATAAGAACTGAATAGGCAACTGGCAACTGGCAGCCAGCTGCCAATTCGCTAATTCTATTGAATAGGCAACTGGCAACTGGCAGCCAGCTGCCAATTCATTTTGAGACGGTTTAAGAGTACAAAAACTGAATAGGCAACTGGCAAACGGCAACCAGTTGCCAATTCGACAATCCTAGTGAATTGGCAACTGGCAACTGGCAGCCAGCTGCCAATTCGATTTGAGACGTTTTTAGAGTACTACTTCACACCCGCCGCGTTTCCCCGGTATGATTTGATGCAGTACCCCTGTTCTTTCGGGCTCAGTAAAAGCGCGCAGCGTGGTCCCTTAGTGAGAATCGCCAAGTCGCTGAGGATTGTCGGACCGCATAGTTGGCACCTTACGTCCGTCTCCTTCACTAACGGCGCGTTACACCGGTCTGGTTTGATGCAGTACACCTGTTCTCTCGGGCTCATTAAAAGCGCGCATCGTGGTCCCGTAGTGATATGCACGAAGTCGCTGGGGATTGTCGGACTGCATAATTGGCACCTTTTGTCCGTCTCCTTCACTCACGTCTCGTTACCCCGTATGTTTTGTGCTCTTGGGCTAACTGTAGTGTGAGCATCGTGGTCCCTGAGTGATACGTTCGACGTCGCCTGGGACTGACGGACTTGGCACCTTACGTCCGCCCCTATCACTCCCGCCGCGTTACTCCGGTCTAGGTTGATGCAGTACACCTGTGCTCTCAGTAAAAGCGCGCAAGGTTTTCCCGGAATGATATCCTCGATGTCGCCGGGGACTGGCGGACTGCATGGTTGGCACCTTATGTGCGTCTCTTACGCTCCCGCCGCGTTACCCCGGTATGGCTATATGAGTACACCCATGCTCTCGCACTTATTAAAGGTTCCAGAAAAAAACTAGCTCATGCGTGGGCATGAATCTATAGACTTATGAGGCCGGTCTTCGAACTTGTTTGGTTGTTTGTTTCTCTCTTTTTTGTATTTTTTTTTTTTTTAGTTTCCTTTTTTTTTTTATTTTGGCTGAGACTCCAGGCTTTTGGCATGTTTTATTGCCCTGTTGCATGTGTAAGTTTCAGACAGAAATTTCAAAAAGGATCATTTTAATTACTCTCAATTAACAAATTATAGCGCTTAGGAAACTTTAGTACTTCACAGTGCTATACAAAAGCATTAATTCACAGCTTCCAGTACTTTCCTTTGATGCTGGCAGTACTAATAAATTTTGATAAATGTATTGATATCATGTACTGATATCATGTACTGATATCATGTACAGTTTTGAATGGACCAATCAACTGAGCTACAATTAAAATGGGAAGGGGCTTCTAGCTCTGCATGACAAAATTAACATTGTGGGTATTCCTTAAAATAGCCTCGCCGAGGTTATTTGAATGAGTACCCATATTTAAAATAGCTTTTACTTAATGGCAAACAGTGCAGACCCGGATCAGACTGCTACCTTCTGATCTTAAAATTTGAAGGGGCCTCTAGCTCTGCATGACAAAATTAACATTATGGGTATTCATTAAAATAGCCTCGCCGAGGTTATTTGAATGAGTACCCACATTTAAAATAACTTTTACTGAATGACAAACAGTGCAGACCCTGACCAGACTGCTCCTTCTGATCTTAAAATGGGAAGGGGCTTCTAGCATGACAAAATTAACATTGTGGGTATTCATTAAAATAGCCTCGCCAAGGTTATTTGAATGAGTACCCACATTTAAAATAGCCTTTACTTAATCAGTGCAGACCCTGATCAGACTGCTTCTTCTGATTAAGTTTCTCCAATTTTCCATAAAATCAAATTGTGGGTACTCGCTAGAACCGCCTCATCTAGGCAATTCCAACGAGTACCCACAACATGTTTTTGTGGGATGAGGCTGTTCAAAATGAGTACCCACAACATACCTTTTTATGGAGAAAAAAAATATCCCTGAATTATCACAAAATACACTCCCATTTACTGGTGCCAAACATTTTATGAAACATTTGCATGCAGCAAAAACACACATCTGAGTTCAAAGTAAGTCCTACACTTGAAGGTTCAGCATTAAAATGTCCCAGTGATAAACATCAGGTTAAAAAAGCATGATCAAATAACCTGTGGTCAGTTGGATTTAGACCAATCAAATCCAATTGAATATTAATGAAGCAGAGAAGCTGACAGTGTCCTTTCAGACAGGACAATCCATTTTCCAGACGGGGTAAATCAGGTCAAATAAAAGAAATTGAAATTAACAGTAAATAATACAAATATGCTTTAATAGGTTTTATCTATTACCTTTAAGTGGAAGTTACAATAAGCTGTGGATTAAAACAGATATACCAATTGTTATTGAGAAATATTGGTAAATATTTGTACTGATTGACATCTGTACAGGATAATTAGACTCGCCCTGGCGGGCTCGTCAAATTATCCTGTACAGATATCAATCAGTACAAATATTTACCAATGTTTCACAAAAACAATGGATATATCTATTACATAAAATGGTCCACACGACCCCCGCACATTGGGGGTTTGAAGAAAAAAATTGGCTGCATGATGCTTCCACACAGAGCTGAAACAGACCGCACACGAGTACTGGAAAACCGCTTAAAGGATATAAGCCGATCCAGGTAAAGCGGTGCGAGTCGGACTGTCCATGTTTGTAAACCTTATTGGTTTCATTGGGCGACAGGGCTTGAGAAGTCATTTCATCTCAATGCCACGTAAAAGTCCCACATAATTGAAAGCAACGTCTCCAAAATTACCTATACAGTGTTGACGGGGACGTTAAACCCCCAAATCAAACCAAAAAATTAAAAATATAAAATGGTCCACTTCAATTCAATCAATAGTTGCCTATTCAGTTTTTAGTTTATACTAATTTATTTTAGTTCGATTGCGACGAAAGCTTCAAGCTTATTGAATCGCTCTCGAACACTCATTCCGGGTGTTTTCACGCGCGCGCGCGAGAGAGAGGCAGTAGCTTTTACACCACTGCTACCCATTTACACCTGGGTGAAGTGGGGCAGTGTCATTACGTGTCTTGCCCAAGGACACACCTCGATACCGGTGGCCGGATTCGAACGCACAACCTCTCGATCGTGAGTCGAACGCGCTAACCACTGCGCTATCGAGGCTGACTATTCAGTTTTTATACTCTAAATCCCTCTCAAATCGAATTGGCAGCTGGCTGCCAGTTGCCAGTTGCCAATTCACTAGAATTATCGAATTGGCCGCTGGCTGCCGGTTGCCAGTTGCCAATTCAATATAATTAGAGAATTGGCATCTGGGTGCAATTTGCCAATTGCCTATACAGTTCTTATACTCTAAAACCGTCTCAAATCGAATTGGCAGCTGGCTGCCAGTTGCCAGTTGCCAATTCACTAGGACTGTCGAATTGGCAACTGGTTGCCGATTGCCAGTTGCCTATTCAGGTTTTGAACTCTTAAACCGTCTCAAATCGAATTGGCAGCTGGCATCCAGTTGCCAGTTCCCTATTCAGTTCTTATGCTCTAAAATCGTCTCAAATCGATTTAGCAAATTGGCAGCTGGCTGCCGGTTGCCAGTTCCCTATCCAGTTCTTATGCTCTAAAATCGTCTCAAATCGAATTGGCAGCTGGTTGCCAGTTGCCAGTTGCCAATTCAATAGAATTAGCGAATTGGCATTTGGTTGCCGTTTGCCCGTTGCCTATTCATTTCTTATACTCTAAAACCGTCTCAAATCGAATTGGCAGCTGGCTGCCAGTTGCCAATTGCCAATTCACTAGGATTGTCGAATTGGCAACTAGTTGCCATTTGCCAGTTGCCTATTCAGTTTTAATACTCTTAAACCGTCTCAAATCGAATTGGCAGCTGGCTGCCAGTTGCCAGTTGCCAATTCAATAGAATTAGCGAATTGGCACCTGGTTGCCTTTTGCCAGTTGCCTATTCAGTTCTTATACTCTTAAACCGTCTGAAATCGAATTGGCAGCTGGCTGCCAGTTACCAATTCACTAGGATTGACGAATTGGCAATTGGTTGTCGTTTGCCACTTGCCTTTTCAGTTTTTGTACTCTTAAACCGTCTGAAATCGAATTGGCAGCTGGCTGCCAGTTACCAATTCACTAGGATTGACGAATTGGCAATTGGTTGCCGTTTGCCACTTGCCTATTCAGTTTTTGTACTCTTAAACCATCTCAAATCGAATTGGCAGCTGGCATCCAGTTGCCAATTCAATAGATTTAGCAAATTGGCAGCTGGCTGCCGGTTGCCAGTTCCCTATCCAGTTCTTATGCTCTAAAATCGTCTCAAATCGAATTGGCAGCTGGTTGCCAGTTGCCAGTTGCCAATTCAATAGAATTAGCGAATTGGCATTTGGTTGCCGTTTGCCCGTTGCCTATTCATTTCTTATACTCTAAAACCGTCTCAAATTGAATTGGCAGCTGGCTGCCAGTTGCCAATTGCCAATTCACTAGGATTGTCGAATTGGCAACTAGTTGCCATTTGCCAGTTGCCTATTCAGTTTTAATACTCTTAAACCGTCTCAAATCGAATTGGCAGCTGGCTGCCAGTTGCCAGTTGCCAATTCAATAGAATTAGCGAATTGGCACCTGGTTGCCTTTTGCCAGTTGCCTATTCAGTTCTTATACTCTTAAACCGTCTGAAATCGAATTGGCAGCTGGCTGCCAGTCACCAATTCACTAGGATTGACGAATTGGCAATTGGTTGTCGTTTGCCACTTGCCTTTTCAGTTTTTGTACTCTTAAACCGTCTGAAATCGAATTGGCAGCTGGCTGCCAGTTACCAATTCACTAGGATTGACGAATTGGCAATTGGTTGCCGTTTGCCACTTGCCTATTCAGTTTTTGTACTCTTAAACCATCTCAAATCGAATTGGCAGCTGGCATCCAGTTGCCAATTCAATAGATTTAGCAAATTGGCAGCTGGCTGCCGGTTGCCAGTTCCCTATTCAGTTCTTATGCTCTAAAATCGTCTTAAATCGAATTGGCAGCTGGTTGCCAGTTGCCAGTTGCCAATTCAATAGAATTAGCGAATTGGCATCTGGTTGCCGTTTGCCAGTTGCCTATTCAGTTCTTATACTCTAAAACCCTCTCAAATCGAATTGGCAGCTGGCTGCAAGTTGCCATTTGCCAATTCACTAGGATTGGTTTCCGTTTGCCAGTTGCCTATTCAGTTTTTATACTCTTAAACCCTCTCAAATCGAATTGGCAGCTGGCTGCCAGTTGTCAGTTGCCAATTCACTAGAATTAGCGAATTGGCATCTGGTTGCCGTTTGCCAGTTGCCTATTCAGTTCTTATACTCTAAAACCGTCTCAAATCGAATTGGCAGCTGGCTGCCAGTTACCAGTTGCCAATTCAATAGTATTGTCGAATTGGCATCTGGTTGCCGTTTGCCAGTTACCTATTCAGTTCTTATACTCGAAAACGGTCTCAAATCGAATTGGCAGCTGGCTGCCAGTTGCCAGTTGCCAATTATCTAGGATTGTCGATTAGGCAACTGGTTGCCGTTTTCTAGTTGCCTATTCAGTTTTTGTACGCTTAAACCGTCTCAAATCGAACTGGCTGCTGGCTGCCAGTTGCCAGTTGCCAATTCAATATAATTAGCGAATTGGCATCTGGTTGCTGTTTACCAGTTGCCTATTCAGTTCGTATACTCTAAAACCATCTCAAATCGAATTGGCAGCTGGCTACCAGTTGCCAGTTGCCAATTCACTAGGATTGTCGAATTGGCAACTGCTTGCCGTTTGCCAGTTGCCTTTTCAGTTGTTGTACTCTTAAACTGTCTCAAATCGAATTGGCAGCTGGCTGCCAGTTGCCAGTTGCCATTTCACTGGGATTGTCAAAATGGCACCTGGTTGCCGTTTGCCAGTTGCCTATTCAGTTTTTATACTCTATAACCCTCTCAAATCGAATTGGCAGCTGGCTGCCAGTTGCCAGTTGCCAATTCAATAGAATTAGCGATTTGGCAGCTGGCTGCCGGTTGCCAGTTGCCTTTTCAGTTCTTATGCTCTTAAATCGTCTCAAATCGAATTGGCAGCTGGCTGCCAGTTGCCAGTTGCCAATTCAATAGAATTAGCGAATTGGCAGCTGGCTGCCAGTTGCCAGTTGCCTATTCAGTTCTTATGATCTTAAATCGTCTCAAATCGAATTTGCAGCTGGCTGACGGTAGCCAGTTGCCAATTCAATAGAATTAGCGAATTGGCAGCTGGCTGCCAGTTGCCAGTTGCCAATTCAATAGAATTAGCGAATCGGCCTCTGGTTGCCATTTGCCAGTTGCCTATTCATTTCTTATACTCTAAAACCGTCTCAAATCGAATTGGCAGCTGGCTGCCAGTTGCCAGTTGCCATTTCACTGGGATTGTCGAAATGGCACCTGGTTGCCGTTTGCCAGTTGCCTATTCAGTTTTTATACTCTTTAACCCTCTCAAATCGAATTGGCAGCTGGCTGCCAGTTGCCAGTTGCCAATTCAATAGAATTAGCGATTTGGCAGCTGGCTGCCGGTTGCCAGTTGCCTTTTCAGTTCTTATGCTCTTAAATCGTCTCAAATCGAATTGGCAGCTGGCTGCCAGTTGCCAGTTGCCAATTCAATAGAATTAGCGAATTGGCAGCTGGCTGCCGGTTGCCAGTTGCCAATTCAATAGAATTAACAAATTGGCATCTGGTTGCTGATTGCCAGTTGCCTTTTCATTTCTTATACTCTAAAACCGTCTCAAATCAAATTAGCAGCTGGCTGCCAGTTGCCAGTTGCCTATTCACTAGGATTGTCGAATTGGCAACTGGTTGCCGGTTGCCAGTTGCCTATTTAGTTTTTATACTCTTAAACCCTCTCAAATCGAATTGGCAGCTGGCTGCCAGTTGCCAATTCAATAGAATTAGCGAATTGGCATCTGGTTGCCGGTTGCCAGTTGCCAATTCAATAGAATTAGCAAATTGGAATCTGGTTGCCGTTTGCCAGTTGCCTATTCATTTCTTATACCCTAAAACCGTCTCAAATCGAATTGGCAGCTGGCAACCAGTTGCCAGTTGCCAATTCACTAGGATTGTCGAATTGGCAACTGGTTGCCGTTTGCCAGTTGCCTGTTCATTCCTTATACTCTAAAACCTTTTCAACTCGAATTGGCAGCTGGCTGCCAGTTGCCAGTTGCCGATTCAATAGAATTAGCGAATTGGCATCTGGTTGCCGTTTGCCAGTTGCCTATTCAGTTCGTATCTCTAAAACCGTCTCAAATCGAATTGGCAGCTGGCTGCCAGTTGCCAATTCACTAGGATTGTCGAATTGGCAACTGGTTGCCGTTTGCCAGTTGCCTATTCAGTTTTAATACTCTTAAACCCTCTCAAATCGAATTGACAGCTGGCTGCCAATTGCTAGTTGCCAATTTAATAGAATTAGCGAATTGGCGGCTGGCTGCCGATTGCCAGTTGCCAATTCAATAGAATTAACGAATTGGCATCTGGTTGCCGTTTGCCAGTTGCCTATTCATTTCTTATACTCTAAAACCGTCTCAAATCGAATTGGCAGCTGGCTGCCAGTTGCCAGTTGCCAATTCACTAGGATTGTCGAATTGGCACCTGGTTGCCGTTTGCCAGTTGCCTATTCAGTTTTTATACTCTAAAACCCTCTCAAATCGAATTGGCAGCTGGCTGCCAGTTGCCAATTCAATAGAATTTAGCGAATTGGCATCTGGTTGCCGTTTGCCAGTTGCCTATTCAGTTCGTATTCTCTAAAACCATCTCAAATCGAATTGGCAGCTGGCTGCCAGTTGCCAATTCACTAGGATTGTCCAATTGGCAACTGGTTGCCGTTTGCAAGTTGCCTATTCAGTTTTTATACTCTAAAACCCTCTCAAACCGAATTGGCAGCTGGGTGCCAATTGCCAGTTGCCAATTCAATAGAATTAGCGAATTGGCATCTGGTTGCCGTTTTCCAGTTGCCTATCCAGTTCGTATACTCTAAAAACCATCTCAATCGAATTGGCAGCTGGCTGCCAGTTTCCAGTTGCCAATTCACTAGGATTGTCGAATTGGCAACTGGTTGCCGTTTGCCAGTTGCCTATTCAGTTGTTGTACTCTTAAACTTTCTCAAATCGAATTGGCAGCTGGCTGCCAGTTGCCAGTTGCCAATTCAATAGAATTAGCGAATTGGCAGCTGGCTGCCGGTTGCCAGTTGCCTATTCAGTTGTTATGCTCTAAAATCGCCTCAAATCGAATTGGCAGCTGGCTGCCAGTTGCCAGTTGCCAATTCAATAGAATTAACGAATTGGCATCTGGTTTCCGTTTGCCAGTTGCCTATTTATTTCTGATACTCAAAAACCGTCTCAAATCGAATTGGCAGCTGGCTGCCAGTTGCCAGTTGCCAATTCACTAGGATTGTCGAATTGGCAACTGGTTGCCGTTTGCCAGTTGCCTATTCAGTTTTAATACTCTTAAACCCTCTCAAATCGAATTGGCAGCTGGCTGCCAGTTGCCAGTTGCCAATTCAATATAATTAGCGAATTTGCAGCTGGCTGCCGGTTGCCAGTTGCCAATTCAATAGATTTAGCGAATTGGCATCTGGTTGCCGTTTGCCAGTTGCCTGTTCATTCCTTATACTCTAAAACCTTTACAACTCGAATTGGCAGCTGGCTGCCAGTTGCCAGTTGCCGATTCAATAGAATTAGCGAATTGGCATCTGGTTGCCGTTTGCCAGTTGCCTATTCAGTTCGTATCTCTAAAACCGTCTCAAATCGAATTGGCAGCTGGCTGCCAGTTGCCAATTCACTAGGATTGTCGAATTGGCAACTGGTTGCCATTTGCCAGTTGCCTATTCAGTTGTTGTACTCTTAAACTGTCTCAAATCGAATTGGCAGCTGGCTGACAGTTGCCAGTTGCCAGTTCAATTTTAATTAGCGAATTGGCAGCTGGCTGCCGGTTGCCAGTTGCCTATTCAATAGAATTAGCGAATTGG